>OX104063.1:161677015-161894515 GCA_944474145.2 Dicrocoelium dendriticum | reverse complement strand
GCAGGCTAACACCAACCAGCTGGTTGCCAGGTAAACCAGTCATTCACATTATGTGACATTGAGATTGTCATGTCTTCAAGGTGTTCAACCAGCTCCTTGCTCGACTGCAACCAGGACTGATTGAAAGCGGCTAACAATGACATCGTGCATTCCCAAATTGCAATTAACACCAGTGTGTCGCCCATCCGTGAGAGGCACAGATGGATCGCTAGGGTTAAACCACCAATTTGTTCATTTTGTAGCAGCAGACTCCTCCCCCTGATACCTGGCCCTTCATTTCCCACTGTGAAGTGACTGTTAATATGCCCTCCTTAGCCTCACTGTGTGATCTGTAAATGTTGGGCACATGTTAATTGTCGCCAGATATGTTTTGCACTGCGTTATTTCCTTTTTCGTATTAGATTATGAACTTTCGTTTACTGCACCTGGGTCACATGCACTTCAAACCTGACTATTGACTATGTCGCACTTATGCCAATTATTGTCGCATTATTATTGAAACGTTTGCTTCGCTGAGTGCACTTTAACAGACGATAACTATGACAGCAAATCGTGGATGCTTCTTCACGACTATACTCCTGCTCATAACGCTCCGGGCACCCGGAGATTCCTGATCGAAAAAAATTACTGTAATAGAACAGCCCTCATACTCAATTGATATTGCTCTAAGCGACGCTGGTATTAAGGAGCATCGTGGAAGAATGCTTCCAGCAGTGCGTCGGAGCGTGGTAAAGAATGACGGAAACCCGCATTAAACCCGAGGGGATTGTGCTGAAGGTGAAGTTATACAGTTGGTTGTTTGCGAGCTACTCGGATTCTATCAGTAATATAAAATACCTATGCGCTGTTGTTGATGTTCATGCTGAATAAAGTCGCCGTTCCACTTGAAGCACCGGTACATGGAAAATGTAATTTAAAAAACCTGTAACAATACCGTATAAGTTAAAGCGTGTGAGCAGACATGAGAACACGGCAAACGGCTAAACTGAAAACTGCATCCGGCACAATAAATCAATTAGAATTAACAATCTACCTCAAAAAAGATGTAAGAGGTGATAACACAGTGCAACTAGAATCGCGTATATAAACTGGGTGGGTTAGTTGCAAGCCATCAATAGTCCACGCTCTCAGCAGGTGCATGTCCTGCAGGCACTCATGCCTAGTGTGTAATAGAAAGGAAGCACTATATGAAGGTTAAAGAAAGAGCTTGCTTATCCAACCCACCAATGTGCGCATTATTTTTTAAATGCCATCAGTGGGTCTTCAAACTAACTAAGAGCACAATCAGATACTGTTTAGATGAAGAAAAAGCAACGACAAATCTCAGCTATCCAATTCATCGATGTGCCCGTGTTATCATAGGTCTCCAACGGGCCGTCAATCCGAGTAACACGAAGAATATAACAGTATAGACTGAGAAAAATCACAGATAGAGCTCATTTATCTGATCTATCGATCCACCACTATTTTCATAGGCCACCGGTGGGTCATCAAGTTGAATAATACCAACGAATATGCGAGATCACATCCCATATGAAGTTTTATTTCGTCGCACATGTGAGATCGCATTACACATGAACTTATATTCCGTTGCACTATTTTCGGAACGGAAGGTTTTATCATCATGTGCACGTGTAATTAAGTTCCTCTTGACCTACATTCACACATCGTACCACTTACGGCCCACATGTTTGAACGCCTGAACGAACATTATATAAAAAGTGTAGTACATAGACAACAACAACAACAACTCCCGACCGACTACAGTGTTACTCCCGTACAACGAACGCCACACGACCGTTCCGACTAGTGCTTTGACAACCGTCACGAAAAGCGCTACGCCGACGACGACAAGACAATCGTTACACGACAGGACTGGCCGCGACCTGCAATTCCCCACGAACAGGATTTGTGCTCTGAGATAAGTCACCACTTTCTCATTACTTTATGTGTGAGTGACACTATTAAATTCTGTTTCGTACATTGTATTCTTAGGGCCGACCTCTCCTTTTTATATCCTTACTGTACTGATACACCACGAACACACCTCAATACTTATACTTTCTTTTTTAGTGCACACCTTCTGATATTTTCAATCCACCAACTAGTCGAGTAGTAACCTACTAGGCCACTAACAAATAGGACAAAGTAGGAGGAAGGAATGCGAGACAAATCCAAGTTATTTAGCAAGAAATTACTCGATAAGGGAACACTGTGTTTCACGCTGTGTCGACAAGCCCTTCCCCATAATTATCTGTGATTTTATATTGCGAATTGCACAAGTACTCAGATGTTATCAGGTCAGTTCTCGTACACTCATTCGCCTGTGCAACTGACACGAAAAACTTGTTCAACTTTTTAACACTTAAGTACTCCTTCAGTTGCAGATTAAATGTTCGAAAAGAAGAGGAACTTCTGATGGCCTGGGACAATCTATTTCATAACGTAGGAAATTTGTGTGTAAAGGTGTTGTACCGTAGACGTGTGCGCCAACGAGGTACTTTTATCACATGGTATTTGTTTCTTAGGTCATACGGTGAAGATCCTTGGGACACCGGCTGATAATAACTAGCGCGTCATTCGATGAACACATTTGAAGAATAGACATAAATACAGCCTCTAAGCTTCGAAACCATAGCGGTTCGATTTTTAATAAATGATATAAGTTAGCTTAGAGGCGCAACCCACAACTTTTCCTAATAGATTTCTGTGAAGCTTCGATTGCACTAGTGTGGCATCCTCATGCTGCTTAAAGTGGCGGCAGAGTTTGAATGACAGGAGCTTAAAAGCATTTGTTATAAACAAGCGGCCTACCATTCCAGTAGTCTGTTCTGTTTTAGCCACCGTATCTTCAACTTGTGTTTTGAAATTCAACGAACCTGAGTAGACATCATTTTGCTGCATCAGCATCAACAATACACGTTAGCCGATGGTGAGAAAGACACATCAGCTGATGTGTCGCAATGCAAAAGGGATAGAACTCCAAAAGTTACTGACCACAAGAATAGTTCAACAAGCAAGTAATACAGTTAAATATAATATTACGCATTAGGTGCGAGATGCTATTTGGAGTGGGAAAGCTAAAGGGGAAAAGGATGGACACAAAAACCCAACACAAACGCCACTGAGATCGGCTCCTTACCATGTCAACTAGTGTAACCAAGTAGACGTGTCCATCATCCTTTGGACCCCAACCAAGCATTCGGGATGCACCAACCGACGCCAACTTCGAAGCGATGATTTCATTTCCCTCTACTGTCATCGCTTGGCCTCTCGTCCTTCTCTTCCATCCAGAGGAGCGCGAACACAACGCAGGACGCGGGGTCGGCGTGCTGGCATGTGCAACACGTGACCCAGCCAACGGAGCCTGATGTGCGATATAATGGTGCTGAGCGGTTCGTTGGCTCTTTGTGCATCGAACACGTTCACTACTCACCTGGAGCTCTCAACATACATGAGCTAACATGCAAAGGTAGCGGTGGCCGAACACTTGCGATTGTGTGTGTTGAAACTAGAAAACGAGCGACTATTGAAGCAAGTAGGTGAAGGGTCAGGAATTGGAGGTTTGAAAACAGGCGAATAAAAGTGAAATTGGAAGGGGACAATAAGGATACAAGGGTGCAACTGGGGAATAAGAAGGCAGAAAGGCCTGCGAAATAGCATCCAAACCCCTATCCCCCCTTCTCGATGCAGTAGATAGAACGCTGTTGACCATCCTCTGCGACAGCAAGCGCATCGAGAAATTGTTGTGTTGTAGTGTTGTATTTAGTGGGCAGAGCACTCTCAGGTTGCCCAAGCTTAGACAAACAATGAGTAGGGTTCTCAACCAAAGCCTTTGATTCAAAAATCTTAACCGCAAGGTAGCGGGCTACATGGATCGTTTACGCAATAAGAAGCCACCCTCACTCCGACCTCCAACCTGCAGGGCCAGGAGACTGAGTCCGTCTGGTATCTAACCATTGACCAATCTGGTATGAGTGGCTCTGAAGAAGTCAAAATTACCACTCAGCATAGCTAAGTGGTTCATTGAGGCACACAAGCCATCGCACTATCAGTATGCCGCACGAAACCTAGATGCATGTTTATGTCGAAGATGCTGGTGTGAAACTGGACGGACTTAGCTTAGATCGTGTTGACCACCAATGTGCACAGCGGAACCTCGGTGGGGGCGCTATCATTTATACTAAGTTTTCTTGGTGCACGTCGATTAAAAGCACATTTTAACACAACTTGCAAGGCAACAGCTGGTTAGTCGTGAAATGCAAACCGGGACTGCTAAACGGTTAACGTTCGATTTTATTGGTCAATTATTAAAGCTCTCCTGGATGTCCAAGTTACAAATACGAAAACTTTTACGGCGGATTTGCAGCTGTGGTTCTCGAGTAACGGAAACTCTCCTTGTACATAGCCGCAGGCGATTTCAACAGATCTGACACTAGCTTCATTGTGAGCCTTGGGCTGAAGAACATAGTGCAGTCTTCAACAAGGCTAGATGCAATAATTTATATGGTACTTGTTAACAACCTGAAAGTGTTTTCAGTTTGTAAGCAGATGCTCATTGGGAGCATTGATTATGCCATCGGAAAGTTAGTTCCCGTTATATACAGCACGTAGAACCGCAACATTCTCAAACGTTTCAAAGATCAAAAGTTCAAACGAAGACAATACCTTCCACCAAAGCATTCAGTGACCGCGTGAAACAATTGCCTCCACAGATGTTAATGAATTTAACAATGCGAAGTATTGTAACCAGTAAACTATTTGCTTAAAAATCCTGTTTTGACACGTTATCCAAATAAAAGAAATTTACATGCATATCTACATATCCTTGTCTCAACCTCTCAAAATATTGCGCTAGCTTAAAGAAAATACATTTAATTGCAAAATGGTTGCAACAGTAAGGTCACCATCGATTGATATAAAAATCAGATTGCGTCGCCACAGCCATATCTATGTTCAAACCAAACTTGGAAAAAAGAACTAGCGTGAAATATGGAAAATGCTCAAACAGTTAAGCGGTCGCCCGCGAAGTTACGCATTCAACTCTCGATGTGGAAAAACTAAACCACAAATTCCGTGACCAATAGCACTTCAGTTTGTGATATATTCTCTGCGGTTATCAGACATAGTATGTCATCCCTATTTGCAGATATCATAAAGATGGTCTACAACTTCTGACGAGCTGAACTTAATGACACATTACTGCTCATGCTGGAAGACTTCCACTCCCTGGAGAAATTGTGTGACACTTAGATGATGAAGTCCTCGGTGAAAAAATCTAGCATCATGTATTGTTCGATACCCGAGGAATCAATTTCATTCAACGACCAGCACCTTTGTATACAGCTGTCTACCCGCGACCTCGGAATCAGGTATTCTTGCATTTTCAACTTTTCCGAACAAGTGGAATACCTGCTGGCTAGAGCAAGAAAATCAGTGCCTAATATACTGTATCAGATCCAGATAACCCCAGTCAGAGTAGAGCTCTTCGAAATCCTCACTCGCCGAATTTTGGAATATAGCAGTATCATATGTGGCAGTATGAGGAAATTTGACAGAGTATCGCTGAAGTCGACAGAGGTCACTTACCAGACGTCTGCCAGGCAAAACATCCACTAAGAACTATCCAGAGCACTTTCAACAATTCCAGCTCCATCTGCTTTGGTTACGAAGACAGGCATAATCTGATGCCTCTGTACAACACGATTCATCAAAACGCGCACTACTATTTATGTTCCTTAGAACTACAGCATAGTTCAACAAAGGAGCTACGAGCTAAGCGTTTACCCTGAGTGTACCCAAGTGCAGGACAAATCTGCCATCCAACTTTTTCTTCATCAGATATGCTGCCCTGTGGAATAAGCTCCTAGTCACAATCATATCGTGTGAGAGCGCAACGGCATTTCGTGTTAAGCACGCCAGTTACCTAGACTTGAACACGATTATGACCCCATTCCCTTGGGAGAGAGCACTTGGTGATTTGCTGCGAAAATGCCAGACAACATCTGATAAGTGAAACAGAAAAATACTTTCACGCAATATGATATACCTCTAGTGCTGTTACTATCCACTAACCCAACTAGCGCACATTGCGGTAAAACTCATCTGTGAGTAAATATATACCCTTGAAACAGCAAAGACAATGAAAATCACACAACTCTTTATCATTCACGCATGAGCATGACTTATTCTGATGAGAAATATACCTATCATGCATATAACTCATCTTCTGTAAACAGCCTAGAGGCACATTGGTAATTAATCGGGTGGTAAGTGAACTAAGCACGTGGTCAGGATAACTTGTCTACTATCGTTATCAAGGAGTGTGCAGATTACCAAGCACAGCTTCACGCCGACTTTAGCAGTGTGCGCTTCATGCAACACAACGTAGCTGGCAGTTGGTGAAGCGCAACCATCATGCCAGTGCCAGCGAAAGGAATCTGCTAATATCGGCCAATCGTTTGTATGTCGGTTGCTTTAGAGACAGTTCAGAAGCTTATTCATCAAAGGATCTCAGTCCAGAGCCATTTGCTTGACCCTCAGCAGTCTGTATGTCGCAGTTCAAGGTCCGGCTTATATGCAGTAGCATGTCTGGCACAAAGTGCTTGCTCCTCAATGGATGATACAAATAAATCCATCCGCATTCGTCTTCCGATTACTAGCAATGCTTTCGGTTGTGTGAATTATGAACTATTTTTGCGCGATCTAACAGGTTCTGGAGTTAAAAATTCGGTTGTCCTTATTTTGAAAGACTATTTCATTAGGCGAACCCATGTTCCCAGATTATTTGGATAAAGTTCACCTTCTGGGAGCCATTCTGTCCCCAATCCTATTTTTAACTTACATTACCTCATTCCCGGTCACTTAAGAAGCCATCTGGTTGAAATATAGGGACGACGTGATCCTTGGTGCCCATCATCCAATCGTCGAGTCATCGATCAAACTGCAAACGTCCAAAGGCAACTCCACAGCTTTATGCGAGTCCCTTTACCTACAGTTAAACACGTCAAAATGCAAGGACATATTTTTTCGCTGTGCAAAAGAAATCGCTACCAGCAAATCCTAACGCAATTCCTGAAACTTTACCTAGACGATGAAGATGTGACCCCCTCCACTTCAGGAAAACATCGGGGAGTGAAAATTAGCAGTGGATTTATGTGGTCTCCTCACGTGAACGAAATATTCAATAAGTTTAGAAGACTTCCATCCTATGTTACCCGTTCCAGTACTTCTTCTGTATCCCAATTTTTGATCCAGCGCATTACCACTGTATATACGCTAGGCTACCGGACCTACTGCTCTACTGTAATCTATTCTGGCCAGTGAGTAAGGACTCATCGTCGGGTCAGTGAAACATATATACTAGTGTAGTGGCATTTCAACCTTGGAGCTTGTTAACATCATTGTATCTAGTCATATCAACTTCTGTAACAAGCTAGCATTTAAAACCCTGACGGATTGCTAGAGAGACACATATTAGACATACAAGTTTTGGGAAACATATGTAGTTACCTGTTTGTTTCCTTCCGCCATCACTGTTACTGACATTTGTTTAAACACATCATTCCAATAATTTCTTTGCAGCCTGTAGTCACTGTTTCTGCCCTCGGATCACAGTTCCACTTGGCTGTTAACGCTCACTCTGTTTGTTCGTTTCGTGCCTCTTGTTGGTTCCTTTATTGACAACTCTTCATTGGCTTCATTCTGCTTGCATGTCTTCAGCAATATGGTCTGTTTGAATGTCTTTTAGTAGCTTCCCTTTAGCCCATTCTCCAACTACCATTTAAACAGACATGATTCAATACATACTATACTTTCCCAGCTGGTATTTGTAGTATTTCTTGCGGTCGTAGGGCGAAGGCGCTCTTTGGCTACCCAACATTTTATGGCGACGGAGGCGCGACAGAACACTGATGTTAGCCACCCCATGCACGGTGCGCTATCCGAATGCGTAACAACAACCTCAACCATACAGAGCACAAAACTACATACGCCCGCACGGTATTTGAACGACAAAGACTCAGTAACTCAAAAACTGGTCGGTAAAATACTCCATTAATAGTGGCTCATTAGAAACAATTATGGTTTTATACCCTGCCTCGTATACTATTCGTTTTCCTTATCCTTATTCTTATACGTGACGTATGTGTTAGAGTTGAATACTCACTTCTCATGGGTGCATAAAGCAATCTTGACTTCCATTTGCTCTTTAGATCGATTAACTGAGTCGAACGCAACAAGGTAAAGCAACATAGCTATATGAAGTGCAATGGAATCTGGATTTAGGTTGAAATTCTCCAGACCCACATCGTCCGTCACTTTGCCGCTATCCAAACCGTCTATGTTTTTACTGTGTGAAAGTCCAATGACTAACAATAACCCCTCCGACCTTGTGGTTATCCTAGTTTATGACACCGATGCATGTTCTTTTTCTTTCTTTGGGTGCGTGTATGTATGTGTCCGCTTATTCCGCCCTTATTCTACTGCTCCGGACTCCGTGTTCACAGAGTGGTCTGGATCATTCTGTTCCGAATTCCCGTGAATCGAGCTCCCTTGTTCAACCATGAGATCTATTCTTGCACTATGCATTAGTGCATGCTATCATCAATCAGGAACGAATTTGCTTGTCGATCCATCACCCGGTCATAAACATTGAGGTACATGTGTCTGTTACATTGTTATCTGCATGTGTGTTGAGTTCTCCTAATTCAACCGCTTGAGAGCACCGCAGCGCTGCTTGTTGTCAAGTCAAGTCAAAATAAGCTTTATGTAATCAGATGGGTACATTTTCAGCACCTTACAATATCGACAACGGACAAGCTAAAGTTACATTATCAAAATAAATTTGTAGGAATGGATAAAAAAGACATTGTGCAGAAGTGTCACTTGAATAAACGATCAGTGTAAAAAAGCAACAATTAAATAGTTCCGGGCAAAATAATTTAAAGCCAGCGTTGCAAGCTAGAATTTGGGACGGTCCATCTTCATGTGCGCAGCATCTTGTGTAATATTCCTTCCGTCCCGTGTTCAAAGATCTTCCGTGTCTAAGTAGTGCGACAAGCTGCAATGCAAAATATAAATACCTCGTAGAGGGCTGGACGCTCTACCCGCCCAGTAAGAGGCCGATGTAAAGGTGGCAGATAAGGAAGCACGGAAGAGGGAAGGGAAAGTGCCGGAGTGGAATAGGAAGGTAAGGATAACAGGAAGCGAAAACCGATCGACTTCTTACGTGTTAAGGTGTTACCGTGACGCCCGCGGACCGCCTACCATTGAAATTTTCTCAAAGATTACGCGGAGGACAGCAGTGGTGACCTTGAGAATAGCTTGCCAAATACCAATGTTGAAATGTTCGACCTCAGCAGGTGAACAACTGGGGTTTGCTTATGGATTTACTCAATGCGTTGTAAACACCACCGTAGATCTTCAATGCAACCTATGTTTTGATAAGTTTGAGCCGTTTCCTACGAGTTAGCTCGACGACAGCGTTTGATCATAGCAGGAAGTACTCTGTAAGTATTACACTATAACACAGACCGAGTAGGAACCTGCCTGCTCTTTCGGGACTCCCGTTCCGCAGTAAAGCGGCGATATGTCAATGGTCACGCGAAAAGTATCTGACTTATGCGGAAAACTGGGTACAACCGATAAAGATCAACCACTTTTATTTCAAACGACTCAAGATCACAGTTGCACGTATATATAACTAGCCATTTATGAGACCACCTGCTGAAATCGAATGCAAGGAGAACACTAGGGAGTTCACTACATGCATACACATTGTACCAACAGTGAGATATCCTTAAACAGTTGACTTTTCACCATCAATATAAAGTGTGACGTGCAAAGTACCAGGATTCGTTTGTTTCGGTAGAAAACTGTAGATTGATAATGCCGCCTTATCACCGCGCTAATCGATAATCTTGTGTTCCTACTCCCCGTGCACCTGTTTTTATTTGTACGTTTTTTCTAATATAAGGGAAACAGCATCCAGCAACGACAAATATGTCGAAAACTCAAGGACTCTAAGATAATCCGCTATGATGTTAAGACAGTTGCACACACCGGTAGCGCGTCGTAAGAAAAATGATCATCGTGGTACGAACGATGAAAAACCATTGATGTGACAGGTGTCCGTTTGCTGGTCCCTTCAAAACAGTATCTTCAGTGGAGGTGGGTCAAGAGTTCAGAGGAAAGACATTCTGGTGGAGTCGGTAGTTTCGGAAGACATATTCACATAAGTGCACACGGTGATCAGTAAGTGAGGCCAAGCTGTTCTGAAACTGAAATAAAAGTGAATAGATGACATGCAATGAGACCGCGGTGAAAAGTGCTGAAAGTTAGAACCTTATCTGATAAGTAACGCGTAATAACCGGCGCCCACAGACTACTTGGCAGGAAATGCGCGAATCCACAGCGGAAATGTTGCGACAATATTCCACCCCTAGCATAAAAACAAATCGTAAGCCATTCGCGTTTGGTGATCATTAACAGAGGAAAACTGCAGTTTAAATTAATAGGAACCAAACTAGCCCATGTAACGAAGAAGGAAAGACACTATTCGTCCGGCAAACTCTCAGTGAGAGAAGGGCCAATAGAATGTGCCAGAAGTTGAGATCAAGAAATAAATAAAATAGCATATATTATGTGAACTGCACCAGTAATACAGAGCGGATTATTGTAAATCGCAAAACAGCACAACTTCATTCTCGAGTGTGATAATGGACAATGGAAAAATGGCTGATAACGGATTAAAAAACAAAAGCCTAACATGTCTAGTATGTTGGTATGAGAAAAAATTAAAATATTGCACAAGTGGACCAAATAAAATACGCATGGGTTAAACGACAGAGTGATTGCGTAAAGAAGGATGGTTATGGGAGTAAGATAGTACAGGCGACACCAAACAAAATGTAGTAGTAGTTAATACTCAGAGCAAGTAACAAGTAGATTGCTCATCCCTCTGGACAAATTTACGTGCGTCACTGTGGGTCATAATTGCAAACTGGATAATAAGCTAGAATAAATCTAGAATATCCGTTCAAGTAACAACGTGCACAGCGTTCAACTCAATATCCAATCCTTTTTTTAAAGTAGCTAAGGTGAAGGAAAAAATAACTGAAATTTAAAACAGTTAGTTCCCTTCAACAATTTGAAAAGCACGGAAAGAAGACGAAGGCTGGTAGATGCACGTATTTCGTATTGTCTCCTCAGTACCATTAACAATAACCGATATGCATAGATATAGCTAACAGTGGGTACAACCAGACAAGCTTAAGGTGCAAAACGAATGACGGAAGTTCACACCTACGTCCAAGGCAACTTTAGGCTGACAATTGATTGCTTCTGAACACACAAGTCTGGCTTAATCCGGCTTATAGCGACAGCCTCAGCAAACCGAAGGAAGCGGGGATTAGGGCGGCGTAACTCAACTTTAAACGCTGAGCGCAGCTCTAATTGGTGACCCGAGTCTAATAGGTGTTTGCCTATCGAGGAAGCCGGCGGTCTGCGCGAACATGGAATCTGAAGAGGGTAGACAATCTGAGCAACTTCACGTTGAACCCATCTTGGCACATGTTCCTTTATTCGGGAAGTCAGCGTTCTATTGGTTCTGCCCATGTAACTTTTCCGCAGTCACATACAAATTGGTATACACAGTGTGAGTTGGCCCCAATATGCTGAGCTTCCTTCGTTGGAGGTATGGGCAAATTTCGGGTTCGGTTGATGACAACAACTTGTGCAGCATGGTAACTTCCTTGTGTAGCCGAAATTATACGCTTAGTTGTCTTCAGCGTTATTATTTGTCAGCCTAAAGCTGCCTTGGACGTAGGTGTGAACTTCCGTCATTCGTTTTGCACCTTAAGCTTGTCTGGTTGTACCCACTGTTAGGTATATTTATGCATATCGGTTATTGTTAATGGTACTGAGGAGACAATACGAAATGCATGCATCTATCAGCCTTCGTCTCCTTTCCGTGATTTTCAAATATAACTGAGTTTGGAAGGGTGTTCCAGGGTTAGCAGACCCGGAGGATGAAGTAATTTTGTCGACAATCGAGACGACTGTGTTGTTGACTCAATTTCAGGCTGTTGCCTCTGAGGTTGGTGTGCGTGCTGAGTTTCATATGACGGCGGCATACGCGACTGGGGTCGCTCAAAACCTGGTAGAGTAATATTAGGTCTCCAAGTAGCCACCCGTAGCGTCCACTGAATATTCTGAGTGTCATCAGCCGTCGCCGGTACGGAAGGTTGCGCAATCCCTTGACAAATTTTGTTGCTTGAGGTTGGGGAGGTTTGAGCGCTGCAAGGTCAGACTTTGGCCAAGGAGGCCAGGTCTGGGTTGTGTATTCGACGTAGGGACGCAAGTAGGCATTGAGAATCAGAGATAAGGTAGATGAATACACTCCCGAATACCATCCGCAAACCAATATGCTGGTTACCACGTTTTGAAGCGAATTCTGACTGTCTAAGGTCATCCTGTAATAGTACCCCGAGGTCATATTCCTGAGAGCTTGTCTGTAGATCGTGCGCCCCAAGTTTGTAAATGCAGGCGAGTCGGTGGCAGATGTGGACAACGTTGCACTTGTCCACATTGAATGGCAGTGCATTACACACCGACCAAAGCCAGGGCTAATCGAGATCGCGCTGGAGGATCTCGTGATCGTCCATTCCCTTGATCAACCGCGAAATTTTAACGTCGTTCACAAACAGTAAAAATTTGAAGACGATGGCTCTCGCTAGATCGTTGATGAAAATTAAAAACCAGCGAGGCTCAAGTACCGAACCTTGCGGTACGCCGCACTCCACTGGAATTAGGTCCGGCAGCGGGGTTCGGACAATAACCTCCAATTGCCGCACGCGGAGAAAATTACCAATCCATCCTAATACTGGATCTCCGATGCCGTAAAACTGCAGTTTGTGCAAGAGGATTCGATGATCCAAGCGATCAAAGGTTTTCGAAAAATCCATGTAAAATCATCGGATCCAGTCCAATCGTCGACTGTCAGGTGCAATCAGCAGATTCGTGGTACATGATCGATAGTGACGATACCCGTACTGCTCCGACGCAATGGTGTCGTAGCTTGCCAAGTAGCCCATCAGTACGTCCACGATTATCGCTTCCATGACTATGACGAGAACAGGGTAAAGCGTTACCGGACGGTGACTGTCAGGATCAAATCGACTGCTTCCCTCGTGAATGGAGGTTTCCATTTTGAAGGAACTATGTTTCCGTCTAAACAATGTTTAAAAAATCCGGAAACTTGGTGGGTTAGCTTACTGGCTGCTACCTGCAGTGCTTTATCGTGAGTGTCATCCACTCCAGGAGAACTTTGTGTGCGAGGATAATAGACTTTCCAACAGTGTTTCTGCTGTGAGTGTGATGCTGAATAAAACTGATGGTGTAGTGACAAAAACACGTATAGTGTTCAAATGTTGTACCCCTTGTAACGTAGATAAATACTGGACCCTTAAAGCGTTGGCTGTCTCTGTTTCAGTGTGTGTATGCCCACCAGTCTTAGTGAATGGTGAGATTCCACGCTGCATCTTTCAAAGTCTATTCACGTATCTGTAACGTAGCTTGCGCTTCGAACAGAATCATTTTCCCAGCTCCTGTTGGTGTGATAGCTTCTCTTCAGGAACCTACTGTACAGAATAATTGTGAAGGAAGGCAGGAGCGAGGTATACCCAGACATAAAAATGCCGTAAATTTCAAGCACCTTTCTAAAACACGAAACAATCAAAAAGGAGACCATTCCACGTCAAGAGGGAAAGTCACTTAAAAACAGCGGACGAAATGAGCCCACGCAATCAGGAACTATAAGCACCATCCGTGTTGTGTCGCCAATGACGACTTAACCCCACCAGCGCAAGGAGAAGTTTGGACAGTGGCCGGAAAGGGAGACTTGTATATATGAAATCACATTTGCTTATATAGTTTTGAAGGCAAAATGATGGGTAGCTACTATAGTACAATTGAGCCAACCAAGAAAAGGAAAACGTCAAATGCAAAGGGCGAATAAGCAACCGTGTAATCAAGAGCGAATCGCATATGTCCATAAAAATAGCATCATGGGACCCCAAATGTAAAGCGAACATGCATTTACCGTGACGCACACTGGCCAATCAGCATAATGAAATGTAACGTTTAAACAAATGTCACGAAACAACGAGAATAAGAAGTGCAGAACCGAAATAAAAATTTTTACAATAACTGTGTGACAACTAAATATTTCTTTAATATAATCAAGTAGAAAAGTGATGTGGAGAAAAACCAATGGAATGTGTTCTTGCAAATAACACTGCGGAAGATGACACGGAGATGAGCATCCATTAACAAGGACGTGTGTGTACCAATCGGACTAACGCAGTGGAGCGTTTAAACAACAGTCAAGAAGTAGAAAATAGGAAGAATAAAGAATGACTATTAACCTCGTTCACAAAAATAAATGTCAAACCGCTTTTCTCTTAACAAGCCGAATTTGAACGCTTTGCCACCAGGTAGGTTCAGTGATAATTCTTTTATAGACACTTGTTAAAACCAATTGAAGAAAATAAACAGCCAAGCGGAGAAACAGAGAAGTCAGGCTAAAATCGTCATTCCTGACGCCAAGGCTGAGTCGTAACGAATAGCGCCTCTTATCCGAAAGCTACTGATTACGTGGCCTCCATTAAGATTACTCATGCTTATTCGGTACCGCTGCATCTAACATAGAGCTTCATCAATGAAACGGACATGGTTTCAGCTAACTGCTCCCACCCAATTGGATATAGAGTGCAAGTGTACCATGCGGGCCAGATTGAGATCAGAAGTTTTGTTTGTAAATGCTAACTGACGAAATTTGACATCGCTAGTCCATGTCTTGAGCGCATATTTGTCACGTTTCTCCTAAACTATGGCATGATTACATATCGCAATCTTGATCAATAGTCTGATTTAATGTCGCTTCCACAGTTAAATAAATGTTTAAAAATTTCTGACTGATTAGAGAGAACGCAGTAACCAGTTAGGCAACTCCAACACTAGAAGCAGCAATCCATAAAAGTGCGCAGACAAATATGCCGATTCGGGTCAGTTCGATGATCATGAGGAATAATTAGTTATCAACCCAGACCTAAAATGAAATGCTAGCTAGAGACACTAAACACATACCATATTGTTTGAGGATTCGAAATGACTTATTAAGTGAAGTTATTCATTCACCGCTGTGCGGACAGATTGAGACACTTAATCTCAGTTTGGATTGCAATAGACTGAAATGCATTTCTGTCGGTTGGACTACTCGGACCATTTGAAACTGAACCAAAATCCAGAGTGAAGTTACGTATCGCAATCCATTCCAGCGTGCAAAGCAAGAAGGAAAGTGGATGCGAAAAAGCAATGACAAACTTTTAGCGAAAGCATCTCGTTATAAAGGAATATATCGTTCTGGAATCGGGACTACGCAGTGCCAGTCTTTAGACGCTGGTGTGGACGGTTTCGTGAATCTCGACTGAAAACACATGCTCTTGGCAGTGATAGATTTATTTGCCATTCTCTATGAGTACCACGGGGGTCAAACAATGAGTTATTGATCTTCAGTCGCCTACAGGCGTGGGCTCTGAAGGTATAAGCCGGAGGTGCATCAACATTTGGCCTTCTGGATTCATGGAAAGCAACCAGAGTTGTACACATCTGAGTGGATGAGGACCACTGAGTATCCCATTGTGCACTAGATGATAGAAACGACGAAACATGACATAACATCACCCCAATCTGTTCGGTGAGTGCAATGAGAAGATTCGTGCCGGAAAGTTAGGTCGAGTATGCGGTGCGCAGTTAACTTGGTAGGAATAAATATAAAAAGGGAAATGAACGCTGCAGACCTAGTAAAGCCAAGAATTTGCTTTTATGCATCCAGGAAGGGTGCATTTTCCGCTGTAACACGCGCGATCGGAATGGTAAAGAAAAACAATGTAATACATGCAAAAACAGTAAAAAATCGGCAGCTAAGACAATGTTTCGTGTGTGATACAATATCACTAACATAAGTTACTGTTTATTTCTTAAATGATAATATTCGGATCAAGCAGAAATCGAGCTAGCTAAGGCGACAGATGAGTCATAGGCCCGCATGCGGGCATATTTGGCTCTGTAGTTTCGTCGCGTTGAACTAATAATAAAAATAATGTATCAGATGTACGCCGTAACGGCGCTTCGCTACCGCGCGACCACCACCAGTCGCGCGCGGGTTGATTATACTGCGAGGACGCCCACCCCTACGTAGACTCGAACCGGGTGAATTTTGTTTGTAAACCAAACGCGCAGATCACTTGGCCACCGGCCGACCGTAGAACTAGATTTGTACGTAAAGGATGGCTGATATCATTGAGTATGTTCGAAGCAAGTTTTGCGCATGAATTAACATGAACAGGTACAAGTTGGTTTAGAAATGCCACTACATCGAGATATGTGTTTCAGAGACCAAGGAAGTAGTTTGAAATGCTTACCCAATAGGCCCGGAAAAATCACAGGAGAACAGTACGTCTAGTGTGGTAGAACACATGCATTGACGAGTCGCAGGACCAAATAGTTGTAGACTGAGGACGACGAAGTCGTGAGACATAAAAGGACCGTCGCATGACTTTGGTGAATACTACATTAACGTGAATTGACCACGATAAGTCATGGCTAAGTGCGATTCCCCGATATTTCACTGAAGTCGGCAAGATCAGGCTTTCACCACTGATGTAAAGGTGGGGCAATCAGGGACGAAATTCTCGTAACGATCTGCCTTATGCAGCGAAAATAGTACATCATTGTACTTGGAAGTATTCAGCGTTAAGCCGCAAGAGTTGGACAAAGGCATGATTTTAACCAAACAACTTTGGGGCATGGTCGAAGATGCTGAAGTTAGATGATTCGCGTCGATTAGCATGTCATCGGCGTATTTTAGCATTTTGGCTTCTCCAGGGACAGGGATAGAGCCAACATAGGTAGAGAATAAGAATGGCGACGAAATGGCTCCTTGAAGTACACCGGAAGTAGTGGTAAGAGGCAAGGAGCTCCTGCCATTGAACCTGGTTATCTGAGTTCGTTTGGCAAAATAAGCCTGTAGCAAGAAGGCTATGGATGGTTGGGTACTGTTGTATTTGTTTGGGGTCCACCCCAACAAAAGGCATTTGACGAGATAAAAAGCCGCATTGCTTCCACACCAGTTATGGCGATTTTCGACGAGACCTGCCCAACGATTGTCTCTACTGATGTAACAAACATTGGGTTGGGTGCTATACTATCTCAAATTCAAAATGGGCATGAAAGAGTTATTGCATACGCTTCCAGAAAATTGTCCGCGGCAGAGCTTTCTTACTCTGCCGGGGAAAAAGATGCCCTTACCTGTGTTTGGGCCTGTGAGAAGTGGAATTTGTTCTTGTTCGGAAGACCCTTCACTCTTCGTACAGACCACGCAGCGCTAACTAGTTTACATGCTCGGGGAACAAATGGCACCAGGCCACTTCGGATACATCGCTGGTATGCGCGATTGTTAACATACGATTTTCAAATTAAATTCCGTCCCGGATGCGAAAATCAGGTAGCGGATGGGCTCTCTAGACTGCCCGTCAACAAAACTGAAAATAATGAGGATGATAATGCGAGGTTAATGGTGTCTTCCCTGAGTAATGAACCAATCTTTGCCCTGACTAAGGAAGAACTCCAGAAGGCGACTCAGGAAGATGCGACATTCTGTCACGCTCAGGTGTTTCTGCTAAACGGTTCGCCACAAAATAGCAAGATCACAGGCAAGGTTCGTCCGTACTACGTGTTGCGTCACGAACTTGCATTTATAGATGGATTCAATGGTTCAATGGTGTATGATGGGATAAAAAGCATAACTTGACAAGACCCACGGGGTGGATATGCAAAAGAAAATTAAAAGCAAAATGTTCCAACGTGGAACGTAAAGTATCAGTGGTTAAATCATTGCACTATAACAAAGTGTTGTGTATCGTTGATCACTTAGATGGAAATCTAAGAGTCTTTCGAATGTCGTCATGTCTGGTGAGTTCACCACGTAGTTTGGCAATGCATTCCAGTGAGAACAGATTCTAAGTGAGAAAAAACACTTTCTACAATTCAAGCGAGAGTGTTGCGTCATTAGTTTTAGGTGGTTGCCTCGGTTTTGTTTGTATGGGGATAGAGTCAACAGTGATGTACATGGATGCTCGCTTTCGGTTAGTATCCGGTATGTGAGAGTAAGATCTCCGCGAAGCCGTCGGTATTCTAATGAGAACACACCGAGTACACGAAGATGCATTTCGTAACTTAGACCGGATAGTCCACGCGTTGCCGTTGTGGCTCTTCTTTGGGGCTGCTCCAAGAGGCGGATGTCTCGTTTTAACCATGGACACCAGGCCTGAATTGCGTATTCAACATGAGGAGGAATGTAGGAGTTAATCAACAATGGTACTAGCTGTTGCTCAAAAGTGCCGAGAGCTCGCCTCAAAAGTCTCAAGTTCAAGTTCGTCACACTTGCTGCTTTCGAATACTGGAGCGAATTTCCAAGACTCTCTTGCACGATTATACCTAGGTCGCGTTCACTAGTCACGTGTTGCATGACGTGTTGCCCCAAAAGGTATGTGCTGACGAAGCTGTTGTGCACCGTCAGCAGGTGGCACTTTGCAGGGTTCAGTGGGAGCTGGTTCTTTTCTGCCCATTCGTTAATCCGGGTCAGATCTTCCTGGAGGTAGACACGGTCGGATGCTGAGCGAATTGCTCTCCATATTTTAGCATCGTCTGCAAATATTTGCATTGGAGGTAGAATGTCTGCTGGAAGATCATTAGTGTAGACTAAAAACAGTAGCGGACCGAGGACGGATCCTTGTGGTACACCACTGGAGGCGTAAAGGCTTTCAGAATAGGTGTCAGCTACTTTTACCTTGATTGCTCTGTCGTGTAAGTAGTCTTCCAACCAGGTGAGCAGGGAACCGTTGATATCATCGACAGCAAGCTTTTGGAGGAGAAAGAATTGATTGACCCTGTCGAATGCTTTAGAAAATCCAGGTATATCACATCCATGGGCACTCCTTCATCAGTCGCCCTGGTCCATAAGTCCCGAGTAATCAGCAAATTGGTGAGACAAGATCGTCTGCGTCGGAAACCATGTTGGGCATTAGAAATTATCTGTTGACTTTCAAAGTATCTCGTCAGTCCATCTGCGATTACCGATTCCATAACTTTCGATAAAACGGGAAGCAGAGTAATAGGTCGGTAGTTAGCAGGATCCGAGCGCTTACCTCCTTTATATATTGGAGTGATAATGCCATTTTTTCATTTAGATGGGAGTGCATGGGAGTTAAGCAGACCATGGAAAAAGGTTGCAAGTGGTGTTGCTATGGTGGGAGCAAGGGTTTTTAGTACTTTTGGGCAGATCATGTCGATTCCAGGGGCACTGTACTCCCGGAGAGACTGTAGTTTGCTTGCAACAGCTGCTGGAGTAAAGGTGACGCTGGATAAGCCAACGACATTTGTTGGGTGTTGATAGGGCGAAGGTTCCATGACATTTGTAGCTACCGAGCCAAACTGCAAGAGTAGAGCGTTCGCGGCATCCACTGCAGTAGTTGTTAGGCCACTGGCCGTCCTGAGTGGTGGTATTCCGGGCTTAACCTTTCTTTTGCCATTCACAAATCTGTATAGCAGTTTGGTGTTACTCGTAAATTTCAGCACCATATTCTCCTGCCATTCGTACTTATCGACTCTAATGAGTGACGTGCAGTAGTTTCTGATGACTTTGTAAACCTGCCACGTGATATCACATGGGCTTAGCAAATGTTGCCTCCAGATTTCATCTCTTCTGTTGATCCATTTACGTGTTCTGCTCCGGATCCACGTATTGGTCCGGCGCGATGCTCGTAATGGTACAACCTTCGATGCTGATTGTATGACCCAGTTAATTTTGTCTTTTAATTCATTCCATGCGTCATTCGCTGAGCTGTGCGTCTGTAGGTCCCAGTCAACGGTTGCTGCTAAGCTGCGCAGCTTATAATAGTCCGTAATAGTACGTTGAGTCTCTCTTTCTTTAGCAACAATACTGGCATAACATACATAACCAAGTGTTAGGACTGAATGGTCGCTACGGCCCAGTGGAGGATCGTATGCTACTGACTCAACCATCAACTCTTCATTAGTCAGGATTAAGTCCAGGAGTGATGGCTTGTTTGAACCGCGATGTCTGGTTGGTCGATGCACATGGTTATACAAAACTGCCATATCCATGAATTCGAGGAGTTTCGATTTAAATGATTGCCCATTAGGGGACATTGATGCTATTGAAGGAACATTAAAGTCACCCATTATAAGATAGTGAGAGTACTTTTGTGAAACAGCATAGCGGAGAGCGTTTAACAGAATGTTATCGCTGTCTGCTGATGAGTTCGGAGGTCTATAAATAACTGCTATGAGGCAAGCATCGCTCTTCTTCTGTGAACCAACATCTCGACCTGCTAGGTGCAGTCGGCAAAATAGTGCGTCGGGAATAACAAGGGAGTTTTCGGTAAGCGCCTCACATTTCAATTAATCTCGATAGTAGAGAGCAACACCGCCCCCGCGAGATGGACGATCATTTCGAATGACTGACATCTCACTGAGTTCAATCTCCGGATCAAGTATGTCGT
This sequence comes from Dicrocoelium dendriticum, assembly GCA_944474145.2. Taxonomy (NCBI): domain Eukaryota; kingdom Metazoa; phylum Platyhelminthes; class Trematoda; order Plagiorchiida; family Dicrocoeliidae; genus Dicrocoelium; species Dicrocoelium dendriticum. The sequence goes on along the minus strand of OX104063.1, from coordinate 161,873,870 downwards.
TTGAGAGCCAAGTTTCAGTGACTGCTATGAGGTCCCAAGTTGTTGTTTCATGTCGGTGGCGCAGCTCCGAGGGCTTAGAGTACAACCCCTGAGTGTTGGTGTAGCAGCATTGTATTTGTTGACGCATCAGGAGCTGGGTTTGATGTGAGTGACCGGCACAAATAGTACCGGTCTGCTGAAGTTTTTTGAAACGGTTGTTTGCACAGTTGGCTGGTTTGAGATAGGTACAATTGAGGCTGGCTCATCTGTATCTGAGGTCTGTAATAATTGAAGGAATGGTCTTAACCGTACTTCTGGTGGCCCAATTTTCCTGATGTCTTGCCATGCTTGGATTGCCACTGATACCATTTCGGGCGCAGCCAAGGTAACTTTCAAAATTCGAGGCCCGCTACCTTGGTAGTTTGTGGAAGCAATTAGACGGGTGACGTCAAAAGCCACGACATTCTTCATGTCGTATAGTTCTGCGATGTACCGCCATTCTTCGATGTCGTGCTTCTGTCGTTCACTGTTATCGTCATGCTTCAATTCTGGCACACCATGAACCAGTACCACTTTCTTCATCTCATTTTGACGTGACGAACTAGGGTTGGATTTATGCTTCTATCTTTCTGCCCATGGCCTGTCAGAAAAAATGCGGGCACTAACAGAAGAGTTAACTAGCATGTGGCTTGCTAAGAGAACATCTTCCAGGTCACGCGTGTTGCCAAACGTTACTCGCAGTAACCGAGGTTCCCCTAAGTGTGGAGATGATGGATTTCGTGAAAGGCGTGTAAGACCAGTTGGGAGAACATTCAGTCCGAGTGCGCAGGTTTTTTCAGCCCACCGGTTTTGCTCCTCGGCTTGTCTACCTTTTAGCAATTCGCTATTGGGGTCTGGAACGTTTGAACTTATTACTGTCATTGCCTTTTGGTTGCGTAGTAATTGTTTGTTCTACAGTTCCTTGTAAGCGTAGGTTTGTCGAGTGGGTGTGTCTGGCTTGTCTTCAGTGGACAATACGCCAAGGCTACAGCAAGAATTTTTACGTGCAACGCCGTTAGTAGCACTATCTGTAGGGGTCAATTGTTGTTGACCAGCTACTGACGGAGGTGAGCATGCAATTTGTGCGTAACTCTGCATGCTTTGGCGCATTACGTGAGACTTGGGGTACCGTTCAAGCGGCCTGTTTTCACTGCTGTTTTTCACTAACGGTGTTTGCCTTTCGTTAGACTGGGTAGCACTGTTGCTAGAGAGCTTTTGCTTTTTAGCAGGTCGCGGATTCGGGCTACGTAATGCACTAATCTGCAACTCGAGTTCTGAGATTTTCCCTCTCACTGCCGCGATCAGTTCCTTTTGGTCTGCAGACGTAACAGCCAATGCTTCACACCTTATCGCAAGCTTTTGAACAATCTTAATTATCGGACTATTTGAACATGTCACAAAACCACAAGCTATCTGTCGATACGCTGTTAGCTTCGTTAAGTGTAATGTTCACATTTGTCGCGTCATACGAATTGGCACAGAACGAACACGTGATTTTCGAGCGGATTTCAGTTCCCCGCTTGTCTGAGCTACGGTTGACCTTAGCTTTGTTGCTCACTGGATTCCCGGTTGACAAACTTCTCCGGCCCATGGATCAATGGTCGGTATGCACTTTTAGGCAGGTGGCCGAGTGGTCTGCACGTTTGCTTTGCAACCGTAAGGTCACCGGTTCGAATCCGCGTAGGGGTGAGCGTCCTCGCGGTATACTCAGCCCGCGCGCGACTGGTGGTGGTCGCGCCGCTGCGAAGCTCCGTTACGGCGTACAGCTGACACATTATTATTATTATTTATTATGCACTTTTAGGTTGCGCTGGTCACGTCGTTTGGCTGTCTCAGTTGTCTGCTCCAGTCAGCGCGTTTGGGTGGTGCGTCACTAGGCGCATGAGTAGGCAAAATCACACGGGCTTTGTGCAGTGAAATGCACGTAAAAATATGGTGGTAAGGTGAGATGACAAAAATGCCTGTATCTATGGTATACCCTGGTGCACAGTACTAAGTTATATATTGTCTGACAGCCTTAAAGAAGATCTGTCGAATGGTATCCCGAAGGTGCTGATGAAACTCAAATAAGCAAAGTTACTCAAATTGGCCTTAGTGAATAGACTTCCGAAGATTTAGTTTGTGGTGTAGCAGCGTGTCGTTGGACTTACTTCAAAAATATAGACGCCGTTGGATAGAGCTCAGTGATCCGAATCGATTGAGCGTACTTCCAGTGACGTGGCACAAGAATGTGAAGGGATACGTCCAATTAAACACAGAGCACAGGATTGCACGATTAGCACGCACACGCTGACAAGGTCACACGGCGTGGCGAAAAATTTGTGGCTCCTCGGAGTTTGATACAAAAGATCATGCTATGTGCTCACGAGAGCCACCCTGGTATCGTTCGTACGAAAGGCAAGGTTGACGCATACTTCTGGTGGTTCAAAATGACACACGAAATAGAAAAACTTGTTCATGGCTGCTCTTCATGTCAAAGGGCAGACAAGAGTTCAAGGCCGGTTTCATCCCCTATACAACCCATTGACTATCCTATGCGACCGTGGGCCAAGATAGCTGTTGACATCATGGGTCCATTTAGCTCAGCGCCTCAGCATCAAAGGAACTGTTTGGTGGTGACCTACTTTTACAGTAAGTGGCCGGAAGTCCATTTGTGTGGAGAGGTGACTACTGCCAGCATTATTCGATGGCTGAAATATATGTTTTCCCGTTTCGGATTACCAGAGGAGATAGTGACGGACAACGGGCCGCAGTTTACAAGCCACGAGTTTCATTCGTTCCTTCAACTTCACGCTATCCGGCACTCACGTACAACGCCGTACAATCCAGCGGCAAATGGTATGGTAGAGCGGTTCAATCGATCCTTGAAAGAGAGCATCCAAACTATTCGCTTATCTGGCACAGGTTGGGAGGATGCAGTACTACAAGCACTATTTTCTTACCGAACCGCACACCACCGAGCTACAGACAAACGCCAGCTAAACTCATGCTTGGGCGTGAGCTTCGGACAAAGTTGAATGCCGCACTTTCTATTCCTGCAACCAATAATTCCGACGAGTTAGATCGTCGCCATCGATATCAGACCACTTACCGGCAGCATATTACTCTGCTCCAGCCCAGAACATTCGTGCGCGTGAAGGTAAACACTGCATCAAAAGGACAGCCCACGTTACCATATCCGATAAGAATAACGCGTGCAGGTGGGCCAGGCACTTACCGGCTGGAGGATGGCCGCACAGTCAACGCCCGGAGATTATTCACAAGTATCAGACGAACGGAGCATATGCCACCAACCTTCACGGACGAAACCACGCAGAGTACGCAGCTCCGCAGGACAGGCCGAGAACAAAGAAGACTGATTCGATATGGATTTGACGTATCAAACGATTAGGCGGAGAGGTGATGTTGTGTATTCTGTCAGCATTCTTGACCTAGTCTAAACAGACAGGTGCACACAACGCCAGACACACACACACACACACACACAAAGCGTCCAAATCTCTGCTTCCCTATTGGTTCATCATTCTCCTTGTAACACCTTAATGTACTCACCCAGTTAAACATTGATCAGATTACAGCAGTTCGTTTATCAGAATGACCTTTTAACTTGCTCGTGCATTTGACCTTACGTATACAACAGGTACCAGAAGCCAGAGCATGCAACAAGATTTCACGGTTAACACAACCGATGTCATTGGTGAAGTCAAGAAAGCATACACGTGTCTTTGTTCTTGCCGGTTATTGACGACAGCACTAAGTGCACTAGACAAGCCACTGCGTTTTGTGTCAACCTCGATCTTCGTCATGCAAATTGATGTGCGTCATTCGGACAGAATTGGGTTAGCAATTTTTCAAGAATGAATTTCTCGAAGATGTTTAAAGCCACCGAAGTGCATGCAATAGGTCGATATTTATCTGTGGTTTCCTTCCGTATCGGTGTTATGCTAGCAGCTCTCCACCAATCTGCGATTTTGCCTTGGTTTAGGCACACGGTGTACAACTCAGATAGCGGTTGGCTATTGAATCTGCACACTCCTTAAGGACAAAGGGAGACAACCGGTTAGGTCCGCTTGATTTGCTCGAGTTTATTTAGGTAAGCTTCCTGTGAAGTGCTGCAACATCAACAACTTGCGATGAGTCTGTAGGTCACTGAATCTGTGTAGATGACGACTTGAGGAGTGAGTCACTGCTGGAGCATCAGAAGTTGCGATTTAATTCTTCTGCGTCTATTTCAGAGTTCGTACTATGACGATCGACTCCACTAAATTGTTTCCTCATTTGGCAAATCTCACGCAATTATTGTTCCCCGGAATTATTTGGACGTAGGCATGATTGAGGTAGTGAATTTCTTCCCCGATACGTAGGGAAAGGAACTATACTGAGGCAAGAGCTTTGACTTTGAATGCTCTCTTCTTAAGTTGACGCAGTTATTTGAGGAGTGGTTAGGAGAACCGGTCAACACGAATGAGAATAGTTTCCGTCGGACAGCAGAGATCAAAACAGAAGTTCAGCTAACTCGTCATCCGGTTACAATATGTTGAGATGTCTGCATCGAAAAACAAACTGAAATCTGTAGACTCAACCATTTCTTTCAGTTGTGCTATGTTTGGGGGATTGGTTTGTCTCAGTTAAATTTTACATTCTTTTCAGCGAGTGACTTCCTTGTGGTTCATCTTACTGTAGACGACAGGAGATAGCTTGACTATCGGATGATCAGAGCTTCCAAGTGATGTCCGAGTACTGACTGAAAATATCTTCAGGTTGTTAATAAACATTAAGTCCAGAGTTGCTTCTAACCTGGTGGGACGTTTCACGATGTTCTGTAGCCCAAGTGTTGTGAGGAATATGGTGTCAAACCTATTGAAATCATCAGCAGATATGCATAAGGAATGGTCCATGTGTACAATGACAGCAGCATCGAAATCATAGTAAAATTTATCTGCTTCGCAGCTTGGACAACTGAAAGATATATAAATTTTGGCTAGCAAGTTTGAGTTATATCCGCTCAAATAGTTTGGCGTTCAATTTAGAGCTAAGCGGTCTGTACGTTGCGACGAATAGCAGGACATTTTCCTCACTGATGAGCATCAGAAAGCGTTAATACCGGTGAGAACACCACCACCCAGGTTGCGGAACGTGCATAGGCGATCAGCACGGTAGAAAATAAAACCGTCAAATGGTACAATAGCCTCTTTAACATCTCTGTGAAGCCAGGTTCTGTAGCATAATTACTCCTAGATGCGTGAATTCGCGACAGCAGATGCTGCGTTTTAGGTCTTTCAATTTTCCAAGAATTGAGTGGACATTAGTGCTGAGAAAAACAGGTATACTCATACTGGACAAGTTTTTCTTCCGCAGAGCAACCCTCCATCCAGCACGATGCTTCTTTGAAAATTTATTACGTTTTTTGTAGATTTTTTTATATTGCTGCGGATAAATATAAATCTGCCTGTCACTTGTACGGAAACCCATAGCGATTTCAAAATTGCACTAGTGTAAATAATTGAGTACATTGAGTATTTTTGTTCGTCGCAATCAGCCGACAATTCAGATATGTCGACCAGCTGTCCGGAAAAGCACCAGACTGCCGTTTCGCCCTATTGGGGCTCATCAGTGGTGCGCATCCTTCGGTCCTCTGCGGAGGACCGAACCCATGACTGCTAGTGGCTCTTGCCAACTAGCCCGCAGCTTATGCAACTGCGCCATGGAGGACGGTATCTGACTATCATGAATTGTTAGCTAAATGCGATATAGTCCGACACATCCTCCACTGCCATGCAGGCACCTGCCATGCAGATGACAGCGGTCGGCTTTCCGGCGTCAGGACTTCCCGGTTACGGCAGCTATGAATCGACATTGAGTTGTAGAGAGAAACAGGGAAATCCCTTGTCAGCCCCATCGATTCCGTATCATACTGGGTTTGATACGAGTCGTTGCGTTACGCCGTTTCCCGAGATTTCGTCGCAAGTGCAGTGACAGCCGCAAGATTCCAGCATTCTCAGCGAATGTTTGTCTAACAGCCGCTTGAAACTTTCCTCGGATGACGCATCTGCAATTGCTTCCGGTAGGCTGTTCTAATCATTCACAACTCTAGTGAATACAGTGACATCCATGCGAATTCTGTGTGTTTTTTGCTTAAACAGTTTCAATGTGTGCCCTCAATGTTGGACCGGAAGAAATGTTGTAATTCACTTCCAAGTTCCCCTCGGAGAATGCGCCTAGTGTAGATGAGATCACCTCGGCGACGACGGAGATCCAGGGAGAACAGATTTAGCTGTTGGAGTCGAATGGGGTACGGGAGATCACGAAGCCCCGAAACAGCTTTCGATGCACATCTCTGAATCTTTTCCAGCAGGGCGCATTCAAACTTTGAAAGCGGATGGAGAGCTAGTAGACCATATACTGAGACTGGACGGATGTACGAAGTGAAGAAAGGTCGAAAAATCTCAGGAGGCATTCGAGCGAATAATCTGCTTAAGGCACGCACCAGTCTCCTCCCAGTGGCCACCTTCTTCAATGTGTCCTGCGTCGTTCTAAAGTCAGAAGCAACGATAACCCCGATATCCCTCTCATGGGTAGTATTCCTGAGGAGAAACCCACCAATGGGGTAGGCACCGTACGGTTTAGTGCTACCCATTGGGAGAACTGGGTATTTATCTCGGTTTACTGGCAAGTCTCACTTGATGAAGCATTCGTGTAGCTGGTCCAGAGCCCCTTGTGATCTGTCCGCATCCTCAAGGCTGGATACTGTTAACCATAACTTGAGGTGATCGGCATAGATCAAGCAGTCGGTTTGAAGTGCAGTCGGCAAATTGTTAACGTACAGTTTGGAGAGCTCTGGTCCAAGCACTGATCCTTGGGGAACGCCACTAGTCAAAGGTACTGGAGCAGCGAGGGCTTCGTTCACTTGTACCCGCATTTTCCGACATCTTAAGAAATCGGAAATCCAGGAGAGAAGATTTCCTGTAATGCTAAGTCCCTAGAATTTATGTAGCAGTCATAGGTGTGGAACTTTATCAAAGGCTTTACTGAAGTCAATGAATATTACATCAACCTGGTAACGGACATCTTTGGCTTCTGCCCATGTTTCCCTGGCGATGAGTAAGTTAGGGGTGCATGAGCGTGCTCTCCGGAAGCCATGTTGCGCAGGTGAGATGAGGTTTAGGTTCACACAGTGTAGTTGGATAGCGCACTTGACTATTCGTTCCATGGTTTTCCGGGAGCAGACAACATCCGCCCGAAGGCACTGAAGGCTGTAACCAACAAGCTAGCTGAACCACCGTCACAGTTGTGCCAAAGGTACTTTGATGAACAACAAGTCCCTACTATGTGGAAACGCGGTATTATCACCCCAATTTTTAAAGGCGGTAGCCGTTCAGAACCTGCAAACTATTGCCTAGTGACTCTCCTACCTGTGCACGCGAAGGTGATGGAAGTGGTCATCGCTGAGGCTCTAATGGACTACTTGGATAAATACATCATCTTGGCACCGGACCAGCATGGCTTCCGTCAACACCGGTAATGCACCACCAACCTACTGATTGCACGAGGTAGTTGGACGGAAGTGGCTGATGATGGGTTCGGTGTTGACGTCATCCATCTGGACTTCTCCAAAGCTTTCGAACACCTGTCTCACCGCATCTTTCTTCACCGGCTACAGAGCTAAGGAATCGGAGATCTTGTACTTGGTTGGATTGGCAACTTCCTTCAACAACGGAAGCTTCAAGTACGCCTTAGGGGATCACTCTCTAACCCAATTGAGGTGGAATGTGGTGTTCCACAAGGCTCAGTGCGGGGACCGCGCTTATTCTTGGTGTTTATCAACGATCTGGCAAGAGTTATCTCCTCAAATTTCCTGCTTTTCGCCCATGACGTCAAGATATGGCGGGCGATTAGTAACAAGCCAGATCAGGATATACACCAACATGACCTAGATTGCACTAATAAATGGTCAAAAAGGAACCTGCTCAATTGAACATAGCTAAGTGAAAGGTGATACATCTGCGTCACCAGCAGGTGATCGCTTACAAGCTTGGAGACCACACCATGGAGAAGGTCTCTCAGGAGCGTAACCTGGGTGTATTGGTAGAGGAAGACCTCGGGTGTTCAAAACAAGCAGAGAAGGCGACGAGGATCGGCAATCAACAATTCTGTCTTCTTCGCAGAGCGTTCGGTAGGTTTGAACCCTCAATCTTTCCCCAAATTCTTAACGCCTACGTGCGACCGCACGTGGAATATGCTATTCAGGCGTGACAGAAAGAGGATCGTGTTGCTCTCGAGACTCCTCAACGATGAACGTCAGGGGCTTTTCTCATCTGCCCTATCATCTTAGACTGAAATCCGTAAGAATGTACAGCAGTCGATATCGGCTTTTGCGAGAAGATCTCATAATGGTTTATCAGATTCTGAAGAACACAAACCACATTTGCCATCCGCTGTTGGAATTGAACCACAACACTAAACTAAGAGTTCACCCACTGAAACTGACAATACAGTATAGCCGGCTTGAATGCCATAGAAATTTTTTTCCCTCCGCCTTTATCAGCTTTCGAACGCCTTCCCTAATTATGTCGTCTCTGCTCCCAATCTGGCAATATTTAAAATAACGAGTTGACGATGTGTTGTCGCATTTACATCTCATTTTAGGAATTGTTAGCCAGGGGCCACAAAACGCAATCAAACGGTTCTTGCCAAACTCCCAACCAATGGATTTATGGATTTATACGTTTAATACGCGAACATTTCCGCTATCCTACGTAAGTCTCGGGTGAGTCCAGCAAAACGCTTTTCACTTTATCATGCAATTCACTTTCGCAATAATTTCCATCCCACGGGACCTGTCAAACAATGATTTTACCCAATAAACCATTATTCCATTGTTCCATTTATGTCAGGCATATTGGCCGGTAGTTCGCTGAGTCTTGTTGGTTTCCTCCTTGTATTTGGGCAGGACGGTACCTGTTTTCCAGACTGTGTGTAGGCAGTCGACTTCGAAGGATTGTCGAAATACTTGGTAGAGAGGGTGGCGACGTACTCAGCTATCGTTTTGAGGAAGCTGGGTTTGAATAGACAAATCAGTTGAGGTCACTCTGTGCGAGCACACCAAGGTCACATTCCTGGGAGTTGGTCTGCAATCTGTGTGCCCTAAGCAAATACGTGTATTCATGTCTATGGCGTAAATGCACAGTACGACATTTGTCTACGTTGAGTGGTAGGACGATTTGAACTGACAAGTTGGACGCAGTGTTAAGATCGCAATGGAGTCGTTCGGGGTGGTCCGGTCCTCTGATCATTTGCATAACTTGATGCCAACCAAGAAAAATAGAAAATCGAAAGTAATCGATCATGGCAAATCATTAATGAACACCAGTAATAGACAATGCCCAAGCACCGAGCCCGGTGGTACACCACGCTTCACATCAATTGCATCGGACAGCGATACCCAGACTCTTGTCTCCACCCGAAGTTCGTATAAAATTGCATATCCAACTCAGGATTGAGTCGCCAATGCCTTAGTTCTGAAGCTTGTGAAGGAAAATTCAATGATCGAAGCGAGCAAAAGCTTTGGAAACGTCCAAGTAGATGACATCAACTGCTGCTTCATCGTCAACGGCCTCAGTCCAGCTATTACGTGCAATTAAAAGATTAGTAGTATATGAACGCTTCTGACGGAAGCCATGTTGCTCCGCGGCCATTAAGTTGTGGCGTTTCAGATACTGAATCAGCGCATCGATGGTGATTGATTCCATAACGTTGGATAGTACTGGAAGTAGCATTATTGGACAGTAATTTGGTAAGGTTAGTGCGGCTACCTCCCTTATGAATAGGAGTTTTGACCCTTCGCTTCCATACTGGTAGAATATGATTATCCCCTAGAAATCGCTGATTGAAAACGGCCAGTCGTTATGCTAGATCTCCAGCTACTGTCTGCAGAGCCATCGATCGAGTGTTGTCGACTCCAGGATAACTGGGGATACTCAAGGATAACAACTTCTTCAATACAGCTTCCGCAGCGAAAGTGATGTTGTATAAACCTGACGGTGGAGTAACAGAAACGAGGAGAATACGTGGGCTCTTTACCTGCTGGGAGGTTTGGGAGTAATCAAGCTGTAGGGGATCTGCTGTTTCCATTGTTGACCGCGTGCATCCATCAGCCGTGACCATTGCCGGAATTCGGCGCTTCACCTTACGAAGGCTGTTAACGTGCCTGTACAGAAGTTCACGGTTCGTGCAGAATTGTTTCATTAACTCCTGCTGATGCGCAATGTTATCCTCGCGGATCAACTTAACAAAGAAGTTACGATGTGTCAAGTATGCAGTCCACATACCAGCATTCGGTCAGTTTTTGTGAGCTCTCCATGCCAAATCCCTCAGAGGCATAAATTTAAGCGTTCTGTTCCTCAGAAATGATTTATATTTGGTTTTACGTTGGAAGGAATACTGTTCCGGTGCGTGTGCTACCGGTGTGCTAAATGTCCTTGTGAACGTTTCCCAAGCGACGTCTAGGGGGGGCATTTGGTTAAGAAAGTCCCAGACGTATCCTTAACTAGTGTAGATAAAACATTGTAGTGCGTGAAGGTATGCAATTTATCATCCGCCTTTTCAAGATATTCCGCATAGAATATATAGTAAGGAATAGAGTTAAATGATCACTGCCACTCAGTTTTGTGCTTGTAACTATCCCGCCGACCACGAGTTCGTCATTAGTGAGCACAAGATTTAGTATCGACGGCTTGCTTGCAGTTCGAAATCTGGTGGGAAAGGTTACGTGGCTGTACAGAGGGTAGCTGGAAAGTAGCTCTCGCAAGCAGGCTTTAAACGGTGCATCATCGGGTGCTGACGTTTTCATGTCGTGCACGTTAAAGTGTCTAGCGACAAGAATGTGGCTGTAGGGCTTGTTCTATGCAAGCTGTAAGAGGTGATTCAGTTTTGAGTTCATTTCCGACGTAAAGGTTGGTGGGCGGTAAATTACAGCTGGTAGACAAGTGTCCTTGTTCAGCAACCATGGCCGTACCAAAGCCAATTAGGAGCGCCGATTTCCAGGTGATCGATAACTTCACATCGGAGGTTTCCATTATAGTAATCACACCATCATCCCTCCCAGTTAAAACGTTCCGAAACAGCGACATGCCGGGTAAATGGATCTCAGAGTCGGTTATCTCACGATTTAACCAGGTCTCTGTAATCACGACGCGATAACGCGGTTGTGAGGCATACAGTTTACTAAGTTCGGCCAACTTACTTCAAGGTCTTGGGCGTTTGTGTACAGACAGGATAGCGTTTCGTTGTTAGGAGTGCGTTGATGGATGTCACATTTGTGTTTTTAAACCGACAGTTAGGTGGCCCACCTTTAATCATTGTTGGTTTATGAATTTCAATCAAGTTGCGAGGTAATGTAGAGAGTATCTGAACAGAAGTTTCGCTCTTGCTGCGCTCTGTCCTGTTGTGTGCCGTGGGTGCAAGCAAAGAATCTACGGTGGTTCCATCGAATTGCTTATTACTCGTGGCCGTGCGCCTGCTGCCTTAAGCCGGATCCACGGTTGGCAACCTAGCTCGAAACCTTGACCAGCTATTCAATAGAAGTTGCGTTAACCCCTCGGAGTGTAATACTACTTACATTATGTTTGGACCACAGCTCTTGTAGTTAGGTGATGACGGAACACTTATAAACGATTTGGCAATGACACTGTCCAGAGAGACTGCTTCACGGAGGTGGCACCACTGCTGTCGGTCATGCGTTTGTGCATCATGATCAGGAGAACCCAGAAGATGGTTACATGCTGATGTGAAAAATGAGGTACTTCAACTCGATTGTTATTTTCCCATCGGATCTGATCGCCCCGGGAAACCCCAGTTTCGTGGCGCTGACGTTATAATCAACGTTGGTGCAATGCAGCAGTAATAATATTTACGTACTCAACGATTTCTAAAAGCTGCCATTTAGTTTAGTGCAAACCGAAGTTCCTAAGTGGCTTTCGATCAGTCATCAATGGAAACGTATACATTGCTCCTGACACATCTGCATCGGAGTTAAAACTTTTTGGAGCCAGTTTCTTCAAAGCTACTGATTAAGTTAGATTGTTCTATCCGTATTGTTGTTGGCGACTTCAATAGAAAGGATACAACATTCTTGAAGACACTTGGATTGCTAGACCTAGTGACTGTTTCGACCAGAAAAGGTGCCCAGTTGGACGCTGTGTTCACAAACAGACAGTTATTTGCCATACAAAAGTGGGCTCCTTTTAGCAGCTCAGACCATTGTATTTTAAAATGGTGTTCAGTCATATACAGCAGGTCTAATTTTTTAACAATGACCAGATGTCCATACAAGATTATCAAACGGCGAAATTGCTCCTTGGAAAATAGCACGAGACTCCAGACGATGTTTTCATTAACTGGTTTCCCGGTCTTCAACGACGAGGACCTGTCGCTCGAATGTGACCTTCTTACGGACTACATCAAATATTGCTTTGACATGTGTTGCCCTGTTGAAACGATCTATCTAAGAGCAGATAGATTTTCATCACCACTACTAAAGCGACTTCGAAGGATGAAAGAATGGGTCTACAAGTACAAGAATGCGACCTGTGTCAAAAGCCTAAGCACGGCAATTAAATCAGAGATAAAGAGACTAAACCAATTATACGTCGAAGCAGATCTAGGCAACCATAACTGTCGCGATCTACGGGGGCTTCTGAGGCAGCTCTGTGGTAAAATCGTTTGCAGCCAGAGAGGTGAAGTGGATGTGGATAAACTGAATTCGGAGTTTAGTTCTGCCTCACGAATCTCATCTTCCTTGCCCTCTTTCATTAGTTCAAGTCCAGCCGCGCCCTTCGATCAAAGCAACGTCCACAAGGAAATCAAAAGATTAAAGGTAACAAAAGCTTGTGGTCCGGATGCTCACTGATCAATAGCTTTGAAGGAATGTGCTGATTCTCTCAAGCGGCCTCTAACAGACCATTTTAACAAATGCCTCACTACGGGTGTGATCCCGGACATTTAGACAACGGCCAGTATCACTCCAGTAGCAAAAACTGGAACTCAAAAGTATCGCCCAATTGCATGTACATCTGTGCTTCTAAAAGTTTTCGAAAGACTGTTAGTTCCCCGAATTTTTTCAACCGCTCCTGAGGACGATATCTACCAGTCTGCGTATAGACCCCAGCGCTCCACATTAGATGCAGTGGCATATGTTGTCAATCTATAGCCTCTGCATTAGATCAAAAATGTAAATCCGTACGACTCCTCTTATTGGATTATTCGAATGCCTTTGGAAGCCTGGATACGTCAAGTTGCTGAACCTGGTATCCAAAAATGGAGTTTACCCTGATGTGTGTAATCTGTTACGTGACTATTTTACAGATCGTACTCACTTCAACAAGTTGAACGGTAAGAAATTCTCTGTCCTCCGTGTCGACTGTGGTATTTTACAGGGAGTGATCTTTTCATCGTTCCTATTTTCTTTGTATGTTGAACATCCTTTACAAACCACGATTATAGGGTGTGAATATGCTGATGATGTGCTGGGATGTATGTCCAGCACTAACCAAGATTCCTCATCACTTCAACGTTGGTTGGTAGAACTGGTGGAATGGTCTTCATCCAGATCACTTACGAATGTTACTAAATGCAGAGATGTAATATATTCTTTTCTACCTGGCGTTAAGTTGCAGTCCCTCATAGTTCCCCCCCCCCTACACTTACTGTGACTGAAAATCCCATACCCAGCTCTTCCACCATCAAGTATCTCGGCGTTCTTTTTGTCCCAGAACCTTTTTTGGTCCACACACATATGTAAAGTTTTTCAAAATCAGAAAACTTTCTTTTTATGCCTTCAGACATGGTGCTTTAAGTACCTCGTAGTTTAATATTCAAGTTTGTGTCCTCTTGTATTATTCCCTATTGCCTATACTGCTCTCCAGTCATTTTCAGTGGATGGCTTCAGAAAGACTACATCTTATTGGTGCGATCCATAAAGCACATTTCTAGATGTAACTGTTTGTCTAGAGATTCTTTAGTTCATTTGATCATTTGCTAGACATCTTGGTGTCTGCAATGATTTTTCTTCTAAGATACTAACTGATCGATTTCATCCATTTCACAATGATTTTTCCAAAACGCATAGAAAATAGTCAACGAATAGAGTTACATGGTCACTGCCACCCAGTTTTGTGCTTGTAACTATCCCGCCGACCACGAGTTCGTCATTAGTGAGCACAAGATGCAGTATCGATGGATTGCTTGCAGTTCGAAATCTGGTGGGAAAGGTTACGTGGCTGTACAGAGGGTAGCTGGAAAGTAGCTCTCGCAAGCAGGCTTTAAACGATGCATCATCGGGTGCTGACGTTTTCATGTCGTGCACGTTAAAGGGTCTAGCGATAAGAATGTGACTGTAGGACTTGTTCAATGCAAGCTGTAAGAGGTGATTCAGTTTTGAGTTTATTTCCGACGTAGAATTTGGTGGGCGGTAAACTACAGCTAGTAGACAATTGTTCTCGTTCGAAATGCAAAACTTTATTCTCCCGCACGACATCGTATCGTAATACTGTTTTGCCTTATCTCTCACGTTTGTTTGCTGACACAGAAAAAGTCACTAGCATTCTGCGAGAGCGCTTGTTAGAATAACAGTTCTGCTTTTTTTCCCACTTTTGTACCCAAACATGTATATTGATATTATCATCCAGGTGTCCGCAGTAGTTGTGTAAGGGCTGAAAATGAATACATTCGAGTTCAGAAATTTTATTTTGACTTGACCTGCTCGAGAACATCATGAACAAATTTGGTTTTCATGCTATCGCTATTTAGAATGCCAGGGCGATCTTTCCAAGGAAGATGGGTAATATGAGCACCTCGCTCGATGAGCTGTGAAGACGAACTGCTGAGAGCAGGACATCTTCCGTCTCCTAGACTGAGTTTAGCGTTCTTCCAAGAATTCGAGGTTCACCAGAGTGCACAGAGGTCGGGTGACGCGCTACCCGCTTCAGAATAGTAGGCTCAAGCTGAACACCAACCGCACCGCAGATGGAACTCCACTGGTTGCGATCGTCTAGCAAATGGCCTTTTATTGTGCCAGGGTTGGGCTCGGGAACATTAGTGCACACAACAGTTAACACAACGTGGTCTTGTCTAGCGAGTGTCGAATTTAAAGTGGTTGTTGGTAATTTGGGCTGTTTAGAAGGCACCACTGGAGTTGACTGTGAAAGCTCCGTCGCCCCGCGTGTGCTCACTACAGAAGATGGAGTTACATACGTCGCTTCCCACGGGTTTATCGAGGCAATCGATGGGTAAATGACCTGCTTGTTATCTGCACCGGATTGTCTCCGGCTCTGAGATGTCCCTGTCATAAGTGAAGCTCCGGGTGAAGCGTCCATGGTTGGAGGAGTGGAAGCAGGCATGTTTGAGGCTTGTCCCCTTATGGGAGTGAAATGTCCCAAAAGATTTAGAGACACAGACGCTGCAGTGCGGTTGGAGCATCTAGCTCGCTTCTTCGGCGTAAAGGCAGAGCTTACGTTGGTTGGTTAACGCATTAGCGTAGCCACATTTACGAGGGAGCGATCCTAGTATTTTCCAAACACGCGACTATCTCAATCATCCTATCACACTTCTTCACGTGTGTAGTGTACCTGAAAACACACTCAATGTTTTTCAACAATGGATTTTACCGTTGTTTTAACCTTTAAAACGTTTACTTATTCTACTGACGGTACTTCCGTTGTCACAAACTGCTTTAGTGAGTACCTTGTTGCACCGTTTCTCGCTCCTGTTGATTCGCTTCCTATATTTGTAGCTTGAACAATACACGTTAGGTTCAGTCGCCTTCAACTTCTATACCGTTCCGTATTTGACACGTCCCTTACGTATCATTGTTTACCGACTAGTATCCCAGGAGCCACCCAGCAATTGGTGACCCAGGCCCAGAACATGCCGCCCGCCATTTTAAGTTTGCATTCTGATGAGCTCGTTCCAGTGACTTCGTGATGAATTACTTGCGGCCATTTTGTTTTCTCACCTATCACATTTTTATTCCTGTTTTGTAATTGATTATCTGGAAGATATGTCGTCTCCGTACGCGGTTAGCGCCATCGAGCCAGTCATGGTCAATAATAATGCGTTAACCCCTCCAAATTTTGGGAGAAGAATCCTCCGTCATGGTTCTTGAATCTAGAATCCATTTGTAACATTCGCAGGGTTCCTTCTGATTTCGCCATATATAATCAGCTAATATCTCTCCTTCCTCGGAGTATATCCTTGCACGTGAAAGACATCATATCTTACCCCAAGCTTGTAATGAAATACGAGACTTAAAAAAGCTATTAGTCAGCGAAGCACGCCTTCTGACAAAGTCCGCCTGCAGCGACTATTTGGTGACCTGCAAACTAGGAGATAGGATGCCCTCAGCCTTGTTGCGAGAAATTCAACAGCTCATCGACAAAATCAACATGGACGTAGGGATTATCCGCGAGATGAAGATACAACGCCTTGCATAAAGCACTCAGACCATCCTTGCAGTAGCAAATGACCAGACAATCACAGCAATTGTAGATCTAGGAAACCGCGTCATCGAACGGTAACAGCCAGAAATTGAAACCAAACCACCTAAGCAGCTTTGTGTCAGAGCAACAACACTGACACCCGCGACAAGCCAGCCGTCGGCAACAGACGCATTATCAGTGTAGATAGCGTCGCTTCAGCGCCAGATGGAGGAGCTCACTTTAAACCGTAAGCATCGCAGCCGCTCTGGATCATCGCCCCATCGCACAAAATTTGGTGCCCAAGGTTGTTGCATTTAAGACCCGTGTTTCGGTAGTAAAGACGTAAGTTCATACAGCCATGTAGCAAACCCCGCTACAGATGATCCGCCAAGCCGGCCTGTAATGTCTAAGAACGATGTCAGCAAAACTCAGACGTCACATACACATTAGGGATAATGATGCCCAGACCCAGTTCTTAGTTGATATTGGGACGGAAGTCAGCGCCAATCCACGTATGCCAAGTGAGCCTACCGCTTGTTTGTCGACAAGCCTAAGTGACGCTAATGGTACACCAAAAGGCATCTACGTTCATCGGTTGCCAAATAAAAAGTAATTCCCGAAAACTTGTACAAAAAGGACAAACGATGGCAGAACCAGCAAAATCTTTTGCATACAATGTCGAAAAGCTAGCAAAGAAGTCCAAAATGTTGCAAAACCCTGTGCGATTCGCCAGCCGCTCTGAGCCGATTCTCTGACCTCAAGTGTGTCCTCAATGGAGGGGTGCTGGGTTTGGTGCGTCAGTCAAGTGAAGTGAGCGCGCTGCCCGTTGACTGCGTAAGAGTTGTGAATGCACCTGAGGTCATGGACATGGGCGGTGCCACGAGCTATTTTGCACCCCCCACCTCACGTCCGAAACGCTGGATCATAATTGATCCGAGAGCAATGCAAGGCCGGAACATAAGCTCACGACTGAATGGATGTCTTTCATTCCAGCGTGTTCAACATGCCTTCTCGTGTTCGACAGATTTTCGCGTCAGATTTCGTGACCGAGTTGTGGATGCTTTGTCAACGGCGACGACTGGCTGTTCATGGCAACCGTGAACAATGTGAAGTATCAAACTGCCTACTCCTGGATTCGTCGCTCTCTTGATCAGAAGCCGGGTAATACGCCGGCGCGCAGTCGTAAGTGCATTCTGTCGGAGAAAGGAGATTGATGACATCCTAGAGTGGATCGGTAAGGACGCAACTCTAACGCTACATGCAATGCGAGTCCAAATATCTGCCAATAGGGATAAGAACATTTCAAAGTCTACAACTGCACAACACACCTGGATGGATGAAGAACACGTATCAGCATCCAGAAGAAATGGACAGTGATCGAACAAAGCGATACGAAAGGAGTTTGTTTAGCAGTTTTGCGAACTTGAAAGTGGTGTGAAGTTCTTCATATGGATTGATGAAACAAACTTCAACGTTTACTGTAAACGTACTCGTGGTCGGACGCCCAGAGAAGTGGGAGCGTGTAGCAAAATAGCCGACAGTAGAGGCCTGAATTGGCATCTCATCGGTGCACTCACAATGGACGGAAACGTTTCGATGACTACCCGGAGAGGCTCATTCACTGGCCCCCTATCTCTCGAATCGCTGCGAGGCATTTTACACAAGTTGAAGCGGAAAGTGGAGCTCCGGCAGGTGGTCGTAGTGTGTGACAATGCACCATCTCGCACGTTTGGAAGCACTTGCGTCAGTCGAAGAATACGAAAGGGTTACCATACTGAAATTGAGCCCATGCTCCCCGTTCCTCTATCCCGTCGAAAATGTTTGGCAAGTGGTGAAGGCCTGAGTGAGGAATGAAATGCAAATGCAGTACGATGAACCTCTGGCCGGGGATTCCCAGAACCTCATGACGCAAATGGAATGGAGGTTGCAGTTGCTGGAACGCATTGCCAGAACAGCAACCAGTATGATCAGTGTTGTGGGATGTCGTAATGCGATTCGACACCTACGTGTACATTTTCCTGATCGTTTGCAAAAGATAATGTGCTTTGATTACATTTCCGGCTCATCACTTTAGACATCTGATTGCATAGCATACACCACTAGGAGCGAGTAGGGACAGGAGGAAAAGCAATGTTCCGGCGAAATATGTGTGCACGTATTTACGGTTATACGTTCGTACGTGGGTTGCAGCGATGTCTGATGTCCAGTGTTAGGCAATGACATGGGACTGGCTTCCAATGAGACATGAGCGAGCGCTATTTGTAGCGTATCGACAACTTCGTACTGAATAATCTTAGACAATGCAGATAGGGTTTTAGAATGTCGAAAACTAGGACAGCTGGAAAGTGAATCGGCAATATGGTTGATTGGCGGTATCCCGTTTGGGATTTGCCTGTCATTGTGGCCACCCACAGGAGGCCTGCGCCTACAGAGGGAGCATGGGTGACTTGCGCTGCACCACACACAATTCCATCCATACACTCGATATCTATTGTAAGCTTGAAGGAATAAGAAAGGGAGGCATGTGGATGGGAGCCACCTTTCATCAACGGAGCCAGCCCACACTCCTTCACAGGCAAACACAAGCACGCTGTATTTGGGAATCAAGCGCACAGATGGGGTGGCTGGACAGTAGTCCGCTCCAAAATACTGTTATATACAGGCATCAACAAATCCACTAGGGTTTGATGCACCAAAGATAATTGATATGCAACTCATTACCTGGAGAGTTAACCACCGGTAAGTGGACGAGTGTTATGCTTACGTTTTTGTGATGTCGAATCAGAGTGCACTTTGTACGCTGTTAAATATAACAAGTTATGCATTCTGGGGAACACTGTGGTGCCCAAAGCAAATAGTGCGCGTGGTCGCGTCGAATGACCAATTACGTGGCCGCGTTGTAGTACAACCGCGCGCAATACCGTCCACATTTCTTTTCTAAATACCTACACGCTTGGTGATTTACTGTACTCTCGCGGAAAACATGTCACAACTAAAATATATTACATATAATGTTGTAATATGGATGACGTTTACATTCCCATTGCATGATGTTACAGATGTCCTTGGCGGTCTCTACTGCTCGCTTTCTCTCTTCTCTTCCCTGAGGTCATCAATAACGTACCAAATAGCCACACCTGGCCTATGGGTCTGCGACCAAACGAACCTACAAACAAAAACGGGGATTATATCAAACCTACAACACACGCACTTCATTCCTGGTCTACATCCACTGGTCAACTACATCTGGGTAACCTATACAGCGTATTAGAACAGATTCATTCATTCAGTCATTAAACACGTTAGCTATACGCGTAAAACACCTCAGCTGTTGTGCCGCAATACCTAAAAGAATAAAAGAAAATAGATGCAACAATTGCATGCCAGTTGAGATATTAGCAACGGATGGGCATCGTTCCGGAATGCTACCAGCCGGCTACTAGGCAACAAATAAAAACGATAATGTAAAATTAGTTTATGCTACGGAATGAGATCGTGGTTGCAGGCTGTGGCAATACGGTTCGTGATCGAATCTTCCATCCCACGGGCGCTGATACAACTTCCCAGGTAGTTGAATTTCTGAACGACTTCTAGCTGATCCACACCAAGGGTCAGCGCAGGAGGCGATCTCTATCAATCATGGAGGAAAGCTTTGCACTTCGATGGTGCAAAGCAAAGCCCGAAGTGACGGATAGCCAGTACTAATCGGTCCAGTGCAGCTTGGCGCACCAGGGAGCTGTCACAGATGAGGGCAATATTGTCTGCATACTCCAAGTCAAGAAGTCGTTCTCCTGGGAGCAGATTCACACCTGCTAAGTCGTCCTGTGAACGCGATTTCCATGACTTCGTCAATAGCGAAGTTAAACAGGAAAGGTGACAGCGAGCAACTTTGTCTCAGACCACTGGAGATAGTGAAAGGTGACAACAACTAAACGTAAGCCCTCACTCTGCCCATGCTACGCGCGTAAAATGCTCGGATAATATTTACATATTTCTCGGACGTACTTTCCCTGAGAAGACAATCCCAAAGGGCACATCAATCAACCGAACTGAAGATATCGTTGTTGTGGAGGTAAACGACAACGGTGGACCGAAATATGCGCGAAGGTGCTCCAACAATTGACGCAAAGTGAAGATGTGGTCGACGCATCCACGACCCTTGTGAAGTCCGGCTTGCTCCGCGCAAGTCTGGCTTTCATGAGTGCTAGTCAGTCTGTGAAGTATTACAGAGGCAATTAATTTGGAGGCGATGGGGATCAGAGTGATTCTTCTATGGCTGCTGCATTCCGAATGCGAGCCTCCTTTAAAGATCGGAACAATAACGGAGCGGCTAAAGTCCGTTGGGACAATTTCCTGCTCTTACAGATTCACTAGTAATTCGTGTAAATCATCAACAAAAGCAGGGCTCCCGAATTTGAAGAGGGCCGGAGGAAGATCATCTGGTCCCGCGGCTTTGTTCAACTTTAACACTCCGATCTCATGTTCGACTTCTGAGCGAGAGGGAGGATCAAAAGGGACAGCCCAAGGAGCAGGGCGATCACTGCCCTGTGAGGAATCGAACAATTCCAGTCGACTAAATTGCTTCCCAAAATGCTCAGCTCAACGCTCCAAACGTTTTGACAAGCTGTGGATAGACTGTCCAATCTCGGTAAGTAGTTTCACTAACACCAGGTCTCCAGTTGCCCGTTTACCGCATCAGACAGAATAACTTTCGATGGCTACCAAGGGCAGCGGCCACTTCCATCTCCGACGTACGAAGAGACCACCCAGATTCGCAGTCGCTCTTCAGGCTAGCACGGAGTTTTGCCGGGAGCTCTCTGCGAGTCTCATTGTGTTCGCTTCCAGCCGGAATGTGCCGGCAAGCATCGATAAGTTCCAGAGACCGCGAAGAGACAAATGTCCATGTTGGCTATTAGATTTATCACATGAGGATGGGCTTGCTGCCAGTAAGCTCTGGTGAACATGCGACCAGTGAACTTCAATTGTTTACGGTGATCGCTTACACAACCTTCACGTCAGCGTATTTCGATACGCATTCAGAACAGCTGGCTTCGCCAGTTGGCCTGTGTCAATGCGCTCACAGCGTCGTCGTGGGCGTCCAATGAAACGCATCCGCAGGCCAACACATACAAGTTCATAGCCGGTGTCCAAACACGTGCTCTAAATCGAGCGACAGTGTTGGACGCAGCCTCTCCAGCGGTAACTTATCGCAATGTGATCGATTTGCGTCCATAGTTGCTTCGACGCTGGTGGACGCCAAGTCACCCCCGGTGGGTGCTCTGTCGGAAATAAGTGATCGCAAGAGATAAGCGCGCATCTTCACACAAATGAAGTAACCGCTCACCGTTATCATTATGGGAGCCTACACTATGTTGGCCACTCAGATGCATTTCAGCAGTGGACGACCTCCCAACTTGTGCGTTCAGATCCCCCGCCAGCACAACAGTGTCTATGCTTCTTCTGTGGCGAAAGAGCGTGTTCAGTTGGCGGCAGAAGTCGTCTATTACCGAACCATCACTACAATTTGTGGGCGCGTAGGCATCGATGATGAACAGACACCTATTAGTTCCGCGAGACTTCGAAGCTTTGAACGAACCAGCCCATCATATCGCACACATCCGACTACTGATTGGGATCCAATCAACCAGAGAAACTTCAGCCCAGTGGACTCAGGGCAATACCAACACCAGTTTGGCCGGTGCTCGAAGCTGTATCTCCAACGGATAAGCGCAATGAGAAACTACTTCTGGCGCCACCTGAAGAGGATCGCAAAGTCAGCACTAAGCTCGAGTCCTGCAGGCGGGTCTCCGATAAGCGGCAGATATCGATCGAGAGAGCCTCTAATGTTCGGGCAAGTGTTGCATGTTGACCGAGTTGTAGCAATGTGCGTACATTGAGGTATGCCAATCTGAAGAAGGATTGAGGGCTCCAAATGGAAACCGAGGACCTGGACTTTACCGCTTGCTTGAACATGGGCTTGTCGACAGGACAAAAATGATGCACCGCTTTCGCATGAGCTGAAATTAGAAGGTAAAAGCTTATCAAAACAAGGTGGGGGAGGGTCAAGAGTTGAGAGTCGAAAACAGGATTGATAAAAGTGAAGTTGGAACGGGACGCTAAGGATGAAAAAGCGTAAGAGGGGAATAAGAAGACGGGAAGGCTTGAGCAGTAACATCCAAACCCCTATCCACCATGCTCCATGCAGCAGATAGGGCGCCGCTTATTATCCTCTGCAACGGCCAGAAGATGAAGAAACTGTTTGAAGAGAAATACATTGTATTGCGTGGGCAGGATATTGTGAGGTTGCCCAGGCTTAGACAGGAGAACGATTAGGGTCTCAACCAAAGCCTTTGGTTCAGAAATCTTACCGTAAGGCAGAGGGTTTGACATTGGGCTAGAAGGAATCCGTTTTAAGGAATAAGCAGCCACCCTCATTCCAACCCCAAATTCGGAGGACCAGGAGGCTGTTTGACTGGCCTCTAACTATTGAACAATCTGGTATGAGTGGCTCTGAAGGTGTAAAAGAGCACCACACAGCATAGCTCAATCGATGAGGCACACAAACCATCGCACCAAGGTAAGGTCCAGCCTCATTGGAACAGACGTGCCTTGCATACAAAAGTACCGTTGAAACAAACGATTATCGCAACATACCTGAATGAATCCGTAACTACCTAACTTGTGATCCTGAATGTCAACCGTCCAAATGCTCGCGCTGTCCGATTCCTTTCCGGAAGTGGACATAGTTTCTACACCTTTGCACTTATATGCTGTAGCCCACCAAATGACTCACTTGCGCAAAGCTTGTCCTACGCGAAATATGTCAATACGAATCTGAGTATTCGTACTATTTTGATCTGCCAACCTTAGGGTTGCAACAAAGCCCGACTCCGGACCTTCGTAATGAGAACTGAACACTGATTATCCCAAGATGCAGAACAAAAACGCGGTCCAATTTCTTTCCAATCGGATATGCGGCCCGGTGTAATAGGCTCCCATTCACAATCAGGTTGTGTGACAGTGTAACATTATTTCGCACTAAGCTGGGAATCTATGTTGATCGGAGCACGATTACGACGTTATTCACGTGGGGAAGATCACCCGATGAACTATTTCAAAAAGGCGCTGATAACATCGAATGGGTGAATAAGATGAAAGTCACGCAGACGGTCTGTCACTTCCAGATGGGTGGTATAATGACTTTTAAAAATCGCTGGTCTGAATCTGATGTAATATCATTACCACGTTGTAGAACGTAGGATCATTTTGGCAAGCGTCATAAGGTTGAACTAACAGATTATTGCACACCCAAGTCGCGCTGAAATATATATATATATATATATATATATATATATATATATATATATGCCTTACACTGTGTGGCGGTATTTCGCACTTGTACGACTGGCAATGACATTTGTCAAAAATGGCACCAGGATTCAAGCGCTGATCGATTATGGAGACACCCGATCATCTTGTCCACGGTATTGCTTCATTGTAATACTAAGTTATGTGGACCACTACCGCTGGTGAGTTAATTTGTATCAGACAAAAAGCCGGGCACAACTCTCCGTGCAATGTGAGAACATTCATATATCTACGCCAATTGTACCCCATTTGTTTACGAATGCTATTGGGTCAAACGATGGATTATCCGAACGATCAAAACGGTATCCAAGTCGCGCTGGATAGCTGTTGTGGCATTTCGATCACGTAAATTGGATTCGGTTTGCTGTAGAAAAGGTTGACTGGAAACCTAACGAACAGCTTTCGAAACGGTTGATTTGGGGTCAGAACTTGACAGAACAAGTTCCAATCGGTTAGGGGATTAACGCGCCAGTACACCATAATACAGCGGACAAACATCGCACAGAGGCGGATTTGAGTAGACACGCGATTCATTTGGTCAGTTTCAATGACGAAATCTTTTTCAGCAATGGTATCTATGAAATGGCATCTGGGTAGCAATCAGCTCCTCACACGCGTGCGAAAGTCAAGTTGGCTTCCTGTGGCATCCAGGAACCAAGCGGATTGCAAGCATGGTTTCTAGATCTTCAGTTCCCAAGAATTTACAAGCCAATTTGTAAATTTTTCTCAAACGCAGACTAATGTCTTCGGGCTATTGTAGGGCATAAATCCATCTAAAGGATTGATATAGTTACTTCCACGGTCTACTCAATACGTATCATTGCATTAACTCATGAATCGCCTACTTCGTGATGGAATCACGAATAGCTACCTCTGGGAAAAATGCGGACGCATTAGGGCCGAAACGCGATTGTCGCGCAGTTACAGAGCGCTGGAACGCGCTTGCACATCACATTGTTAGACAACTAACAGTGAAGGGTTTCGTGCGTTATCTCGATGCCCTATGTTGGCAATACCAAAGCTTACATTGCGCCTAACTGATATCTCATCATCTTTCAACCTTCTTTTCTCTCATTCCACAAATGCCGTGGTATTAGGATTGCTTACCTACCTTGTTCGTCTTGGATTCAGTTTCATTTCTTACTCCTTCTCACTTCACGTAACTGGCCCAGCAGTGTCTGCTAGTGCAGGATTCGTGAGGAGTAATTGTCCGTTCCGGAAGTGATGCTTTCTTTGTTTCAGCTTTATCCACATTTCAATCACTACGTCAACTCCTGCTACCACGACCTGCTAAAGTGAGAACACTCAAGGGATAGTCGTATCGTTCCGTTCCCATTTAAGCTTGACCGGTATGTGGCATGCGGAGCAACTCATCACCTGCATAGACATAACTAATAATAACTGCAAGGCGAGTCGCTGCAACGTTCACGCTTTGTTTCCGCTGCAAAACCCCTTCAATCCGTAGCCTTATTGTTCGATCCAATTAATAGCAAATATCGTTCCACAATTATTCCACATTAGGTCCCGGTAAACGTTATTTGCGCTTTCATCACGTACTCTTTTATTCCGCATTGATCATCATTGAACGAGGTCAAGCAACGTCTAGCTGCATGCGTTCACGTAAAAGGCTAAACGATTTGGTCAACAGCCACACACTCCCCCCATTGCGATCAAGTAGGCACAGATCAGCGTTTGTTTTTCCATGTCCATATGTAAGCCGCTATCCGCTGGCTTTCCTAACACAAAAACCACCAACGATAAATCATATTTACTTCCTATACAACGGTAGTAACGCACGCAAATAATTTTCTAGCCCTCTCAGGGTTGTTCTATAACGCGACAACTAAATCGGGGAAGCGACGCGAGCATACCAAATACATTACTTGGAATCCGCAGGGCTACTGCGGGTGCACAACTGTTTACCTCTCGCAGCGTATAAGACGCGCCCTGACCCGATACAACGATAGAGTCAGAAAAGCACTCGTTTACAGACGATAAGTTTACTAACAGCGGATTGTGTTACAAATCGACCAAATGAACAGCACGTCCGTAATTCACCGAGACATGTTCGACTATTCGTTCACAGTGTGCCGGCGCAACCGAGGCCCGTGCTTCCGGTTGACTTTGATTCCCAATTCCGTCTTCAAGCGGGGTTAAAGTCTTACAGTCTTGGACGGTGGACAACAATGGTTAGTATTTGACACGAAGATGGATACAACCAACCGAATGCGTCAGTTCACTTGCTAAGAGCCAGTTAGCGCATTGCACACCACTGTCCCTTGTTAGTTCGTCCGCCTGTGAGTGGGACCATCCTGTAATCAAATCAAAAGAAAAGATATGTCAACACCCGGTCGACCGATGACAGCCCTTGCCCAACACTTTATTTTGCGCTGTATGACGATTACGTAAAAGTCACTCAAGTGCAAGTAATTTGTGATTCATCGGAAATTGTACACGACTTTTCCAAGGCAGTTGATGAAGCCATCCACTCCGTTCTGCTACAAAAGATCAGTGCGTAAGTTAACAGTGGTTCCCTGCTCACCTGGTTGCAAGTTTACTTGCATGGCAGAGCAATCAAGGTAAGAATAGCCGATACCCATTGGGACAGCTTGTGTGTCTCCAGTGGTATGCCACAAGGATCCGTCCTTGGCCCACTACTATTTTTAGTCTACACATATGATCTCCCAGAAAACATTCACTCGCCCTGAAGTTAATTTTAATGCCACGCTTGGAACTTTCGGAGGCAGTACTTGCAATGCGAATCAACCGACGGGAAAGATTGGTCCAGATCTGTCCTGGCTATTTCATCCCGCTACGTTACCTAGTCTCCGCGATCATCCGCGGAAACTGCACAAACCACCATCTGATCGGATTTGGGCAGAAACGCGTTTATCGCGTACAGTTAAAGAGCGCCATAACTCGCTACCAGATCACCACTAAGCGAAACTACGGTGAATGGTTTCGTGAGTCACCTAGATGCTCTTTGGTGGCATCACCAAGCCTTCCATTTCTACTAACTGATTTATCATCATTAATCGGATGTTTCGAGTGCGATGAGGTGGTTGTTTTTGCTTCATCCACGTTTCGAAACACTACCTCAACTCATGCTGCAACGACCCGCTTAAGGGGAACATTCACGGGATATGCCTATCTTGCTGGTCCCATTTGAACTTGTCTGGCATGCGCCATGCGGAGCAATTCATCCCCTGCGTAGGCATAACTAATTCAAAATGTCAAGGCGATTTGGTGGAATCGGCTTTCTTAACATCAACAACGACAAGGGATAAATCATATTTACTGACTATGCAACGGTAGTTACGCGCGCAACGATTATTCTAGCTCTCGCAGGTTTGCTCTACAACGCGACACGGAAAACGCATCTGTGCTCCACATGGCTACTGCGGGTGCACAACTGGCAATTTCTTGCAGCGTACAA
This sequence comes from Dicrocoelium dendriticum, assembly GCA_944474145.2. Lineage (NCBI taxonomy): Eukaryota > Metazoa > Platyhelminthes > Trematoda > Plagiorchiida > Dicrocoeliidae > Dicrocoelium > Dicrocoelium dendriticum. Next base: position 161,846,576 of record OX104063.1, on the reverse strand, counting down.
AATGTACCCTGGCCCAATACAACAATACAGTTAGTAAAGCACTCGTTTACAAACAGTAAGTTTACTAGCAGCAGATTATGTTACAAATCGACTAAATGTACAACACGTCCGTAATTCTTTCTGACATGTTCGACCATTCCTTCACAGTGTTCAGGCGTAATCAAGGCCCGTGCTTCTGACACCGCACACTCGAGAAAACGAAGCCGCCACTCAGATTTGCTTAAAAGTCCTTGAGGGTCACCCCGGAGCATTTCGGCATATCGTCCCCTCATCTCCTGTTTGACATGTGCCTTTATAATGCTCCAGATTCCTTCGATGGGGTTTAGTGCTGGAGAGTATGGTGCAAGACGTAGAAGTCTCTCAGAGCGATAACGGTCCTCCGAAAACACTTGCTCCAGGTTCGTGTGACAGGGTGCGTTGTCGCAAACCACAACGCAACCTCGCACAAACGTTGTTCCGTTGGTATCGAGAACTTCCCGCAGCCACCCAGAGCATCTCTGCTTGTTGTAGCTACCTCTCAAGATCGTACATGTTATCAAGCCATTTTTTTGTCATGGCACCGACAAGGTGCACATTCGGTCAACGGCTGTTCGCCACCGTACATTGCGCTCGACTGCCAGGTCGAGACTGGCCCCTGGTGCGACCACAAAATAGGTTGAAGTTTGTTTCGTCGATCCACACAGGTTGCCTCCCTTCGACCATGGTGTTTACGATGACTGCACGTTAACAAGCAAACTGCTAATGTATTTAGCTGCGGCTCGTTTTCCTATCCCCTACCCTCCAATCGTCTGTGCCTTTGGGGTGCGCTGATTGGTTCCATGCCCTTCTGTGGGTAGAGGAACACAGTCGCACATGGTGTCACCCCCGTCGACTGTGCACAGAGGTGTGTGATCTCATGTTTCGGTTGCGGCGTCTCAATTGGGTCCATGCCACCGATATGCGTCTGAGGTCCTATTTGCTGAAGGCGCTTGGCCAATGAAACAGCCCCTACCATGCCAGTGAGTGGTTCTATTCCGCATAGCGAAGACTCAACTTGATTGCCCGGAGGAGCAACCCCGTTGACCCCCAGGCGTAAATGTTTTGCCCGAATGTCCAACTTCAATGGAAAATGGTGTAGACAGTCGGCGACGCCCGTGTGAGCCTCACTCAAATCATCCTCCAAACTGCGGTTTCCCGTAGACAACTGCGTGTACTACGGAAGGAGTAACATTGCACTTACGGAGAAATGCATGATATATGAGGTCCATCACGATAACATTTTTCAGCGCCAGTCGCATGCTAGTACATGTACTTAGAGAGGGCAGAGTAGGTGCATGGCCGACGATAGGGTCGGAGAAGTGTGTGATGAGATGAATGATCGTTTGGCATATAATGATATCAGCGTGGCAGTTCACTCACAATGGAGCAGCTAAGGGAAGACAGTTATCACAGGATAGAGAATGACAGATAGGAAATCAGTGAATGTCTCACATGATAATGCATCCTAAAAACCGCTCTGAATTGGAGCTCATTGAGCGACAAATCCGCCGCATATTCGGCTTGACCATAACTACGCTTGTCAGTTTAGCGAAGTTGAGGAAGATATCGAAAAGGCGGCAGTCTTCGCAGAAAGAAAAAGATTACATTATTTCTAGAAAGTGTTAAGGAAAGGACAAATTCAATGGACATTTAGAGCTTTTGAACTGCATACGCAAACATCACGGCGGTGAATCCCCACCGCAAAGTGGTATTTTGTTGCGAACCTTTCATACCCGAGCTATCATGCTTGCTATCTGTGAGCGCCCTTTCGCAACACCGAAGCTGGTACAGAAGTACCTTCGGTCAGCTATGAACCCGGAAAGACTCACGGAATTGGCCACAGTCTCCATTAGGAAGGGACCTAGTCGATGGACCCAATTTTTTGGCGTTATTGATAGTTTCCGCGCCACGTAAGTATGCAAACTTTGGCACGAGCATTGTAACAATTAACAAATGTCAACTTCACTCTAAAAAGTTTCGGTTATAGTTGTTCTATGAAACGCCCTATTGAACAGCTGTTCGCAAATGTCGTGCTTTACGCAATTAACTACTGGCAGGGTGGCGAAAAATGAACGACTGCCACGGGCGGTATAAGCAGTGGCTACGCAACTGCTGTCAATCTACCGGTGATCTTGACGGAAACATTTCCGTTGAGATCGTGGTAAACACAGGTTGTGCCTTTACTACGTGTTCTACAGTTCGCATTAATAATCACAGTGCGCGATAAATCGGGGTCCATTCGCCAGCGCTGATTTTACGTGCTAGGCACTCGATCAACGACCAGATTGTCGACGACGGTAGTCAAGTCTGCTATGTCACCATCAAAAGCGTAAACCACTGGCTCTCCGAACGCCAACAGATACACGCCAGAAAACATAAATGCATGTCATGCATCTGCATTTATATGTGAATACATTCTTCAAGCTCTCGCGCGTTTGCACTACAACGCAGCCACGAAATTGATCATTCGACGCGACCACGCGCACTATTTGCTTTTGGAACCACAGTGTTCAACAGAATGCAGAACCTGCTATTTCTAACAGCACACAAAGTGCACTCTAATTCGACATCACAATAACGTAAGCATAACACTTGTCCAATTACCGGTGGTTAACTATCCAGGTAATGAGTTGCATATCAATTATTTTTGGTGCATCAATCCCTAGTGGATTCATTGATGCCCGTACAAAACCCAATATTTTGGCAACTCACTTTCCAGCTGTCCTAGTTTTCGACATTCTAAAACCCTATCTGCATTGTCTAAGATTATTCATGAACGAGTAAGGCGCGACATGTACCAGTACGAAGTAGACGATACACTACAAATAGCGCTCGCTCATGTCTCATTGGAAGCCAGTCCCATGTCATTGCCTAACACTGGACATCAGACATCGCTGCAACCCACGTACGAACGTATAACCGTAAATACGTGCACACATATTTCGCCGGAACATTGCTTTTCCTCCTGTCCCTACTCGCTCCTAGTGGTGTATGCTATGCAATCAGATGTCTAAAGTGATGAGCCGGAAATGTAATCAAAGCACATTATCTTTGGCAAACGATCAGGAAAATGTACACGTAGGTGTCGAATCGCATTACGACATCCCACAACACTGATCATACTGGTTGCTGTTCTGGCAATGCGTTCCAGCAACTGCAACCTCCATTCCATTTGCGTCATGAGGTTCTGGGAATCCCCGGCCAGAGGTTCATCGTACTGCATTTGCATTTCATTCCTCACTCAGGCCTTCACCACTTGCCAAACATTTTCGACGGGATAGAGGAACGGGGAGCATGGGCTCAATTTCAGTATGGTAACCCTTTCGTATTCTTCGACTGACGCAAGTGCTTCCAAACGTGCGAGATGGTGCATTGTCACACACTACGACCACCTGCCGGAGCTCCACTTTCCGCTTCAACTTGTGTAAAATGCCTCGCAGCGATTCGAGAGATAGGGGGCCAGTGAATGAGCCTCTCCGGGTAGTCATCGAAACGTTTCCGTCCATTGTGAGTGCACCGATGAGATGCCAATTCAGGCCTCTACTGTCGGCTATTTTGCTACACGCTCCCACTTCTCTGGGCGTCCGACCACGAGTACGTTTACAGTAAACGTTGAAGTTTGTTTCATCAATCCATATGAAGAACTTCACACCACTTTCAAGTTCGCAAAACTGTTAAACAAACTCCTTTCGTATCGCTTTGTTCGATCACTGTCCATTTCTTCTGGATGCTGATACGTGTTCTTCATCCATCCAGGTGTGTTGTGCAGTTGTAGACTTTGAAATGTTCTTATCCCTATTGGCAGATATTTGGACTCGCATTGCGTGTAGCGTTAGAGTTGCGTCCTTACCGATCCACTCTAGGATGTCATCAATCTCCTTTCTCCGACAGAATGCACTTACGACTGCGCGCCGGCGTATTACCCGGCTTCTGATCAAGAGAGCGACGAATCCAGGAGTAGGCAGTTTGATACTTCACATTGTTCACGGTTGCCATGAACAGCCAGTCGTCGCCGTTGACAAAGCATCCACAACTCGGTCACGAAATCTGACGCGAAAATCTGTCGAACACGAGAAGGCATGTTGAACACGCTGGAATGAAAGACATCCATTCAGTCGTTAGCTTATATTCCGGCCGTGCATTGCTCTCGGGCCAATTATGATCCAGCGTTTCGGACGTGAGGTGGGGGTGCATAATAGCTCGTGGCGCCGCCCATACTTATGACCTCAGCTTCATTCACAACTCTTACGCAGTCAATGGGCAGCGAGCTCACTTTACTTGACTGGCGCACCAAACCCCAGCACCCGGCCATTGAGAACACACTTGAGGTCAGAGAATCGGCTCAGAGCAGATGGTGGATCGCACAGGATTTTGCAACATTCTGGACTTTCTTTGCAAACATTTGGACTTTTTATGAGCTTTGAGGGAAAGCCTATAGATTTAGGTCTTCGGCACAGGTTCCTCTGGGCACTCACCTTTGCTGCAGCCCGTTTGGCATCATTGGCATTGACTTTCTCAGGCAGTTCGACCCCTTGGTCGATGCGAAACTCCAGATGATGGTCGACACTGCAACGAATCTCCGTGTATGTGGCATCAACGCCGATATCGCACCCATCAACACAGTCTGCGCCTTTCTCCAGACCTCGCCAGACTACGCCAACCTCTTTTCCCAATACTCCAAGCTCGTTCAGCCGATGAACGCAAGTTTGCCCGTGGCATCCCAAGTCACGCACCACATAAGGAAGAATAGCCCACCCGGCTCATACCGTGCACGCCGACTATCTCCAGAGAAGCTTAAGGTAGCTAGGGCAGAGTTTGAGCACATATTCCAACTTGGAATAGTCCGCCCTTCCGACAGCCCTTAGTCCTCTCCCCTGCAGTTTGTCTAAAAACCTGGTGACTGTCGCACAGTCAACAGGCTAGCCGTCCCAGATAGGTATCCCATCCCACATATGCAGGACCTTATCGCATGCCACACAGCTAAGACGATCTTCAGTAAGATCGATCTGGTTTGCACCTATCACCAGATACCTGTAGAAGAAAATGACATTCCTAAAAGAGCCGTCATCACAACTTTCGGTTTACTTGAATTCGTAAGAATGCCATTTGGCCTTTGCAACGGCGCACAACACTTCCAACGCTTCATCTACGATGTCACTCGTGGCCTAGACTTCGCTTATTCCTTGCTCTATGATATTTTAGTAGACAGTTCATCGGAAGAAGAGCATCTCGACCACTTTCGAGCTCTCTTCTAGCGGTTAACTCAACACAGTCACTGTCAACCCGACTAAGTGCAAACGTGGAAAATCAACGTTAGAATTCCCAGGCCACCTCGTTTCATCGTCTGGTATCGAAGTCCTTCCTGATAAGATCCAGGCAATCAAGGAGTTCCTAGCTCCGACTTCGTTCAAGCACCTCCATCGATTTTGTGGTTTGGTCAACTACTATCGACGCTTCATTCCGCGCTGCGCTCAGCTCATGCAGCATCTGACGGACCTACGCACAGGGAATGAACGAAAGTTGGCTTTCCCGGACACAGCACAGACAGCCTTCACTGAGCTCAAGGATGCTATCTCCAACATAGCTCTCCTAGCTCATTCCGAATCGACTGTACCCCTTTCTATCACTAATGATGCCTCAGACGTTGCGGTAGGAGTCGTCCTCCAACAACACGTTGGTGAGCAATGGCAACCCTTTGGGTTCTTATCCAGATGCGTGAAGTCAGCGGAATCCCGATACAGCACGTTTAGCAGAGAACTGCTCGTCACCTACCTAGCCATTTGTCACTTCCGGCACATACTCGAAAGCCGCATTTTCACGGTCTACACTGACCATAAGCCCCACGTCTTCCTTTTTAACTCTGCCTTCGACAAATACGCACCACGGGAAACAAGACACTTAGACTTTGTCACGCAGTTCACTGCTGGTATACATCATATGCCAGGTGTCGACAATCCCGTCGCCGACGACCTCTCACGCGTTAACCTCACTTTCCAGTCTTTGTCTACCGTCAACCTTGCCGCCATGGCATGGGCTCAGGCTCAAGATGAAGACATACAACGCACTCTGCAGTCCAGTTCGCTGCATGTACAACCTGTTCCTCTATATACCACAGAAGGAACCATCCACTGTGACGCATGCGCAAGTCATCCTAGACCACTCGTGCCCGTCTCCTTCAGACGCACAAGCTTCTACACATTGCACTCACTAGCGCATCCCAAAACCTGTGTATCTTTGAAACTGGTCAACGAACGTTTCGTTTGGCCATGGGTAAACAAAAATGTCGTTCCTGGGCTCCCGCCTGCCTCAATACTAACACTCCAAAACACATCATTACACTCGCAGTCCTCTTGGCTCATTTCTCGCCCCGGTCTCTCGGTTCGCGCATGTACACTTAGACCTAGTAAATCTCTTGCCTTTATCACGCGGATTCGTATACATTCTTACATATGTCGACCGCTCCACCAGATGGCCAGAAATCATTCCCGTAACATACTGCACAGCTGAGGCTGTTATCCGGGCACTAAGGATGCCCATCCACCATCCACCGTGGAACGCCTAGCGAATCTTCACATTTCCATAGGTTCTGCAACTTGTTAGGCTGCCGCCACATTCATACCACAGCGTATCACCCAGCAGCTAACGGTTTAGCTGAACGCTTCCAAACAGCTATAAGCCTCGCGCTACGCCATATCTGACGTTAGTTGAAGCGAAAACGTTTCGCTCGTACTCTTAGGCATTCGCAGCAGCATCAAAGCTGATTTGCAATGTGCACCAGTAGAGCTGCTTTACGGCACAACGCTCAAGTTGCCAGGAGAATTCATTTCACTTCCCCCATCGTCGAGTATGACTCCGCACGCAGAGATGTGCAAATGCACAGCGGACTCTCTACCTGCACTCACGTCTTCCTACGCACCGACGCAGTGCGCTGCACTCTCCAGCCTCTCCAGCCCTTTCGGTGTCCTGCAACGGACTCCGAAACATCTCACTTTAGATCAGAATAATCACCAAACAACGGTGTCCATTGACCGCCTCAAAATGGATTCTTTGACGAACCACTTGCAACCCATCTTGATGCTATCACACAAGCACCCGAACATGCGGTGACCTCCCGAAACCCTCCGTTCCCTTTGACCTTCAACCTACCCCGCCTCAACCCCAGGCAATCGAACGACGCGGTAGACAGGTCAAACGTCCAATCCGTTTTACAGATTTCATAAACGGTTGCTATTTCTATCAACACGCTTCTTTCGTCTTGAGTGGTAATTGTGCGCCTCATCTACAAACGTTTTGCAAAATTGAAAAACCCAAAATATTTTGAAAAACTAAGAAGCGTATTTGCCTCTATCATGCATTCTATGTTGCCTCTCCGGCGTCAAGTCACTACGCCCGACCCTTGTCCACTTACCTTGAGTTCTACCTTCCAGAAACTCAATCACCGGAACTGCCAAGGTAACCCTCGACGGACTCGCTAACCTGCTCAAGTCAACCCTCGAGTGACTCGCGAAGCGGCTCAACACAACTCCCGAGTGACTCACTAGCGGGCTCAAGCCCCTTCCTGACCCAAGGAACAGTCAGTCGCCTTCGACCACGGAGCGCCACGAACAGATTGGTCCTCAAACACTTGGCTACGAGTTTCCGATGAGAACGCTCGAATTTCTTCGTGGGATGAGGACTGTGGACTGGAGTGCGGTGGGTGAGTGACACCACACAAGCGCATCGTCAGCTCTGCAGCGGAGGGAATGTCCCGTCGGCCTTTTTTCTTGACAAGCTAATATTTTTGCACTCCGACCAGCCCGCCCGGACGGCCCACTGATGATGCACTCTGGTCCACATGATCATTATAAATAATAAATAACAAAACCCTGGACGCAGCGAACTTAGCTACACAAGCCATCTTGGAAGCCCGTGTTCAAGCCCATCCTACTAGTTGCATGCATCCTCACTTCCCGTTTTCCCCCACTAACAGCTCCATTGAAGGCTTCCATCCTTCAGCCGTCTAGTGGGAAGCCAGTGTAATGTAGCTGAAAGCACACTCTTTCAGTATTTTGCAACATTGGACTTTACCGTTGTTTTAACCTTCAAAACGTTTACTTGTTTTACTTACGGCACTTCCATTATCACAAACTGCTTTGGTGAGTACTTTGTTGCACCGTTTCTCGCTCCTGTTGATTCGATTCCTATATTTACAGCCTGCACAATACACGTTGGGTTCAGTCGCCTCCAACTTCTATAATGTCCCGTATTTGACACGTCTCTTAGGCGTCATTGATTACCGACTAGTATTACTGGGGCCACCCAACAAGAGCAAAGATGAACAGTTGACAGCTGGAGTGCATTGACATGTTGGGCAAAACCAAAGTGTGTCAGCATCTTTGTTAGTCTGTCTCACTTATTGGACGAAGTTGCCTATACAGTGCGGATGGTACGATCCAATGCAGTTAATAAAGGTTACCCAGAACTTAAGGACTTTATCGCAATGCTCTGAAGAACGTACGCTGCGTTGCACTATATTTGGGATGCTGGTTGCCCTGTTGTCGTTTGCACCAAGGTCTATCCGAACAGGCTTTGTGGTAATGGCGTTCACGTTTGAGGAATATTCTATGAGCCAAGCGTGCGCGTTACATACAAAAACGTCAAAACACGCACGTGGATTGAGAGTTGTTTGACCCGCGCCAACGGTAGTCAGCCAAGACAAATGGGTGTCTCACAGCCTCTCTCACGCGCGGTCGCGCGCAGACTGCTGGGTTCAGCGATCAAACGTCTCACGATTGAACGCACACACGCAAGCTAAGCGGTGGCGTGTATTGATCGGCCTGCCATAAATGACGATACAGGTGAGGCGCTGATAAACGTCTTTAAGTGCATCGGACGCGATGTTCAGTAGATGAGCGAAGCAAAATGACTGTAGCTCTTTTATGTTGCAACTTGCAAGGATGGTTGCCAGGTAATTTGGGAGTCCTCAGCTTCTTCGTCCGAATGAGACCAAAATGTTTCCCGTGTGTGGATACACACGTAGAACTCGACAAAGAATATGCCGAAACTGAGAACTGGAGTAATCCACACAAGTTAGATCCAAGAGATGGGAAGCACTGAGTAGAGCTCGTGGAACTGGCTCGAGCGAGCGCACGCACAATATTGTATGGGGAGAAGTAGAGTGGTCACAAAGGGCAAAGCAAGAACCGAGTTAAAGTGCGGATGTAAGGCGCGTACTAATCATATCGGCACTAAGGACATGGTTAATAAACTGGAGTAACATGAACTGTGAATGAAAACGAACCACCTAACGAGGCAGACGTTGATCTTTGCTACCAACGTGAAGGGAAGTGCAGTCTCTGATGAAGCATCTCCAGAACTAACATTAGTACCGAACCTAGGATTCAGATGGAACCGCTGAGTTAAATGACCGCGGTTCCACTTGGACCAGCAGAGCAATAAAAGGCTAAGGCATCTGAGCTGCATATGAAACGGTTCGACTCAAGATATAATATGACCACAATTGTGAATCGGTGCTCCGGTACTGTCCCATAGTGTAGAAATGACGAATGGTCATTTGGGACCATTGGTACGTATTAGCTGGAAGATACAGTGGTCAAGCCCAGGACCCATATCCAAAGCCCACGAATTTTACCAGGTTACGGCGTTTTTTCATCCGACAGTCCCTCTGGTAGCAGTGGTCGGTTCCAGCGTAGTTCTTATGGAGTATAGCAGGTCCAGGGGCACTCATATTCCAAGAATACGATGCACTAACAAAGAAATGTGCTGTAAATAAAAGATCCCGCTCCGTGCAGAACATCAGAAGGCCTATTTTATGTACAGTCCGTAGCCCGACGAACGAAGCAAAACGCACAGGCGTAGTGAAAAACCGTTTAATGAATAGTTCCTGTTACAGTGGCTAGAAATACTGAAACGAAAAGCCAATGAAATAAGGAAGGTAAAGCAAGACCATTGTCAATTGAGCATGTGAGCACCTGTATTCCTGATCAATATTGAAGTGAAAGCGCGATACCCCTCTCTTCCCCCGTAAAGAGTGCAGCCTTCGGGTTGATACCGATGAACTGGCTTAGGTGTGCGGTTTGAACATCCTAATTCAGGTTGCACGTCATCCATTTGTGGTTTCTCGTTTTGTGAAGCCGAGTCTGCATCCGTTTTTGTGTCAGTAGCAGTCGATTGTTGACGCAGCTCATGCGGTTCGAATGAGCATGGAAGGACATGGTCAAAGTGGCGGCGCACCACGCCGCCGTTCTCCAGCTGTATCTCCGCTCGGTTACTCGTTGAAGGCGAATGTAGCAGGTTGCCAACTTGCTTCGCGAGACCGCCTGATGTACTCTGCAGCAGCTGGTAACTTCCGCCGTCTATTTTGCATCATCAGCGTCAGCGGTCGCATTTCCCACGCTATCAGCCTGACGATGTGCGAAGTAGACGGCACGAAGATCATCAACCTACACAGGCGATAGGGGTCGTTGAAAAGAGCATTTCAACTACCCCACACAGCCCCCTGTGGCACCTCCAGCCTCAACAGATGATGCCTGGCCTGTCTCTACAGGCCCTCCAACTAAAGTAGACACCCGAGAGGCAATCCAATCTTTGAAACGCCACAAGACTCCTTGTGCCGAGAGCCCACCACCAGCTCTATTCAGAGATTGCGGGAGTGTACTTGTCAGCGAAACCCTATCGCTGTTCACGAAAATTTGGATAGAGGAGAAGGTTCCGAGGGCATGGGGAATATCGGTCATTGTTCCCATTCAAGAAAGGGTCTCGCGACGATTGTTGTAACTACCGCGGAATCTCGTTAATCACTGTCGCATCCAAAATCTTCGTGTCAGTCCTTCTTCGCAGGCTTTCAACGACTAGAGAGGAGTTTCTCCGAGAAGAACAAGCCGCACTTCGTCCAGGCAGCGGTTGCATCGACCAAATTTACAAGCTCCGCCAACTTCTCGAACTCCATCACATCCACCAGCGGCCAACAATCGTAGTGTTCTTAAACATCTGAGCGGCATTTAATTCAGTGAGTAGACTTGTGTTGTAGAACTGTTTCCTGAAGAAAGGTGTGCCTAAGTTTGTAACCATCCTGAAAGTACTTTACGGCCGCACGTCAGGCAAAGTCAGAGCTAACGGCACGCTTTCTTCTTCGTTTGCTGTGAGCAGCGGTATTCACTAATGTTGCCCTACTTCATCGTTCCTCTTCAATTTTGCTATCGAAGATGTCGTCCAAAGAGCACTGATAGGTGTCCAGAACAGCAATGTTGAGCCTTTCCCTGGAGACAGTCACGGACTTGGACCATGCCGATGAGATCGTCTTGCTGGGGGACGACCCACAAAGCGCCAAGAGCGCTTTGGACCGCTTAGCGATGGAGATATCTAAGTACGGCTTATACTTCACTCCGGGAAAATGTTAAACGGTGATCCAGGATTGGCAGGTGTCTGAACTCGAGCTCAATATTGCTGGACATGTTCTGGAGCAAGTCCCTTGCTTTACTTATCTAGGGAGTTAAATCACGGCTGGTGGTGGTGTTGGAGATGAAGTCTCACAACGGATTGTAAAAGTCCGCCTTACATTCGTCAAACTGAGACACCTATGGCGTCGTCGTGATGTCAGGCTCAAGCTCAAGGGCAGGGTGTACAATGCTTCCGTCTGTGCAGTACAATTTTACGGCTTGAGAGTTGGCCTATTCGCTTGGAAGACATGGAGCGGTTGTCAGTCTTCGACAATCGCTGTCCATGAAGAATTGCTCAGATGTGGTAGTAACACCGTGTAAGCAACGCAGAGGTCCGACACCGAGCGTATGGAGCGAGCAGTGCCAGTCTTCAAGACGTTATTCTCCGACATCGCACGCGTTGGTTTGGGCACGTTTTGCGCATGCCAGCCCATCGCTATTTGTACTCCCAGGGAGAGACTGGAGAAAGTGTCGCGATGGACAGCCAATGACGTGGAGAAGGAGCATGAAGAACGCAACCTCGTTTGGCGGCAGTTGGACCAATTCATCTTTCGGGTTGGGGACCGCGCGATGCGGTATTTCAGTGGTTGGAAACGTTGGATGCCATGGCCCAAAACAGACATCAATGGGGTCAACATTGTTCTGCCATAATGTCCCCCCTTTAATACACACAAAAAACTCACGAAACCAGAGACAAAAATGCGCAAAATGGCGTGCGTAAAAGCAAAAAAGTTGTTTCCCATCTTTTTATCGTATTTCGTGTTTCTGTTTCCCCCTTATTTTTCTGCCATGGTGCTGATGACACAATGTCTGCTAACAGACTGTGAATATATATATATATATATATATATATATATATATATATATATATATATATATATATATGGAAGTATTGGTACGGGAGAATTTGACTTAGGTATTTCTGACATAGTTCGCAACCTTTCAGCAGCCATTCTGTATCCTGATCAATGATCAGACGCCAAAAGTAACCAAGTGCCAATGCCTTCATGCGGTTCACGCCATGGTATGCGTTATGCAGCTTTCTAAGCAACTGGGGCCGTACCTAGTCCGGTGAAACTATGCGGGAGCCACGAAATATGCAGCCTTCGTAGAGACTTTTCCAACAAGCGAATGGTTTCAGTTTGAGTGACGTGCTTGTAAGCCATACATTCATCAAGAACCGTTTCACCATCGACAACACAGGGCCCCGGTCCGTCAGCTGCCGTACCAGCTCACTCCGGATATGTGACTCCTTAAGGTGTTGCATAAGATTGATAATCTCTAAGGCTTCATTGTACATTATTGTGTTATGCTGCTGCGGAAGATGATTCAGTGCATCGGCAGTAGTATTACTAGGTCCGTTTACATTATGAACTTCGCAGTTATATGCGGTCAAATGTAGTGTCCACCTTCGTATTCGAAGCAAAGCATGTGCTGAATTCCTTTCTCCTCACCCAGAAGCAAAAGAAGTGGTTTAGGGTCAGTGCGTATATCAAACTGTCTTCCCCAGATGTACTGGTGGAAATGCTTGGCTCCGAAAATAATCGCTAAGGCCTCTCTGTCCAGTTGGAAGTAATCCCTTTCAGCGGGTTGCAGGGTGAGAAAAGCAAAACGATTGGACGAAGGAAAACGTCATCCGTCCGGTGGTAAAGAACTGCGCCTGCCCCGCGTGTGGAGGCATCACAGTGCAACACTTGAGGTCGGCTCGGATCAGAATGTTCGAAATACGGAGGCGCTGAAGGCCTTCTTTGATAAAGACCCCAAATCTAGGACTTCCCCTTGTGCAACAATTCGTACAAGAGTGCGAATACTGAGGAGACATTAGGCAAGAAGCGATAACAGTGAAAAAAGCCCAAAAATAGTCGAATTTCTAACTCATTCTTAGGTTCAGGTGCGACAATGATGGCCTTGACTTTGTCTTCTAACCTGCGTAATCCGTTTTTAGCGATCCCATTAAGTTGTACACGTTCGAAAAAGTGAACGGCGTTCAGCATCTGTGCATCCTGTAATCAGATTATCGTCAAGATAGACGCAAGCGAAAGGAATATCATTGATCATATTGTCAATAATCCTTTGGAATATTGCCGGGGCTGAACTGATTCTGAAGGGGAGACGTTTGTACTGGAATAGACCCATGGGTAATTACCGTAGTGCACGAGCGAGATGATTCGTCTAACTCAATTCGTAAGTAAACGTAAATGAGGCCGATCTGCGTGAACTTTTGTCCGCCCGCCAGCGTAGAATAGATCCTGGACAATGATTGAACGATGATTTATAATGGGAAAAAAGCAGGTGCTTGACATGTCCCGTAGGGTGGTTAGAGTGAGAAAAGATAGATCAAGGGATAATGGAATCCTGATAAGGCTTTCATCCCAATAGTTCACAAGCTACATAGCAGAGCCTAGTCTGGAAAAGTACCAGACGTGTTTCGCCCTATTGGGGCTGGTCAGTGGCGCGCATTCCCTCGGTCCTCTAACGAGGATCGAACCCATGACCGCTAGAGGCAGATGCCAACTAGCCAGCAGCTTAAGCCACTGAGCCAAGGGGGACGTTGGCCGGGCTACATAATTTGCAAACTAACTGGGATATAGCGCCACCTATCTTCCACTGTCACTGACAGTGGTTAGCCTGCGAGGTGATGACTTCCTCTCGCTAGACGCTATATCCGAGCATTTGAAACTAGGAGGGGCTATTTTTAATTTATATTACACACGAGTAGCAGGATTTTAGTTGCAATTCCGATCAGGCTTTCACCCCAATAGTTCACAAGCGACAAAGCAGAGCCTAGTCAGGAAAAGCACCAGATGCGTCTCGCCCTATTGGGGCTCGTCAGTGGCGTGCATTCCCTCTTTAGAGGACCGAGAAAAGAAGAAGTAGCTATCGGGCGATAATTCGTTAAATCAGCACGGCTGCCACTATTGTAGTTTGGCGTGATAACTGCGTGCTTCCAAATCGTCGGGACGTGCAACTCGTTCAGACATCGTCGAAAGAAAATTGCTAGTGGCACCGCCAAACTCATGGCAGCAATTTTCAACGTCTTCGGGCGAATTCCGTCCGCACCCGGGGAGCTGAAAGCGCGCAGAGACATCAGCCTCTTCAGTACAGCTGCGGAGGTAAACGATATGTGATTAAGCCCTGATGGCGGCGGTATCTGCTTAGGCAGGATGTATGATGATTGCACGCTTTGGAAGGTACGGCCAAATTGTTGTCCAAGGACGTTGGCCGCCTCTTGTGCAGTTTGGGCTAATCCGCATGCTGTGTGTAGAGGAGGAATACCTCGTTTAACACGGCGCATATTGTTTACTTGTCTATATAGCAGTTTGGGATTGGAGCAAAACTATTGCACTAGACCTTGTTGGTTCTTCAGTTTATCCACCCGGACGAGTTTGACACAGTGATTCCTTTGTACAGTGTAGACATCCCAGGTATCGTCGTTCGGGGATGCTATGTAGGTGCACCATGCCAAGTCCCTTAATGCCATGCAGTTGCGTGTATTGCTCCTTACGAAAGACTTGATCCTTTTAGGCCGGTAGAGTTTGGATTCAGATGTGCTTGCTATGAGCTTGTTAAATATGTTGACGAATTCACCGCAGGCCACCTCAGGGGTCAATTCGGCTAAGAATGACCAGCTTGTTGCATCAATTAGGTGGGACAGGTCGTCATAGTTGGTTAGGATATGATATTCCTCAGCATGCTCTTTAGGATAATTCGCGTAGCACATGTAATGAAACACTAGCATCGCATGATCGCTGCGGCCCAGAAGAGTATCGGTTATCACTCTCTCTAGCTGAGTTAATGGATACTTATCCAATAATAAACAACCATTAACAGTTAGCTTGTAGTTATCACAAATACGTACAGAACCATCCGACTTGAGGATTGGAACTAGCAAAGTTCCTTACTAACTGCATTGAAGTAGGTCTATTATTCCTGCTGATTGCAATCGCTTTACCTCGTTTTCCTCCTCTAAATTTAGGGGATAAGGTGGGGGTATGCGCCCTGAAGAAGCGAGGCAGAGTTCCCGGCTGTAATTTGAAGCCAGTCTGATATGCGTTCAGTGTTTCCAGTTTGTGGTCTAAAACATCAGAATGTTTGTTGAGCACGTCCTTCAAACGCCGGTTAATGGACATGAACTTCGCTGTCTCTAGCGTAGCGGGGAGGCAGTTAATGCAGTCGCGCCCGAGTAAGTTTGGACAATCATTTGCTACAACAGATGCCCAAAAGGTCCGTTTCTCTCTAGGATAATTGAGGTGAACAGTGCACTTTCCTAAGACTGATATCAGTTATCCAGTGTATGTCCTCAAAGTTGATTCATAGGTGGATAAATTGGATAAGCTTTTAACAGATGTAGCACTGATTATTTTAACTGAGGCACCGGTATCAACTTCCATTTTAACCAACTGGCCTTATATTTCCAGTTTCACAGTGTAAGGTGGATAAATGCTACAGATGTTCGACGGTGCGTTCCAAATCGTGTTTAGCTGATTATCTTCGTCTGAAGACTGGACATTCTTCACGGGCTTCCTTGGAAATCGTGATGCCGCAGCACTGTTAGCTCTAGGTCGGCAAAGTGGCCTAATTTTCCACAACAACGACAGACACTCCGTTTATGACGACATTTTCAGACTAAAAATGCTGATTTTCACATAGTCAACATGTAAAAGAAAATTCGGGCCTTCACGGGGTAACACCTATCGGTCGATTACTTGGATTGTGTCTATACAAGGTTGCTGGAAAAAAGCTCTAACTGGGTACGGACATTTTCTAGCTGTCGAAAAATATTACAGGCCTTTTTCCAACTCATTATCGTCTCATCTACCGACAACAGCCTTTCACGACCCTGTAGGTTACGAATATTGGATATCAGACACTGTAAAGAACTTGCCTCTTCGAACTCCATGGCTGGGATTTTATTATAACAACACTGGTAGAGTTTTCGGAATCCTCGTAATGAAATCGATGACACTTTCTTCAGGGTTTTGAGGCAAGTTCGAGAAGGAATACTGCCGTGCATGTGTTCAGTCGTGAATCCATAAGCCGCCGAGGATGGCTATCATAGACACGGAGGGCAGCAAAATGACGATCGCCAGCTCTACTGAGACTGGTAAATCTCCATGGGGATTAATAAGCGCCGTCTAAAGACAAGGTGTCTTCTCATCGCCAACATATATACCACAGCCGACTGCAGTACGGAGGGGATCGAAAAGGATTTCCATCATCATTTTTAGTGCCCTCCCTGTATAGCAAAACATACTGATTCACTACTGCTCATTAGTACTATAAAATCTGTCCGTATAGCTTCTAAGTCCTATGTCGTACATAGGCGCTATGCGGAAAGTCCTAACTCGTGAGGCTAGCCACTGTCCTTTGCACAGTTGGTAACTGGCATAGCAGTGGAAGATGGGCCTACTATATCATTGTCAACTGTCAAACACCCAGGTCCGCGGATGTCACCCATGGCGAAGTGGCACTAGCTGCTGACATCCTGAAGTCATGGGCGCGGAACACAGAAGGGGTACGCTGGGAGACGCACCAATGACGAGACCCAGAAGGTCGAAACGCTGGCGTCTGGTGCTTTTCCAGACTAGCCTAAGCCTGCTGATTAGGAGTGACGATGAGGAAGTATCTGAATTATACCAAAATCCTCACTACTACTCACCAGTATCAAAAAATACTGACATCGTGATTGTTGCTGGTGGCTTGGAATCCCAAGTGTCTTTCCTTTCAGACTATGGATAACACCTGGGAAACCGCTTCTGGGTCGATATACATCGAACAGACAATGGTGATCGATTTTGCTACAATGTGCTGGCCATAATCTTTACAGTAGCAACAATGTTTTCCATCACAGGGTTCCACATCGTGTCACTAGAGTCTACTGAATCATTCCATAACCTGGAGTCTAATTAACCAGTGTTATCAGTTGTAGATGGCACACGTCCGTCTAAAACTGTCGGTCAATTTGGAGCAGCTGCCGGGATTCCGACCATGTTCTAGTGCGCGCACGCCTGGCGCATACTCTTTCCGCTTCAAGGTAACTGTCTTGTAATCTGAACTCGCAGTTTGCAGCTCAACAATATCATGGCGAACTGGTTCGCTAATTGTCATTAGTGAATGAGGATGGTGAGCCGAATGCTTGGATCGTCTCAAATGTGCCACGTAGAATGCGACTGACGCTTGCGGTAAGCCTAACGTGAGAAATCTGAACTGTGAATGGACCTCTGATGCATTGAGCAGTTTGATGGAAACACAGAGACAGGTTCAAATAGTTACTGAGTATCGGCGTGTACGTAACGCCCTGAGACGACGACTGATAAGGAGCCTTCGAATCGATCGGGCCCGTTTATGGGAAAAAGTTAGTGCTATTGGGAACAGCCGAGTGCTATCCCAGTTCATACGAAACACCGGTTCGAGAAAGTCCACAGTTAATGAGGCAATAGCTGAGGAAGATAGACGATCGATCCATTCTGAACATCCTCAACTAGCCCGCTAGGCAGAGCAGTTTGAAGAACAGTTCGGTAAGCGTGCTGCAACATCACCGTTTGCGGAATGACTTGAGCCGATGTGGGAAGTTGATGTCACACGTCTCACGTTGGAAGGGAGTCGACATGAGCTTGTTGTGTTGAAGCGAAACAAGGTTCCCGGATACGATGAACAATCCCCGTATTTTCGGAAAGATAGACGTGACTGAACTTGCTCTCCTATTTAAAGCGATTTGGGACACTGAAGGGGTGCCTTCACACTGACGACTGTCAACTGTCGTGCTCATCTTCAGCATATTTTGCGCGAAAATCGTCGAGAAAGCAGCCAACTTTCCATTGTCATTAAACTAATCATGGATATTATTGCTCGACGATTTAGTGATTCTCGTGAGAGACAAACTACTGAAAGTCGAAATGGCTTCCGCACATATTTAGTCTTCGTAATTTGTTAGAACAAAGAAACACTTAGAGACGACCGAGTATGGTGGTTTTCCTCGACCTTAAAGTCACTTTCGACTCTGCTGATCAAGCCAACTTGTGGCACTGCCTAACCGTGAAGGGTGTCATCTAAACTCCTTTCCATTTTGAAGTCTTTCGACCGTGACTCTGGATGCCCGGTGAGGGTCTACAGGAAGCTGTATCCCGAGTTCTCTAAAGCAAGTGGGGCGAACCAGTGTCGTACTGTCTCCTTTCTCTTCAAATGCGTGGACGAAACGATCATGAATGACTGTTCCTCCAGACTTCCGGAGTGGAAATTCTGCTAGGGTGCTGACTGACAAACCATAATAGTGCGCATGACATAGTTCTCCTTGGGTCTGACGCGTTAACTATGCAAGCATTACTGAACAGACTGACGCGTTGTGCTGCACGCTTCGGCATGTGCTCTGCACGTTCAAAGTACAAAATAATGTTTCAAGATTGGGCGGATACGCCATCGGTTCCAGCATCAGCCATCCTAGTGGTCACACCACTGAGCAAGCTAGTTCGCGTATCAGCAAGCCCCCTGTGACTTTCCAGTAGCTCAGTCACTTATGCAGATGGCGGGATATCAGCCGGTCAGCGAAAGGTTGGGTGAAAAACGCTGTGATAAGGCTGGTGTTACTGGGTAGATCAGAGATCTGGCCAGTTCGCAGTGAAAACATTAAATGATTGGCCGTATTTTATTACTGCTGCTCACGGAATTCTAATCCCATCTGGTGGGAGGTGTGTCAGTCCGGTTTGGCGAGAAACCTTCCGATGCTTCACTCCAGTATTTGCTAAAACACAGCCGATTAGTTTGTTGTGCATGACACAACGTGGCTGCACCAAACTGGGCGAAACCGCGGGGTAGCCAGTCGACGGCGTGGCAAAAGGCTTGAAGTACATAGCCGAGAGACTTGGACTGATGCATGCCATCCACGTGAACGGGGGCCCCGGGATCGTCCACATCAGTGGTTAAATACTCTATCAGCCATGGCACAGTCGCGCAACCAGTGGATTTCCTGTATTCGGATTTCTGCATCTAACCGGTATTTATCATTTCATTATAGGCTAATCTGACGCACCTAGTTATTTCATTTTAGTTACATTCTCTTTGCATTTATTGTCATTCTGGCGACGTGAACCGTCGCAACTGGGTACAATGTCCTTCGATGCCTATCTTCATCATCATTATACACGTTAGCCGTAGGTGGAAAACACAGCTAATATGCCGCAATACTAGACAAGAAGAAAAAACAAAAGAGGCACGCCCGCTGAGTCCCCAGTAACGGATGGACATCGTTCGGAGAACAAACAGCCGGCCATCGTGCCGCAAAGAGTTAAATTATGCCTAACGAGTAAGATCGTGAATGGAGGGAAGACTAAGAAGGAGGGGGTGGACAAAGGAACGCACAACACAAACGCCATTGCGGTCCGCTCCAAGCCATATCAGCAAGTGTTCAACCAAACGAGTTCATCGTCCTTTGGACCCCAACCAGGCCGTCGAGATGTCCCAATCGACGCCAACTTCGAATTGATAGTTTCATTTCTCTCGACCAAGTCATCGCTTGGCCTACCCTCTCCTCTTCCAACCGCACCCACAACGCGCACAAACAATTCACGTCGCCAGAGTCGGTATGCTGGCATGCGCAACACGTGGCCCAGCCATCGGAGCCTGGTGCGTGATATAATGGTGTTGAGCGGTTCACTCGCTCGTCCTGCAACAAATACTCGACGCCGAACCCATACATTACTCACGCCGTGCTCCCACCAGACATGAGCTCAGCTGCGAAGACATCGATGGTTCAACATGATTAGCCTCTTTATGTCTATCGATCTGATGAGCCAGGTTTCATAACCGTATACGAGGGTTGAAATGACGGCTGCATTATACACTCTACCCTTCAGGGAGAATGATGTCGCGTCGGCGCCACAGGTGGCGGGGATGAGCAAAAGCACCTCGAGCTTTGGCTGTACTGTTCGTAATCTCAGCTTTAATCCCACGGGCGCTAAGATAGCTGCCCAGGTACTTGAATTCCTGAATGAGTTCTAGCTGATTACCACTAAGGGTCAGAGCAGGGGTGGGTCCAGGCCAATCTTGGAGAAGTACTTTGCATTTCGATGGAGCAAAGCATAGGCCAAAACGATTGACAGCCAGTGCAAATCGGTCCAGTGCAGCCTGGCAAGTTTGGGCGCTGTCACATATGAGGGCCATGTCGTACGCATACTTCATGTCAAGAAGTCGTTCACCAGGAAGTAGCTCCACACTTTCTAGGTCGTGTCCAGCGAACGCTGTTTCCATGACTTCATCAATAGCGAAGTTAAAGAGGAAAAGTTACAGCGGGCATCCTTGTCTCACATCGCTGGAGATATTGAAGGGCGACGACAGTTTGCTAAAGACCCTCACTCTGCCCCAACTATGCGCGTACAACGCTTTGATGAGGTTTACATATTTATCGGGCACACTTTTCCTCAGCAGACAGTCCCAAAGGGCACATCGATCCACCGAATCGAAGACACCTTTGATGTCGAGAAAAACGACAACGGTGGACCGCAATATGTACGACCGTGCTCCAATAATTGACACAAAACGAAGATCTGGTCGATGCAGCCTTGGTTGCGACGAAACCCGGCTTGCTCTTCGCGGATCTGGCCTTCACGAGCGCCAGTCAGTCTGTGGAGAACGAGAGGTAAGTAATTTAGAGGCAATTGAGATCAGACTGATCCCTCTATGGTTGCCGCATTCCGAACAAGAGCCTCCCTTGAAACTTGGGACAATGGCGGTGAAACTAAAGTCCGTCGGGACAGTTTCCTGTTCCCAAAGATCCATTAGCAACACGCGTAAATCAACCACAAGAGCCGGTCCCCCGACTTTGCAGAGAGTTGAGAGAATTCTATCTGCACCAGCGGCCTTATGCGATTTCAACAGTCTGATCTCACGTTCGACTTCTGCGCGTGAGGGAAGAAGACCTATGGAGAAGAGCACTCAATGCTAGAAAGAGAAAGCGATAACTCAGGTTGATTGAATTGCCTTGCAAAGTGTTCAGCCCAACGCTCCAATCGTTTTGACAGGCTGTGGATCGGCTATCCACTCTCGTCGCGTATAGTCTCGCTAACACCAGATCTCATGCTGCCTGTTTCCCGTATCAAACGGATTAGCTTACGATGAATAACAACGGCAGCGGATGTTTTCATTTCAGAGGCATGATGAGATCACCAGGTTTCGCGGTCCTTCTTCAGGCTAGCACTTAGTTTTGCTCTGAGATTTTTGAGAGCCTCATTGTATTCGCTTCCAGCCGGAATACGTTGGCGAGCATCCATAATTTTCAGAGACTGTGTAGAGAGCCAGTGTCCGGTTTGGCAATCTGCTTTGCCACATGAAGACATACTTGCTAACAGTAATGTTTGAGGAATATTCGACCAGTGATCTTCGACAGTGTTTACTGGACGCTTACTCAGCCCAGATGACAGCGTAGTTTGATACGGATTCAGAACACCCGGCTTCGCCAGAAGGCTGGTATCAATCCGTTCATATTGACGTTGCGGACGTCCGCCGAAACGCACCCGGATGTCGGCACACACGAGAGCGTGATCGGAGTCCAAGTTGCTGCTCTAAATCGAGCGACATTTGTGGACACAGCATCTCCAGTGGTAACCAAACGCGATATGATCGATTTGCGTCCATGGCTGGCCCGAGGCTGGTGGCCGCCAAGTCACTTTTCTATGGGTGCTGAGTCGAAAGTATGTGCTCGCGAGAAAGAGACGAGCACCTTCACACAGGTGTAGCAACCGCTCACCGTTATCATTACGGAAGCCTACACCACGTTGGCCACCCAGATGAAGCTCATCAGAGGACAATATTCCGACTTGGGCGTTTAGATCACCAGCAAGCACCACAGTATCCGCGATTCGTCTGTAACGAAGATAGTTAAGTTGGTGAGAGAGATCATCTTTCATCGAATCAGGACTGTAGTTTGTGGGGCTGCAAGCCGCAATAACAAACAGGCACCGTTTGTCCCTGCGCGACTTCGAAGCCTGGAACGAACCAGCCAACCTAACGGCGCACATCCAGCTGTTGACAGGGATCCAGTCGATCAGGGCAGCTTCAGCTTGGGAACTCAAAACAATGCCGACGCCAGCTTGACCCGCATTTGAAGCTGCATCATTGTCAGACAGGCGCAATAAGAATGTGCCGCCAGTTTCGCATGTGGGGGAATGCAGAGTAAGCACGGAGCTCGAATTTTACAGGCGGGTTTCCGATAAACAGCAAATATCGACCGAGAGAGTCTCGAGTGTTCCTGCAAAGGCTGCCTGTATGAAAATCTGTAGCAAAGTGTGCACGTGGAAGCATGCTAGTGAGGATCCGAAGGAAAACGGATGAACTAACGTTGCCCGCTTGATTGAACACGGACTTGTCAACTGGATTGGAGCGACGCCCCGCGATTGTGTGTGAGGCGAAACTAGAAGACAAGCGGCTATTCAAGCAAGGTGGGGAGGGCCAAGAATCGGGGGATCGAAACCGGATGGATGAAAGTGAAGTTGGAACGGGACGCTAAGGATGAAAAAGCGCAAGAAAGGGAATAAGAAGGCGGGAACGCCTGAGCTGTACCATTTAAATCCCTATCCACCCTGCTCCATGCAGCAGATAGGGTGCCGCTTACTATCCTCTGCGACGGCCAGGGCATGAAGAGATTGTTAGAAGGAAAGGTCATGGTGCATTGAGTGGGCACGATACTATCAGGTTGCCCAGGCTTAGACAGGTGAACGATTAGGGTTCTAAAGCAAAGCCTTTGGTTCAAAAACCTTCCCGCAAGGCAGCGGGTTACTGGTAGTTGACTACAGAGAGCCCGTTTTATGGAGTAAGGAGCCACTCTTACTCCAACCCCCAACCTGGAGGGCCAGGAGTGTAACGAACAAATTAACTTGTTTAACCTCTATGGAGATTTTCCTTATTGACTGAACCCAAAAGGATCAAACACTAATCCTTCGATTGCTTATTGGACTTTGCATGATAAAAAAGAAGTTACTTTGTTTCTCGTTCGCAGTTGGACCTTGATTAACCACAAGAGTTTACTCGTTTTGCATCTCCCAATGGTTAAGCTTGCCATTCCACCTTCTGTTTTACTCCTTGTGCGTTATACGGCCCAGTTACACACACAGCGAGTACACCAAATGCCACTTGGAACACATTACCGCTGTGCCAAACGTTGCTCGTGGACCTAGGAGCCATAGTGGTCAGGGCGTCAACCTTTGAACACTATACCTCGAGGTCCACCCCAGCTCAGGGTATCTCCATCTGATGAGTCTAAAGGAAGACGAAACCGGTCATGGGGTCTCAGGGTTGGGAGGAGCAACACCGAATCACCAATTCGGTTACGGTCCTTGTGATCGTAATGACCGAGGTCCACTTAGGACCGAGGTCTGAATAGAGATTGCGAGTCGCAATCCAACCACACAGCGAGTACACCAAATGCCACTTGGAACACATTACCGCTGTGCCAAACGTTGCTCGTGGACCTAGGAGCCATAGTGGTCAGGGCGTCAACCTTTGAACACTATACCTCGAGGTCCACCCCAGCTCAGGGTATCTCCATCTGATGAGTCTAAAGGAAGACGAAACCGGTCATGGGGTCTCAGGGTTGGGAGGAGCAACACCAAATCACCAACTCAGCTTCTTTAGTCTGCGCTGGTCCCGTCCTACTTCCTTTGTTTGCCAGACCGAACTCTCATCCATGCATTCACACTTCCTCGCCTCCAGGACCCATGCCATTGTCTAAGTGAGTAGGCTAGACTCGCTCACCACGCCCGCGTCCCATGTGCACTGCTCGTTGGCTGACTGATTGACGATTGATCACTTCGCTTTAAACCATGCTGAGATTAGAACCACTTTGCTTCATTGTGCTTATCTGTTGACCATTGCTGTTGACGGCACGTTGCAGTTGAAAGCCGAATTATTGTACACACTTGGTCTGGAAATTGTTTGAGGTTTGTTATTAAATTCTTGTCTAACCATTTGTAAACAGCACCTTAGCTCTTCCAGCCTTGACTTTTGAATTGACTCGGCTGCGCTAGGAGTTGCTCAGGTTCCAAGACCGAACTGTCAGTAACAGTGCTCAAAGAACTCAGGATTATTTGTGCTACATTGGATACAACTCCATAGTATCATGAACAAAGCCGTCATGAAGGAACCCCGTGAATATTAGTGATACTGAGCAAGTGGAACCTTTTGCTGTTGTCACGGATGACGCAGTTTCCCGCTCTAGTTGGCCGGTTAGTCATAGGTTTAGTGGTAGTAGCAGAGATAATATTGTTTCTAATGCCTCAATTATTACCTTGAAACTAGTCAAATGGAAAAAGAAGCAGTTGATGGCTGAAGCAGAAGTGGAGCGTTATAGTCGATTACTGCAAGGAAGGACAGCGTGTTTCCAGAAACGTAACCGGTTGTTCCCTGATTGTTGCGACAATAAATCTGCTTTGAGAATGACGAAGTAAACACGGTCTGTGTTTATGTCTACCCCATCTTCTGAGAATAGACGTCACAGTCTGAAACATAATTTTCTTTTCGAGGGAACGGCCAAGACACCTAAGGCAAGAGATGACAGAACTCTCAATTTGACGAGCTCAGTCAAGAAGGATGCGGGTAAATTGAAACGTCCTCGCAAAGATCAGTAGTTGCCTCTTCAATCAACTGAAGTTCCTAATACTCCGCTACGAAACTAAATCACGCACTCAGGAGGTTGCCTCAAGCCCTCCTATGGAAAATGGACATCATAACTTGAGTCTTAGCTCAGTTTCTGAGGGAGCGGCGAAAGCACAAAGGGCCGCCAACGATGGGACGCCGAATACAACCAAGGGTACGGGTAAATTGAAGCGACTCCGTGAGGAGGACAAGCAATCACCTGTTCAAGCAACCCAATCGTTTAATTCGCAGCTTAGGAAGCCCAAGAAATCGCGTGAAGATGAGAAAACGTTAGTCCCAGTGCCACCGTGCTGGTTGATCCACAACAGAAAGGTCGGCTTTTCGACATGATTCACCAGCGCATTGCCACCCTGAATTCACCCACATTGTGCGGAAGCTGCCGCGGAGTACGTTGGTCTCCCATTTGCGATCGTTGTGTCCCACCTCAGTCAAGATTCAATGCATCACCGGACATGCGATCGAGGAGGCAAAAGTGCTTTTATCGTATTCAAGACCGAAAAGTTCACAGAAGAGGCACAAAATTCAATATACTCGGTCGATAGTCATTTTGAAATAACAATCCCATGGCAGAATAATGGCTAACGTGTGGAGCTTGCGGCTGCTCGAGCGGTGTGAGGAGTGGCAGTCTCGTATTGAGGTTGGTGCATGGAGTGAGGTTGGATTGATTCGGTCCACTGGGCGAGCGGATGTAGCGTCGACAGAACGTGCAGATGTGTCGACTGAGGTGTGTGATTCGAGGAGCGTGGTGTGCGAGTCGGTCCCATGCTCATCATTGAGACTGGCGCGATTACCTGGTGGTGTTTGTTCGAGTATGGATGCGAGAGACAATGTATCAGCGGGTGGTGTGCATGATTCAGCCCCGTCCTCAAAGTACGTGAAGCATGTGAGTAGTCAAAAGGACGAGGAGCACGTGTTGGATGGTAGTATTAGCTATGAGACGGTTATTAGTGTTGCAGCACGTGAAGCGGGTGTAGGGCTTGACATGGCGGATGTGTGTGAATCGAAGTCCGCATTGTTGGAGGAGGCGGATGTGATATGTCCGTTGCAGGATGAGTTGACTAAACTTCGATTGGATCAATTTCACATGAGAGTGTGTGCGCGGGCGCGTAACTCGGAGACTGAGAGTGAGTTGGTGGCTGGGTTGCGTTATGCTGCGACGGATAAATCGGTAATTGAGACTGGGGTGAAGGCGTCTGAGTTGAGTGTTGCAGATGATGCCAGTGCTCCTGTTGGTTTCGCTGTGAATGTTGTCGTTGCCTTCACCGATGGTGAGAACCCATTGGAAAATGTGAAGGAAGAATGTGGATCTGTTATGTCGGGTGATTTGTGGTCGTGGGACGATGTTGGGGACATGGAGCACAGATCGGATGGTGTGTTAGCGGGCGGTCACGACGTAGGTGTGCAGAGTGTGGATGTTGGATTCCGGTGACGGTGTCGGCGGGAGATGCAATGGGGTCGGCTACATCCTCGGGGCCGACAGTAGTGGATGCGAAGTTGTTGGGTGAGTTGATGTGCCACTTGGCTGAGGTTAGTGCGATTTACGTAGACGGGTTATCGGAGCGTGCATTGCTGCAGTTGACGGGTCGTTTTAATTAATCGGAGTTGGCCCATGGGGCTCTGAGGGTTCGAGTGGCGGATCAGCGGAAAATATTGGTTGGAATGGCTGGCGATTTGCGTCATGTGCGGGATGGGTTGTGCGGTGGTGGTGCTAAATTGCAGACCCTTGATTTGGAGTGTAAGCGTTGGCAGGCGTTCGGTGTCGAAGTTGGATCAATGTGTGTGTACTGTGGATTCGTTGGTAGAGGCATCGCAGAAGTGGTATAATGATAACGCATCGAGTTTGATTGGAATGGAGTCGTTGATGTGTGATTTGTGGGCGGAGTTACATGTGGCTTGTGCGCCGGTGTGTGCATCGTAAGGTGCGTTGAACGAGTTGTGTGTGTTTCGCTCGGAATACGCGCGAGTGCGAGGCTGTGGCGTCGAGTGAGACGATGAATATAGAGAAGTCGGATGCGTTGACTGCGGCGATTGATCGTGTGAGTGAATTGAATGCGGAGTTGGGTAGTTTTCGGCAGCGTGTATGGGATTTGTGTTCGGAAAAGGAGGAGTACAGAACGCTTTGACGCCTCAACTGCTGTCGTGGAATTTTCTCTTTTATCAATGCGTTGTCCCTGTTTGATTTCTTCTGCGACGGATTGCGGTTTAACTATGGGCTTCACTGGTAATGATGCCGTACGTCGTTTTGAGTCCTCACCTTTACACTCCACCATCCTCCCCATCCGCCATTGCTGTTGACGTCACGTTGCAGTTGAGAGCCGATTATTGTACGCATTTGGTCTGGAAATGGTTTGAGGATTTTTTTTACTAAACTGTTGTCTAAACATTTGTAAATAGTACCTTAGCTCTTCCGGCTTTGACTTTTGGAATGACCCGGCTGCGCTAGGAGTTGCTCAGGTTCTAAGACCGATTTGTCGGTAACAAGGAGACTGAGTTTGTCTGGCCTCTAACCAGTGATCAATTTGGTATGAGTGGCTCTGAAGTTGTAAAAAGCACCATCCAGCATAGCTCAATGGATCACTGAGGTACACAAACCATCCCATCATGTTAAGGTCCAGTCTCATCGCGATGGCCATCGATGCCTGGGTCACAGTTGTTCAACTGATCTGAACTGAGCGGCGCTGGTTAGTGATGCGCATTCCCTTGGTACGATAAAGGGAACTGAACCCAAGCAACAAGCAGTCTATGCCACTGAGCTAGAGAGGACGGTGGCAGACCGTAAGCATTCGTAACCCAACTAGGATATAGCGCAAACTATCCTCCACTGCCATGCAAGTTAATACTATTACAGAGGACAGCGGCTGCTGTTCAGAAAGCACGGCTGTCACTAAACATGCGCTATGTGCGCATATCATTTGAGACTGTTACGGCGACGTTCATGGGAATGTAAATAAAATTTCACTGATTCATCCCAGTAATTCACAGGCCAGATGCTATAACCGCCAGTTAGGTTGTGAGTTCCGGAAGTTTGCCACCGTCCCCCATGGTCCAGTAGTATAAGATGCTAGCTAGTTAACGCAAACTGCTAGTAACCGCGGGTTCGGTTCCCCGCAGAGGACTGACGGGACGCGCACCCCGGTCTAGGAGTGCACCTATAAAAATCTTGTAGTGACATTTCACTGCATTCTTCATAAATCAGCCAAAATAGCTAGCCATCGCCCATTTTGATGAACTGACAATCAACAATGAGCTTAGTCAGATGCTCAGATTGTTACGACTATTGGCCGGAACGGACGTAACGCTTTTCGCCGATGGCACCCATTGCGCAGAATAGCCAAGTGAATTCGGATCGGTACAGCCTAAGTGACCTTTCCGCCAGGCATGCGAGATGTACTGGAGGCGAAACGCGTAACCTCACAAGACCGTCCCGAGACCTAAAAAAGAAAGACTGACCGACAGCAAGAGTTCGTTAGTCGAGAGCTAAAAACAAATAATGTCTGCAGAGCATGGCAGTGTAACGTATAAACTACGGAGGAAAGTGAATTTCAGTAAGTCACATGAGTTGTCATGTAGTAGTCGCCGTAAAGAGAATGGACCTAAACGTGGTGTGACGGTTTGCCTAACTCGTCGACGCGTCGAGCTGTACCGGTGCTTCAAGAGGAACGGCGACTTTATTCAGTATGAACATCAACAACGGCGCATAGATATTTTATATTACTGATAGAATCCGAGTAGCTCGCAAACAACCAACTGTATAACTTCACCTTCAGCACAATCCCCTCGGGTTTAATGCGGGTTTCCGTCATTCTTGACCACGCTCCGACGCAATGCTGGAAGCATTCTTCCACGATGCTCCTTAATACCAGCGTCGCTTAGAGCATTATCAATTGAGTATGAGGGCTGTTCTATTACAGTAATTTTTTCTCGATCAGGAATCTCCGGGTGCCCGGAGCGTTATGAGCAGGAGTATAGTCATGAAGAAGCATCCACGATTTGCTGTCATAGTTATCGTCTGTTAAAGCGCACTCAGCGAAGCAAACGTTTCAATAATAATGCAACGATAATTGGCATAAGTGCGACATAGTCAATAGTCAGGTTTGAAGTGCATGTGACCCAGGTGCAGTAAACGAAAGTTCATAATCTAATACGAAAAAGGAAATAACGCAGTGCCAAACATATCTGGCGACAATTAACATGTGCCCAACATTTCCAGATCACACAGTGAGGCTAGGTAGGGAATATTAACAGTCACTTCACAGTGGGAAATGAAGGGCCAGGTATCAGGGGGAGGAGTCTGCTGCTACAAAATGAACAACTTGGTGGTTTAACCGAGCGATCCATCTGTGCCTCTCACGGATGGGCGATACACCGGTGTTAATTGCAATTTGGGAACGCACGATGTCATAGTTAGCCGCTTTCAATCAGTACTGGTTGCAGTCGAGCAAGGGGCTGGTTGAACACCTGGAAGACATGACGATCGCAACGTCACATAATGTGAATGACTGGTTTACCTGGCAACCAGCTGGTTGGTGTTAGCCTGCTGGCAAATGGGTCAACGCATTCGTTCGAGGATGACTCGATTTCCGACACCAGCGCAGTACGTTATACAGGACGACGAAATCAGCGAGAACGTGCTCATTATTAATAATCGGTTTAGCTCAACTCGCACGCAGTTCTGTTTGCACTGACTGCCGTTGTAGCACATCGAAGAGCACGTACGTCGTCAACCACGGAGGTCACCGAAGTGCTCTTGTATGACGGCAACGGAAGTCCCTAGATTGATCTGTAAGATTGAAACTGGGACGCCTACCGAACGAGTTCACTGAAACACCATCTACGCTGTGGCTGATGTGATATCATCACCAGCTGTTGAACCTCCGTGTAGGAGCGACACTTTTGTAAAGGATGGAATAAACGTAATCGTTTAGGACTGCTACGAAATGGACGGTAACATGCCACACGTATGTGCTGGAGGCGATGTTCTCGTCGTGCTCGTAATAGTCCAGCATGTGCACAATCCGACGACCGTCACTTACCGCGTTCTACGTCAGTTGCACAATGCGTTACTGGTATCCTACCCTGCGCCTGTGTGAATAACACAAGCTGAATGGACTTGTTTTTGTCACGGGATGAGTGTTGCCAACAACACCGGGTATATTCATGAATACCATAACGTTAACCACAGCGGACTGCTTATCAAGGAATAGGCCACGCGGTTTATTCGTAAAGAGGAAGTCCTGTCGTTTCGATACCTTGTGAGAACATTATTCTCAGCATCGTGGAATCACGTGGAGGAGAGCAGTGCAATAGAAAGTGTCGTCGTGAAATTACGTATCGTTGTAAGTGCACAGCGAAAATTAGATCGGTGACACGAGAAACAGCTACATACAGAGCTTGCACAAGATTAAGTGAACCCAACTGATAGGCACGTATAGGTTGAAGTTGCAAACCTATTTCGAACGCTTTTGACAGGGCGGGGGTATTTCGGTCGTAAATAAATGTTAGTGGGTATACGCGTATACCCTTTTGCAGTGCAATTGCACCTCAACCCTCGAAGGCGGTGACCACACCGCTTGTCGGGATCGACTTTACTGCATCAACGCTGTTCGTATTCCACAACGGAGGTTGTAGGTCACAGGGATTTCCTGGCGACGTTGATGATAACTCTTTGGGATGCATCGCAACCACACACCTTCGAAAACCATGATGAGTCGTCGTACTCTGCACTTGCAGGCTCCGCGATGTACGCCTCTGTCAGGTGAGTGGCGTGTTCTTTCGATACGAAGATAAACAGTGGCATAAAACGCCGAACAGTTGCTCATTAGTTACATAAACGGATTTGGTCTTATTTGAGTGAAATGCACGATATCCCGCTCAATGCGCTCAAGGGGCAACAGCGGCCTTCGACTACGCGATAATCAGCCGACTTCTCAAAATGGCACCTTTACCGTGTAATGTGAAAAACTGTCACAAATTGTTCCGCACTCCACGGTATAATACCACAGCGGCTGCACTATTGAACAATACATTTAAATCTTAACCTATAATGCAATCACATTTGTGCGGAAGTGCATAATTATATGCTGAACTGTACCAATTTGCATATGATAAAAATCAAAACTCCACGGAATTTCTAATAATCCGTTGGTCGTTCACGGCTATCGCTCGGTGAAATTCCAACGACAGTCTTGCATTATCCTTCTCCATTTCCTCTATTTACGTCTGAACTTTACGGTTATTTGTCGGAGCTCCACGGCAGCCGAATTTTGCGACCCTGATCTGATTAATTACATGGTTTTTGAACTATGAGCCACTCATCCTGTGCTAAGTCGCAGGCATTCTACATGTCGGGGTACTTGTAGCGGTTTCTGCTCATAATCTAAGCGCATACAGACACGCACTCACACGAAGTGATCCATCGTGTTTTTCAACTAACTGTCACCTTGAATAGCAGTCGTTCTCTGAATCGAATAGAGGCAAAATACAAATCTAACAACGTTTTGAACTGTTGCACAGATGTTGCCTCAATCACATGTTCGGGCAAACTATTCCAAATGTTTACCACTCTCCGTTCGAAGCACAGTGGGTGGGGAACACGTTTCATATCCGGCACAACAAGTTTGTATCTGTGTCCGCGTGTGCTGCATGGCCCTCGTAAGTGCAGCATTGGCCTTAACATGGGGAACTCACCGAGATGTAGAATTCGGTAGGTCATAATGAGGTCGACTCGCACCCGACGGTAGGACAAGGTGTAGAGTCCTAGTTTCTCGCACCGGTCTTCATACCCAAAGCCACGTAAACTCGGGATCAGCCTGGTAGCAACGTGTTGGACCCATTCGATCTTTTGTGCCTCGCCTCGGGTAATCGGAAAGTAGGCGGGCGAACCGTACTCTAGCATTGGTCTAATGATAGAAGAGAAGAGGCGAGTGGCAACCTCTTCAGACCATGTGCCGAAGCTACGTTTGAGCGCCCAAAGCATGCGCAGTCCGTTACGATATAGCCTGTTCGTGTTGTCCACGGACTTCAAATCGTAGCGTGAGAGTACACCTAGGTCCTTCACGGAGGGTGTGGGATATAGCGTTTGGCCGTCAAGGGTGTAGGTTCGGCCGTCTGCACCCTTCCCCAGGCTCATAAATACCGACTTGGCTGGGTTGACCGGGAGAAGAACTTCTGCAGACCATGTGGATAAGCGGTTGAGATCTTGCTGAAGTAGGCCACAGTCGTCGGGAGCGTCGATTTCTCTCCAAATCTTCATGTCGTCCGCAAACAAGGCACACGGCGACCGGAGAAGCTGCGGTAGATCGTTGATGTGGATCAGGAACAGAGTGGGCCCCAGCACAGTGCCTTGAGGCACGCCACTTGTAGAGGGGTACCAGTCAGTTAGATGGTCGTCGACCTGTACCCTCCACTTTCGTCCAACAAGAAAGTCGCGGATCCACCGGTGCAGTGAGCCACCGACACCACACATGCTGAGTTTGTGAAGGAGAACCTCATGACTGACCTTGTCGAACGCTTTACTGAAATCGATGAATATCACGTCGACGGACTTCCCCTTGTTTATTGCCTTCAACCACTCATGCCTCGTCACAAGCAGGTTCGTAATGCATGAGCGACCTTGCATAAAACCGTGCTGTGCGGGCGTCAGGACCTCGTTTGACTGTAGCAACTGCAGCAATCTCTTCTTCACGATTTTCTCAGCAACCTTTGCCAATATAGGTGTCAGACAAATTGGCCTGTAATTGTCTACTTTGCTAGGGTCGCCGCCTTTCGGAATAGGCTTCACCACCGAACATTTCCAGTCAACCGGCAACAAACCTTCGGACAGCGACCTGTTGAAAAGGTCAGTCACGACAGGAGAGAGGATGGTTGAAAGTGACTTGAGAACCAGTGGGTGAAGCCCATCAGGTCCGGCAGGTTTGGTGCCGTCAAGGTTGGCGAGTAGTTGAGCTACCTCTTCAACGCCGCAATGCAGACTATCGAGTTCGGTAAAAGCGGTACACGTCGAACTCGGAACAGACACCTGGTTATTCGCAAATACAGAAGCGAAGTGCGCCGCCAACGCGGACGCACGCTCAGTGCTGGAGGTTAGGGGCTGTCCATCCGTGCCATCCAGCACTGGCACATCACCCGCCGGCTTCAGGCGTCGCTTCACGTATGCAAAGATTCTCTTTGGGGCGGTCTTCGCGGCTAATGCGAGCTGCTCTTCAAAGTGTCGGCGTTTATTCTTTTTTGCACTGTTGCAGAGATTCCGCTGACATTTATACCCTTCGTAGTCAATGGCAGATCCAGAATAGAGGAATTTGTCCCACAGTCTGCGCCGCCTCCGAGCCAGGTTTCCATACTCCTTATCAAACCAATGAGGCTTAATCGGTCCAACCTTTCGACATTTCAATGGCACAAATTGGGAACACAATGATGTCAATCTCTCTTTTATAAATATCCAACAATCTTCCACAGATGCAGTTTGTGACAGAGACCAATCCAGTTGGCTCGCGGCTCGAGCTAGACCATCGAAGTCCGTTTTCCAGTAGTTGGGAGCTGGTTGCAGCGGATGTGAATACGGCAAAGATAATTCCATATCAGCTATCAGTACTGAGTGGTCGCTCGTAGCCAGGGGCTCCAGAATCCTAACGTCACGCACTCGTTGTTCGTAGCTCGTTAACATCAGGTCGAGACAGGACGGGGTTGAACGTGTTGATATGCGTGTTGGCTGGCATATGTGTTGCGATGCACCAGTTTCAAGTACCAAATCCACGAACTTTGCTTCAACCTCACTATGTCCAGGCATCAAATGCACACCAGGCCATCGTATTCGAGGACAGTTAAAATCGCCCATAAGCAGAAAGTGTGGACGACTCATGTGGGTCCGAAGATGGGGCAGCCAATCCAAACAACGACTCAGGGGACTGCGATAAACTGCGCCCACAAGCAGTTCTCCGCGCCTGAGGCGGATGGAGCACCACAGTAGCTCACACAGGCCATCGTCACTTCGGTAGGTGCTCACAAGTCTCCCACGCAGGGAAGACCGGATGTAAAGTAAGACACCACCGTGGGCATTCTTTAGTCTATCGCATCGGAAACACGAGTAACCGTTGAGTTCAAGTTCTTGGGTGTATAACTCTGCATGCAGCCATGTCTCTGCGAGTCCCACTACGTCTGGCCGCTCAGACGCAACGCCCCAGGACCCCTTGAGAGCTACTGCTACCAGGTTGGCCAATGTTTAGAGGTCAGACAAACTAAGTATCTATGATTCTCCAGGTTAGAGGTTTGAAATCTAATGACATCCATCTCCGTAAAACTAAATTGTTGACACATCCGCTGACTTGTGGATAGGCTATTGAGCCAAAGGCTCCGGCTGAAAAAATTAATCGTCTACCTGTCTAACTCTGGGCGCCTTGGCAGTATCTCAGCCAACGTGCAAGCATGACTATTTCTTCAAACAGCAACCAACTCCTGCATCGGCCGTCGATTTATCTGCTGAACGCAGCAAGGTGGATAAGCGAAAACATGCTACTGCTGGCGCACCCTTCCTTCTTTTCCACCTGTTTCTCTTACTCCCTTCCAAGTCCCCCAGCATTAACACTCCTTCTGGAATTCCCAGTCAAAATAAAAGCAAACGCAAAGCCACTGAAGTCATAACATCTGCAGCCATCTTCCCGAACCTCTCACCGGAAACCAATCACCAACAGCTCCTAATAAAGCCACATTGTTTAGTTTCCCTGGCGCCGCTCAACGTTCGCACTTTAAGGCAGATATATCAGCTGGCTGCACTCGCACGTACGTTGGACACACTGGTTACTGACGTATGTTGCGTGTCCGAAACTAGGATCAATGACCCAAAGGGGTTGGTTGATTTAACTGCGCCCGATTTGTCATCTCGTTAACGTTCGTGGATGTGGCAAGCAGTGGTCAAGTTGGAGAAGGCATCATTCTCAGCTCCAAAGCTGAGCCAACGTTTGTGGACTGGATTCCCGTGAACAGCCGTGTATGTGCAGCCCGTTTGATGACATCAACTAAGGTGGATTCATGAAGTATTACTAGACGCCGTTTGTTTGTGGTTTCCGTTTGTCCCCCTATCGACTGCAGCTCTGATGCTGCCAAGGTCGTCTTCTACCACGAAATAGACACGCTGCTACAGGGTGTTATCCGTTGGAATATCGTGGTTGTTGCAGGGGATATGAATGCGCAATTATATCGACAAGGCTCTTCAGAAGCTTAGTTAGGCAGTAGGTATGGGCTTAACTCCGAACGGACGGCCAACGCCGAACTGCCTGTGAGTACAAGGTTATCAGACGGATTATTAGGTGCAAACTAAGGCGGAGCCTGCGTGCTGACAAGGAAGTTTGGTGGACCAGTCGTGCTCAAGAAATGGAGGAGGCGAAAGAATTAGGTAATTATCGCAAACTGTTCCAACACACCTGCACCACTGGTCCCAGGAAACCAGGCGTCAGTGAGACAATCAGAGACAGCGCGAGTGCACTGATACACAAAAAAGGTCGTGTAGCTCGCTGAGTGGAGGACCTATAAGATCAGTTCAGTTGGCCTCCTACTTCAGGACATCTTCCTACTCAGGTGATGCAGGATGAGCCACTGACGGATGGCTGAGTCTCCATCGGAGGCTGAGATCCGAAACACGATGACAGCCCTTAATGATTTTCGTGCTGTTGGCTCGGATTCGCTCGCACCCGCACTATATAAGGAAGGCAATGATGTCCTCTGCAAAGCCCTGACCTATGTGTTCGGACATGTCGGGGATGAAGGGACCATCCCAGATACCTGCAGTGAATCGATTATAGCAGTACTATACAAGGGCAGTTGCGCCGATTGTGCTAACCATAGGAGTATGGGTATAAAGGCAGTTATGACAAAATTACTGACCTCAATTCTCGTTCTTCGCCTCACCGGGAAACGGAAATCCCGGATTAGGGAAGAGCAAACAGATTTTCGCCCTGAACAGGGCTGTATAGACCACACATTCACTTTGTAACAGGTGCTAGAGCAGCGCCACGCATACCGTAGACCCACAATAGCTAAGTTGGTCGACTTCAAGACTGCGTCCGATTCAGTGGATTGATGCATTCTGTTAGAAATACTTGCGCGATAAGGTGTTCCCATGAAACTTGAACATTTCACGTGCTCTACACTAGAACACGATCGGCCATATCAGAGTGTATAGTGACCTATCGGATATCTTTCCGAAAACAAGTGGCCTTCCTCCGGGTTGCCCAATTTCCCCATTTTGGTTTAATTTTATCGTGGACTTCATCATGGAGTGTTCTTTTATGGAATCTCACGATGCAAAAGTTGTGGTGTAGCCTCGTAGAAATCTTGTTGATCCCGAGTATGTGGACGATGTTGGCTTGTTTTTTAACGACGTTGTAGCGTACCAAACAACCCTGAATAACCTCCCTGAAGCGGTCCAAATGTTTGGCATGTGCTTCGTACTTTCTAAGTGTAAGGCCTTGTTGCAGGACCGCCGGTAATTTGAATAGCCCTTGACCCTTGATAGTGAGGGACTCAAGGAAGTTGATCACTTCATTTAGCTGGGCTGCTGCGTCAGCAACGACTGGCGCATAAGCGCCGTAGCCAGTTCACGTACCGCAAAAGCCTAAACCGCTTTCTTGAATCTAAGATATCTTTGGCATCAGAGAGGTTTCCCTTGATCTAAAAAGTTGTGTTTACAAAGCCACAGTAAGGGCCGCCGGATTCTATTGGAGTGAAACAGGGCCGCTCAGATCTAAGGCGACTTCAAATCTTTGATCATCGTTATCTGCGGAGAATCGCTATCGCCGGGTGGTACCAGTCTGCCTGTGACGAGTATGTGCGTGGGCGCGTACTAGGCACTGGTGAGCAAAGTAGATTCTTACAGAAACAGATAGCAATGAACAAGTTATGTTGGCTTGGGCACATGCTGCGTAGGCCTGCTCACCGCCTACCTAAGAGGGTCTTGTTTTGTCTGTCAGATGTAGGGTGGTGTAAGGCTAAAGGTGGGCAAACGTTAACGTGGCAGCGGAAACTGAAATCACTGAGAACAAACTCGGTGACATTGGTCCGCAGATGGAAGTCTGCGTGATCCGCCTTGTGCTTGTCTCGAGATGTTACAGGACATGGCTCGCAGTCGACATCAGTGGCGCGTCTGCTGCCGTCTCGTAGACGGGCTTCCTGTTTAAAATGTATTATCTACGGGGTAATGAATGATTTTGACTCGTGGCAGTGAAAGCCGCAAGGACTCAGTCTCGAGGATGTCACTTTATCTTTGCATGATATCCAGCTGTTTGTGATGGTGTTGTTGACAAAGTGTAGTGACCTTGACTCTGAAGCTTTGCCTACACCATTGAAGCTCTCCGGTAAGTCCCACTTTTCTCACTTTTATAATTCTTCGTTCCGTAGGTAGTTGTGATTGTAAAGCAACGAAGCATCAGCTCGAATGGCTGATGTACTGCTGCTGATGATAATGATGATGACGTAGTAGTAGTGTGATGAGGAAAACGCAGTTGAGTTCAGAGTGGCTTGGAGAGATATTTAACGCGGTATTCTGAGATGCGCTCAGCTAGTTTATTGCGACTTAACCCGGTAAATACAGCAATGTGCAGAAAAGCTCAGCTGCTAGCTGCGTAGTTTGAGCCGCTGCATGGCGACAGTGTTGTTGAAGATCACTGGTCGCATATTCGTCAAGCGTTGCTGTAAGCAGGCATGTCTTCATGTGGCAAAGCAGATTGCCAAACCGGACACTGGCTCTCTACACAGTCTCTGAAAATTATGGATGCTCGCCAACGTATTCCGGCTGGAAGCGAATACAATGAGGCTCGCAAAAATCTCAGGGCAAAACTAAGTGCTAGCCTGAAGAAGGACCGCGAAACCTGGTGATCTCATCGTGCCTCTGAAATGAAAACATCCGCTGCCGTTGTTATTCATCGTAAGCTAATCCGTTTGATACGGGAAACAGGCAGCATGAGATCTGGTGTTAGCGAGACTATACGCGACGAGAGTGGATAGCCGATCCACAGCCTGTCAAAACGATTGGAGCGTTGGGCTGAACACTTTGCAAGGCAATTCAATCAACCTGAGTTATCGCTTTCTTCTTCGGGCATTGAGCGCCCTTCTCCCTGGATCCGCCCTCACGCGCAGAAGTCGAACGTGAGATCAGGCTGTTGAAATTGCATAAGGCGAAGACAGAATTCCCCCAGTCCTCTTCAAATTCGGGGATCTGCTCTAGTAGATGATTTACAGGAGTTGCTAGTAAAACGTTGGGAGCAGGAGACAGTCCCGACAGACTGGAACCGCTCCGTCATTGCCCCAATTTGCAAGGGAAACTCCCGTCCGGAATGCGGCAATCATAGAGGGATCAGTCAGATCTCAATTTCCTCTAAATTGCTTGCCTCTGTCATTCTCCACAGACTGACTGGCACCCGTGAAGAGCAAGCAGGATTTCGTCGACGTCGGATGCTGCATCGACCACATCTTCACATTGCGTCAAGTGTTGGAGCACCGCCATGATTATTGGCTACCCACCGTTGTCGTGTTTCTTGGCATAAAAGGTGCCTTCGACTCAGTCAATCGATGTGCATTTTAGGACTCTCTGCTGAGGAAAGGTGTGCCTGATAAATATGTAAACATTATCAAAGCGCTGTATGCGCATAGTTCGGGCAGGGTGAGGGTTTATGGCAAACTCTCGCCACCCTTCAGTATCACCAGCGGTGTGAGACAAGGATGCCCGCTGTCACCTTTCCTCTTCAACTTCGCTATTGATGAAGTCATGGAAACAGCGTTCACTGGACACGACCTACAAGGTGTGCAGCTATTTCCTGTTAAGCGACTTCTTGACTTGAAGTATGCGGACGATACTGCCCTAATCTGTGACAGCTCCCAAACGTGCCAAACAGCACTGGCTGTCAATCGTTTTGGGCTATGCTTTGCTCCATCGAAATGCAAAGTACTTCTCCAAGATTGGCAGGGACCCAGCCCTGCACTAACGCTTGGTGGTGATCAGCTAGAAGTCGTTCAGGAATTCAAGTACCTGGGCAGCTATATTAGCACCCGTGGGATTGAAGATGAGGTAACGAACCGTATAGCGAAAGTTCGAGGTGCTTTTGCCAATCTCCGCCACCTGTGGTGCCGACGCGACATCACTCTCCCTGAAGGGTACAGTGCATAATGCAGCTGTCACTTCAACCCTCGTATACGGTTATGAAACCTGGCTCATCAGAACGATAGACATAAAGAGGCTAAACATGTTAAACCATCGATGTTTTCGCAGCTTAGCTCATGTCTGATGAGAACACCGCGTGAGCAATGAGCGTGTTCGACGTCGCGTATTTCGTGCACGAAGAGCGAATGAACCGCTCAGTACCATTATATCACGCACCATGCGCCGATGGCTGGGACACGTGTTGCGCATGCCAACACACCGACTCCCGCGACGTGCATTGTTTGCGCGTTGTGGGTGCGCTTGGAAGAGGAGGAGGGGAGGCCAAGTGATGATTTGGTCGAGAGAAATGAAAACCCTCACTTCGAAGTTGGCGTCCGTTGGTGCATCCCGACTGCCTGGCTGGGGTCCTAAGGACGGTGAACACGTTTGGTTGAACACTTGCTGATATGGCTTGGAGCCAGCTCCAATGGCGTTTGTGTTGTGAGTTCCTTTGTCCATCCTCTCCTGCTTAGTATCACCCTCCAATCACGATCTCACTTGTTAGGCATAATATGACTCTTTTACGGCAGCCAGATGTTAGCTCTCCGGAACGATGTCCATCCGTTACTGGGGACTCAGCGGGCGTGCCACTATTTGTTTTCTTTTTCTTGTCTTTTGTATTGCGACACAGTAGCTGAAGTGTTTTCCACCTCCAGCTAACGTGTAATGATGATGATGATGATGATGAAGTGACCTCAGGTAAACTTGAAGCAAGTCTCGCGGAACTATGCAAACTCAGAATGAGGACAGGAACTAGAGAACTCCGTGGCCTCTGATAAGCAACTGAGTGGAAGGTAAGAACGAATGAGGTCTAAGTATGAAATACAATGGCTTACTGGACCGGTGGATCCGCTACTTTCGTGTTGGTCGAAAGTGGAACGTACAGGTCGACGACCATCCGACCGACCGACTGACTGGTATCTCTCTTCAAGCGGTATGACACAAGGCAGTGTTGGGACCCACTCTGTTCCTGACCTCCATCAACAATCTACCACAGCTTCTCCGGTCGCCGTGTATCGTGTTTGCGGACGATATGAAGATCTGTAGAGAAATTGACACTCGACGACTGTGACGTACTTCAGCAAGACCACAACCGCCTATCCATATGGCCTGCAGAAGTTCATCTCCCGGTCAACCCAGCAAAGATTATATTTATGAGCCAGGAGAATGATGCTGATGGCAGAACCTACGATCTCGACGGTCAACAGTTATATCCCACACCCTCCGTGAACGACCTAGGTGTACTCCCGCGCTGCGATTTGAAGTATGTGGATAACACAAACAGGCTATATATTAAAGGACTGTGCATGCTTTGGGTGCTCAAAACTAGCTTCGGCGTACGGTCTGAAAAGGTTGCCACTCGCCACTTTTTTTCTATTATTAAATCAATACTAGAGAATGGATTACCCGAGGCGAGACACAGAAGATCGAACGGTTCCGACGAGTTGATACCAGGCTCATTCCGAGGTTACGAGGCTTGTGGTATGAAGACCGGTGCGACAGACTAAGATTCTACATCTTGTCCTACCGTCGAATGCGAGTCGACCTCAGTATGACCTACCGTAGACTACATCTCGATGACTTACCCATGCTGAGACCAGTGCTACACTTACAAGGGCCATGCTGCACATGCGGATACAGATACAAACTTCTGGTGCCGGATGTGAAGCGAGTTCCTCACCCACCGTACTTCGAACGGAGAGTGGTAAATATTTAGAACCGTTTGCCTGAACATGTGATGGAACTCACATCTGTGCAGCAGTTCAAAACGTTGTTGCATTTACATTTTACTACTATTCAATCCAGAGAACGATTGACGATTGAACGATGACATCCCACATTTGTGGGTCCTGCAATACCGTAAGTCAGATAGGTTAAATGTTACATGAGAACGATATCCACGGGTGATAATATTTATAAGGTTTCTCATCATATTTCGAAGGAGTTATACAGAATTCATTTCTACGTACTCCATAATACAGTATTTAGTATTCAGTATCCAAGTGTCTGAAACGAACTGGCTTCTTGGAGGGAAATATACGAAAGTCAACCAGCCAATGTAATCGTTTGGGGATGTATGATCAGTAATCATGAAGCTCAGTTATAGGCGCTAAGATACCATAAGACTAAAGTGTCTAACAAGAACAGATGGAGTATCGGAGGAAATCTGGGTCGGTCCCCAACCATAGTGAAGTTGTTTATAATTGGGCCAAACTCGCGAATCTGCGTGTTTTCCATTCCATGTCGTGTGCGCTAAAATGGCGATAGCGTGCCGTATTCAACGTATAACGTGGAACACAATGAAAATTATGGCTGATCTAAATTCAAAGGGGTCAAAAACACACCGTGTATCCATGCGGCGGAAACGCCGGCAGCAGTATGAGCCTCAATGAGTGGCCTGATACCCAATGTCCAAGAAAGAGAGTGGAATGCGCTTAGAATAGAGTAAAACGCAGTGTGGAAACAGATGTTAGCATGCCCGGATTGTATGGCAGTCACGCTGCGGCGAATGTTGTAAACAGCAAGGTGGTTATCCAATTTAACGATTATGCTCTCATTTAATAATGAAAATACGTCCGCTTCTAAAACAAAGCAAAACAGAAGAGCAGAGTTGTGGACAACTGTTTCCTTTGTTCATATAACCGGGAAAAAGATGCGCATCGTGATGATGAGTAAGAAAACGATCAATAAAAGTCGCAACGCAGCTGTGCAGCAATGAATTAAAATGCGGGAAGCGATAGTAAGGAAAATATAGAAAACATAAATTCCGAGCCAAATTCTAGTGCTTTAGAGGAGGGGCTAGGTAAAGGAACATCGTTTGCAGATCCAAAGTGAAAGCGCATCCAAACGATGTGAAGAGATGGTAGAAAAAGCGAAAAAATAAGCGGAAAAGATGAATTTCGAGTGATTCCTTACAAACTACCGAGAAAATATTTTCATAAACAGCCATTTAATGTAGGACAGAACAGAAGGGTTGGTGCTCTTCTTCCAAATGCCTCTGTATTTCTGAATGGCGCTAGACTGAGCAGTTTGGTAGTTCTTCAATTGTTTATCCACCAAGTTGGCACTCATTTTAACTGATAACGAGCTGAGACCACGACGAAGCAAAGTATCTGTAATGTCCCTGTAGTAAAGTCCCTAAAACGTGAGATGTTAGGAACGCGGACCAACGTGCCCTGCCGAGGAACAGCAAAGCTATTAGACGTTCCTTGTCCGAGCTTAAGCCCAATGGGGTGAAGCGCACCTGTGAATTTTGTTTCACATGCTCCTGTATCCATTTAAATGACTCTTCCGTATGTTTGAGAGGGAGAATAATAGGAAGGGTGCCAGCTGTAACATATAGGAAGGATGCATGAAGTAAGAGAGAACTAGCTTTGTACATTCTTCCGAAAAATATTGATGGTAGGTAGATGAACGATCTCAATCTCTCCGCCACTGTTAACAGATTTCACCAAACCACGGAATTTCAGTCCACGGGAAAACACATCAACGGGAATGTGGGAAACGCTTTGGAATCTAGAGAACTTTTCTTCAGTCAGCAATAGTTCCAACGCAAACCAAATAGAAGTGTCTGGCCAAAAGGAAACAACCAGAAAACCCAAGGACAGTAGGCAAGATCTTACCACAAAGTTAAAGTAGATGATCTTACCCTCACCGCCTGAAGGTGCTCATCAATGAATTTTTGCAAATTATCAATAAAAGGTGGCATTAAATACCAAACAGGGTAGCTGAAAAGGAGAAACACATTACGTGTAACTAGTCGGGCCAATAACTGACATGAGATAAACTGCGCCAACAACGTGCGGATGATAGGATTTCAAAGTACGGTGATGTTGAAAACACGGAAACTAGTTACTAAAAGGCTCCTATGAGACGCGAAAGAAAAACAGGTATGTGATAAGCGGGTCTCCGTAAACGAGTACCAAACAGCATCCTACAGAGTAGACAGATCTCGATACCCTGGTAGACACAACAATATGGTGGCGAAAGGAAGCGCTCCCGCGTTGCAATTAATGCTCACGAGTTGGAAAGTGATGACAGCGAGGTAGTTTAAAAGTCGGTCAAACTTGATGACGAGCCAAGACAGCTAACTCGGGAAGATGAAGCGTAGGGAGAAGCCATCAGTTATTAGCAGCCATCGATCAAAGAAATGCTCCCACAATGAGTGTAATATGCGCCTACGTCGTTATTCTAGACCGATTAAGAAACTTTTGTGCAGAAACAAATTAAGTCTCTCCGGAACTAACCTCAGGCGCGGAGAGTCTGCTCACCTGGATACCGCACATTCTGGACTTGAAGGCCTAATGGAAACAAGTACGTCCACTGCCAATCGTCGCGATCTTATTCCACTATTGTCAGATCGAATACAATCAGTTTTTTAATGCTATCATCGATCGCAGAAAAACGAATGAGCTAGCTCGACTAAAAAAACTGTTGATGGACAACAAAGATGATGGATCAGGTATCCGCGACCACGAGTAAATGGTGAACCCCTTAAATGTGAAACGTGATGATTTACAGTTGGAAGCAATATTGTTCAGGCCGCATAACAAAGTGCTTCCTAGACAAACAAGTGGTTTTTTATTGAAGGTCAGTTTGGGAATCTTTGACCAGGTGTATGAGCTCCAACCAACTAGTGCTAATAAGTTTATATGGTTCAAAACAAGCTGACATTGCCTGTGAAGTAAAAACCATGCCACCAAAAGAAAAGTGCGCACTAACAAATCCGCAGCTGTCCGCACTACGTGAACTGTGTGCTAGAGATGTAGTCGTAATGCAGCCTAATAAGGGGTCAGGAGTGGTAGTTAGGAAGAAAGAGGAGTAAATCAAGATGCGCATCATACTGAATGCTCCAAGTAAAGGTAAACGACTTGAGAGAGCCCAGGTGACTGCGAAGATCGCAGTTTTGGTCAACTATAAATGTTCCTGTAGTATCGTGTAATGAACAATGCAACTTACAACATTGTAAGGTCAAGTGGCGCAATCACACCGCAGCTATATGGGCTACCAGAAACATAAGAGTGCAGTGCCACTCAGATCGATTCTCTTAATGGTTAACGCGCCTCAACATAAGGTTGCTCGCTGGTTAATGAGAGCGTTACCGTCGTTAAAAGATCAATTTAACGCCTACGGCCTCAACGATTTGTTTTAACTGATAGAAGACCTCGACAAAATAAACTTGACAGATAAAATGATGTGTTACTTTGTCGTATAATTGTTGTTTACTAACATCCAGCTGCACCAAACCACTGACTACATTTGCAAATTAGCAGAAAGTTCCCGATGTATGCTAGCGATACCTGGTGATCAGCACCATCATTATACACGTATTGCGGAGGTTTGTGTGTCCCA
The DNA here is from genome assembly GCA_944474145.2 of Dicrocoelium dendriticum. Taxonomy (NCBI): domain Eukaryota; kingdom Metazoa; phylum Platyhelminthes; class Trematoda; order Plagiorchiida; family Dicrocoeliidae; genus Dicrocoelium; species Dicrocoelium dendriticum. Next base: position 161,801,942 of record OX104063.1, on the reverse strand, counting down.
ACGATCCATTAAGAAGTGTTGGGTGATACATACAAACCTTCTAAGCCACTCACACCACATCGATCAATGATCAGAGGTCTGACAAACTCTCGTCCGGAGAGAATGACGGTGGCTACTTACCATCATCATCATCATCATCATTATAAACGTTAGCCAGAGGTTGGAAGTACCTCAGCTACCGTGCGGTAACACATAAAAAGGGGGAAATGCAATAGATGCAAGCCAGTTGAGTTAACGGTAACGGATGGGCATCGTTCCGGTAAGCTACTAGCCGGCTACTAGGCAAAACCAAAAATTTAATTACGTTTTACCCTACGAAATAAGATCGTAGATGGAGGGGGAGGCTAAGAGGGATTGGGTGGGACAAAAAAACTCACAGCACGAACACCAGTGAGGTCAGCGCCTAGCCATGTCAGCAAGTGAATCCAGCCAAACGTGTGCATCGTCTTTCGGAGCCCAACCAGGGAGCCGAGAAGCTCGAACTGAAGCCAGCTTCGAAGTGATGGCCTTCATTACTCTCCACCAAGTCATTGTTTGGCCACTCCTCCTCCTCTTCCACCCAAACCCTCGGCGCGCAAGTAACGCACGTCGCGGGAGCCGGTGGGCTGGCAAGAGCAACACGTGGCCCAGCCATCGGAGCCTGGTGCGTGAAATAACGGTGCTGAGCGGTTCATTTCTATTTTTCTGTGCCATAAACAAGGCGTCGAACACGCTCGTTACTCACGCGGTGTTCCCACCAGATGTGAGCCAAACTGCGAAGGCACCGATGGTCGAACGTAACTAGCCTCTTTAGGTCCGCTGATCAAAGGGGCCAGGTTTCACAACCGTACAGTAGGATCGAAGGTACAGCTGCATTGTACACTCTAACCTTCAGGACGAGAGTGATGTCGTGCTGGTGTCATAAGTGGCAAAGCTTAGCAAAAGCGCCTCGAGCTTTTGCTATACGGTTCGTTATCTTATCTTCAATCCCACGGGCACTGATACAACTCGGGTAGTTGAATTTCTGAACGATTTCTAGCTGATAAACACCAAGGGTCAGCGCAGGAGGCGATCTCTGTCAATCATGGAGGAAAGCTTTGCACTTCGATGGTGCAAAGCAAAGCCCGAAGTGACGGATAGCCAGTGCAGCGTGGCGCGTCAGGGAGCTGTCACAGAGCAGGACAATATTGTCTGCATACTTCAAGTCAAGAAGTCCTTCGACTGGGAGCAGATCCACACCTGCTAAGTCGTGTCCTTTGAACGCGATTTCCATGACTTCGTCAATAGCGAAGTTGAACAAGAAAGGTGACAGTGAGCAACCTTGTCTCACAACGCAATATGTGTGACGGTGCTCCAACAATTGACGCAAAGTGAAGATGTGCTCGATGCAGTCACGACCATGACGAAGTCCGGCTTGCTCCGCATGAATCTGGCTTTCACCAGTGCCAGTCAGTCTGTGAGGTATTATAGAGGCAAGTAATTTGGAGGCGATGGGGATCAGACTGATTCCTCTATGGCTGCCGCATTCCGAACGCGAGCCTCCTTTAAAGATAGGAACAATAATGGAGCGGCTCCAGTCGGCTGGGACAATTTCCTGCTCCTACAGTTTCACTAGTAATTCGTGTAAATCATCAACAAAAGCAGGGCTCCCGAATTTGAAGAGGACAGGATGATCACCTGGTCCCACGGCTTTGTTCAACTTTAACACTCCGATCTCATGTTCGACTTCTGAGCGAGAGGGCGGAACAAAAGGGACAGCCCAAGGAGCAGGGCGATCCCTGGCCGGCGAAGAATCGAACAATTCCGGTCGAGTAAATTGCTTTCCAAAATTCTCAGCCCAACACTCCAAACATTTTGACAAGCTGTGGATAGACTGCCTACTCTCGTTACGTAGTTTCACTAACACTAGGTCTCCAGTTGCCCGTTTACCGCATCAGACAGAATAACTTTCGATGATTAGCAACGGCAATGACCATTTCCATCTCTGGTGAACGATGAGGCCACCAGGATTTGCGGTTTCTCTTCAAGCTAGCACGGAGTTTTGCCGGGAGCTCTTTGCCAGTCTCACTGTGTTCGCTTCCAGGAGGAATGTGCCGTCAAGCATCGATAAGTTCCAGAGACCGCGAAAAAACCAAATGTCCATGCTGGCTATTGGACTTACCACATGAGGATGTGCCTGCTGCCAGTAAGCTCTGGTGAACATGCGACCAGTGAGCTTCAATTGTTTACGGCGATCGCTTACTCAACTTGCACGTCAGCGTATTTCGATACCCATTCAGAACAGCTAGCTTCGCCAGTTGGCCTGTGTCAATGCGCTCACAGCGTCGTCGTGGGCGTCCAATGAAACGCATCCGCAGGTCAGCATATGCAAGTGCATAGTCGGTGTCCACACATGTGCTCTAAATCGAGCGACAGTGCTGGATGCAGCCACTATAGCGGTAACTTATCGCAATGTGATCGATCTGCGTCCATAGTTGGTTCAAGGCTGGTGGACGCCAAGTCACCCCCGGCGGGTGCTGTGTCGGAAATTAGTGATCGCAAGAGATAAGCGGGCATCTTCACACAAATGAAGTAACCGCTCACCGCTATCATTACGGGAGCCTACACTATGTTGACCGTTTAGATGCAGTTTATCAGTAGGTATTTTACCAAATTTAGCGTTCAGATTCCAGCCAGCACAATAGTGTCTGTGCTTCTTTTGTGGCAAAGGAGCTCGTTCAGTTGGCTATCATCATCATCATCATTATACATGTCAGCTAGAGGTGGTGAAACACCTCCGCTATTGTACAGCAATACATAAAGGAAATACATACATGTATACAATACAGAAAAAAAGAAGTCGTCCATTACCGATTATCGCTAGAGTTTGTGGGCGCGTAGGCATCGATAATGAATAGACACATGGTAGTCCCGCGAGAGTTCGAAGCTTTGAATGAGCCAGCCAATCAGACCGCACACATCCGACTACTGATTGGGATCCAATCAACTAGAGCAGCTTCAGCCCGGGGGACTCAGGACAACACCAACACCAGCTTGGCCGGTGCTCGAAGCTGCATCGTCACCGGATAAGCGCAATGAGAAACTACTTCTGGTGCCACCTGAAGAGGATCGCAAAGTCAGCACTGAGCTCGAGTCTTGCAGGTGGGTCTCCGATAAGCAGCAGATATCGATCGAGAGGGCCACAAATGTTCGGGCAAGTGTTGCATGTTAACCGAGTTGTAGTAATGTGCGTACGTTGAAGCATGCCAATCTGAAGGAGAATCGAGGGCTCCAAATGGAAACCGATGACCTGGGCTTGACCGTTTGCTTGAACATGGGCTTGTCGACAGGGCAAAAATGATGCACCGCATTCGCATGTGAGTTGAAACTAGAATGTAAAAGAATATCAAAACAAGGTGGGGGAGGGTCAAGAATTGAGAGTCGAAAACAGGGTGGATAAAAGTGAAGTTGGAACGGGACGCTAAGGATGAATAAGCGTAAGAAGAGAAAAAGAAGACGGGAAGGCTTGAGTAGTAACATCCAAAACCCTATCCACCCTGCTCCATGCAGCAGATAGGGCGCCGATTATTATTCTCTGCAACGGCCAGAGGATGAAGAAACTGTTCGAAGAGAAATCCATTGTATTGCGTGGGCAGGATACTGTGAGGTTGCCCAGGCTTAGACAGGAGAACGATTAGGGTCTCAACCAAAGCCTTTGGTTCAAAAACCTGATCGCAAGGTAGCGGGTTTGGCAATGGGCTACAAGGAGTCCGTTTTAAGGAATAAGGAGGCACACTCATTCCAACACCAATGCTGGAGGACCAGGAGGCTGAGTTTGTCTGGCGTCTAACCGTTGAGTGGCTATGAAGGTGCAAAAAAGCCCTACCCAGCATAGCTCAATGGATCTCTGAAGCACACAAACCATCGCACCACGCTAAGGTCTAGCCCCCTACCGGGTGAACTATTAAAGAAACCGTTGCAGCTGTGCACCGAAAATGTCGAATTTCCAGTCCGAAACACACCGTATCCTCAGATTGATGGGGGTAACCATAGTAGGCCTAGTGAGCACTATAATAGTGGCTTCCAGTGTGCTGATAGTAGAACGAAACATGTCTGGAGAAACAGCTCGTGTCATACTACAAACGATACGTGAATGATATCCTGGCAGCACAGTAGATTACATAGCTGGTGATGCGTGGAATTGCTGCGCATACCAATTTGTGGGTGTCTTGCGAAGTTGAGCGGCAGAATTGCCTCCTCATCAGCCGCAGAGAAAACCGACGGATGTGAAGATCCGTCTAAAGGAAACCAACGTAGTCCAGCCAATCAATCAAGACATGTTAGCTGAGGATGAGAAACAAATCTTAGCCGATGTGCCGTAATACAAAATGATACAAAAAAGTATACAACAAAGAAATCAAATAGCAAGTAACAATATGGTTAATATTGTATTATGCATCTTGTGTGAGATTGTAATGGGAGGGGAAATCTAAAAGGGAGGGGATGGACAAAGAAGCTCATAACAGAAACGCCAATGGGGCCGGCTCCTAGCCATAACAGCAAGTGTGTCCAGCCAAACGTGATCCCCAGCCAGGCCGTCGAGATATACCAATCGACGCCAACTCCGAAGTGATAGTTTCATTTCTCTCGACCAAGTCATCGCTTGGCCTACCCTCTCCTCTTCCAACCGCATCCCCGACGCGCAAACAATTCAAGTCACCAGAGTCGGTATGCTGGCATGCGCAAGACGTGGCCCAGCCATCGGAGCCTGGTGCGTGATATAATGGTGTTGAGCGGTTCACTCGCTCTTCGTGCAACAAATACGCGACGCCGAACCCATACACTGCTCACGCCGTGCTCACACCAGACATGAGCTAAGCTGCGAAAACATCGATGGTTTAACATGATTAGCCTCTTTATGTCCATCGATCTGATGAGCCAGGTCTCATAACCGTATACGAGGGCTGAAGTGGCGGCTGCATTATACACTCTACCCTTCAGGGAGAGTGATGTCGCGTCGGCACCACAGGTGGCGGAGATTAGCAAAAGCACCTTATGCGCTTGCTATACGGTACGTGACCTAATCTTCGATCCCACGGGCGCCAATATAGTTGCCCAGATACTTGAATTTCTGGACCACTTTCAGCTGATCACCAAAAAAGTCAGCGCAGGGATGGGTCCCTGCCAATCTTGATGAAGGACTTTGCATTCCAAAAAAGCAAAGCATTTCCCAAAAGAATCGATGACCAGTGCTAACCGGTCCAGTGCTGCTTGACAGGTTTGGGTTGTTACAGATGTGGACAAATTAAGGTCGCTTAACAGGAAGTATCTGCACACCTTATAAGTCGTGTCCAGCGCACGCTGCTTCCATGACCTCGTCAAGAGCGAAGTTAAAGAACAAAGGTGACAGCGAGCAATCTTGCCTCACACGGCTGGAGATACTGAAGGGCAGCGACAGTTTGCCATAAACCCTTACTCTGCCCGAACTACGCGCATACAGCGCTCTATAAGTGGTTACGTATTTATCGGGCACATCATTCCCGGACAGAGAGTCCCAAAGTGTACATTGATCGAGAGAATCGAAGCCCCCTTTTATGTCGAGAAACGCGACAACGGTGGGTCACCAATAAATGTGGTGGTGTTCCAAAACTTGACGCGAAGTGAAGATGTCGACGCAGCCTCGACCTAAACAAAACCCGGCATGTTCCTCACGAATCTGACTTACACCAGTTAGTCATTCTGCGGAGAACGACAAATGCAAGCAATTTAGAGGCGATGGAGATGAGACTGATTCCACTATGACAACCGCATTCTGAACAGGGGTTTTTCTCAAAAATTAAGACTATAACGGAGCGGCTCCAGTCTGTTGGGGTAGTCTCCTGCTCCTATAGAATCCCTAATAACTTATGTTAATCGTCCAAAGGAGCAGATCCTCCGAATTTGAACGGGGCCGGATGAAGTTCATCTGTTCTGGCGGCCTTGTTCAGTTACACCCGTCTGATCACAAATTCGATTTCTGCGCGTGAAGGTGGATATAACGGGACGGCCCTGGGAGTAGGGAAGCTGGCAATTCTGATTGGTTAAACTGCTTCTCGTAGTGTTCGGCCCAACTCTCCAAGCGTTTTGACAAGCTGTGGATCAGCTAGCTGTCCATTCTCGTTACATATTGTCTCGCCAACACCAGGTCTCATGCTGCCCGTTTCTCGTAAAGACGGCAGCGGCTATCTCCATCTCCATCGTCACCGCAGCAGTCACTGGATATCCGATAAGTCGGTGAACCTGTTGGAATCTAGAAGAAACCTCCCGGCAGGCTCGGAGCACAATGTGACCAGACGGGCTATTAGGCGTGAACTAAAACGGAGCCTACGTGCTGACAAGGAAGTCTGGTGGACCAGTAGGGCTCAAGAAGTGGAGGCAGGCAGGAGCAGTAGGCAATTACCGCAAACTCTTCCAGCTAATCCGCACCACTGGTCCCAGAAAACCAGGCGTCAGTGAGACAATCAGAGACAGCGCGGGTGCAGTGATACACAATAAGGAACGCCGCATGGCTCGTTGGGTGGAACACATTCAAGATCAGTTCAGCTGGCCCCTTCTCCTGGACCTCTTCCTACTCAGATGATACGGGACGAGCCATGGACGTTTAGTTTAGAGCCTCCGTCGGAGGCCGACGTTCGAAACGCGATCACAGCCCTCAATCGCTCGCATGCTGCTGGCCCGGATTCCCTCCCACCTGCAGTACTTAAGGATGGAGGTGAGGTCTACTGCAAGCACCGATCTTCCTATTCGAACGAATCTGAAAGGAATTGTCCCGGTTAATTGGAGTGAATCGATTATGGTGGCAATATGCAAGGGCAGTCGCACAGACTGTTCTAACCACAGGAGTAGTAGCCTAACGCCAGTTGTGACAAAATTACTGACCTCCATTCTCGTTCGTCGACTCACTGCGGAACGGGAATCTCGGATTAGGGAAGAGCAGGCCGGTTTCCGCTCCGGACGTGGCTGTATAGACCATATATTCACTTTGCGGCAGATGTTAGAGCAACGCCACGCATACCGCAGACCGACAATAGCTGTGTTCCTCGATTTCAGGAGTGCGTTCGATTCAGTCGATCGATCGATTCTGTTCGAAATACTCGCGCGAAAAGGTGTTCCCATGAAACATGTGAACATCCAACGTGCTTTACAATCGAACACTACAGGTCGCGTCAGGGTCTACGATGGCCTATTGGATTGCTTTCCGACCACAAGTGGCGTTCGTCAGGGTTGTCCGATTTCCCCATTTTTGTTCAATTTCGTCGTGGATTCTATTATTGTGTTTCCTTGCGGAATCTCACGATGTAAGCGTTGAAGTGATGCTGGTGAAAGGTTAGTTAATCTAGATTATGCGGACGACATCGTCTTGCTTTTCGACGATGTTGCAGTGGCACAATCAACCCTGAATTGCCTGTCTAGAGTGGTCCCATTATTTGGTATGCGTTTCGCACCTTCAAAATGCAAACTGCTGCTGCAGGACCACCAGCCACTTTATGACCACTTTACCCTTGCTAACGAGGAACTCGAGAAAGTTGATCATTTCACTTAGCTTGGCAGCTGCATCAGCAATGATGGGCGCATGGAAACTGAGGTCAGCTCACGCATTGCAAAGGCCAGGACTGCTTTCTTGAACCTGCGGCATCTTGGGTGACAGAAAGGAGTTTCCCCCCGTCTGAAAGGCCGTGTATACAAGGCCACAGTGAGAGCCGTTCTTCTCTATGGTAATGAGGCTTGGACCCTTCGGTCTGAGGCGGCTTCAAGTCTTTGATCATCGTTGTCTGCGAAGCATTGCTGGTGTCCAATGGCACCAGGGTGTCCGCAACGATGATGTACGTAGGCGAGTACTAAGTGGTGATAATCATGCTAGCTGCCTAGAACAACAGATAGCACTGAATAAGTTGCGTTGGCTTCGGCAAGTGCTACGTATGCCTAGGAAAGCCTTCTTCAATCTACGAGGTGTAGGGTGGCGCAAGGCTCGAGGTGGACATAAGTTGACTTGGCAGCGGGAAATGAAGTCACTGACGACCAAACTGGGTACCGCTTGTCCGTCTCGCCTTCCGGGCTGGAGTCCATGTGACTCGCCTTGTGCTTGGCTCGCAACCGACACCAGTGGCACGTCTGTTGCCGTCTCCTGATTGAATTGCCTGTTTAAAGTGTGTTTGGTGCTGAGTTGTCTGCTGGGTAGTGGCTGAGTATGACGCGTGGCAGTGAAAGCCGCAAAGAAACTGTCTCGCCGATGCCGTCTTATCTTTGCACGATAGCCAGCTGTTTGTGACGGTATGTTATCTATACAAGGTGTAGGCGTCTTGATCCTGAATGTTTGCTTAGGACATTAAGGTTTTCAGGTAAGTCCCCCTTTTCTCCGTATCCTTTATTTCATAGGTCCTCTTGGTTGCATGGCAGCGAAGCATCAGTTCAAATGGCTAATGTACTGCTGTTGAGAATGAGACTGTATTTAAGAGCAAGTAGAAAGGTTTCTGTACAACTCTATCGAATTACGAAAAATCAAAAACATTTAGTTGTGAATCATCAGCAGTTGTGTCTGGTCCGTTAATCGTTTATCCGTGTTCGGTTAGGAATTTGTATTGGTGTCATTATTTCCGGGCATACAATGTCTTCTTTTGGCATTGTATGTGCACCGTTTCACAAAAGCACAGTTTTCCGAAATAATCGTCGATACGCGTTTTAAAACACTTCACAGAATCGGCCTCTGTTAATCCTTCGGGTAGTGTATTCCATAAGTTTACGATTCTTCGTTCGATACAAAGCTGATGTGATAGTTTGTTCATGCTTGGGACCTTGAGTTTGTAACGGTGTCCTCGGGTGTTACAGGGTTCCCGCAGGTGAAATATTGACCGCAGTATGGGGAAGTGATTTAAGTGTAGTACTCGATGGATCATAATAAGGTCAATTCTTACTCGGCGATAGGACAGTGTGTAGTCCGAATCTTTCACAATGTTTTTCATACGGAAGCTTTTGTAGACTCGGTATCATATTAGTTGCGATATGCTGTATTTTCTCTAGCTTTTCAGTGTCCCATTGGGTTATCGGATGGTAAGCTGGGGCACCGTATTCAAGGATTGATCTAATAAGCGAGATGAATAGACGAGGGACGGTTTCTTCGGACCATGTGGAGAAACTGCGTCTTAATGCCCAGAGCATACGAAGTCCCGCACAGTGCAATTTCTCCGTATTTTCTAGTGATCTCATATCATGTCGTGAGAGAACACCTAAGTCTCTGACAGATGTGTTGGGATGGAGCAATTGGCCGTCCAAGGTATATGATCGAGTGGCTGGACGTCTGGTGATACTGATGAACTCCGAGTTGCTTGCGTTAAGAGGGTTGCATTTAAGTGGACCACGTTGACAGTCGCTCTAAGTCATGCTGGAGGCGAGCGCAGTCGTCCTGGTCCTCAATGATCCTCCAGATTTTCAAATCATCTGCAAACGGGGCACATGGTGACTGGAGCTGCTGCGGAAGATCGTTGATATGAAGAAGGAACAATACTGGCCCAAGTACAGTTCCTTGAGGCACATCACTAGCCGATGAGAACTAGTCTGTCAAGTAGTCATTGACCTGTACTCCAAACTTTCGTCCAACAATAAACTCGTGTAACCACTGAAGTAACGTGCCACCGATTCCGTATGTCCTCAGTTTACGAAGGAGTACCACGTGGTTCACTCTGTCAAACGTCTTGCTAAAGTCGATGTACACCACGTCAACATCCTTCCGTTTGTTGAGAGCTCGCACGCACTGGTGGTTTGCGTACATCAAGCTGGTGATGCAGGATCGCTCTTTCGTAAAGCCGTGTTGCGCTGGCGTCAATACGTCCATCGATTCGAAGAACGACAGCAGATACTTTTTCACAACCTTCTCGAGAACTTTGGATAACACCGAAGTCAAACAGATCGGTTCATAGTTCTCCATTTTACTCGGATCACCACCCTTGGGAAGCGGTCTCACTATCGAGCATTTCCAGTCGTTCGTGACAGATCCTTCAGAGAGCGATTTGTTGAAAAGTTTTGTCACGGTTGGTGAGATGATAATCGATAGGGACTTGAGTATTAGTGGGTGAAGTCCGTCTGGTCCGGGGGACTTCGCACCATCGAGGTTGACGAGTAGCTGATACACTTGATGATGATGATGAAGATGATAATGAAGCACGATGAAACCACCAGGATTCCTGGTCTCTTTTCAGGCTAGCACGCGGTTTCGTCCTGAGAACTTTGCGAGTCTGTGTATTCGCTTCCAGTCGGAATACATCTGCAAGCATCCGGAAGTTCCAGAGACTGCGTGGAGACCCAAGATCTAGGTTAGCAATTTGATTTGCCAAATGAAGATATGCCTACTGCTAATAACATTTGGTGGATAGACGACCAGTAATCGTTAACTGTGTTCAGTGAGTGTCCACTCAGGTCAGAAGTCAGAGTACTTCAATACGCCTTCAAAACACTCAGCTTCGCCAATTGGCTGGTGTCTGCACTCACAGCAACATTTCGGACGTCCGCCAAAACGCACCAGCAAGTCGGCGCAAACAAGTGCGTGGTCAGAGTCCACGCTCGTGCTCCAAATCAAGCGACAGCCTTGAACGCATCTACTCCAGCGGTAATTGATCGAGATGTGGTCGGTTTGCGTCCATGGCTGGTCCGATGATGGTGGGCGAGATGTCACACTTCTACGGGTGCCATGTCGGAAGTTAGTACTCGCAAGAAAGAGAAGAGCACTTTCACACAGGTGTAGCAACCGCTCACCGTTCTCATTGCGGGAGCCTACATTATGTTGGCCGCCCAAATGAAACTCATCAGTGCACAATTTCCCGACTTGGGCGTTCAGATCACCAGCAAGCACCACAGAATCTGTACACTTTCTGCAACAAACAAGCGCGTTCAATTGGCGATGGAAGTCGTCCTACACCGAATCAGCACTGCAGTTTGTGGGGGCGTAGGCCGCAATGACAAACAGGCAACATTTGTCTATGCGCGACTTCGAAAGCTGGAACTAGCCAGCCAATCTAATGGCGCACACTCGGTTGTTGACTGAAATCCAATCGATCAGGGAAGCTGCAGTCCGGGGACTGAAAACAATGCCGACGCCAGCTTGACCGGCACGTGAAGCTGCGTCATCTCCACAGGTGCAGTAAGAATGTGCCGCGAGTGTCGCAAGTGGGGGAACGCAGGGTAGTCACTGAGCTCGAATCTTGCATGCGGGTTTCCGACAAACAGCAAATACCTATAGGGTCTCTAGTGTTCGGGCAAGTGCTGCCTGTTGACTTAAGTGAAGCGCTCAGCACCGCTATATCACGCACCAGGCTCCGATGGCTGTGCCACGTGGGACGCATGCCAGCCCATGGACTTCTGCGTCGTGCGTCGTTCGCGCGCATGGGATGTGGACAGAAAAGGAACAAGAGGCCAAGCGAAGACTTGGTCAAGAGAAATGAAGTTCGTCACTTCGAAGTTGGCATTGGTTGGTGTTTCCCGACTGTCTAGCTGGGGACCGAAGGGTGATGAACACATTTCGTTGAATTCCCTAGCCGATATGACGAAGTCAAGTTCAATGGTGTTTGTGTTGCGAGTCTGTCTCTCCCGTTCCCTTTAGCTTCCCCCTTTAGGAACGATCAGATGGGATATTAGCACTGTCACTGTTTATAGCTTTTAAGTCGATATTGCTTAATGTCCTGCAATTTTTGTATTGCGGCACATTAGCTACAGTGTGTTCTTTACCCTCGACTAAGGTGTATTGATGATGATGTCTGTTGGCCAATCTGTAGCAAAGTGCTCATCTTGAGACATGTCAGGCTTAGCGAGAATCGAGGAATACAAAATGAAACGGATGAACGGACATTGTCCACTTGGTTGAACAACAACTTGCCGACTGGACCGCAGCGATGCCCTGGGATTTTGTGAGTGGAAACTATAAGATAAACGATTACTGAACCGACATGGAGAAAAGCTAAGAGTTGGGGGTTGAAACCAGGGGGATAAAAGTAAAGTTGGAACGGGGCGATGAAGATGAAAAAGCGCGAGAGAGGGAAGATTTCGGAAAAGCTTGAACAGCAGCATCTGAACTCCTATCGATCCTGCTCGAGGCGGCAAATAGGACGCCTAACTCTTACTACCCATGCCTAGCTTGCCGAAAAACCGGATGCCTTGCCGAACAACCTCCTCGTGGTGCCAGCTGGGTGGTTCGGGAATTTTCCCGTTCCAGCGAATGGTTCGGCGGCGGTGTTCCAGGACGTTGTGGGTTTTGGCCTGGCAAGCGTTCTCCTTATAAAAGCCACATATGTCCGTTCAACAACATTGCGACGTGGCGGATGTGACTCGCCACTAAATAAAGTCACTGCCCCTTGCTTCACCTCGCAGGAGCATTGTATTCCAGCTGCCAGATGCTGTCATTGCGGGGAGGATTGGGCCCCTGTTTGGTACTTGACCAAACGAAAGGCTATGAACTGCGTAACCGGTCACCGGCTTACAAAGGGCGCAATTCCCTGAATTCGCCCCGTTACCTTGCGAGTAGGCTATTGAGACAAAGGATCGGGGTGGCGGCCCCCTAAGATAACCCCCTACTTCGGCCTGGAAAACCAAATAGTAACTCGCCTACTGATGAACCACGGAATTGAACTGTACTCTTCGCGCTACTGATGTTTTGCTCACATGCAACTAATGCGAACACTCTACAACACACCGCTCACTTGTCTACTCTCCCCTGTATCATCCTTCCTGTTTTTGGCTGATCAATCAATAATGAACAATATTGCTTCCTCCGGTATCACTGTTGCCACACCATCCTCTGACATAATCACACCGCGCCAAACCGGGATTGAAAAGTCCCGGATTCTCCACTCTCCGCTTCCGCAACCGAAGACACAGTTCAGCTTGGTGTTCAATGCGTGCATCTTAAAACAGATTGGGCAACAAGCCGGTCTTGCGCGCATTCTAGAAACGCTTGTAATTGTTGTCGGTTGTTTGTCCGAAACACGACTTCAGGATTCCAGCACAGTCCACCCATTGTCGTCACCAATTCACCCTTATACCCGTTTCCACCGAGGCTAGCGCTTCTGGGCAAGCCGGTGTTGGAGTCCCCTTAGTGCCAGAGTCGAGACCGCCCTTCTCGAATGGATTCCGATCAACAGTCAGCTTTGTGCTGTCAGGTTCCATGGCTTGTGCAAGGTTAACAGGCGTCGAGAAGGCAAACGTGCTCTTTTTCCAATCTCCGCCTATGCTCCTATTGACTGTAGCCCGGATACCTGCAAGGACCAATCCTATCAGAACCTGCATGATCTGCTATTAAAGGCCCCCAAAATGGACATCATTATTATGGAGGGTGATTTCAACTCGCGTGTTGGTCGTTTGTTACCAAGCGAACGCAATCTTGAAGGCCCGCATGGATAGGACGAGGTTCGCTCAGACAACGGAAAAAGGCTACTTTGTTTGTGTGCCGTCCACCAACTTTACACCTCCAGCACGAACTTTCTCCGCTACCTTGCACGCTCCATCACTCCCTCAACGTTGGTCACAGATTGATCACATCGCCATAAGTCATCGCTGGCGTGGCAGTATTCGGGACTACAAATCCTATTGGTCAACATGCGCTAGTACGTGCGTCGGTCTGCATGCGTTTCGGTTGCTCGCCTAAGACCAGACAGACTCGACTTAAGACTGGTAAATCGGAAGACCCCGCCGCGCGATTGGAATATTAAAAGCAGCTTCGTGAGCAACTCACTTTTCCGCCTCCTCGGGATGTTGATTAACATTGGTCATGACTGCAAAAGAGCAAGTTTTCAGCGGGGTTAGCCAGTTGCGAACTTGTTCGTTGCACAACTAATAGTTGGATCTCGGCCACCTTCGCGGAACTTCTCGAATATCGGCCAGTTATACCTGTCATTGTGGAGCACGCTGAGCTCCATCGTTCTGTTTCCAAACAACTGAAAGTGAGCCATCGCCGTAACCGTGAACCCTGCTGGTATAAATAGACCAAGGAAATGGAAGTTGCTGCCTCTGCTGGTAACAGCCGCAGGTTTCTTTTTTCTCATCAGACCTACCGGACGCATACGACATCAGTCAGACCATCTGAAGTCAGACAGTACAAAGACCACCAACCTATATAAACGTCTGGATGGCTGGGCAGAGCACTGTGCTCTCCATTTTAATTGCCCAACCCAAACTGGTCACACATCCACTGCCATCATGTGATCCTTGATCGGTCTGCATAGATCCTCCCACTGAAGCAGAAATACGGAAAGCCAGACTCTGAAACGCCACAAAGCTCCTGGCCTTGACAGTCTTCTTCCAGCCTTATTCAAAATATGGGGGAACATAGATGTCACCGAAATGCTCCCACTGTTCACAAAAGTATGGAGCGATGAGATTCTTAACTCATGGGGAGAATCTGTTGTGGTTCCGATCTAATAGAAAGGCTCTCGTAGTGAATGCACCAACTAACGAGGAATCGCACATTTCTCTGTCGTGTCCAAGCTTCTTGTGTCTATTCTGCTGCGTAGGCTTTCAGTTACCCGCGAGTTTGCGTCGTGAGGAACAGGCCAGCATTCGTTCTGGCGTAGTTGCATTGACCAAATTTTTACATTGCATCAAATTCTCGAACACCATATCCACCGAAGACCAACAATGATGGCGTTTTTGGATATCCGAGCCGTTTTTGACTCAATAGATAAATCGTTTCTGTGGAACTGTGTGCTACGGAACGGCGTTCCTGACAAGTTCGTCATACTCTTGAAATAGCTGTAAAGTCACACCTCTGGCACCGTTGGAAGTTATGGCACACTTTCTTCTTCTTTTCCTGTTACCAATGGAGTGTGCAAAGGTTGTCCTATCTCGCCGTTCCTGTTCAACGTTGTCATCGAAGATATTCTACATCGGGCACTGAAAGGAGCCCAGAGCTGCGGCGTTGAGCATCTACCCGGGAGCAGCGTCGTTGACCTGGACTATGCTTTGCTGGCGGACGACTCGCAGGTTGTTCAAAGCATTCTAAACCGCTTAGTGATAGAGGCATCTAAGTATGACCTGCATTTTGTTCCATGCAAGTGTAAAGCTTTGCTCCAGGATCAGCAGACGCCTGTGCCTAGACTCACCATTGCTGGTGCCAGCCTAGAGCTTGTTCACAGTTTTACTTGCCTCAGGAGTTGCATCACGGCTGGTGGCGGTATTGGCGATGAAATTTCACAAGGAGTGTTCGCTGAGCTCGGTAGGTTGACTGCTAACGTTTCGTCACCACTCGAGGTGACATCGTCAGTGCGCGTGTAGTTAGCAGAGTGGCGCGTACGAAGCGTCAGTGAGTGTGAGTGATCGATCTCCTAGCCGGTAGTCTGAGTTTGGATTGTTCGACAAGCACATGACCATCGAAACCGACCTCTGATTATCACCTCGTAGTGTACGCGCGCGTGACTCTTCGGTTGTCGTTTGATGCAGTAGTCTGGCGTTCCGTTCCGTTAGATTTATTCTACTAATTCGGTGATCACGCTTCGTACGCGCCATTCTGCTAACTACACGCGCACTGACGATGTCACCTCGAGTGGTGACGAAACGTTTGCAGTCAACCTGCTGAGCTCAGCGAACACTCAGACTACCAACTGAACAACCTGAGCTACCAACATTTGCTTCCATTTCACAAGGAATTGTTAAAGCTCACCTCGCATTTACTAGCCTGAGACACTTGTGGCGTCGTCACGATGTCAGTCTCAAGCTCAAAGGCGAGTGTACGAGGCCACAGTTCGTACTGTCTTAATGTACGGGGCTGCGAGACCTGGCCTGTTCGAGACGACTGTCTACTTTCAACAACCGCTGCTTGCGTGCAATTGCTCGCGAACGGTTACAACACCATGTGAGCAATGTGGAAGTTAGAAGCAGAGTTATCGGATCAGACAGTCCTTGTTTCCAGAACATAATCATTTAGCACCGTTTGCGCAGGCTTAGCTACGTACTGCGCATGACGGCCCGCCGCCTTTCGTGTCGCCCATTATTTGCACTTCCTGGAAGCGAATGACAAAAGAGCCGCAGGGACAACCGATGAGCTGGAATAGGAGCATAAAGATTCTAAGTTCGTGTCTAGCGTCAGTTGGATCCATGCGTTTCTTACGCTGGGGACCACGTGAAGCAAATTCCCAATGGTTGGAAGTCTTGGAGGCTATGGCCCACAATAAGAGTCAATGGCGTCAATCCATTCATTCTTCATTATGTAATTTTTAATTTTAAATAAAAGACGAAAAATAACAAAGCGGCGTACGCGAAACTGGAAAAAAAACATTTTTCAAATGTTGTGCTCTCTCACCTCGCTGAACATTTTATTCTTCTTCCCTACCAATATGGTTCGGATGGCACGTTTGATTACAGACTTGTGAATATATATATATATATATATATATATATATATATATATATATATACATATACATATATATATACCGTACTTTTCGGACTATAATATGCACTTAAAATCCCTATAGTTTCTTAATAGAATCGGCAGTACGCCTTATATTCCGGTACGCCTTATCTATGAATGGTTGTGATGAGGCCTAGTGACCTTGAATCAATTTCCATGTTTACACTGCGCTGAAAAATCTGTCAGTGTTTTCTTACGACTTTGACTATTTGCAAAAGTCCAACTACAAGTGGCGCCAAGGCTAGGCCTAAGCCCGTCGAGAAACCCAAACCTAAGCTATCATCTCAGTCTCAAAGGAAGCTAATTCTCGACAGACCATCCGAGCAGAAGAAATCCGTCCCTTAGCAAGCCACAAGTTCCTGAACGCACCCAGCTATCTCGCGACCGTTGTCTCATCATCATGAGCGCAGCGTAATCGGAAAAAGCAAACTCTACGGAAAGAATACTAGATGACCAAACACTGCTTGAACGGTTAATCTCATTCATCATCATTATACACGTCAGCTAGAAGTGGGAAACACCTCAGCTACTGTGCGGCAGTACATAAAGGAAAAGGAAAATAAATACAACAGTTGCATGCCAATTGAGCTACCAGCAACGGATAGGCATCGTTCCGGTAAGCTACCACCCAGCTACTAGGCAACAAAACTATTATGTTTTACGTTACGAAATGAGATCGTAGGTGGAGGGGAAGGCTAAAAGGGATAGGGAGTGACAAAGAAACTGACAGCAGGAACGCCACTGAGGTTGGCTCCGTGCCATGTCAGCAAGTGTATCCAGTCAAAGATGTTCACCGTCTTTTGGACCCAAAACAGGGAGCCTTGACGCTCCAAAAGGGGCCAGCTCCGAAGTGAGGGCCTTCATTCCTCTGGACCAAGTCATCGCTTGCCCACCCCTCCTCTTTTCCATTCATATCCCCGGCGAGCAAACAACGCACGTCGTGGAAGTCGGTGGACTGGCATGCGAAACACTTAGCCCAGCCATCGGAGCAAAGTGATGAAATGACGGTGCTGAGCGGCTCAGTTCCTTTTCCTGTGCCCTAAACAAGGCGTCAAACACGCTCGTTACTCACGCGGTGTTCCCACCAGATGTGAGCCAAACTGCGAAGGTACCGATGGTCGAAGGTAACTAGCCTCCTTTATGTCTACCGATCTTAGGGGCCTGGTTTCGCAACTGTACAGTAGGGTCGAACGTACCGCTGCACTGTACACTCCACACTTCAGGGCGAGAGCGATGTCGCGCCGCCGCCATAGGTGGCGAAGGTTAGCAAAAGCACTTCGAGCTTTTGCTATATGGTTGGTGATCTCATCTTCGATCTCATCTTCGATACAACTTCCCAGGTAGTTGATTTTCCGAACAAATTCTAGCTGATCCACACCAAGGGTCAGCGCAGGAGGCGATTCCTGTCAATCTTGGAGGAACATTTTGCACTTCCATGGTGCAAAGCAAAGCACGAAGCGGCTGACAGCCAGCGCTAATCTGTCCAGCGCGGCTTGGCATGTCTGGGAGCTGTCACAGATGAGGACAATGTCGTCTGCATACGCTAAGTCAAGAAGTGATTCTCCTGGGAGTAGATACACACCTTCCAAATCACGTCCTGTAAATGCGATCTCCATGACTTCGTCAACAGCGAAATTAAAGAGGAAAGGTGATAACGGGCATCCTTGTCTCACATCGCTGGAGATATTGAAAGGTGGCGACAGCTTGCCGTTAGCCCTCACTCTGCCCGTGCTACGCGCGTATAATGCTTGGATAATATTTACATATTTCTCGGGCACACCTTTCCTGAGTAGACAGTCACAAAGTACATGTCTATCCACCGAATCGAAGGCACCTTTGATGTTGAGAAACACGACTACGGTGGGCCGCCAATATGTGTGACAGTGCTCCAACAACTGATGCAAGGTGAAGATGTAGTCGATGCAGCCATGACCCCGACGAAACCCGGCTTGCTCCTCACGAATCTGGTTTTCACGAGCGCCAGTCTGTGAAGAATTATGGAGGCGAGTAATTTGGAGGCGATGTAGATCAGACTGATTCCTCTATGGTTGCTGCACCCCGAACGCGAGCCTCCTTTGAACATGGGAACAATAACCGAGAGGCTCCAGTCTGTTGGGACAGTCTCCTGCTCCCACAGTTTCACTAGTAATTCATGTAAAACATCAACAAGAATAGTGTATTCGAATTTGAAGAGAGCTGGAGGAAGATCATCCGGTCCCGCGACTTTGTTCAACTTCAACAGTCCGATCTCACGTTCGATTTCTGAGCGGGTGGATCCAAAGGGACAGCCCACAGACCACGGCGATCCCTGGCCGACGAAGAATCGAACAATTCTAGCCGATTAAATTTTTTTAACATGCTCAGCCCAACGCTCCAAACGCTTTGACAAATTGTGGATAGGTTGTCCAGTCTTGTCATGTATAGTTTTACTAACACCAGGTGTCCTGCTGCCAGTTTCCCGTATCAGACGGAATAAATTACGATAATTGCCAAGGGCAGTGGCCACTTCCATCTCTGACGCACGATGAGACCACCAAAATTCGCGGTCCCTCTTCAGGCTAGCACGGAGTTTTGCCCACAGCTCTTGGTGAGTTTCATTGTGTTCGCTTCCAGCCGGGATATGCCGGCGAGCATCGATAAGTTACAGAGACCGCGAAGAGACCAAATATCCATGTTGGCAATTAGATATACCACATGAGGATTTGCCTGCTGCTAGTAAGGTCTGGCGAACATGTGACCAGTTACCATCAACTGTATCCAGTGAGCGCTTACTCAACTCGCATGTCAGCCTACTTCGATACGCATTCAGAACAGCTGGCTTTGTCAGTTGGTTGATGTCAATGCGCTCACAGCGTCGTCGTGGGCGTTAGCCAAAACACATCCGCATGTCAGCACAAGTGCATGATCGGTGTCCACACATATGCTCCAAATCGAGCGACAGTTCTGGATGCAGCCTCTCCAGCGGTAACTGATAGCAAAATGATCGATTTGCCTCCATAGCTGGTTCGAGGCTAGTGGGCGCCAAGTCACCCTCCGGCTGGTGCAGTGCCGGAAGTTAGTGCTCGCAAGATATAAGCGGGCATCTGCACACAAATGTAGTAACCGCTCACCGTTATCATTACGGCAGCCTACACCGTGCTGACCAGCCTGATGCATTCCAACAGTGGACAACTTTCCAACTTGTGCGTTCAGATCCCCCGCCAGCACACAAGTGTCCGAGCTTCACCTGTGGCGAAGAAGCTGGGTCAGTTGGCGGTAGAAGTCGTTTTTTACAGAATCATCACTACAGATTGTGAGCGCGAGGGCAGCGATGATGAATAGACATCTATTAGTCTCGCGCGACTTCGAAGCCTTAAACGAGCCAGCCAATCGGACCGCACCCATCCGGCTACTGATTGGAATCCAATCAACCAGAGCAGCTTCAGCCTGGGGACTCAGGATAATGCCAACACCAGCTTGGCCGGTGCTCGAAGCTGCATCGTCACCGGATAGGCGCAATGAGAAAATACTGCTTGCGTCACCTGAAGGGGATCCCAGAGTGAGCGCAGAGCTCGAGTCTTGCAGGCGGGTCTCTGGTAAGCAGCAGATATTGATCGAGAGGGTCTCCAATGTTCGGGTAAGTGCTGCCTGTTGACCGAGCTGTAGTGATGTGTGTACATTGAGGCATGCCAATCTGAAGGAGGATCGAGGGCTTTAAATGGAAGCCGATGAACTGGAATGGACAGCTTGATTGGACATGGGCTTGTCGACAGGAGAGGAGGGACGCTCCGCGTTAGCATGAGTTAGAAATAGAAAATAAATGCCTAGCAAAGCATGTTGGAGGAAGGCCAAGAATCGAGGGTTGAAAACTGGGGGGATATAAGTGAAGTTGGAACGGGACGGTAAGAGTAAAAAAGCGTGAGGGGGAATAAGAAGACGGAAAGGCTTGAGCAATAGCATCCAAACCCGTAGCCACCCTGCTCGATGCAGCAGATAGGGCGCCGCTTATTATTCTCTGCAACGGCCAGAGGATGAAGAAACTGTTTGAAGAGAAAGCACTGTATTGCGTGGGCAGGATACTGTCAGGTTGCCCAGGCCTAGACAGGAGAACGATAAGGGTTCTCAACCAAAGCCTTTGGTTCAAAAACCTTACCGCAAGGCAGCGGGTTTGGCGCTGGACTACAAGAAGTCCGTGTTAAGAAATAAGGTGTCACCCTCATTACAACCTCCAACCTGAAGGACCAGGAGGCTGAGTTTGTCTGGCCTTTAACCAGTGATCAATCTGGTATAAGTGACTCTGAAGGTGCGAAAGCACCACCCAGCATAGCTCAATCGATCGCTGAGGCACACAAACCATTGCACCACGGTAAGGTCCAGCCTCATTGCGAAGGGGTTGATCTCGTTGCTATTTGATGAAGGCGAACAAAGGATCAATATTGTATCTGCCTTCCGTCTTGGTAAAAACAAGAAGATACTTCGACGACTCGCTCCCTTAAAATTGTTTGCCGGGATGAGGAGGAATGCCGACGCATCCTGCGAAGGACCTCGCATCTCAAAGGTGAACCATTCTATGTACTTAGTGACCTCTCTCCGGAGGATCGAGTCAAAATGAAAAAGGCTGTAAAAGAACTACGTGCTAAACGGGGAAGTGGTGTAACAGACCTCCATATTGTGGATTTTCGAGTAGCTCAGAGGACTCCGAAAACCCGTTGTAGGCCCATTCTCCTCACCCCCAGACAGTAAACTATGAGAACGGACTGCGCGTGTTATCCGCTAATGGGCGAATTCTGAGGAGTAAGCTAGATGTGATTCATTTGCTTGCCTCAGAGACTCATTCAGACCTGATGGCCTTCACTGAAACGTGGTTATTCTCAGAAATCACAGACTCAGAAGTGTCTGTTCCTGGACTTCACCTCACCAGGTCCGATCGCCAAGGCGAAAGGCCTGGTGGTGGCGTAATGCTGTATTGGAAGGCGGAGCTCAAAGCGCATGTGGTCAAAGCTATTAGTGACCATGATAACAATTCTGAAGCCCTCTGGTGACGTGTACATGACGGATATAGATCTCCTTTGATTGGTGTCTACATGGCGCCATCAGGTTCCGGGGCTAGTTTGTTGGACTCGATCAGGGCGCACGATGGAGGCAAGGACTGTCTTATTGTAAGGGATTTCAGTGCACCAGATATCGATTGGAATTTCTTTCTTTGTGAACGCCCATCCGACTACTTCGATGCCGCCTTACTCGAAACCGTCCTGGATTGCAACCTTTTTCAACATGTCATGACGCCAACTCGTATTTTCCCGGATCAGACACCGCGCATCCTAGACCTTGTGCTTTCCTCAGCGCAATCAGACATCACAAACTTGGCTGTTAACGAGCCCATGAGCAGAAGTGATCACTGTGCTGTTTCTTTTCAGTGGACTCGTCGCTTCGCCGTCCAAAGCCAGTGTGCCGACCGTCGGAATTTCTGGCGTGTAGATGCACTTCGTTTGAAAACGGCTGCAAGCGTTGTGGATTGGAGTATCCCTGAGCATCTCAGCGTTGATGATGCGTGGAATCTTTCCTACTCCAAGCTGATGTCGCTCATCGAACAGATCGTCCCTGTCTCCAAGAGAAGACCGTTTCCTAAAGGCCCAGCTTGAAGAGATCGCCAATTAAGATCCCTTATGAACAAAAGGCGTAAACCGTGGAACCGTTTTAAGCTAACACGATCAGACCTCGATTATTCTCGCTATAAAACAATCAGGAATGTTTGTACTTTTCAGAAACGGGAGTAACGTCAACTGTGCGAACTGTCTCTAGCTACTCTTTCCGGAACCACATTCAAAGCGCTTTTCTCGTACATCAAGTGAAGTACCAGAGCCGGCAGTGGCATCCCTGCCTTGTGTTCCCGTGAGCATGCTGCTTTAGTTCACGAAGACACACAAAAAGCCAATCTTTTGATTAAGCAATATTCCTCTGTGTATTCAACAGAAACGTCTCCCCCCTGACAGCTTCTTGTCATTTCTTTCTTCTTTGCTAGAGCACTTGGATAGTAACGCTGGTTTTGTACTGAAACTGCTTCTTAATTTAAACCCATATTCTTCGCCTGGCCTTGGTGACCTACATCCATTGTTCCTTAAAACTGTCGCCGAGCACATCATCGTACCTGTCAGATATTCCGTCTGTCTTTTGATACTGGACGTCTTCCGGCTGCCTGGAAAGCGGGCATCATCAAGCCTACTCATAAAGGAGGAAAGCGACAAGATCCAGCGAATTATCGTCCTATTTTCAAAATTATGGCACGGACAATAAAACGCGCGCTATGCATCCATTTCGAAAAGTTAGATTTCATCTCTTCTGCCCAGCAGGGATTTCGAAGCGCTCGCTCATGTATCACAAACTTGCTTGTGGCAAGGGAGAAATGGGTGAAATCACTAGATGTTGGCAAACGATTGGATGTTGTGTTTGTTGAGTTTAGCAAGGCTTTTGGAAAGGTTCCCCATGAGCGGCTTCTTTTCAAACACCGCGGAATTGGCGTTGCTGGAAATTTTCTCTCCTGGATGTTCGAATTCCTGTACAGTCGCTCTGCGCAGGTAAGGCTGAACGATACGTTTTCTGATCCTTTTCCTATGACCAGTGGTGTCCCACAGGGTTATGTTCTTGGCCCTGTCCTTTTCAATATGTTTACTAAGGACCCTTCGTCCGAGCTGCAGACGGAATGTTTGATTTATGCCGACGACTTGAAACTTTGGATTGAGGTATCCAGTCCTGAGGATGCAGACAGGCTCCAAGAAACACTCAACAGGCTCCACGACTGGTCGGTAAAAATGTCAGTTACCTATCAACCGGGATAAATGTTTCGTACTCCCGATTGGTGCTGGTGAACGATTAGGGGTGTACCATATTGGAGGTTTCCTGCTCAGAAATGTCGCTCAGGAAAGGCACCTCGGAGTATTTGTATCTGCTTATCTCAAAACAACTGAAGACACCCGGAAAAGGATCGCCGCTGCTTACAGGATGTTTCATGCCTTACGAAGAGCATTCTCCCGTCTTACTCCAGAACTCTTGCCTCATATGTGCGCCCGATTCTCGAGTACGGCTTGCCAGCTGCCCAGCCTCTCACGAAGACCGAATGCGATATGAATGAGAAGGTCCAACGCCGTGGATCTAAATGTGTGCCAGAGCCGCGGTACCTATCTTATCCTCTTCGTCTCCAGTGATTAAAGCTTTTCTCTCTGGATTACCGTCGTCGCGGCAATTTGATTTACACTCGACGTATCCTAAGAGGAGAGCTAGGAAGCGAGTTACAGCAGTTCCTTCATCTTAACATTGAAAGTTCGACACGTGGTCACGGATGGAAATTGTTCAAATCGAGGAGACCCCATGTGCGGTCAGATCCAGCTCTATCCATGCGCGTGGTTAATGACTGGAATCGCCTTCCGGAGCTCGTCGTTGATGCGCAGTCCGAGGAAAGTTTCAAGGAAATGTTGGATTCCAACTTGATAACTGTGCCCGGATATTGCTTCACAACATAGCTTTAAGGTTCACTGGGGAACCCTATTTTCACTATGACCCTATCAACGTCCGCAATGACTAGGAAGCGACGGAGCTGATAAAGGACTCTCCTTCTGCTCTCTACCATATGATGATACATAGAAGCACAGTCGCTGGTCAGGAACCTCGTGGAGTCAGCTTTCTATGTTGTCTAGATAGGCTTTTTGGAGGTGGGGAACTCTGCGCAAGTGCCAATTGATTCCAGCTTTCCTGGCAACCATAAACCAATCAACCATACAATCATCCACGCTGATATCCCATGCTGTGATATATGTGATGGTTACCCCACCCGGCAAACTCACTTGGTCCAACAATGCACCTTGCAGACACTGTCCTAAACACGCACCTGTATCTCGCTGGTTGCAGATGAGGGTTTGAACACACGATCTGCGCTCACACCAGTTCCAAAGACGCGCGGTCATACAGACAGTCAGCGACGCCCGTGTGAGTCGCAGATCATCGTCCAAACTGAGGTTTCCCGACAGATAACTGGAACATACGTCGTCGTACGAGTAATACGGAGGGAGTAACAGTGCAGTTACGGAGTAATACGTGATACCATACAATGTGATCAAGATGAGGTTAAACACGATAACATTTTTAAGCGCCAGTCGCATCCCACCCAGCACCCACAAAAAATCGTGGTTAATCCTTTGGAAATCGTAAGTTCAAGTGGGACCAGAACAGTAGGAAAATCCCGGGAATGTTCCACCTTCGAAAACGTCGTTGATTCAACAGGGAAACCGGTGCCTTGATGTGTCAAAGGAGAGCCAAATCAATACCCACGACTCACCTGGTCAACCAAACAGTGCCTACGTGCCCTGCACTAGCAATCCCCGCTGTGCCGGCCACGTGAAGAATAAAAGAAAACAGTAGTGTTAGTAAAATAAAGGAAACAGAGAAGACAAGCTTAGCGAATTTCGTAGGCAATATTAAGATGTAAGTTAAAATGAATTAAAGAAGCGTAGGCCGTATTGGACGAGTAAAGTTTAGGACATGAAGGGGAAGACTTTAAACTGCAGACCGAGAACGTCAAGTCGACGCCCAAAACGCTTTCATCGTCGGTGCCATCATGACGTCTGCAGGCAATGCGTTCCAATAAGCTACGACCCTACGCGATAATCGAAAAGCTGCCCAAACCCGGTCAGACCGGGGTTTGTGCAACTTTAACGGGTGGCCACGAAGGGTTGGCACACGAGTTGGGCGAACCAGTCCAGTAAATCAGGACTAATCTGACCCATCAATATACAGGTATTTGAGGACCTGTGTGGTTAGTTGGGCTGCTAATGTTAAATTTCCGCTAGGTCCTTCTGGTTTTTTGAAGTATGTGTAGGTAGCGGATTTAGTGGTCTAAATTTAATGATATATGTTTTACATACAGTAGGTAGATTTGTCTCATGATTGTTAGAACTACATGGTTCAAAAATTTTTCGCCCACAAGTATTGAATGCTTTCCCCGTGATCGGTGTATTTTTCAGTTGTTAGTTCGCTTATCCTCTTTAATTTATTGAAATTGCAGCTTGTCGAGTTGTAAGAATACTCAGTTAGATTTATGGGGTGCTGTTTTGTTTTAGTGTTTTGTACTTGTTTTTTAAGTCACTTGTATGATGTGCACTTTTAATGTTGTTTGGTTGTGTGCAAATTCTTAAGCGTCCAAATAAAGTTGTGTTAGTTTGTTTATTTCAGAGTTTCGCTGATTTTTTAAAGTTGTTGGTTAAGTAGCAGCTCTTTGTTTCTCACTTTAGAGATTTCTGCTCTTGAGACGGTATGTTTTTGTGGTTTTGGTGACTTGATCTTATAGTGCCTTTACTTTATGTGGTTCAGGTGAGGATGTTAGGAATTAAACTTTGTGCTTTGTGGTTGTAACAAGTTAGCTGGTTATAGTTTATAGTGTACTGGTTAATTGTCTTTAAAAAGCTTTTTCCTTGATGAGTAGCGTTCGTTCGGCGTTGCTATTTTTGTCTTTTGAGGCTTATTCTCTATGTATTGTTGTTTTGGTTTTGTTCTTATCTGATTGCTCTAGAGAAAGTATTTTGAAGAAGTGGTTGATTTGTTTCTTGTTACCGTGAGGTTACTTGTTTTGGTTACGGTGTATTGTATGCGTGTAATCGTGTGCCTTTTGATTATTCTGAGTCTGAAAGAGAGCTAGTTAGTGGGCTAAGTGTAGAGTATAGTAGTGTTTATTTTACCTGTTTTTTGCTTGCGAGTATTTGTTTATGTTGGATTTTGCTTGGGTTATTTCATTTTTTCTGAGGGTCATTATTTGTTTCATTATGACTTTGTTTCCTGCTGCTTTTTGTTTGAGCTCGGGCTACATTGCCTTGGATGCTTTATGCCTGGTTATTAATTTCATTTAGTGTTAGGTAATTCATTACTGTGTTCGCTGTTTCTTTCTTGTGGATGTGTTTCAGTTGTGCTCAGGTAGATTAATTTACGAAAATTAAGGTGCTGTTAACTTTAAGAAATCGTTTGAAGCCCGAGGGCGGGGAGTTGGAAGTAATGGCAGTTTGAGAGTCTAAGTGAGGATTTGAGTTTTAAAGACTTGAGGTCCTTTGTGAGTTGTTTGGGGCGGATATGGCTGCCGAGCAGGCTATGGTGATATAGTGGTCGCAAGATTATTGTCCTTGTTGGTAGTGGCTAGTGTTATCCCATCGGTAGCTTAGTTAACATTTTGGGTTCTTACCACAAAGTTGAGTTTTAGTAGCTGGTATGGTCGTAATTGCCTGTGGTACTTATTGTACTCGTTTCTTTTAGCTTGTTTTGGATCCACTAAAATTTCTTGTGTCATGTTGGTTGGAGAATTAAGAATTCTAATGCTCGCGTGTGGACTTCTCTTTATGAGTGTGATTATACGTTGGGCGGGAACATTTACCAAAAGCTTGGTGATACTTATGTTAACTTGTTGATATTTCATGCTATTTTTGATCTGGAGGTCTCGCTTGTATTGACTATATCGTTGGAGGTTGTTTGGTATAAAAGTATGGCATGCTTTATGCAGTTTCTCCCGATGCTGGCGGTGGATTTGTACTTTGAATTTCGTAGTGGATATATTAGTTAAGGCATTTAATCTGTCGCTGCCAGCGATGGAAAGGGTTTGAATACCCAAACTTGAGGTTACCTATATTTGTTAAAAATTGCTGATGACGAGATTTTGAATATTAGAGGTTTAGGTGATTTAAGTCCTTGGATCACAAGCGTAAATCTATGATTTACAATATGTTGGGTTTGTGAGGGGGTCTTAAGGGTTTTGCTCTTAGTATGCCTACAAACTTAAATTACTTGGATATGTTCCATCAAGTTGTTTCTCCTGAGGTGTATAAATATGTTGTAACTAACTATGGGATAGCTATGACCTTATCTTATGGCTGTACCCATAGATGGATTTAATAAATACTTGTTGCCGTTGTTTTGGGAATAAGTGTTTGGAGGTTACCTTGTATGAATTGCTTGGGGTTTGTTTACTTGTGCCTCTTTATTTTTGTCTGGAAACTAGTAGCTTTTGGAGAGCTGGTGTTGGTTGTACTTTTTACCCACCACTTTCTGAATCTGGGTATCTGGTTAACGGCTTGATTTTTAAATGCTTTCTTTACATTTGGCTAGAGTGTCTAGTAATCTTAGGTCTATAAAAGTTGTTTGCAGTGTTTTTGAGGCTATGGAGCGATTTCTTTCGGACGACATCCAATAATATTTTGGCATATTGGTTTCCAGCGGTTTTGTTGACTATGTCATTATCTGTTTTGGCTGCGGATATTACTACGCTTTCGCTTGATCGTCTTATTGCTAGTGTTCTATTTGTCACGCTTGTGGTGGTTATTCTATTTTGCTGTAGCATTTGTATGGAATTTCTAGTAATCCTAAGGTATATGTGTTGATAATTCCGGCCTTTGGTATAAATAGACTTCCATGCATATGTGAGTATAAAAAGCATCGTGCGTCAAGAAAGTCCCGGAACTAACAGGAGGCTTGCTTCAGGCAGGTGGAACCACTGTGGCTAAGAAGCCAAGTGCCACACCTAGGAAATTTATCTCAAGACCCAGGGAAAACTCATTCAACCTGATCCATTCAGTGCCGTCCACCAGATAAAATGCAGCGATTGCGCTAAAAGTTCGTCGGACAAACTGGAAGAAAGCATCGAACACGAACCACCATGCACAAGGCGGCTGTCAGAATGCATTATCCGAAAGCATTTGTTTCAGCACATGAAGACCATGAAGGTCACCATTTCGTTCTGCATTACATAAACATCCTACATATGGAAGAATAGAAAAAGAAAATGGAGTATTTGGAAGCATGGTAGACTACAACGGACTTAAAAAGACAAATAGAACTGGAAGCTGTATTAACAACACTAAAGACGAAAGACCGCCAACTTCATCTTTTGAAGCCCGTAGAACGTGGGAATAGACAACCAGAAGTGAGGAAAGACTCGCCCACAAAAGCAAGCATAAAAATGCAACGAAACCGAAGTAGATGAGGTCAAAGTTCATCTGCCCAACAACCAAAGTGAACGTGGATCACAGTTACAACCAATAGGATTGTTTGCGTCCACACAAAAAATAAGCTGTAAAAAACATGCACAAACATGAGGCAAGTTGCAAACTTTACGAGATATCTTTTGGCTACCGTAAGTCAATGAACGCCACTGAAATACGCACCGAGAATTTCATTTAGATTGATAACGAAAAGAATAAAAAGATGACAGCGTGAGCGGACAGTACCATCACAAACCGAATAACAGGAGGTACGAGTATTTAAATCTATAGAAGCTGTGTCAGAGTGCATGCACGCCGAACTGACAGTGGCGATCGTTTCCTACAACCACGTTCTGACCCCAATGCGCATATTTGCAGCACTGCTTTCATGCACTAACCTACATTTCGTGTCACAAGTGTCCACCGATCCCCTCAGTGACGTGCACCCAAATTGACCCCGTTACCCTGGACCACACCTCAGTTAAAGACCGGCAAGCAATTTGGAGTACTTGTCTGTATTCGGACCAGGCTATACTGTCTTTTAGTTTACCTGGCATCGCAGAGACACCTATATATGGGGTACCAAATGACTCACTAACCCAGAAGTAGCTGCGGCAACGTAGCGTGCTGTACAACTCGACCACGCTTCGGCGGGTGTTCAGCCTCCTTCGACACACAAAATGAGTAAAGACTATCCGCCCTTAAGGAAGTGCCACGGAATCTCCTGTCTTCGCTACTGGATGCCCCATTGTCCTGGTGTTTGCGTCACTGAAAGCCCTAAGCTTGCAACGAAGACCGCCTGCGCTGTCGCCGTGGCCCATCCGTCACCACGCTGCGCCGTTGGTGCACTTGGATTTGCCAATACAAGCTCGTCTCCATATAATGTTCTCAGTAAGATTAGTGCTCACAAATTTGGCTTGCCCATACGTTTTTGTTTGTACCCGTCACTCTCTTAAGCTGTGTCCTAATGCACCTTAGCGCATCGCGGATACTGCATGTAGGGAAGCATACGGTGCAACCTAACATTTTTAGTTCACTCAAAGCACACTATCAAGAGGAGGCCCACGCATGCGCCATCCGGCGGAGGTTAATGCAAGAATATTGAATACCTATGAAGAAGGCGATTACTGGAGGCAAGTTGCATAATTGTTAAATGTCTATCGGACTGCTTTCGGAATTTTAATTGGAAAGTTACAGTTTATTGTACCAAAGGAAATCGTGGCAGGGCTCATCGAATATCATTGACTAAAGTTCACGTGTATACTCTAGGGGAATGGGTAGAATTGGAGCTTACAAGAACATTTAGGTGTCTTCGTTTACGATGGAAATAGGAGCTTCAAATATAAATAGGGGTCATCAGAATTACTCGGTGCCTGGATCGTCGCTACATTACCATTCAAAATTACATGATATACCGGAGTCACGTAACATATTTGGCAACAAGTGACGAAGGAGGTCTTGCGTTTTGCAACCGAACAATTGGTAGCTGAGGGGTGGCAACTAGCTTGGATTGAAGTGATGAAGTTTAATCGGTTTTCACTCGCACAAGGGGGCGTTCAGCATTTGTTACACGTGTGCAGTGCGCGGTAGCGAATAAACTTGGACAACGTTTGCATCTTATCTTCGCAATGACAGTAGATGCACTTTTAGATTATGCCGTCTTAAGAGGAGTTACAACTGGGAACGGTGTGCTCTGGGGTTGCACCGAATGATTGATACCAACGGCGCTGCTGTTACTAACAGGCATCTGCTGATCTGTGACATCTCCCCGTATCACACGGTTCTGGAAAGTGGATTCCAAGAGGACCGTTACTAATCAAGAAGGCTATTGCCACTCGCGTCATAATCGCACTTGCTAAACCTAATAGAAGTCATTTGGAGTATCATCAAGATGGACGTCAAACAAGCCATGCGGCGCAGAAATTTCGAAATGCCCTGAGCAGACCCAGCTGGCGCGCTTAGTAAAATAGAATAGAGGATCCTGTTAATCGAGAAGATTGTACCTGAAGCTCGACCCAGCCTTACCCAGCACCATTGTAAGCAAATGGTGGAACATATCAGTGCGAAGTAGATACGTGCTATCTCTTAATGGATATATTAACTTCTGTTAGGTCACTGAAGTACTGTTTATCTTTCACCGATATGTTTGATAAAAGCTACGTAAGTTTGCATTCTGCAGTTCAGCTCTCCAAAGTGGGCAACACTGGGACGTAGTTTTGTTAAGCGTAATTTCGGTAGTTATATTACTGTGTTTGTACTTCGCCAACGCGACTGTCGTATCTCGACTGATAATAAATGATAGCAATTACCATGGCAGCTGCAATGCTCGCAATGTTGGTAAACCACTCGTTAACGGTTTTTTAAATGAGGAACAGAGTGCCATCGATGTCGCGTAAACATTCGGCATGTAGGCATAGCTTATATGAGCAGGAGCTGAGTCGTTGTCTACATAAATTAATTTCGGAAAGTAGACAACTATGTAGTAGTCCTCCGATGAGCCAGTCGGTGAACTAGCAGTGGATAGTTGATATCCAGGGTCGAGCAATGCCCAAGTAAACTAACTTAACCAAGCATGGTGCGGTTGTGTAATTGTGGTGTGCGGACTCGCATTTCCACCAATCTCGCATACGCGCCACGCCAGCCAGCGGTGTGCAAACCAACCAGCATAATGTAGTTGCATGTAGAACAGAACACGCAATGTGTCACTAACCGTTTTCCCCAGGTTACAGTCACAGCAGTGCCTTACCGCAAATGTAATGGCAGCACAAAGCCCAGTATCGTATATTTACTTATGCTGTCTTCCGCAGTAAAAACCAAAGCTTCTTACACTCACCAGCTTCAGGCAGGTAACTCGGCGTCACCCGATCTCCCGTCAAATCTTCTGTGCTACAAACCCTGTGACTGCGCGTAAAGAAGAGGCGCGTACATAGAGGAGTAAATGTTCGCAAGCTAGCTCAGTTAGTAAATGCACTGGGAACCATGAGGCAACGATTCTAGATATACCGAAGGTGCAATTAGATCCAACAGTTGTGCGATAAATGCAATAGGCGATGGGAATCTCAAGTTCCCTCTCAAGCACTTCCATTAGAAACGGGAATGCTAATGTACAGCACGCGCACACTGATCGTCTTCTTCACAGGTGTTCAATATTCTTGCATTAACCTCCGCCGGATGGCGCATGCGTGGGCCTCCTCTTGATAGTGTGCTTTGAGTGAACTAAAAATGTTATGTTGCACGGTATGCTTCCCTACATGCAGTATCCGCGATGCGCTAAGGTGCATTAGGATACAGCTTAAGATGGTGACGGGTACAAACATAAACGTATGGGCAAGCCAAAGTTGTGAGCACTAATCTTACTGAGCACATTATATGGAGACGAGCTTGTATTGGCAAATCCAAGTGCACCAACGGCGCAGCGTGGTGATGGATGGGCCACGGCGACAGCGCAGGCGGTCTTCGTTGCAAGCTTAGGGCTTTCAGTGACGTAAACACCAGGACAATGGGGCATCCAGTAGCGAAGACAGGAGATTCCGTGGCACTTCCTTAAGGGCGGATAGTCTTTACTCGTTTTGTGTGTCGAAGGGGGCTGAACACCCGCCGAAGCGTGGTCGAGTTGTACAGCACGCTACGTTGCCGCAGATACTTCTGGGTTAGTGAGTCATTTGGTACCCCATATGTAGGTGTCTCTGCGATGCCAGGTAAACTAAAAGACAGTATAGCCTGGTCCGAATACAGACACATACTCCAAATTGTTTGCCGGTCTTTAACTGAGGTGTGGTCCAGGGTAACGGGGTCAATTTGGGTGCACGTCACTGAGGGGAACGGTGGACATTTGTGACACGAAATGTAGGTTAGTGCATGAAAGCAGTGCTGCAAATATGCGCATTGGGGTCAGAACGTGGTTGTAGGAAACGATCGCCACTGTCAGTTCGGCGTGCTTGCACTGTGACACAGCATTGTAGACGTTGTTCAAAATGAGAAACGCGATCCACTATGACATCCATGTAAGCAGCAACTATCACAGACGCAGTAGTTGCTGCTGACGATGAAATGCTGTTTCATATCCTTCGAACTGCGGTCACTTTGGGCATAAACAGAAGCATTGCAAATGCTCGATATTCTCCTGCGGGTGTTTCTTACTGCAGTAGAGATTCTAAATCGAGCAGCACACATGACGGTTCACTGGCATCCACTAGAGTAGGCTGCATTCTGCATTGTTGCTGGGAGCGATACAGACAGCATAATAACCTTGCGCTAATTAATTTGTTTCGCCGGAGGCAAAATAGTGTAATCGTTTTCAGCATATTCGAAGCTAAGAAGTGGAAGATCCGTAACTACGCGGTTATCTTGTATGTGTGTTTCGGAGACAGCACACACCAATCCTGTGGGAGTGGAAAGGGAGAGTTGCTGCTGCAGTTGGCCGCTCTGAAAAGTGTGCGGACGTCAAATGAACCTTTGAGTTATGCGAATCTCAGTTTGCTAGCTTCAGTTTTGTGGTCAGTGGCAACCCTTGCGCAATAAAAGGTGGAGAAGGCATTGCTAGGTGTAGAAAAGAAGTGTTGTCAACCGGATCGAGAGGACGGATTATAAGTTCCGACCACTCATTTTGATAGAGAGTATTCGTTAATTTGCCCTAACCCTGGGCTTTCATATAACTGTCTGATTCACAACGCAGTCAGATATATATTGGTTCACTGTTGTGGCAGCCCCAGGAGTCTTTTGCTCAACAGCTTGGCCAACAATGTAGTGGGGAGCTGGTACAGCTGAACAGCCTCATTGCAATGCTTTATTCGGATATGCTTAAAGCTTGTCGGACGCAGTTCTTGAGGATCTAGGGCAATATATATGTGTGTACATCTAACCTCATATGAGAAGTGGCGGGTTTGCACCTATTACAAATAGAGTTGCCCGAAATGAAGCAAAGGTAGCAAATCATTAAGCGCCGCATGGTGCGATCCCACTAGCAGAGAAAAAGTCTGACACTCGCGCTCTACGTCAATCAAGATGTGACCTAATCTTAAACCTGTTGACTACCATGAGTGTTCGAGGGGAAGAATACCATTAAATTGTAGCAAAACTAATAAAGAATTGGAGACTGATTCAGTCAGACCCCTAACCATTGACACTTTTGATATGAGCAACCGGAATGTGCCACAGAACAGTCTAAATAGGTCACGTAAGTACACAAGCCATCTCAATAAGAATATGTCCAGTCGTGTCGCGACGGAATTTATTTCTCCACTACATCGCTGTTTTAATGTGTCCAATCATTCTGAGACTTATTTCCGCTTGCGAGAGCAGTTTACACTTTTATGACATAACAAGCTTTATTGACGATAACAATGCTTATTCCGCAACAATTCACAATCCGTTCGACGGCTTGCATCAGAAGGATTCAATTCTCTTAGGTAGGTTGACTACGCGCATGTAATATACTCTGCATACGGTAACACAGCTTCTACCCCTATAGGTTCGAAACAGAGACCTTACAACTTTCTATGGTTAAACGTGACCTGTGTCACTGGTTCAGAATTACGGGTGGTTCAGAGCAAACGGAAATGGCGTTATAAGCAGGGAACCACCAAGTAGAACAAGCCATTCAAGCAAGGCAACAAAAACAAAAGCACCATGTCACTTAACTGGAGTACACACAACGTCAGGTTTCCAAGTGCGTCAATGGGACGTCCATGAACAGAGCAGGAAACAGAGGTATTGCTGATTAGCTGGAAATCTGCTAATAAATACATTGTTCTGAGTTAACAATGAGTTAGTCATGTGCACCGCTATTTACTGCAGATTAGCAATAACACCTAACTGAAATCATTGTTGGAGACTGAGCAAATAGTTTAACCGCCACGAGTGTTGCGGAATGCTGTCTTCTGTTTGTGTGTGCAGCCCTGGAAGAACACCACATTCGGCCTGTTTCGCAACCATGCAAATCAACTGTGAGTACGGTTGGAGGAACCACTCATGTCCTTACATGTGTTAATAAACGCAATGGAAATCTTGACGCAATAATATGAAATATTCCCTGAGGACAAGCTCCGTCAAACAACGACATAACCAAGGCAATAGGCGAGTGTAAGCTCGGTGAGGATGCTAATATGCACTGCGCGCTCACTCATTCTGATTCTCATCGTTAACTCAATCAAACACAGGCCTTTCAACATGGCGCTCAGTGAGCTTGACGCAATCCGATGTACACCCGGTGCAAACTTTATCTATGCCCCTCTGTTGTCACTAGGCGAATTGTGATGTCAGCCGATCATGGACGGCGGTATGTGTGAGCGACGTCATGTCATTTTTCCCAGAGCCAATTCATTCCCATTCATTCTTGTGATTTCCTCGTAGTATACGTACAGCTCAGCGATGAATCATATTTCACGTACAAATGGAAATGACTGAAAGGTGACTTGCTAACCACCATGATCACTCGTAACTGTGTAGCTTAGGTTACACCATGTGAGTTTTGCAAGTAAACCCCCAACATGTGTGTAACTTCAGTGAAGCCAAGCATGTCTGAATGGAAGTGTCGAGCGTGACTATGGCGCTGACCAAACCGCAGGCGATCTACGCTACACGCAAGCCTTCTCTTGTAACACATGTCGTAAACTCGTCTAATATGTTATTGATTGCTTTTTGATTGGTAATTCATTGAGGGTTGCTTTGGCTCGTTTGTGCCAGGTGGATGTTATTTGATTGCCTTAAGGACGATTCTGCAAGATGTATGAACGTAACCTATTTCCTTATGTTTGAGGTTAAATGCATTTAACTTGCAATTAACTGAGAAAATTTTGGATGACTTTTTATCTTTAATCCATCAATTCGCCATATTGGCGCAAGGTTGGAGATTAATAGTACCATTGTGAAAGGCAGAGGTATGGAGTAAAATGGTGACATTGCAATAATTTTTCATACTTGACCGTTGGCTGATTCAAGTTGTACATAAAACAAATACAGTTTCGAGAAATTAACTTCAAATAGAAATGACTCAATAGAATATTTGGATAGCTACGTTAGCAACTAGCTATCCAAACGGAAATAAAAACAGTACGAAGTTACTTTGCAGGTCCCGTTAATTGCCTCTATTGAAGAACAGAACACAATTAGCCTATGGAGCTTGTGTAAAATGTAAATATAAAGCTCAACGTTAATTAGATTGGACGTTATGTTAAGCGGATACTGTTACAGCTGCTCCTGATGCACGTATTGGCCTAGAAACCTGACACCAAACTGCGAACGCCATGCGAAGAACCTTTCTCCTAACAATTAATTTATGCTCTGATCTTCGCAGGTGATAATCAACGAAGCCGTATCTGCTGCATCGAACAGGGTGGTTTTGGCTTTCGATGCTACTGCACTGGACTTCCCGTCTTCTTATCCCCCTCTTGTGTCTTGTCATCCTTAGCGTTCCGCTCCAACTTTAATTTTATGTCTCCTACTTTCCATTCCCTTATTCTTGGCCCTCTCCGAACTTTCTTATACAGACACTTATCTTTTCGTTTTAACGCACACACAGTCGCAAGGCATCGCTTCAATCCAGTCGAGAAGTTCATGTTCAACCAAGTGGGCAACGTCAGTTCATCCGTTTCCATTTGGAGTACTCGAACCTCTCTAAGACTGGCATGCCTCAACGTGCGCACTTTGCTACAGGTTGGCCAACAAGCGGCACTTGACTCCATATTAGAGGCCCTAACGATCGATATTCGCTATCTATCTGAAACGCGCCTGAAAGATTGGAGCCACTTGCTTATTCTGCGATCCCCCACAAGAGACACCGACGGCACATTCTCATTACGCCTGTCTGATGACCATGCAGCTTGAATTACCTCCGACATTGTAATGTGTACCCGGGCTGAAGCAACCCTGACTGATCAGACCCCGTCAACTGTCGGATGTGCGTCGTTACATTATCTGGTTCGTTCCATGATACGGAGTCGCGCGGCAACAAAAGGTGCCTGTGTGTCACTGAGGCTTACGCCCATACAAAAATAGCACTGATTCGGTGAAAGATGATTTATATTAGCAACTCCACAATCTTCTTCGTTGTAGCAACATCATGGATACTATTTTGTTGGCAGGCGATCTAAACTTCCAAGCCGGAAAATTGTCCTCTGATGAGCTTTATCTGGG
Organism: Dicrocoelium dendriticum; assembly: GCA_944474145.2. Classification (NCBI taxonomy): domain Eukaryota; kingdom Metazoa; phylum Platyhelminthes; class Trematoda; order Plagiorchiida; family Dicrocoeliidae; genus Dicrocoelium; species Dicrocoelium dendriticum. Next base: position 161,765,438 of record OX104063.1, on the reverse strand, counting down.
AGGCCAACATAGCGTAGGCGCCCGTAATGGTCTGGGTGAGCGATTGCTACAGCTGTGTGAAGAAGCTGTTCTCTTTCTCGTGAGCACAACGTTTCGACACGGTACCTGCAGAAGCGCGATTTCGCGCGCACCAGCCTCGCACCAGCCATGGACACAAATCGATCATATCGCAATCAGTTACAGCTGTAGATTATGTGCCTAAACTTTCGCTCGATTTGCAGTAGGAACGCTGACTCTGACCCCGCAATTGCTTGCATGTATCTCTGGGTGCCTTTCAGTGGACGTCCCAAACGTTGATGTGAACGGATTGACACCAGCCTGTTGGCGAAGCCAGGTGTTCTAAATGTGTATCAAAGTGCACTGACATCCGGGGCTGACTGAACAAAGTCGTAGATCACTGGATGCATATTCGCTAAAAACGTTACTATAAGCAGGCATATGTTCATGTGGCAAATCAAATAGCCAAACTAAAACTTGTGTCTCTACACAGTCTCTCTAACTTATGGACGCTAACCGACATATTCCGCCTGGAAGCGAATAAAATATGATTCGTAAAATTCTCTGGGCAAAATTGCGTGTTAGCCTGAAGAGAGACTGCGAAGCACGGTAGTCGCATCTTCCATCAGAGATGGACAAAGCCGCTGCAGTTGATAACCTTTGTACGTTATTCCGTCTGATACGGGATACACTTAGCAACAGACCTGGTGTTAGCGAGCCCAACGCGACGAGAGTAAGCAGCAGATCCACAGCCTGTCAAAACACTTGGAGCATTGGGCCGAACGTTTTGCAAGACAATTTAACCAACATAAATTATCGCTTTCTTTTTGGACATTGAACAAGCTTATCCCTGGGCCGTCTCCCTGGATCCGCCCTCGAGTACTGGTCAAAAAATGATCAAGGTGTTAAGATTGCCTAAGACCGTAGGGGCAGATAGATTTCCCCACGCGTTCTTCCAATTCAGCGGACGTGCTCTAGTAGATGATTTACACGAACTGCTAGTGAAACTTCGGGAGCAGGCGGCTGTTCTAAAAAATAGAGCCGCCCCGTCATTCTCCCTAGTTTCAAAGGAGAGTCCGTTGGGAATTCCGCAATCATAAAGCGATCATGGAGCTACTTCCTTGTGAGCGATTTCAAGTATGCGGACAATATTGCCCTAACCTATGACAACTCCCAAACGTGCAAGCAACAATGAACCGATTAGCACTGTCTATCTATCGTTATGGGTTATCCTTCACTCCTTCGAAAGACAAAGTACTTCTTATAAAATGGAGGGACCCATTTCTGTGCTGATCCTTGAGGGTGATTAGCCAGAAGTAGTTCAGGAATTCAAGTAACTGAGCAGCTATATTAGCACCTGTGCAATCATATAAAAGGTTACGAGCCGTATAGCCAAAGCTCGAGGTGCTTTTGCAAATCTCCGCCACCTGTGGCGAAGATGCGACATCACCCTCACCCTGAAAGGTAGAGTAAATAACGCAGCCGTCCTTTCAACTCTCCTATATGGTTGTGAAACCTGACTCATCAGGTCAACTGTCATAAAGAGGCTCGTCACATCCGGTAATCTCTGCCTTCGCAGCTTAGCTGATGTTTGACGAAAGCACCGGGTGAAAAATGAGCGTGTTCGGCGTCGCGTATTTGGTGCAGGAAGGGCGAGTGAACCGCTCAGCACCATTATATCACGCACCTGGATTCGTTGGATGTTCCACGTGTTGCGCATGCCTGCACATCGGCTCCAGCGATTTGCATAGTATGTGCGCAGGTGGTGTGGCTGGAAGAGAAGGAGAGAACGCTAAGTGGTGATTTTGTAGATTAAAATGAAAACGCTCACTTCAAAACTGACGTCCTTAGTGCATCCCGACTGCTTAGCTAGTGTTCTAAGAACGATGAAGACGTTTGGTTGGACACACTTTCTGATATTTCTAGGAGTCTGCCCCAATGGTGTTTGAATTCCCATGTCCATCTCCTCCCTTTATGTTGCCCATATTCACCATCTCATATAAAACGCAAAATAAAATGTTTAATCTTATATTTTGTAATGTAAGTTGAGTAATTTGTAGTGTAATTTCTTAATCCCTTTTTTATGGTCGCACATAGGCTGAGATGTGTTTCATGCTCTCAGCTAACGTGTACTGAGTATGAGGAGGAGGATGGCACATGTCTATCTAAAGCTGTCATCATATAAGTGTTGCCAGCTAAACATATGAACAAATTTTAAAGTCTTGCATTTGTATAAACATGTGACATGCGCATGTCGTAATAATTGTTCAAACATTTTGTTCCCAAAAATCCTAGTTCTTACATCTCTAGCTGTCGTTTAAACTATTTAGTTTAGATATTGATTTAGCTCAGTTTGTACGGCTGATAGCTTGGATGCTACTCATTGAAGTTAACCGTATGGTTCCTAGAACGAAGTATCAAACTACGGAATGTCCGCGCGAATTTGCAATATGAACTTTCGTCCAGGAAGATTATTTTTTATGTTCCTTTATTTTAGTCATCATCCTCCCTAAACTTCTACTGGATGCTTTAGTCGAAGCAGATATGGTGCATTCGTTTGTAAAAGAGAAACAAGTTTATCTTTAGTTTATGTAGCCATGTTCGATCGCTGCTCAGTAGCTTACATCTATGCTGAGATATGAATAACGAGGATTCGCTCATAAGGCTTGTAGAGAATTGTCGCTGCAAACGCTCTAGTGATGGTACAACATTATTGCGCAGGGGACTGTATATAATCGGACAGAGCACGCGAGAGTTTTGCATATAGAAAGGAATTAACTGGAGTTTAAGGTAATTCAGATCTGTTTGAATGGCTTTGCTAACTATATTGAGATGTTGCGGTGAAAACGTACAGACGAACTTCGTACTGTCCCCAAACAGTGATACCTTTTCATATATAATTGTATCAAAGTGGATTTAATATAGATGAATAACTGAGTGGACCAAAGAGCTGTTTTGTAAACATCAATTGTTAATGCACTTGTTTTGATTGTAGAATACATATTTAGATAGTTTTTGTGCGCTTCTCTAAAAATCTGGTAAACCAGCCAGCATCTACTGGTTTTTAAGTTTAAAAAGCTAATTATTCGATACAAAGTCGAAGGCTTTGTGGATATCGAAGCAGATAACTAGTAGCGCTGTTTTAACACCTACAGCCAGGATGACATTTTATGGCAAATCTAAATAGCGAGTGTTATATATCTGTGTAGTCATAATTCCGTAACGTTGATCACTTGGGCGTCTGTCTGTTAGATGTTCAACGCGAATAATTTTTATGTAAAACTGTGCAATGGGGCCAAATTACTCACTTCGTCTCTTGCACAGCTTTTGTTTCCAATGGGTCGGGAATCGGCCACATGTAGGAGAAATGCTGAACATGTTATGAAGTAAACGGGAGACGCCTTCGGCACCATGCATGCAGGGGAACGCCGTCCGGGCCAGCAAAGTTAATGGGTTGAACTAAGTTGAGGGCCTCTTTCAAATATGGGAGTGTTATAGCTACTTCAGACAGTATGCAGTCTGTGACATCCATCAGTACGATACCAGCTGGCCCGAGCTAGTAAATGAGTGAAGAAGCAAACTATTCACTCAGTGCTTCACATATAGAGCGGACTGGTGCTATTTACATCATTGTGCCTAACTGCCATGCTGATTCCGTTGGGGCGCCTATAGATCCATGATTGTAGTAATTGCCTTAGTGCAGCTATTTTGTTGCAATTGAAAAAAACCCACCAATATTTCCGCTAAACGTGGCAACCTGTTTTCTGTAGCGACTTCAAAGCAAAGACGGTTTTTACGCATAATGATGGCGAAGTCCTTGGTCATGTTATACCTGGCTCTAAGTTTGTTTAGTATTCGTCAGATCCTTGGTGGTAGTTTACTTGTGCTATTGTTCATTTGGAATTGCAATCGTTTGGAAAGCGCGTGTAAATCCATATATGTTATAGACAAGTTCATAACACTGACGTAGATTGTTCGACGCTTCTAGTCAGGAAATCCTCATCCTAGCAGAGGGACTGGAGCAGCTTGGACAAATGAGACAATTCAACACGTGGCTGACGAAGATATAATATTATGGAAGTTTGACAGTACAATGGGGATGCTTTACAGCAGTTAACAATGTTACAGCCACTGCCAAGAAATCAATGCTTAAAAGCTAAATTGTAAATACTAAATGCAGCATATTTTTCATAAATATGGCACGCATACTTGCTATGAGGTGTGCGTAATTTTGAGAACCAGGGAATTATGCCCAAGCCACTTGTGACATTTTATATTCCCCATTTACTAACTTCCCTGTAAAGTAATGTGTCGTTGCAAAGTGTGACACCTTTTCATATTTAGCTAGTGCGATATCAATAAAATGCAGTGGATTATGGATACACCTCATCAGAAAGTCTAGGTTGTTAAACCTTCTCCTTATCCAATAAGAATCATCGAACGAGCATAGTTAAGAATTTGGCAATTCCTCTACTCACAGGTAGTGGGGAAAGTTAATGGAACACCCGCACCTTTACCTACTGCATGACTATTGTGAACTTATTTATAGCTTAACATTTGAACAAGCGTATCCGGCGACCCGTCCCTGCACCAAGTTTCACTAATCAGGAACAGCTGAGAATAAACAACATTCGCAACAAATTGAAGAAAATGCGTTTCGTTACTGATTGAATGATCACTGCTAAGAATGAGTAGGATACTGTTTTGCGGTCCAGAGCATTGCAATATATTCCCAACAATTTGCTGCAATCCACAATGAACCACGGATGATGATGAAGTTAATTGTTCTAGCTGCGAGCTATACCTAATCATGGCTGGTCTAATCAATTTGAGGTTTAAACCTTTCGCGAACCGACAATAGGAAGTTGCTGCATGTGAGCTTGGTCGCGACCGCCTATCATAAAACGTTTTGTGATCAACCGATTGTCGCACGTTACAACCCTCCCAGTCAGTGTTACTTGTACATGGGATTTAGAGTTAATCTGGTGGCAGAAGACCCATGACCGCGTTCCAGAATGGGAAGCGCGGCTCATGTACTTACCGTGGTTCGATTATGGTGAACGCCAGTAATTTACGGTTGTTGTCCCACCATCCAATAGCCATCCACTGTTTAGTGGAATTCACAAAAGACGTACTGCCAGTGCAGGAACGAATTGCTCTGTCACCTTAGTGGTTAGGACGTAAGGAATTCTTCGCAGACGAGTGATTTAGTGCAGGGCTCAGCTGAGTGCACGCGTAAGCTGGACGGACCAAGAGCCCACATGAGCCTGTTTTGGTCAACGAGCGTGATGAATACAGACAGCCACAACGTGTTTCCATAGGTAGTTAGCTGTCAGCTAACTTCGCACTGAATGCTGAAGTGCATGGCCAACCGTAGGCGCTAGGGCGATCAATGGTTATCCGTGTGTCTCGCTTGACAAATCGATACAGCTAGCTAGGCAGCGAAGTTGGCATAGGCAAGATAAAACGCACAAACAATGTGTGCATATGATAGCATCTCAGTGAACCGGATGTTTTGGATTATCTGATGGCGATATTAGGCATTGCAAGTTGTGTAAATGTCATTTACTCACGGCCACAGTAATGGAGCAGGAGTAAATAATGTATGCTGGATCACGTACCTGCATGTTACTCAGCGTGTGCAGATTATTTGGCTGTGCAGTGAATGTGATATAAACACCGGATCAATTTCTGGAATATAAAATACAGTGAACGCAGAAATGCGTCCCGTACCCGCCCGGTACGTGCTTAACCTAGTGAAAAAGTTCGAGCAAACTAGGAGTGTGTGTGACATGAAGAGAACCGGACCACCTCGCATCAACACGGACTCCTGTTCAGCTTACGCTGCAGTCAGTGAAGTGTCAAAAATGGCCTATCTCAGCATTCGTCGTATCGCACAGCACCGTGACACGACCGCCTGTCTGATAAACCGGATATTACAGAAACGGAACTTGGAAACTTTCGTGCACTTCAAGTGTAGGTTTTGAACCAGTACGATCTGGAGAAGTGGCATGAATTTTGCCGCTGTTTTCTGAATCACCGAGATATTCATTCTATCTTTACAGATGAGCTACTGTTTCATCTGCGTAGAACAATGAAAGATCATTCTTGAGCTACGAGCAACCCACGAAAATATATTGCATCAGTTATGCACCACAGTGTGAAACTGATGGCTTGGGCTGGATTAAGAAGCCAGAAAATCTTAGGCCCATATTTCTTTTTACTAGGAATGTGACCGGTAGGTTGTTGTTTTGAAGTACTAAAGTCTTATCCTTTCATAGCATTGTGGTACTTGGAAATGCTGCAACCAGTTTTGCTTCCATAGCTGGAGGCTGAAGGGGCATGCAGTACCATCTGGTGGTAGAAGTATGGTGCAACAGCACATTCTGCTATCACGGTGCATGCTTACCTCACAGACACATTTGGTCACCATTGGATCGGACGCGATGGACCATTGGAGTGGCCTGCTCGCTCACCAGATTTGAACCGAATGGATTATTTTTATGGAGCTATCTGAAGCGGTGCGTGTACAAAACAAGACCGTATGCATTACACCAATTAATATAAAATGTTGTGAACGAATGTCGCGCGATCACGAGGGATACATTGGAGAAAGCGCCCTCCAAGTGCATCAAGCGGCTTTTGCACTACAAGTAGAACGCCGGCGGACATTTTGAACCTACCGTTCACCAGCATAAATGGTCGTTCAAATACATTTCTCTTAATTTACTTATCATCATCCACAAATGTGTTAACGACTAAATTAGTTCACTGGCAAATGGTGCTAATAATGCATCCAGTCGGATAGAATTATTAACCTCCATGCTCACGTTGAGCATATAAGCAGCTTAGGCATCGAAATATTCGATGGCTACTTATAGCGGAACCATTGGGTCTCTATGAGCTAAAGTTGGCCCAGCTTTATTGTATATCCGACTGTGTTGTTGACTGTTTCAGGTTATTGCCTCTGACGTTGGTATTCTTGATGAGATGCAGTAGGTGGCGACATTCGTAAGTGGAGTGTTTCTGTGTCTGGTAGACTAATATGAGGTCTCCACGTAGCCACCTGCAGCGTCCACTGAACACTCCGAGTGATTTTAGTCGCTGCTGTTGATCGAGTTTAGAGCGCTACAAGCTTTAGCAAAGAACACCAAGCCTGGATTGAGTATTCGACGTGGGAACACAATAAGGTATTAGGCATCATAGAGAAGAATAATGAATTGAAGCATTCGAATGCCATATGCAAGCTAACAACGTGCTGGTTAGCACTTTTGAACTTTTGTCCGAGTGTCTGAAATAACCGAAGTCGTCCTGCACCAGCACACCTTGGTCAAGTTCCTGAGGGCTTGTCTGTAGGTCGTACACCCCAGTTTTGTTAAGATAGGAGTGTATTTGGCTTATGTGGACACCGTCTCACCTATACACATTGAATAGCAGTGTATTCCTCACAGGTCAATGCCAAGTCCCATCTAGGTCGCACACGCTACACCTTATGGTCGTACATTCCCTTGAGCGCTCGCAAATTTTTAACGTCATCCGCAAAAGGTAAAATTGTCAAGGTGTTGTCTGTCTCAAGAACGTCGCGCTCCACTCCATTGGGGTCAGGCAGAGATGTTCCGACCCTAACCTGTAAATGCTGTTCGAGGAGAAAATTACCACCCCATCCTAATACTACATCGCCGACCCTTTCCAGGTAGCCCATCATTACGTCAGCGATGATCGCTTCCATGGCATTGGCAAGCACAAGGAGAAGTGTTACCGGATAGTAATTGGCAGGATCAGACGAACTTCTCTGAAATCATCTAGCAAGTGGAAAAGTTAGGGTAATTGCTGCTAACTGCACTGCTTTAGGGTGAAGGTTATCTACTCCAGGAAAGCTGTGTGTACCCAAGGATAGTAGCTTATTCAGAAGCATTATTGTTATGAATTTGATGTGGATAACACTGATGATGTGGTGACAGAAGCAAGTATAAGGTTTGAGGCTATTACCCCTTAGAAAGTTGGTCAGTACTAGACCCGTGAGGCGTTGACCGCCTTTTCGTTTTGTGTGTTTATCCAGCAATCGCACTGAGTGGTGGAATTCCGCGTTGCAACTTTCTAAGTGTATTCACGTGCCTGTAAATAAGTCTGTGGTTCGAACGAATTCGTATCGCTATATCCTGTTGACGTGATACTTTGTCGTTACGAACTAACTGTACATACCTATTGCTCAGAGCTACGTACGCTGTCGCACTGCCAAAAATCTTCATGTTCGGCTTCTCATTAATAATGTAGGTTTCATGGGATTGTAGAAGATTTTGGCTCCGATGCTTCGAAGCCCATTGACGTGGTTTTTAAACCATTTATCCTGGGCTAACTCCGCAGCACACTCAGCCATGAATGCCCAACTAATATTTTAAACGAATGTGGACAGAGCCTGATAATGAGGAATTCATTGCATTTTTTCGGGTTCTGCATCATGTTATTCGTGGAAACAAATGAGATCAAACCGTCAGTCCTGTGAGCGCTTCGACCCAGAGAACCGCATAAACATAGGCTATCAACCTGTGTTTGTCGTTGGTTAACACTTCAAAATTTGCAGCGTGGATTCCTACTAGTCACTACGATTTTTGGGTACAAACAAGCAACAAATCCTACGATAGCAATAAGGTGCGGTTTAATTTCATATGCTACGAAGAATACCTCGATGCAGAGCCATAAAAAATGTAATGTAACATACGGGTTCTAATCTCCTAGGCGCCTATATTTGCACACGTCACCATTAATTCGGTTGCCATGTTGAGGAAGCTGCTCTGGTTGCGTACATATAGTTCCCTGGGAGTTGACAATATGCCACCAAATGCACTGCATGTAGCAGCTACCATGATATCTGAACCATTGACGAGTTCTTTCTAGAAATATCTGGAAGAACAGCAGGTCTCTAACATGTGGAAGCAAGGAATCATTACCCATAGTATCAAGAGTGGTGATCGTTCAGAGCATGCCAACTATCTCCCAGTGTGATTCTCCTCCTGGTACTTTCAAAGGAGATGCAATTGAGCAAAGCTGAGGCAGTAATGGTCCACGTCGTAAGATCTAACTTCAATGCTAAGGAACAGCACGGACTTCGTCAGCATCGGTTCCTATACAGTGTTTGCACGTGACAGTCAGGCCGAGATAGTCGAAAGTGAGATCGGTATTGAAGATATCCGCCTAAACATCTCTATAGCCATCGACCGAAAAAAACCGCCTTACCCATCTCCAAAAGCTGCAAGCGTACGGAGTTAGGAACCCTGTACTTCGATGGATCGGAAAATTCATCTTCAGCGTCGCCTTCAGGTTCCAGCTCGGGCTCATTTTTATCCAAGTTAACGTGGACTGCGGTGTTCTAGGTTGGTCAGTGTTGGGACCTCGGTTATCCATTTTATTCACTAATTAACTTACGAGCGTCAACAAGCCAACTTTTTTAGGTTTTCGCTCACGACATCGACAATCGGCTGTCAGAAAGGTCACAATACGCTGCATCGAGACTTAGACCAAGCCTTCGATGAGTCAAAGACAAACCTATTTCCGTTTCACACGGACTAGTGCAAAACGATGCATGTCTTCCACAAGCCCACATACGCATACAAGCTTGGAGACCTCAAGCTGAAATCAGCCTCACAAGAGCGACAGCATGGCGTGGTGTTGCAAGACGAGCTCGGCTATTCGGCACAGTTCGTGAAAGTGTTCAAGACGGCGAACCAACGACTTGATCAGTTATGGAGGTTCGTCGGGCTGTTATATCCCTCCATTTCCAAAAGCTCAGTGCATATATAAGGCCCTATGTGGAGTACGCGTCCAGGGCTTGGCAACCCTGTTTAGAACGCCATGTGGTTGCGCTGGAGACGACACTGTGAGAGGCAACGAGCAATGTTAATGGGTTGTCCCACCTACAATACCATAGGCGATTGAGAGCCCCTGCCGTGTACAGCGGCAGATACCACCGTCTGCGGGGTGAACTCATGCTGGCATTCCAGATCTTGACTAACCTCAGCCACGAATGCCGCCACCTCTTGAAGCTTAGTCACAACAGGGAATTTCATTGTCATATGTTGGAATTTACCACAAATACAGTCGGCTGGAATTCAGCCAAGACTATTTTCCTTTCCAGTTTGTCAGCGTTGCTACGCTCTTTCGTGTTTTGTAATTTTTGCACTTACGTTACCCATGTTTAAATGTCATCCATGTAACTTAACCCCAACTGCTTTACTTGAGCTGATTTCTATTCATTCAGTGACGAGATGGCGCATATAAGCATTGTGCTCGCTAACTGCACGAACTCGGGTAGACGGATATACCTTTGTGTTAAAATGGATAATGTGGTGAGTCCACAGATGCGACTTTCACTTTTGTCCAGCTATTGTTGACTAACTTTATTCCCACAAACCATCGCACGGGACTTCTATAGTCATGGCTTATGTATCCGTATTATACCATCGTTTCATTCTTCCGTTGTTTGCACTGTAGTCTTTGCTCAAAGATATTTTTCCGTGCATAATACTATTTTGCCAGTCGCCCAAACTTACTCGGAATATGTCCCAGTTCCTTAGCTATTTGCGTCTAGTAGGTCACATTATTGACGTTTACCGACGCTTTAAATTTTAACAATGCGGCCTATCTGGGTGTCAAAATAAGACTTTGGTACCACGACTGAACTGTATCAGCGATCTACTCCGTGTGTATACCAAGCTGTAGTGCGCGTGTTAATACTCTTCGGGGAATTGATTTATTAGCTAATCCATAGGTGTAAAATATTGTTTACATATACACAGTCTGCGTTACGTAGTTGTAGCTAGACAGATGACGGCGTCGCCAAGGCAGACACTACGCTAGCACACCCATAATTTTTTTGAGATTGAGAAAACGCTTCATTGCGGAATGTTCTAAATTAATTAAAACAACGAAATCTTCAGTATAGTTTTAGGCTCCATAAAGAGCAGTACAGTCAAAAATGAAATTCAGGACGCGGTGCAGAACTAAGCGATTATTACAAAGGTTGTTGAATAATTAAAAGCGTCGACGCACAGAGATGATGCACTCTTCTCAAACCTAACTCCATCTGGCTCACACCCTCCGCGACTCCATGGTTTGCCAAAACTGCCCATAGAAATCTTCCCATGCAAACAATAGTGGACAGGTCTACTTCCGATCTTCATTCTGTCGTAGAGCGGATAACGGATTTGATGGAACTGGTTCGCAAAGAATTGTCAATTCATACGGCTAAAAACATGTTTGATTTGGTCACCCGAATAGAAAACCTAAACGCGAAGAATAAATTAATGCTTTCCTTTGGCGTGGAATCATTTTTCACGAAGGTGCCGTTGGTAAATCTGTGATATTCAGTTATGATTTCATCCCTGAGAGAAACAGTGGTGTTGGAATTTTGGTGAATAAACTAAATGAACTGATTCAGCGTTGCATCTACAAGGCGCAATGTCTTTTTAATGAAATATATTATAGACAGATAGATGGAGTCGCAATGAGTTGTCCCCTGTGCCTCCTTTTAGCCAAAACCTTTCTCCCAAAGCTCGAACGTGGACAAATGAACACTTATTTCTTCACTGGGTTTATAATACCGTTACATGGACGACACATTGTCTGTGACTATCTCACCAGTTAACGAACGCTATTAGATCAGTTTATTAGAGTATATACACCATTAAAATTCACCAATGAAGTTGAGCAAGATGGCTGTTTGGCGTTCCTAGACGTTCCAATGCATCCACGCGAAAACGAGACGATTAAAGGAATGCTTTTGCAAACCTACATAAGTAGGTCAATACACCCAGTTTCAGCATTATATCGCTGAGATACAAGAGGAATTTGGTTTCTTGCTTATATCCTCGTGCCAGAGAAATCTGCAGTCCAGAGACGCTGGAAAGCGAAAGAAAACACTAATTTAACACGCTGCAAGAAAAGGAGTAAGCTGTGAATTTTATATAATCACTGCAAACATCCTCATTTCGTCAAGTCTGTCTCAACAGTGCCAAAAAAGATGTATTTCTGAAGTTTTATTTAAAGATTACTTTGTGTTCGAACTGCTGAATAAAAAATCTCGACGACATTGGCTAAGTCGCCAATCTGAAAACAAATGACGGAACAGTACCACTGATTCCTCAGCGTATAAAGTATAGCCTCCCGGTTTGGTTCGAATCGTTTGTCTTATACCAGTTTACCGGCGTCTGTGGTGCTAGAGGAAGTTCTTCATATGGACAGATGAAACGAACTTTAAACTTTCGTCCAAACATACTAGTGGTCAGGCGCCCAAAAGAGTGATGGCTTGTGTCAAAGTATACAACAGTAGAGGCCTAAATTTGTGTTTGCAAATTTTGTGCACGAGCATTGTAACAATTAACAAATTCCAACCCTTACATCTGCACTTTAAAATGTTCGGTTATTGTTGTTGTTCTACGAAACGCACTATGGAACAGCTGTCCACAGACGTGGTGATTTACGCAACAAACCACTGGCCGTAGTGCGAAAAGCAAACGACTGCTCCGGGTGGCATAAGCAGTGGCTAAACAATTGCTAAAATCCTGTCTGTGATCTTGCCTAAAATATTTACAGCGAGGTAGTGGTAAACGTAAGTTGTGCATTCCATATGTGCCTCGGACATTTCGCATCATGGCGCGCGGCAAATCGGCTTTCATTCGCCAGCGCTAGTTTTACATGCTAGGAACTCAATCAACGACCACCACCTCGACCCATGGCGGTCAAGCCTGCTACGTCCTTATTAAAAGCATTAACCACCGGCTCACCAATCACCAACAGATACGCGATAAATCATAATTGCGCACCAAGCATCCATATTTAGGTTTCAATCCATTAATTCAGCTTTAGCGCGGTTGTACTGCAAGGCGGCAGCGAAACAAATTATGCGACACTAGCACGTGCACTACTTCCCCTGGGCACCATAGCGTTCCTTCAAATGCAGAACTGGCTATTTCTAGCTACACAAAATTGCACTCTGACTTGACATTACAATAACGTGAGCAAAACACTTGTTCACTTACCAGGGGATTTTTGACCGCAAAAGGATTTGCATATCAATTAGTTTTGGTGCATCAAACCCTTGTGGATTCGTTTATGCAAGTCGATATCTCTAGGTATTTCGGCAAACCATTTTCCAACAGTCTTAGTTTTCATAGTTTTTAAACCCTATCTGCATTGTCTAAGGTTATTCATGAACGAGTATCACGCGATACACACCAGAATGAAGTAGGTGATACGCTACACATATCACTCGCACATGTCGCATTGGAAGCCGATCCAGTGTCATTGCCTAATGCTGGATATCAGATATCGCTGCAACCCCCGTACAAATGTATTGCAAGTGTTAAAACGCTTAGAAAACCCGAGCGATAGTCGCAGCCACTGGTTGTCCAAATTCAAGACCGGAACAGATCCGCAATCGCTGGGGGTAAGTCAAAAAGTCTATGCTGGTGTAGGTATGGAGGTGTTAAATAATAACAATAAATGCCAAAATTGACAAACCTCAAACGGTTAGCTCAAACACATGCACAATAAATACTCCAGTGAATATCGCAGGCGAAAGATCCAAAAGTCAAATAAAGACCAGCGCAAAATGCAAGCAGGTGGGTGAATATGTAACTGAGCAGCACCGCTTCGAAGCCACTCAACACAGGAATTGACTGTCTAAACTTATGGACATATGCCGAGCAGTCAAACTCGCTTGATGCGGCAATGATTGATAGGGCAAAATACACCAGTAGCATAGGTTGAAAGATCGATTGGCTATGTAGATAGGCAGGTTCCGAAGAGCTGATTGGCGGAGTGCCTGTCATGCGTAGTCTACGGTGAGGCTCCTTGAGGCGTCTGTGATGTGCTAGCGGTAACTAGCACGTCAAACGATGAAGGGTGTAAAAGCAATATGTGTAAGGCAGGTTTGAGTAACCATAGAGGGTGGTCTATATGAGCAAAGTCGAATGGTCGAATGGTAAAACTGCCTTCACTGGCCTGTAATTCCATTCCTGATTAAATTGCAACAGCGGCAGATATTCTGCAACCCATCTATTCCAAAACAGTGCAGATAGGTAATGTACTTGCCACCAACTACGATTGTATGCATCAGGTAAAAGCCCGACCAATAAGCCTGATGCGCCGGGTCAAAGTATCGACAATTCATTTGGAGTTAGAGCTGGCCAGTTGGTCGGGTCCGAAGGTAGAGTTACCAGCGGTCTACGCTTGATGATACACTATGCATCAACTAACTGGGTACGCAAGGCCTTTTCACATAATACTTGTTTTGTCGTGACTGACAATTAATCTCGTCTAACCGATCGTACCATACGCTCCACACTCCACCTTTATGGCTGGCCGCCGGTGGGTTAAAATTCCACTACATGCCGAGGCATAGCGTTTTACCACTGATTCGCTATTACGACCACTTCTTTGTGGCGACCCTCAGTTCCGCATCCCCTCCCACAAAATTGCCTCTGGTGTCACTAAATTTTGCACCCGGAGTACCTCTGAAGGCAAAAAACCACATCAAAGCCCTGACAAAGGAGTCGGCATTCAAGGTACTGGATAACTCAATGTGAACGGATCGAGTCTACATGCAAGTGAAGAGACATCCATACCTTTTCCCAAGTTTTCTTCCGTGCTTAATGATAAACGGCCCAAGGTGATCAACGCCAACCATCTTAAAAGCATGTCATCCCTTCTCTCTTAAAGCTAACGGCAGCGGTGCCATCATTTGCTGATCGCTAGTGGCGAGCCGTCTTCTGCATGTCAAATAACTCCCTATCAATCGTTTTACGGAGGAGCGTCCTGTTACGCTAGGGTACTTGCGGCGCAGACTCGCCAACACTTTTGAACCGCCCAAATGGCCACCAAGGAGGTGATAAAATCTGATTAACAATGCAGTCACTGTATGCTTGGGAGGTAATATTACAAGGAACTTGAAAGAATTTTCGTATTTCGTGTATGCCAATCTTCCTCCTAGACTCAGTAACCCTCCAAGTAGTATGTGACAATGTCGCATCAGCCACCTATGGCGCGCTTTCCCTCTAGGAAGTGATGTTCCTTCTCTCGCCTCATCAAGTCGTTTTAATTTAGGTATGTTAACTTCGTTCTGTGTCCTTCTAATAACGTCGACTTCTGTTTTGTTAATTTCATCGAGACTGATCAACCCAGTACACCGTAACTCATCATCTGTTCTGTATACGCGACGTAACGAGACTGGACCTTAACGTGGTGCGACGGTTTGCGTAACTCATTGAGCCATTGAGCTATACTGGATGGTGCCTCCGGGCATCCTGGGAGATACTCCTACCAGGTTAGGCAATAGTGAGAGGTCCGAAAAACTCAGTCTTCTGGTCCTGCAGTTGGGGTTCGAAATGGGATGGAGTCCACTTCTGTAAAACTAAATTCTTGCCACTCTACGCTGCCTTGCGGACAGGCTTTTGAGTCAAAGGCTTTTGGTGAGGAACCTAATCATCCTTCCGCTTGCGCTCCCACCGATTGCAGTTCTAATGCTGTCAGGGACACATTCTATTACGGACTGAACTGCGCAGCGCTACTAGTTCATATATTATAGTAACTGCAGGGGATATGAACACACAAGTAGGGCGCTTGAGCTCTTCAGAAGCTCAGCTGGGTGGTAATTACGGGCTTAACTCCGAACGAACTGACAACGGCGAGCGCCTGCTACAAGTTTATGCGGAGCACCAGTTGTTTCTTAGTAGCACTGCTTTTAGACGCAGTGGGCGCCGAAGTGCCAATTGGCGTCCTCCTGTATCTGGTCAGCGATGGATCCTAATTGACCAAATAGCCATATGTTACAGGGGGCGTGGTTCCATCTTGGATTGCCGATTGTACTGTAATACCTTCATCTAATCTGTTCACGCATTGGTACGCTGTGGTTTCCCCATGATCTATAACGCGAGGCTTACCAAGCGTCTCCTCCGATTGGCAACGGAGAAATTATATCAGCCCTCAGTCAGGCAAGTCTATCCAGACACACTACGTACTGAACTATCTATGTTTTGTCTTAATGACACTGAGCTTCATTGGAATCGGCCGCCGTGCACGACGCAGGAACATCTTCTTGTGCCACTATCAATTGTCACTGCACTAGTCACTGGATATCCTAGAGCTCAGTGAACCAGTTGGAATCCAGAAGGAACCTCACAGCTGGCTCTGAACACAATGTGGCAAGGCGGGCTATTAGGCACGAACTAAAGCGGAGTTTACGTGCTGACAAGCAAGCCTGGTGGACCAGTACAGCTCAAGAAATTTAGGAAGCAGGAGCAGTAGGCAATTACCGCAAGCTCTTCCAGCTGTTCCACACCACTGGTCCCAGGAAACCAGTCATCAGTGAGCCAATCAGAGACATTGCGGGTGCACTGATACACAATAAGGAGCGCCGGATGACTCGTTGGGCAGCGGACTTCCAAGATAAGTTCTGCTGGCCCCTGCTCCGGGAAATCTTCCTACTCAAATGATGCAGGACGTGCCATGGACGTTTAGTTTAAAGCCCCCGTCGGAGGCCGAGTTCCGAAATGCGATCACAGCCCTCAATCGTTTTCACGCTACTGACTTGGATTCCCTCCCACCTGCACCATTTAAGGATGGAGGGGAGGTCCTCTGCAAAGCACTGACCTCCTTATTCGAACATATCAGGGATGAAGAGTGTCCCGACTGATTGGCATGTATCGATTATAGTAGCAATATACAAGAAGGGCTGCCACGTAGACTTGTCTAACCACAGGGGTATTAGTCTAACGCCACTCGTTACAAAATTAGTTGTCTCGATTCGCGTTCGGCACCTCACTGTGGAACGGAAATCTCGGATTTGGGAAGAACAGTCAAGTTTTCGCCCACGACATGGCTGTATAGACCATATATTCACTTTGCGACAGGTGCTAGAGCAGCGGCACGCATACCGCAGACCGACAATAGCTGTGTTCCTCGATTTCAAGAGTGCGTTCGATTCGGTCGATCGGTCGATTCTGTTCGAAATACTTGCGCGGAAAGGTGTACCCACGAAATTTGTGAACAACCTACGTCCTCTATACTCGAACACTACAGGCCACACCAGAGTCTACGGTGGTCTATCGGATAGCTTTCCGAACACAAGTGGCATTCATCAGGGTTGTCCGATTTCCCCACTTTTGTTCAACTTCGTCGTGAATGCTATCATGGAGTGTTCCCTTGCGAAAACTCACAACCAATGTATTGAAGTGTTGCCTGCTGAAAGATTAGTTTAATCCTGATTTTGCGGACAATATCATCTTGCTTTTCAACAATCTTGCGGCGGCAAATCAGCCCTGAATAGCACGTCTTAAGCGGTCTCATTATTTGGA
Organism: Dicrocoelium dendriticum; assembly: GCA_944474145.2. Taxonomy (NCBI): domain Eukaryota; kingdom Metazoa; phylum Platyhelminthes; class Trematoda; order Plagiorchiida; family Dicrocoeliidae; genus Dicrocoelium; species Dicrocoelium dendriticum. The sequence continues at coordinate 161,748,093 of OX104063.1, read as the reverse complement.
ATGCAATCCGCACCTTCAAAGTGCGAAATGTAGCTGCAGGACAACTAGCCATTTTATGGCCCCTTGACCCTTACTAACGAGGAAGTAGAGGTGCTTGGTCAATTCACTTATCTTGGCAGCTGCATCAGCACTGATGGGCGCCTAGAAACTGACGTCAGCTCACGCACTGCAAAAGCCAGAGCTAAGTTCTTGAACGTGCGGCATCTTTGGCGACAGAAGGGAGTTACCCTTCGTCTGAAAGGTCGTATTTGCAAGGCCACAGTGAGGGCCGTCCTGCTCTATGGTAGTGAGACTTGGCCTGTTCGGTCTAAAGATCTGAGGCGCTTGCAAATCTTGGCTCATCGTTGTCAGCGAAGTATTGCTGGTGTCGGATCGTACTAGCGTACCAGTAACGATGATGTGCGTAGGCGAGTACTAGATGGTGATAATCAAGCTAGGTCCTTAAAACAACAGATAGCACTGAATAAGTTGCTTTAGCTCTTACACGTGCTACGTATGCCTGGTCAACTCTTACCTAGGAGGGCCTTGTTTCGTCAATCAGATGTAGGGCGGCGCTCGGCTCGAGGTGGAAGGTAGTTGGCTTGACAGCGGGAAATGAAGTTATTGACAACTAAACTGGGTGCCGTTGGTCCGTCACGTCATCTGCGTTGAAGTCCATGTGACTCGCCTTGTGCTTTGCTCGAGACATTACAGGACATGGCTCGCAACCGACAACAGTGGCGCGTCTGCTGCCGTCTCCTAATCGGATTGTCTGTTTAAAGTGTGTTTGGTGCTAAGTTATCTGCGGGGCAATGGCTGATTATTATGCGAAGCAGTGAAGGCCACAAAGAAGCTATCTGACAGACGCCGCCTTATCTTTGCATTAATGCCAGCTGGTTATGACTGTATGTTGTCTACGCAAGGTGTAGGTGCCTTGACCCTGAATGTTTGCTTAGGGCATTACAGTTTTCAGGTAAGTCTCTCTTCTCCCCTTTAGTATTATTTATTTCATAGGTCATCATAGCTGTATGACAGCGAAACATTAGTGCAATTGGCTGATGTATTGCTGCTGTTGATGATACGCGACTCTTCTTGTACCTTGTGGATCGGTTAAGCTACACAACTGACCTTAGCCATTTAATCCAATGAGAACACATGCGAGATAGGACGGAAAATGGTATCTCGCTTTGGGTGGAGTATTACTGAACAGTCGAATGCTTAACCTCCATCACATTAGGTTCAACCAGTGGGACAAATTTAGGCCATTCATCTTCGTCACTCGTCAAAAACTGCCGTCCTTTAAACCAGCTGTCCAAGCACATCGAGGAGTATGTGCCGCTCGATAGCTGGTCGGCAGGACTGTATCCCGAAGTAAATTCTCTCCATTGACAGGGTATTGAAAACGCGTGGATGGTAGATAGTCGATTGGCCACAAGGTGCTGAACTTACTAGAGTGTTTGTTGAGGTACTACAAAATTGTGGTGGAGTCGGTCCAGAAGCAGACCATCTCAAATTACATCTGAGCTCTTTCACGAACGTCCTTTAAACACGCTGATAGCGAGAACTTCCGCAATCATCTTCAGCCGTGTAAAAGAAGAAGCTTTCAGGGGCGCTACTCTTGACTTCGAATAAAGTAAGGCGCATTACGTGAGAGTACTAGTGCAAACTCTAGCTTACGCAACCGCGCCATATCCGGTCTCCGCAGCATGGCAAATTACGCGTAGTTGTGGCAACTCGACAGACACTAGGAATTGGTGGATACACCTGGGAAACCTTAAAACTCCTAAGGATCTCACTCCATTTAGTCAAGCATACCAGGATTCTTCGTTCTCACCGGTAATTGAATCATCCCAACGTAATTTGTCTCGACACATTCTTTGCAACAATGACTTAGCAGACATAATGACTGGTGCTATTAATTCCAAGGGATAACGGATAGTTGCCAGCAAAGACAAGATGCCTCTTCTCGAATAACTCCTTTCTGTCAATCCGAACTGAAACAGAAAAGCATCCGCATCGGCATGCCACCACAAGCCTAGGGTCAGCCGAATGAATCCAGGTAATTTATGGAACACAACAGGGACGTAATCATGAAATAATTCAAAATGTATTTTTACTGAGCTAACAGGCAGAGGGAAATGGAATCAATGTATACTAGATTTGTGTTCCTTTTGTATAAAAGTCGTGCATTATTTTAATGGAAATCATGCGTAAGGATTTAATAATAGAGGCAGCTGACTTTAAAATAGTGCTAAGAAAACGAAATGTATTCAGAAAATGTGCGTTGTTAAGGTGCCCAGCAAAGATTTAATGACATGATTCATAGGATGATGTTAAGGCAGCAGCAAACACCAAATTTTGTTGACCACTGATAGTTTTTGTGCGAAGAGGCAGGGATTTTTTGAGAACTAAGTGCCTAGGCTATTGCAACTATATACGAGAATGAAACGACTTTTAAGCACTCTAAATTTAACAAATATATTAGGTATTGATTCTTAATTTTGATATTGTTATATACTAAATGCATTGTGTCCAGTAAGTAAATGCCCACTTGCCCGATAATAAACAGAAGCTTAGATGTTTGCATAACCCAAATTGCTTTCGACTATCACCCTATAAACCTAATAGATGCAATTGCATGCCGTAAACTATATTTTAAGCTTAGTGCCATATTTTACCGATGGATTAACTGGACGCAAGATAGTTTGAGAGAAATCAACCACCTTGTCTTCTAAGATTGCTGCTTATACTGTCGAATGCTCAAGATAACTGAAGTTTCTCGATTCCATTCTTATAACTTAGTTGCTAACATACACAACCGTAGTAGACTGATTTCACAAATCTATATTAACTTTTTGACGCAACCTAATAGCTTGGTGTGATCTAAACGTATTACATCATCATATGTTTAGCCATCTCTTCCCTAGTCTTGAACTGTTTCTGATACGAGTCATCATTATGGATTTGGTTAACATGGTATTACGGCGTAATGGATAGTGGCATTTTTAAATCGTTACAACTGCAACACACGACATCATACTGCTCGATACTATAGTGAAACTCTCTGTCAACCGGGTGCATGCCGTAATTGATACAGACTAGACGCCGCAATAGCGAAGCAGCTATTTGTCCTCCAATATTATTTATTAATTCATACATAAACAATCCACTCAACTAATGTATTTCGGAAAAGATTATGCTGTCAATAAGGAATTATTTTTAGTCAGTAAGTTATCAGTCATGTGCATACTGAGAATCATCTACTAGTGTACATATGCCCTGTAATTTTATACTTATACTCTTTTGCAGTGCACGTCCTTAGTACTTCCATTAGTTTTGCTGGTAAAATACACATTTACTCAGAGAACAACCACTGGAACCAAGTCGACACTAACCAACTTTTCCGCACTACATAGCGAAGAACAGGGTGAATTAAGTTTCTGGATAATTAATAATTCTCCCACCACCCTGAAAATTTGGAATCTACTTTTTACTACTGGGAAACACGTTGGCATCATCGGTCAACTGCGCTTGGAACGGATGGGCAAGAAAATCAGCTCATTATTGCACGACAACACGATTATCCAAGCTGTCACACTTACTCGCATATATCAACCATGTTTCTGGCTTGAGGCTGCTCTTGGATGCACCGACAAAGGCACCGAATACCCTTTTAGTTCTAATTGACTCAGGTCTGCTCCTGTTCGTTGCTCGCGATCCACACTTTGCTCGTTCTGTGGGGTTCGATTTTACCTCATATACGTTTGCCCAGCGTTTCGACATGCACTGTCCATTTCAAAGTTTGTTAAATGTGATCGCAATTGATCTACTATATTTCGCTATACTAAATGGTCTCCATTTTCTCGGTGCATACCTGGCATCATTATTCCGCTTATTTCGCAACCGTCAAGATTTGTTTTTTCTTCTGACCGTTTTTTCCCTATCCCTCGTGACGCGCTGGTGTGTGTTCTCTTCCTCGATCACTCATTATGAAGGCGTAGAGTAAACTTGTTGGTTTTCTACTGAACTGTAATACAAATGAAGAAACCTTGGTTGTTGACTGTGTGCTGACTCGATAGCAAAGTGGAACACTAGAGGTTGCTTCATCACATACAAATGATGTGCATTTTATTCATGTCTACATTCCATGATTGAGCCGCCCTTTATTCCGTTCATTTACGGGTGGCATTGTTGCTTTTGTCTTCACTGGATCCGTCACTTGTTCAAAACCGCCTGGAACAACTTCGATTCCAACTACGGTCTTTATCCGGTTATAACGCATTTTGGTCAACCGTACCTCGCTGGAACATTGCATTCGAATACCTAGGATCTTTGTTCACAGGAATTCTCCCGATCGACTGAATTGTGAAACCACAACCAAAATGTATGTGTTTTCTGCACGACACATCGATTGAGGTCAAAAGCCGTCCAATCCCTAACACTGCAACAGTTCCTCGGCTACATTAGAAATCATCGGTGGTTTTGGTGTACTGCTCTCGATGAATGTATGGCAGTTTTAGCAAATCGAAATGTATGCATTTACTTCCTTTCACTTGAATGATCAAAACGCCCTTCAATGCAGCAGTTCAACTGTAAGACCTCATCTGAGCGTTATCTCGGACCAATTGAGCCACCTTTCTCGTTGAATTTGTCAAATTAGCAGTCGTTTCGTTTCATTCATTGCAACCACCACATTACAATTGGCGACGCGACCCCTGTAACGGATACAGGCGGTGTACCTTCAGATCACTTGATGTTTCTTCCGGCTTGGCTCCTGGTTGCAAATAAGCACACAACAACTTTAAGAATTCATCCATCATTTGTTTGTTTAGTAAGTTTCCATGACACACTGTGATAGCGTACGCGGTTGATTGTCTGGCATAAGTTCATCTAACGCTAGGTCCGACACCATATGAAGTAGCACTGTCACCGGTCTATATATATGCTTAGTGGTTTAAGTATATGCCTGAATCTAGTAGGCCAATCTTGCAAGAAGCCCACTCATGTCCTTTGTTATTATCAGCCATGATAACGGTTTGTGGTCCGTGAACGACAAAACTCATTGCTTATTATGTATAGTATCTACTCCAACTCTCGAACCATAGCAAGACAATCCTTCTGGGTCGTAGGAAATTTGAATCTACGCCCGTTAGACTTCTACTGGCATATTTTATCAATCTGGCTGTTTGTGGTAGCAGTTCATCGTTTACAAGATTGCTTGCATCAACCGCTATTTTGCACCTAGCACTCGGATTCAATATGCGAAATTATGCTTTAATTGTTTAGAAGCCTGCTTCGTTTCGGATGTCAAAGTGAACAGTTCGTCTTTGTGGAACAGCTTTACCAACTGGCTGATCATCTCTGCAAAATAGGGTACGAATTTCGAATCCTATGCCAATACTCCCAATAACAAAATTCGCAGAAGCTTGTATTTTTAGCTGCCAAATTCCTGATCGCCTCAGGTTTATTAGGGAGTAGTTTTACTTGACTAGTCCACATAATGTTACTCAGATATGCAAATTATCTATATATTAGTTGGAGCTTTTGCGACTTGGTTTCAAACTGGCTTTCCCTAGTATCTGTATACAGCTGCGAGTCTGGCAAAATCTTCATGTTCTGCTCTAGAGAAATTAATGATGTCAAATCCATAAGCCACCACACCATGAAGGCTTACTAGATTCATCAGTAGTAACGACTGAATGTCGCAGGAGCTTTGTACAGTATAAACAAAACTTTCTATTGCCTGACTCCACGCTAACAGCTGTATTGCAATGATCTCCTGCTTCGATGAAAAGCTGCCAGTATCACGAAAGGAGATCTGTCAACCAGATATGTTTAGTGTTTTTTTCCAAATCTGTGTCACCGAGAATGCGTCGTAACCATCACTCTGTTTGACACTCTGAAACAATACAGAATATCTAGATTGCTACATGAATGTCTGCTAGGAACATGTTGCTGTTTAACATCAAAACCCTTGGTTGTCTGGTTTAGCTCGTTCATTACTGATCGCACTCAACAGGTTCAACTAGCTATCTGCAGCTCATCATCGCTGCCTGCCTTTAGTGTTACGATCCGAGAAAGGGTCCTTGGCCCCTTGTTTTTGTTGATATAAAACAGTGACATAAAAGACACAAAAAGTGGTACCGGGACTTTTGCGCTTATAATATTAAGGTACTGTGAACTTTGCGTAAGCTTCAAAAATACTTATTGCTCTCAAAACATGGTATGGCAGCTGACCTAGATAATTCGCTACAGCGAAATGTGGAACATCGGTGCATCTGTGCAAACTATTTGGACGCCTTATGTCTTTACGAAAAGCTGACTGGATTCCGGGTAAAATAAGCTACTTGGGTAAAAATTATTCAAGAACCCCTAATTTCGGAAGACAGAAAACTTTACAAAAGCAATGTGTTGCCTAGCGTCGAGGCAAATTTAATGTCACCAATATTGCATGAGCTCAAGGTTCATAGTTACAAGACACGCGTGCATTCAACGTTGGAATATGGTTCAGTAATATATATACCAGTTGTAGGAAACGTGACTACTTACTCCTGGAGAACAAGCAAAGTCGATTAACGGGGATGTATTTGGCAAATCTCCAGCGCCAGACTACTTGCAAATCCGTATATTGTTTAACTAATTAACTTCGTGGCTACGGAGATTGAAAATCAGCCTGAAGTTTTCGGTCGACATAATGCAAAATGGCGTATTCGCCCTGCACACTAATATACACTTTATTCAGAAGGTTATGTATGGTATAAAGAAAGAACGTGATTCGTAAACTACCATTAGAACTAACTAAACATGCAGGAACTTTTACCTGTCAATGTACTCCACTACGCTAAAGAGGCCACTTACTGAATTGCTACTATTCGATTAAAACTATTTGTTTGGAAAATGCTGTGTAATTGCCTCACCTTGGTGCAATACTCCGGTGAAACTGGAATTAAGATAGTAAGTCATGTATGACGAATAGTTAAGTATTTGTGCACAATGACAGCATCATATGAAAATGTGGCAAACTGTCTGAATATTATACACTTCTTTATATTTCACCTATTCAAGCATTATATTTCTTTTCGTTCTGCCGGGGTAACTTGACAACCCTTTCTTTATCTACATTTACTTCGGACTGCTATATGTTATGCTTAATTTCCTGTTGAAAACAACTCGACTACCCTTGGCAGTTACTGGTGTTATAACATGTCATTTTTCCACACTGATTACTGTACAAACTGATTGCCTGGGGTCATTGGATCTATCTCAAAAGTGTATACGAGCTACTTTTAGTTTCTTTTTGTATTAAACTATGTCACACAAAATGTACAGCCTAAAGCAGAATCCACTAAATATATATCACACATTTAGCAATACTTTCATTTCAGCACTTTCTATACTTCTCTTTCTCAGTGTTGAGCACGAATGAGCCAATCCCCTGTAGTGAAGGATTGAAGCTTAGGAATTAATCCATGCACCAGCGTGAGGTTAATTATCACGTAGATACACTGGCGACATAAACATGCTCACGCAAGTTAAATTGACAAGAACTTCGCCAGTAGACTAATTCCAGTCGCGAAATGGTCAACAGTTAAAATAGGACCAGTGGCTTAAAAGTGTTTACATTCGAAAAACATATAACTTTCTTTTTGCGAGCCTACTACTCACTATAACTAACAGCAACGCTGAATATTAGCTAAAAACTTGATGACTCACTTTCTCTTATCCCACACAATCCCCAAGCCAGATGGGCGTGGAGTGCGGATTAGAACTTTTAAGGAACTACCCCGTGTAGAAGTTAGAGAAGGTACCAAGGCTAACCACATTAACTCGTACTCTTTTTAATAGCTAATTTTCTCCTACTCCCAACCCTATTGTTTTAGCATTTTTACTGGATAAAATTACCAGAAAGCTAACTTGGAACTGCTCTGGATGATTTAAAGTAAACATCAATTACTGGTTTAGTTGTAAAAATGGACAGGACCAAGTAGTGAGACTGCATCTTGCAACGTTGAAATATACCACTTATTAGGATTCTTGCATATGTTCCAAGTTAAGACAGAGCTCGCGCGTATGCAGCAGAGATCCGTGGTCCTGTGTATCGTGTTCACTTCAGAGTATAGGGCAGGAGGTACATCAGTAACAGTTATGTATAAAAATGATTCAAACGCTGGTAGCCTGGGTCAGTTTTTTATATATCGTTTGGTTTGCTGGGCTTGAAAATTGGTTTCAAACGTTACACTACCATACTAGTTGGCACAGTCAGTGCAGTGATGTGCATTGTACAATCTTGCTGATTGAGTCACCTATTCGTGATCAACAGGCGGGTGGGTTTTTATATCGGACTATGGATGTGGGCTTCTTGATGAGGAAGTAGCTCCATTTGTTTGTCGCGTATCGCGTTTTATCTATTTCTTTCAATTCGCCGGATCAATTTCCTTCTTAGTTGTTTTCACATGGGATTGATGGTATTGCGCATGTTAAATGAATTAGTAAAGGAAAAGCAAGCTTTAAGTAATTCCCTTCTTATGTAAACATTCCTGAACGGGTTGGTGACGGCAACAATGGTCAAAGAAATTCAAAGCAGCCATTTACATGAGAAATACTTACAGATTACATTATGGAATTTAAGAATAACTACCCGTGCCTTAACATAAGCTGCGCTTAAGCGCTATTCTTTTGAATCAAAATACGCCGTCATTAGATGAACGAAGCGGGAAGAGATAAATATATATTGTATACACTTGACCATAGCACATACCTAGGTAGGTTCATCCGCAAAGATTAAAATGGTCATTCAAACTCACCGAGCATATATTAAAGGTAGGTAAGCGTATCTTGTTACCTCACCGTTAGAACTTATCTGGAATGATAATTCGATTTCTCAAACACTTCACTGTGTTGGATACAAGCCATCTACTAGTTTGAGGACACTTCAATGACAAAAAGACAAACGAGAACCAAACAATCTAAAACGACACATCCCGAATAAATTACGACAGCTGTGAAAAGAGCTGTGTGTGACATACCGGCCATACATAAGAATATCGAAGGGCGTGCGTAAAACACTATACACCGTCACTGGACTCAGTGCATGTGAATTATGAGGGACAATTCTTAGATTCTGGTTCAAGCAGAACCACATAGCTTTTTGGTAAATGTACAGACAGCTGAACACAATAACACTGGTTCTAGAGAGCTACTCATCGTCTCTCATTTGTTTTCAATATTCTAGTCTGTAAAACTAAGCTGATGTTCCGCCTCCATTAAAAAAACATGTTCTTTAAAATTTCTGTAAGGTCTTGCATTACAACACTTGTTCTGATACTATATCTCAGTGTGTCAACAGGCGCTTTCATAGATTTAAGTGTGTAGGCCCTGCAAATAAAGGAAACATTGATGTTGGCTCAGGTTTGCTGATTTAAAAATAGTAGCGTTCCGAGGCTGCTTGCCAGAGAAGATTATAAAACGCGCTTTCTGACAGCTAGTAAATGAGGTTGTGACATTTAGTGAAGAAATTTTTGAAAATTGACTAGAAAGAAAAATAATCACAGTGTTTGTCCTAAATTATTCAGCATTGCATTGGTAGATTATAGAGGTGCAATGCACAAGAAGCAGAATCAACAGATTTTAATTAATCATATTTGCGCCTTTGCTTACTATCTCTTTGTATTCGTCCTCCATTCTGATGCTCTAGCAAATATACCTGGTGTCTTTGACGTAGTCCGTTCATTAAGATGTCAGTTTGGCACTTCCTAATATTGCAACTAAAGTTCTTAGACTATTTCTTATAATACCCATGTCTAAAGTGCACTGCGTACCATTGATTGAGACAGTCATGCTTATGGGCGGTCTTGCGAAAGTTTCCATCATTGCTTCTACAAATCGCATCATTTCCATAATTCGCTATAAAATGCTGACTGCATGATTTTCAGTTGGATCATTCAGATTTGCTGAAACCTTATTGGTTAACTTAAATAGGTTATCGTTTTCCCATACTGAAGCATTGAACCAATACACTTTGTCGTAAAACACTGCAAAGTTTAACTGCAGTACAATGAAAAGAATTACGGAATTTCATGAAACATGAAACGAAAATATAACAATTTTGACGCAGATGAAGCATAAGGTAAGGTTAAAACATAAATTTCGGATTATTCACAGGATTTGTATACTATCACCCAAACCGTTCCCCGAGATAGTCAGTCACGTTTGATACAGTTCTATGGACTAACCAATGTCATAAATCAGCCTGCACTTTTCGCTGCATCATTTGGTAAAATTTTTAAATGTTTTTCATTGTGACAATTGTTTGAACAATGCTGGTCATGCCAGTCCAAACGACCAACTATCGTTGTGCTAATCTCCAAACTGAACCTAGACTGGACTTTTCTTGGATATTGGGTATTTTGATGTTTTATGCTACTAACTTACACCCACAGTAGAACCTATGAAGTTTACCACCGGTGTGTTCTGACAACCTCTATATGTAGAACGGTCTTTCACTGCCTGCAGGTTAACCATGGATGACTTATGGAATCAGAACGCTAGTTTGGCCACATTTGCAAGTTTGATGTTGACCACTTGGATCATAACAGTCTTTAGGCTTTCATTCTCCGCAACTTGACGTTGTGAAGGATTATAGTGCAATAATCTCTCAACGATTGTTTAAATAATCGGTTGTGCGCAGTGAGCATCTGCAACGTGCGAAAATCTACTTACCAACAACCACATCAATTTACGGGTGATATATGATAAAGTGTTTGTGGTTTCGTATGAGCCCATCGAATATATCTAAAGCAAGGAGCAGGCAAACAAATTAAATAGTGCACTAAACAAAACGGTTAGGCGGAATGCTTCAAATATTTATATCTTACCTTCATGTGTTGACCACCACTATATGTTAGCCGCTTTGGTTCAGTTGTTTGAGTAGTGAACTTACGGAGGCTTTACTGTATATGCCACCTTATATCAGCTGTTTCTTTAAGGGTAACAATGTGGAATTTCTTTCAAATACTGTTATCCCGATAACAACGGAGAAATAAGGTTATTCTGAGCCTAGTTCTACTTGCATTTTCGTAGGCAATATCTCATTTATTTTAAAATACGTTTGCATTGTGCAGAAATAAAATAAACCGCCCGATACGTTACTGGAAAGGTTAAAAGAACCGACGAACAAACTGGTCGCATGCACAGATTTTAATTCTCATCAGTTATATTCGTTCGAGTCTATGTTTGCGTTGCATATATACAAAAGGAATTGCGTTGCGAAACTGAGACATCTTACAAAGAAGCATTATCCCTCGATAAACCGTCGGTTGTTGTGCTACTGTCAACCCATATAATTAGCGAACCGCTATAGTATCGAAAATTTTAGCTAATTGCCTGAATGAAGCTCGGTTAAAATAAATGCTGCATAACAGTAAAATGTGGATATTTGGTACCTCTCACTAAGCTGAACCGGATCGTATGGTGTCCATCATATGTTCGAATGATGGTCTAATGACAACCGACCTGCTATCTAAATCACTAATCCATGATGACAGGCTGCATCCCACCTGGACATTATTGCGTGGAGCGGTTCCAAAAATTGTCTGCTCCCCAGCCTCATAAGGACGACCACAAGCGGCGTGCGCTTAGAGCCAGCCCATGCGTGGCATTTGCAATAAAATTAAATTCCTCCTACTCATTAGTAATAGAAAATGTAGCCTCTCCCATTTGCAAATGCAACAGATGAAACCTCTAGTAAAAGGAAGTCATGACATCTGGAAGCAAGCCACCGTCAACTGCTAAGTTAGTATCCTGAGTGACAGTGGAAGAAAGTTCATGCTATATCCTAGTTAGATTGCAACTTATGTAGCCCAGACAAGGTCCCCATCGATCAGTGGCTTAGGCTGCTGGCTACTTGTAATCAGATCTAACAATCATGAATGCTGTTGTATACGAAAAGGTCACTCTCGGAAACGGACTGCTGTAATCTGAACAACGTCTAACTGGGTGAGTACAATAAGGTTTCGCAAGGAGAAGGATGAACCAATAAGGAAGTAGAGAATTAGACGCTTTGTGTGTGGGTGTCTGGGTTGTGTGCACGTGTCTGTCTAGACTAGACGCCCAGACAGCTGACAGAATACACAACATCACCTCTCCGCTTAATCGTATGAGGCGTCAAAACCATATCGATACGGTCGTCTTTGTTCTCGGCTCGTTCTGCGGAGCTGCGTGCTTTGCGTTGTCTCGTCAGTGAAGTTTGGTGGTATTTGCCTCGTTCGTCTGATACTTGTGAATAATCGCCGGGAGTTGACTGTTCGGCCATCCTCCAGCCAGTAAGTGCCTGGCCCACATGCATGCATTATTCTTATCGGATCTGATAACGTGGGTTGTCCTTTTGATGCAGCGTTTACCTTCACGCGCACGAATGTTCCGGGCTGGAGCGGCGTAGTATGCTTCTGGTAAGTGGTCTGATATCGATGGCGACGATCTAACTCGTCGGAATTATTGGTTGCAGGAATTGGAAGTGCGGCATTCACCTTTGTCCGAAGGACACGCTCAAGCATGAGTTCAGCTGGCGTTTTGTCTGTAGCTCGGTGGTGTGCGGTTCGGTAAGAAAATAGTGCTTGTAGAACTGCATCCTCCCAACCTGTACCAGATAAGCGAATAGCTTGGATACTCTCTTTCAAGGATCGATTGAACCGCTCTACCATGCCGTTTGCCGCTGGATTATACGGCGTTGTACGTGAGTGTCGGATAGCGTGAAGTTGAAGGAACGAATGAAACTCATGGCTTGTAAACTGCGGCCCGTTGTCCGTCACTATCTCCTCTGGTAATCCGAAGCGGGAGAACATATATTTCAGCCATCGAATAATGCTGGCAGTAGTCACCTCTCCACACAAATGGACTTCCGGCCACTTACTGTAGAAGCAGGTCGCTACCAAACAGTTCCTTTGATGCTGAGGCGCTGAGCTAAATGGGCCCATGATGTCAACAGCTATCTTGGCCCACGGTCGCATAGGATAGTCAATGGGTTGTATAGGGGATGAAACCGGCCTTGAACGCTTGTCTGCCCTTTGACATGAAGAGCAGTCATGAACAAGGTTTTCTATTTCGTGTGACATTTTGGGCCACCAGAAACATGCGTCAACCTTGCGTTTCGTACGAACGATACCAGGGTGGCCTTCGTGAGCACATAGCATGATCTTTTGTATCAAGCTCCGAGGAGCCACAAACTTTTCGCCACGCATTAAACATCCATCTATAACTGAAAGTTCGTGACGCAACACGTAGTACGGACGAAACTCGCCTGTGATCTTATTGTTTTGTGGCCAACCGTTTAGCAGATACTCCTGAACGTGGCAGAGTGTCTCATCTTCCTGAGTGGCCTTCTGGAGTTCTTCCCTAGTCAGGGCTGAGATTGGTTCATTACTCAGCGAAGACACCAGTAATCTCTCATTATCATCCTCATTATTTTCAGTTTCGTTGTGGGGTAGTCGAGAGAGCCCATCCGCTACCTGGTTTTCGCGTCCGGGACGGAATTTAATTTGAAAATCGTACGTTAACAATCGTGCATACCAGCGGTGTATCCGAAGTGGCCTGATGCCATTTGTTCCTCGAGTAAGTAAACTAGTTAGCGCTGCGTGGTCTGTACGAAGAGTGAAGGGTCTTCCGAACAAGAACAGATTCCACTTCTCACAGGCCCAAACACAGGCAAGGGCTTCTTTTTCCCCGGCAGAGTAAGAAAGCTCCGCCGCCGACAATTTTCTGGAAGCGTAAGCAATAACTCTTTCATGCCCATTTTGAATTTGAGATAGTATAGCACCCAAGCCAATGTTTGATGCATCAGTAGAGACAATCGTTGGGCACGTCTCGTCGAAAATCGCCATAACTGGTGTGGAAGCAATGCGGCGTTTTATCTCATCAAATGCCTTTTGTTGGGGTGGACCCCAAACAAATACACTTTTCTCCTTTGTCAGTTCACGCAGTGGCTCAGCAATATTTGTGAAATCCTGCAGATAACGTAGGTTGTAAGAACACATACCTAGAAAATGCTTTATTTCAGTGGAGTTCTGTGGGCAAGGAGCCTCAGTGATGGCACGCGCGTTGTCAAAACTCGGCTTCATACCGTCATTTGTTATAATGTGGCCCAGGAACTCGATCTCACTAGCATTAAATTTGCACTTCTCGAGGTTTAATCTGGGGTTAAGATCGTGTAGTCGACGTAACACAGCATGCAGCCGTGAATCATGTTCTTCTGGAGTCCTACCGAATACACAGATGTCGTCCATGTATACTATCTGACCAGGTAAATTGGCAAATGAGTGAACCATAAACTTTTGCCAAGCTGCTGGAGCTGAACTCAAGCCCATTGGCAAGACTTTGTACTGAAAGAGTCCGTCCATAGTGAGAAATGCGGTCAGCGGTCTTGACTCCTTAATTAGAGGCATGTGAAAGAAAGCCTTCCTAAGGACCAATTTTGAAAAACATTGGGCGCCAGCTAGTTTAACTATTAGTTCATCCGCGGTTGGAAGCACAAACTTTTCTACCACGATTTGCCGATTTAGGGCCTGCAGGTCATTGCATATTCTTACTGTACCATCCTTCTTCAGGACTGTAACCATAGGGTGGACCCATTCAGAACAGTTAATGGGTTCAATGAGATCATCTGCAATCATCTGCCGTAATGCTGACGAAACAGCCTCTCTTCTGGCCAAAGGAATTGGACGTGGATGAGCAATAGCTACCGGTTTAGCATCCTGCTTCAGACATATGCGGTGAACGGAGGACGGAGCGCGCCCTATTGTTTGTTCAAATAATTTCGGGTACCGTACCTGTAGGTCTGATAGGTTAATTGCCATGATACGCATACGAGCTAGGGACGGCGTGACTCCCAGTGCAACCATAGCGTTGCGTCCGAGTAAGGGACGGTTATTTCCACGGGTAACGTACACAGCAACTGATGATTTCACGGCCCCAAGTTGCAACACAATCACCACAAATCCTCGTATTTCTACCGGGGCCTTTGTATATCTGTCAAATCGATAGGCTGAAGGATGTATAGGCATGTCATGTAGGTGAATGTCATAAAAACTACTCGGTACTATAGTGATAGGAGAGGCTGAATCAAGTTCCATGTCAACATGTGTTATTCTATCGTGTGCAAAAACTGTAACAGTACGAATGTCAGGCATAGGTAGTTTAGGCTCTGGACAATTGGAACGATAGTTAGACACAGTACTTGTGTTATCAATGGAAAATACATTTTCAGAGGACTGTAACTGTTGATTAGAAACGGAATCTGTAGGATTCAACTGAGAAATGCGTGCTGAACGACAACAACGAGCAAAATGTCCACGCTTCCCGCACTTTTTACAATCCATTTCTAAGGCAGGGCACTTGGTAAAATTGGCTTTATGCTGTAGGCTGCCGCAGCGGAAGCATTTCTGTGGGGATTGGAATTCAGTTGGCGATCGATGGATCTTGGAAACCTCCTGTATGTCTGCGTGGGTGGTGAAACATCGCAACTGTTCGGCCGTACATGTTTTGAGGCGAGCTAATTCCACAGCCTTATCCCAAGTCAATTTGGAAGCGTCTTCGGAAAGTAGGCATTCCCGAATTCGGTTGTTGGTGATACCACTAATCAACTGCTGCACTAGCATTACGCCCTCGATTCTGTTTTTCGTTATGGTTGGATACTCGCAGGGTCGTACACCGCGAATGAGGCGATCAACGAAACCGTCTAGAGTTTCCGATGGTTCCTGTGTAAGTCGGCCGAATTTGAGGCGAGCCATGAAGAGATTTGTACGCTGTCCCCATGACTTGTCCAGCACCTCTAGCGCTTCCGCCAAGGTATCTTGTGACTGCAGCTCCAAAGCATCAAATTGACGTTGTCCCTCATCACCTAGTAGGTGTCTGAGTAGCTTCAGCTTCTGGCTTTCAGTGTAGTTAGCAGCCGCAGGTAGTAGGCCAAGGTAGTTTGTAAACGATGTTTTCCACTGGGCCCATGCACTTTCGGTAGGACGTACGGTCGGATCAGACCAGTAAACTGTAGGAGGATGTAATTCCATGGCGTAGGTTCGTAAGGCGCGACGCCAGTGTTGTATACGAAAAGGTCACTCTCGGAAACGGACTGCTGTAATCTGAACAACGTCTAACTGGGTGAGTACAATAAGGTTTCGCAAGGAGAAGGATGAACCAATAAGGAAGTAGAGAATTAGACGCTTTGTGTGTGTGTGTGTCTGGGTTGTGTGCACGTGTCTGTCTAGACTAGACGCCCAGACAGCTGACAGAATACACAACAAATGCCATCCCCTAGAAAGGGACCGAAGGAACGCGCACCCATGACGAGAACCAAAAGGGCCATAAGCATCTCCGATTTTCCAGACTAGGCTGTATGTTTATGTGAACAACTAAGACGGAAATATAAAATTTAAAATCCTCATACTCATTAGTAACATGAAATGTAGCCTCCTATTTTCAAATGCAATGGTTGTAGTTTCTAGTGAGTGGAAGTCTTGACATTCCGAGGTTAGCCACTGTCATCTGCTAACTCAGTATCCTGAGTGGCAATGGGAGATATGTCATGCTACCTCCCATTTAGCTTGCAACTTATGTAGCCCAGCCGACGTCCCCAAAGGCTGAGGGGCTCAAGCTGATGACTAGTTGGCATTTTCCTCTGGCGGTCATGGGTTCGATTTCTATTAGGTGACCGAGGTAATGCGCACTACACACGAGCCCTAGTAGGGAGAAACGCGTCGGGTGCTACGTAGCATGTAAACCACTGGGACGAGAAAAAATTAAATTCCTCCTACTCATTAGTAATATTAAATATAGCCTTTCCTAGTTTCAAATGCTATGGATGTAGCGTCTATTAAATGGAAATTATGAACTTGGAGGTTTGGCAATGTCCTCTGCCAAGGTAGTAACCTGCGTGGCAGTGGAAGATAGGTCGTGCTATATCTTATGTAGCCTGAAAATGATATAGCTCAGCCAACGTCCCTCTTGACTCAGTGGCTTACGCTGCTTTCTGTTTCGTATCTGCCTCTAGCGGTCAAGTGTTCGAACCCCAGTATTGTACTGAGGGATGTGCACCAATGACTAGCCCCAATATGGCGTAAAGTGTCTGGTGCTTTTCCGGACTAAGCTGTGCTATGTACCTTAAGAGCTACTGGGACGAACAAATTAAATTTAAAGTGCTCCTACGCATAAGTAATATAAAATGTAGCTGCTCCTATGTTCAAAAGCTCTGGGCGTATCGCTTTGTTTGAGAGAGTTAGGATCTCTGGAGGCGAGCCACTGTCATCTGCCAAGGTGTTAACTTGCATGGCAGTGGAAAATATGTCGTGCTATATCCCAGTTTTCCTGCAAATTATGTAGCTCAGCAGGCATCTCCCATTGCTCTGTGGCTTAAGGTGCTGGCTGGACGGCATCTGTATTTAGTAATCATAGTTGCAATCCTGTGTTACAGACTGAGTGAATATGTGCCAATGACGAGTCCCAATTGGGCGAAACGCTTCCGATTGTTTTCCAGACTAAGTTGTGCCCTATAGTTGTGAGGCACTGAGGGGAGAACGTTATGTTCCCACATTTCCTCATTAATTTAAAGTATTGATGTTAATTTGAACGATAAATACAAATTGTCTTATCATCTCTCTTAATATCTTTCATAATTTTAGAGCTGTTCGCACTAGTGTTTGAAAAACCTTATCCTCGTATGCTTTGATTTCAAACGGACGCATTTTCTTTCTATATTTTTTACTTCGTCTATAGTTGCGTTAGTGAAAATCAAGAAGCTTGAAGACAGCTTTTCTCTCTCTGTTCGCAACAAAATTCTCAGAAAGATTTACTCGTTTCATATTTTATAAGTTACGACTGTCCGCTGGATTCTCAGGTGCATTAAGAATATACGCTGCTATCACTAGTTTTCAGGGTTTTAGATCCTGATATTGCTGACGGATGCGTACTTTTGAAATATTTTAGAGGATATTCTTCTTTTCCTTATCCCTAAACACGTCCTCACCAATCGCAGGTAAATGAAGAATGTTTTTAGCAAATTGCAGGAACACCATGCATTTGTTCTCTGAAGGATGGTTGATTTATTAATGGAATGTGCGCAATTGTTCACGGCAACGTCAATGCTCTTATGCTTAGAAATTCGTGAAGTGTAAGCGGTATGGCTTGATCCTTATGTAGAATAACTTAGTTGCTGTTTTGGGATACGTCCTCGACAATTAGCGGTAAGACTTGTTTTCCGTAATAATGAGCCTAAGTTTGAAGTAACTGATTCTGTTGACTAACATAGCCTAGTTCCTTAACGATCAGTCAAAGTTGACGTGAGTTTATCCAGAGTAGAAATATAACAGTTTCGTTATTATGTCACGTGAAATCTATACATCTTCAACGTTAAAATTGCTTTATTACCATTTTTGCGCATTAGATCGCAAAGAGAGTTTTATATCTAAAGTGAATCAATGATACATGGACCGTAGAGTCATATTACTGGTCGAGAGAAAATTCGCTGCTTTGCAGTACAAAGCTTCCGTGGTGTGTTAAGTACGCACATGAAAGAGTCGGATTGCTACATGATGTCAAATAAATATTCCACGTAATCGACTGCAAATCTTCTTTCCGGTTTATATTTTTAATTAATTCTCATCTCGTCGATAAGGCTGCCCTTGTTTAGCAGAGAATAAGTCTTCTTTGTCTTAGAGATTTCGAGGTTAAATTTTCAACTAAGAATACAAATGGATAATTTCAAGGCCACTGGCACCGCACAACGCTGGTAATTTGGTAAAACGGTGAACACACATAGCCCATCTGTCGTTATTCCATGAGTATCATCATAATACCAACAGGTAAAATTTTTGGCGCTTGTCAAACTGTCACAAAGCAAAGTTGACTTACCGTAAACTATATTTCGGTCAGAATTGTATGCAAAAGCATACCTTTTATATGCCGAAAGTGAATGAGAGAATTTAAGTCCAGATATCTCATGACACCATAGGTCTAGCAGAAATGTCACAGTCTTCCAATGCCGGCCTTGAGGTTAATTTACGAAGCAAAAACGCTGCTAGAAGCTAGGTGCACACAAGAATAAATGCAAAATAATCAATTTTATTTAAAATTATATCATGCTTTAGATAGCCTAGGGCTCTCTCTCTCTGTTTTACAAATGGTTTTGCGGGAATTGCAACTGAGTAAAAGGTGCTTCCTTGCTGCAGTATTCAAATAACCATTATTTCATTGGTTTTACTGTTTGCATAATTTTGTCGGCACTGCAGGATGGTGCTTTCCATACGGACAGCCAGGTACTTTAGATGAAACCAGGACAATAAGTATTTCGTCTCCTGTGTTTGGTCGTCACAGCCACATAAAGGTTTTAAATAAAAGTTAGTTGTCTTTTTAAAGCGAAATTCATATAAGTTGCCTGATGGTAGAATTAAGCATGAATTAGTTCAGTTTTCTATTATTCATCGAATGAACTGTTGTTAAAGATTTAGTATTTTAAATGCTAATGCTATATTTTAGATGCGTAGCTTTGCCTTTAGCATTTGTTTACGCACACCAACTTGGGTCGCAGTTTTTTAACTAAAAGCAGTAAAGCTTTACGAGCAACCAATGCATTGCCATGAAGAGTAAATAATGATCACTTTCGTAAACGCAGAGCCAAAAAAGGTGATGAATAAATGTTCCTTGTATTCACATGGATTTCAAAGTACTATTCAAATAGTCGCCAATTCTAAATAAACATCAGAAATCTCCGTAAAGTCTCAAAAGAAGCTATGCAACTGCAAAGTTTACAATTTCTTTTCAATTGCCAACACGCAACAAAATGTATTTTATGCAAAATTAACTTGTACACATTCGTCAACGAAGTCACCTTGTAAAGAAGAGAATATATCATTTATGTTAGTATTTGTGTAAGAATTCCTTTTTCTGCGTTAACTGCGCTCCTGTCAATCAATGAATTTAGAGAACCGTTATTTCGAGGTTGATAAGTTTAAAACAAAGGGACCCAGGAAATTTAGTATACTGCCATTGAAAGCTAAGCTAATGATAATTTTGGTGCTTGAAACGAAATGAGCTTACTTTAAAACCCTTGTTTATACGTGGCAGAAATCAGTTGCTGTTGCTTAAGCAAAATCTTCATCCCGGTAAAACAGGGAAGACTTTATGAATGGTCAGTTATTAAGGTTTACTTCTAGGTCTACCTACCAGAGGATGATTGATGTAAATTCGAAAATTTATCAAAAGCTGAATTCATTACGACCACAAAAACCCAACGGTCGTCAACTCTATTATTTTGCGCGTTACACCTGTTTAAGGAGAACTATTGGAATGTGTTCTTGATATTGTTAAGTATTTTCCGGAAGACCACTGCACTAACTTACTTACGAATAAAGAAATTAACCAGAGGTGTGGAAAATCGTCTCCTTTCTATTCGCTTTGTATCGTCCACTTTGTTATAAACAAATGCCAACCAAATTTTTCCCGTCTTTACATGGTCATGGAACATTATCCAGAGTAGAGATTTAAAAACATACATCACTTTGTCTGGTACCTGTGAACACATGCACATTTACCTGTTTTTCGTACATGAGCTATGATTAAGAACGTACCCGACCCTACTACTAGAATCTCTCCTGACCATACAAAACCGGATGAGGTTTTACGTTAGAATTATGACCTCCTGTTTATCATCTGATTTGACCAAAACGCGTCTACTGACTTTGGATTAATTTTAAGCCACTTGGATGTTATGTGCTTACAGGTTTGACGATTGCTATGCAGGCAACATGAAGCAACGACAGGTGACCAGCTTCGTTGCTAAAATGTATGCTTGGAGATTTTTACATATGCGAGGTAGCCAGTTACTCACCGTTCAAACAAATCTCCCTGTGAACTGATTTAAGTTACGGAATCTGGCGGCGATTTATTTGCACTCGTCCATGTGAATAGGTCATATCGCCTCATGCATTGGTACTTAGTCATTTGGGTATTTTATTCCATAACTAACAATTGGTTCTGCTAAGCGTCCATTTAATTGAATGTTTGCTTCATTTGGCAAAACCCCAAACAATCGTATAAGTAAACAGATAATAGTTCCCTAAAATTTAAAAACTGCCATACTCCCAGTGCATAACTTTGTGAATAAATTATTGCTTCACAAAAGCTTAGCATACCAAATAGATAAAAAAAAATTTAACTGGTCGATGATGAAGATGCTTGCTTTCCTTGAAATACAAATCGCTATTATGTCTGTTATCCTGAAAGTTTTGGTAATCATTTATGAAAAACGCAGCGGACAATATAAAAGTCGACCTATTAAGCTTTGAAGGAAGGTGACTCTTAATATTGCATTCAAATCATAGCTGACGCATATGCTTACAAAATATGCACATAGGAAGCTTTATGTTTCCAAAGCCCTGACAGCACTAATATTGATCAAGTTTAAGTGCAAATACCGTGAGTGTATTAATATACTGTACATCCATCAAACCTTAATGATCTGAGTTAAAACAATTATAACGAATTTTAGTTATGATAGGGTGTTGACTAATATCCAGTGCTAATCGATTTCTCTCATCAAATTGTACCCTCTATTTTTCTACACAGCAACGCATTAGTTATGTCACCTTAGTTGCAATGGGTACCACTTGCTTGGGTCAATCATTTGATGTGCTTTCCTCTCTTCAAAGTTTGATTTAAGCATGACATGCACATTTATACGGCACACGCAATATTGTACGGCTAATTTTCCTTTGAAGAAATACTAACCACACATCCATCGGACATGTACATTGGAAATCAATGAGAATTGAACTTTGGTAAAAGGGCAGAAAATCATCCAGTAGAACCTTGTTTGTTGACATACATGGACATAAGCATCATGTAGACACAATAAATTGTTTAGTTTCAAAAGTTTGTTCCTTATGTTTAAGATTGTTACAAAGCGGACAAAGCGGATTGTTACAATCAGACAAATACAGCCCTAGTCTTAATACCAGTAGCCAATAGGATTGAACGCCTTAGCTTACCAGCAAGGAGTTGCCATAAATATTGGGGAGAGGTTATTATCAAGGACTCGATGGAAGTATTACAATTACCTCACTGTCCATAGTAGCCGAAATGTCAATAATCGGGTGCGGTAGACAACCGTAAGCCTTCGCCAATAGCTTTAACGCATTACAGGCCGGCTTGAACAAAAGTCATAACAATATGAAAGTAACGGCTGTGACTCAGTGGTCATCCTAATAACCTTCGTAAAACTAAACTACATGGAGATACAAAAAACCGATTATAATCAACAGTAAATATCTTTTAGACGCCGTATCAAACCACAACCCTTAGCAAGCAACAGCAACAATCTGAACATAATTGCAACGTTGAGTATTGCGATATAAATCCTGGTCACGTAAGCATGCTGCTTTCTTATATTAAATCAGAATCCAATCTAACATTCCTTAACTGCCAATTACCAAATTCCAAGGCATATCCACACAAGCTGCAAAGTGAAACCGCCCTGTGGCGTGGGCTAAATTAGACCACAACTGAAAGATCCGCGCAAGATTGACACTTGACTGCGAACCAACGGGTGTATATCTAAATCCTCATACCATGTGGTCCCGAAGGGCTTAACGAAAGGTCCAAGCGACTCGGCAGTTAACCGATGCTAGCAAGCGTGTTTCAGACTGCTTGGAACGAAGATAGGTGTACCAAATAAAGGCGGCTGTTCATAAGTACCGGGGCTACTCAGGTAGAGTTTGATGTTGCCTGGACAGGCAAAACTGATCTAAGCAAGGAGTGTTCAATAAATGTTTAGTGTTATCGGGTTTAATGACAAAAGAATTATTGCCAACGCACTTTTAGACTGAAAGCTAACTTCCAAGAACCCAACTTAGCAAAAGAGGCATATCATTGAATTAGCCCTTTCATATATATATATATATATATACATATACATAAGTGGTACTTTTCTGGAAAGCCAAAACACGAAGATCTGAACTTTCAATCATAATTATGCAGAAGTAGACTACAAAGTTTGGAAAACAAAAATGGCTGAATGGGGACCATATGTTAAGACAGACATATGTTTCTACATGTTAATTAAGCGAAGTAGCAAATTTTTGTTCGCTGGTCACCAAGGTCACCTAAACATTGCAAGATATGAATGTAAGTGAAATATGACTGAACTTAAAGTGTCATAAAACACAAGGTTGTGTGGGATGCCAATGTCCAGTTCGCATAACTATTTCCTTATTACAGAAATGTTTGATCGGAATACTGTAATTTCTTTCGAGAACGTATTGTTTTATCCAAAGGTAAATTGTAGTTTTCACCATCGTGTGCTTTACTGAATACTGAATACTGTATTGTAGAGCAAGTAGAAATGGATTCTGTACAACTCTTTCGAAATATGGCGAAAAACTTTATAAAAGTTTTCAACCGTGGATATCATCGTCGTTCTCATGTAATATTTAAAATATTCGACTTACCATATTTCAGGATTCACAAATGTGATATGTCACCGTAAGTGTGCAGTCGTTCTCTGAATCGAATAGAAGCAAAATACAAATCTAACAACGTTTTGAACTGTTGCACAGATGTTGCCTCAATCACATGTTCGGGCAAACTGTTCCAAATGATTACCACTCTCCGCTCGAAGCACAGTGGGTGGGGAACACGTTTCATATCCGGCACAACAAGTTTGTATCTGTGTCCGCGTGTGCTGCATGGTCCTCGTAAGTGCAGTATTGGCCTTAGCATGGGGAACTCACCGAGATGTAGAATTCGGTGGGTCATAATGAGGTCGACTAGCACCCGACGGTAGGACAAGGTGTAGAATCCGGTCTTCATAACCAAAGCCACGTAAACTCGGGATCAGCCTGGTAGCAACGTGCTGGACCCGTTCGATCTTTTGTGCCTCGCCTCGGGTAATCGGAAAGTAGGCGGGCGAACCGTACTCTAGCATTGGTCTAATGATAGAAGAGAACAGGCGAGTGGAAACCTCTTAAGACCATGTGCAGAAGCTACGTTTGAGCGCCCAAAGCATGCGCAGTCCGTTCCGATATAGCCTGTTCGTGTTGTCCACGGACTTCAAATCGTAGCGTGAGAGTACACCTAGGTCCTTCACGGAGGATGTGGGATATAGCGTTTGGTCGTCAAGAGTGTAGGTTCGGCAGTTAACATTCTTCTCCAGGCTCTTAAATAAAGACTTGGCTGGGTTGACTAGGAGAAGAACTTCTGCAGACCATGTGGATAAGCGGTTGAGATCTTGCTGAAGTAGGCCACAGTCATCGGAAGCGTCGATTTCTCTCCAAATCTTCATGTCGTCCGCAAACAAGGCACACGGCGACCGGAGAAGCTGCGGTAGATCGTTGATGTGGATCAGGAGCAGAGTGGGCCCCTGCACAGTGCCTTGAGGCACGCCACTTGTAGGGGGGTACCAGTCAGTTAGATGGTCGTCGACCTGTACTCTCCACTTTCGTCCAACAAGAAAGTCGCGGATCCACCGGTGCAGTGAGCCACCGATGCCACACATGCAGAGTTTGTGAAGGAGAACCTCATTACTGACCTTGTCGAAGGCTTTACTGAAGTCGATGAATATCACGTCGACGGATTTCCCCTTGTTTATTGCCTTCAACCACTCATGCCTCCGCACAAGCAGGTTCGTAATGCATGAGCGACCGTGCATAAAACCGTGCTGTGCGTGCGTTAGGACCTCGTTTGACTGTAGCAACTGCAGCAATCTCTTCTTTACGATTTTCTCAGCAACCTTTGCCAAAATAGGTGTCAGACAAATTGGCCTGTAATTGTCTACTTTGCTAGGGTCGCCGCCTTTCGGAATAGGCTTCACCACCGCACATTTCCAGTCAACCGGCAACGAACCTTCGGACAGCGATCTGTTGAAAAGGTCATTCACGACAGGAGAGAGGATGGTTGAGAATGACTTGAGAACCAGTGGGTGAAACCCATCAGATCGGCAGGTTTGGTGCGGTCAAGGTTGGCGAGTAGTTGAGCTACCTCTTTAACGCCGCAATGCAGACTATCGAGTTCGGTAAAAGCGGTACACTTCGAACTCGGAACAGACACCTGATTATTCGCAAATACAGAAGCGAAGTGCGCCGCCAACGCGGACGCACGCTCAGAGCTGGAGGTTAGGGGCTGTCCTATCCGTGCCATCCAGCACTGGCACATCACCCGCAGGCTTCAGGCGTCGCTTCACGTATGCAAAGATTCTCTTTGGGGCGGTCTTCGCGGCTAATGCGAGCTGCACTTAAAAGTGTCAGCGTTTATTCATTTTTGCACTGTTGCAGAGATTCCGCTGACATTTATACCCTTCGTAAACATTGGCAGAGCCAGAGAGAAGGAATTTGTCTCACAGTCTGCGCCGCCTCCGAGCCAGGTTTCCATACTCCTTATCAAACCAATGACGCTTAATCGGTCCAACCTTTCGACATTTCAATGGCACAAATTTGGAACACAATGATGTTAATCTCTCTTTTATAAATATCCAATAATCTTCCACAGATGCAGCTTGTGACAGAGACCAATCCAGTTGGCGCGCGGCCCGAGCTAGACCATCGAAGTCCGTTTTCCAGTAGTTAGGATCTGGCTGCAGCGGATGTGAATACGGCAAAGATAATTCCATATCAGCTATCAGTACTGAATGGTCGCTCGTAATCCTAATGTCACGCACTCGTTGTTCGTAGCTCGTTAACATCAGGTCGAGACAGGACGGAGTTGAACGTGTTGATATGCGTGTTGGCTGGCATATGTGCTGCGATGCACCAGTTTCAAGTACCAAATCCACGAACTTTGCTTCAACCTCACTATGTCCAGGCATCAAATGCACATCAGGCCATCGTATTCGAGGACAGTTAAAAGCGCCCATTAGCAGAAAGTGTGGACGACTCATGTGGGCTTGAAGATGGGGCAGCCAATCCAAACAACGACTTAGGGGACTGGGATAAACTGCGCCCACAAGCAGTTCTCCGCGCCTGAGGCGGATGGAGCACCACAGTAGCTCACACAGGCCGTCATTTCGGTAGGTGCTCACAAGTCTCCCATGCAGGGAAGACCGGATGCAAACTAAGATACCACCGTGGGCATTCTTTAGTCTATCGCATCGGAAACACGAGTAACCGTTGAGTTCAAGTTCTTGGGTGTATAACTCTGCATGTAGCCATGTCTCTACGAGCCCCACTACATCTGGCCGCTCAGACGCAACGAAACAACAAAGCTCATCGCGCTTATTCATAATACTGCAAACGTTTGTGAAGGCTACTCGCAGGCCGCAGCAGGAGCCACCGGGCGTGCTTGAAGTGTGAGCAGACTGTTTATCCTGATTCGCGGATGGTTGGAAACCACCCGAAAATGTACGATACGAAGATATGTTTCCCCCTCACCAGCACGTCTTTTCAACTCAATGATGGCAGACTTAAGCTGCTCCCTGTCTACTGGGTCCAGGTCGGGACGAACATGGATCCTCAAACCTTTCAATAGTAGAATTAGCGGATTACCAAGTAAAAATGGAAATAGAAAAGTGGAATATTAATAGTGTATCAGGTTCCCGAGTTACAGTGCAATACACAAAAAATGCTCGACTAATATTTTAATTTCTTCATCAGATGCATATTTTAGCCATATTTAGCACCACAATGTAATTGTTTGGCTAACAATCATTAAAAAGCTTGTCGTTAAAAAGTTATTTTTCGTCATAATGAACTAATCAGATTAGTTTTCCATCCCCGGTAGGGTGCCCTTCCTCCGTACACAAAATAATTGCTCACAAACTTTGGTACTTTTATTCATTATTATCCGCTGATTGTTTAGCAGTTCATTGGTTTTGCCAAAGAGAGTTAGCTCTTTATTTGATTTATTCGTTATTTGTAGGCAGATTTTGCTTTGGGTCCCAGGGTTAGATGCAGACCCTCTCTGAAATATATGTGTGAAAAAGCGATGAGTTCCTTGTAATATCGGGATATGGGGAAATTAAGCTCCAGCGTCAAGTGTGTCATCAGTTTGGATACTCGTGGCATAACATTTAGTTAGATGCCGTCAGGGCCAGATTCAAACAAACTTTCATCAATGTCACAAATGTGAAACTTGCGTTTCACGCTTTCAAGTTAAAGAACCTTCCATATGTCCCTCTTGAAGCGTATTGGATGCGTACTCTCCCTAAAACAAGTAGGTAATTTATTCCAAAGGTTTATGTAAAATACCAAGAAAATATTGCGCGCAATTGTTCCTGGTCTTAAATGGTATAACATGCTATTCTTATTAGTTAAGTTGAATTTAGAGTCGATGCTTAGCTGCAAGCGTGAGAGTGCACTATACGCCCTTATGAATGGAAGGATTTTGGTGAGTATTTTTGTTCGTCGCAATCAGCCGACAATTCAGATATGTCGACCAGCTGTCCGGAAAAGCACCAGATGGCCGTTTCGCCCTATTGGGGCCTCTTCAGTGGTGCGCATCCTTCGGTCCTCTGCGGAGGATCGAACCCATGACTGCTAGTGGCTCTTGCCAACTAGCCCGCAGCTTATGCAACTGCGCCATGGAGGACGGTATCTGACTATCATGAATGGGTAGCTAAATGCGATATAGCCCGACGCATCCTCCACTGCCATGCAGGCACCTGCTATGCAGATGACAGCGGTCGGCCTTCCGGCGTCAGGACTTCCCGGTTACGGTGGCTATGAATCAACGTAGCATTTTGTGGAATCCGTACGGGCGAATTCGTATTACGCCCTTTTGTAATCGAGTTTATGCAAAAAACAAATGTTTGGGTCTATGCGACACTAACAAATGGGGTCGGACTTTGAGATGTATGCATCGCGCTTTGTAAGTCATATCCTTATTTCCATTAAGGAGTCGCTTTTTTAATGGCCTCTGGGATTTTCCACTAAGATCCGCTCGGATTACCTTAATCGGCTATATATGAATTTGCAATATTTTAGTTGCGAACGAATGCACATTCTATAGATTTCTAAGCTTGCTTCATCAGTGTAAATGTGCCGATTTATATGACAGGTTAACTGTCGTGCTTATCTGCATTAAAACTTAAATCTTCAGTGTAGTTTGTTATTGTAAAAAAGTAACCCTAACCACTTCACGAAAGTGCTCGTTTTGATAAGAATGTGATTACTACTTTAAGCAGAACGGAGGTGTGGTACATTTATAAACAATGACGTTAGACATTTCAGCTGAAAACAGCATCTGCTTATATGGAATCAGGAAACTAAAAATGCTGTGTCCTCACGGATTTTGTCCACTTCATGTAATATGTCATTTGGTTGAAAGATATGGATGATTCTTACATCATCCGCAAAAATGTTGCGCTTCTGTATTAACTCGTCACTTAGGTCGTTTAGGTAATTTATGAAAACTAGCGGACCTAATAGGCTGCCTTGAACAACACCACTTTTAACGTCTACGGTATTTGATTCAACTCTTTCTATTTTATCAGATTGCGTACGCTAATTAGAATAAGAGCAAATCCGATTTAGCATAGGCTATCGTACGTCATTATATCTAATCTTAATCATTAGGCGTAGAAGAGGAATTTGGTTGAATGCTTTTTGGCATATCACGATACAACGTTATTACCAACTTGTCAGAACACCTGGCTTCGCAGATAAGTCAATAAAACAATTAGAAGTTCCCACGTGATCGTGCTGTGAGGAACCCATGCTGAGACACATGGGTGACATGCTCCCTGTGTAGATAACCTGAAATATTATTCTTCAACACTTTCTCCAATAAACGGGATATAATGGAGGTGATATATAGGCGAAAAATGTAAACGTCTTGCCCCGATCTGTGGCGCCCAAAAAGATAACTGCTACGTTTTATGTACTATTACACTTTTGACCAAGTGTACATTATTCCTTCTTATTTTACTCTTCTTTACAACCGGCTCGACACTCGACCACCTTGTAAATCCCCGCGCTAACGTGTACCTTCTGTCTTGGTTCACACTATCCGCGTCTTCTTGTAACCCATCGAATAGAGTCCGCTTTGTCCGACTTCAATTGCCTCCTTATATCCGTGCTTACGTTCGTGCACCTTCTCAGATTAGTAATTACTAATCCTACAAATTAGTGACTTCCTTTCTACTTTTTGGTGAGTTCTTTCCTTTTTGATTATATACTTGTATTCAGTTGTTTCTTGCATAATTTTAATACTTGGATCGCATTTTTGTTAATCTTTTATCTCTGCGCTTCATATTTCCAATGTGGCAGCTGAGTGGTTTCGCATCATAAACATGCTTGCCTTGGCTGTTCCCAATTTCTTGGAACACAGTTTAGAATTTTGGTCTAGGATAGTTGAGATCGAACTGGAAGCTAACGGCATTACGAAGGACCGTCCGAGGTACAATCAGATAATCCCACGCCTTCCTTCGTCGGCTGTGACGCTGGCTGAATACATTCTACCCTGCCTATCGAATGAAGCAAAGCATGAAATAATGAAGCAAGCGATTCTAAAGGAGTTACAGCCAGTGCACAAGCTCAATTTTAACAGCTCAACGGTCACAAGCTGGGAAACCGCAAGCCGTCGGTGTTGCTCCGAGAAATACAAGGCATCGCTGCTTCCTGATTCTTGAACAAAGAAGGGATAAGGTACCTGTTGTTCGGATGTCTCTCGGAACCATTGCTGGTAATTCTGCCCATGCTTCTGGATAAGACCTTGAAAGAACTAGCTACCAAGACAGACGCTGCGTTCAAACGTCTTCCGCAGTAGACGACCAGTAGCTGCGGTGACGTATACTCACCGAGGAAACGGAGTTTCATAATTTCTCACAGTCGTCAGGCTGATCTGACCCTAAACACGTGAAAATTGCGCTATTTTGCAGCAGGATAGCAGCAATAAAAATTCTAAGTAGCGAGTGCCACCGTCAGATGCTGACCAAGTATTGGCTACCGTTCATTTCCGCTAGTCTGTGCCTGCACCGAGTACGTTTCGTTCGACAAGCAAAAGCAACATTTTCTTTGTACGTACTCAACCAGACAATATCAAACCCGTCGAAGAAGTACGTTGGTATCACATCCCATATTGTGGAAGAGCTAAACGTTGTCAAGCTCCCTGCATTAGGCACTAATCAGCTGTTTCAGGAAAAGCGAATAGCACGCAAACAGGCGGGACCTACATATCCTTCAATAACCAAACGAATTGCTTGTTTTACCTTAAGAATCGACGTCCTTCCATCCCGTTCCTCATCAACACTGGAGCGGAAGTCGGCGTCACCCCTGCGAACGCGAACGCCAGCACTCACCGCCTACGTACAACCTAAGTGCGGCCAACGATTCACCGATAGCTTTATTCGGTCAGCGCAAGATGAACCTGGACCTCAAGCTTCGCCGAGATGTTCGGTGTGTCTTCATGGTTGCGCCTGCAACCTTCACAATTCTCGGTATCGACTTCCTCCGACATTTTGAGTTGTTTGCTGATGCTGGTCGCCCCAGACTTTTAGAGGGCCGCACAAAACTGGGTGTTGATGGCGTTCTTTCAGATGCCCGCTGTAGTTTGGATTGCAAACATTCCGTCCGACTAGTTGAGCCTCCTCTTCGAATACCCGCGACTGGTTCGGCCGGCTGCAGAGCTTCCACCAGTCACGGCTGAGGTCGCTCCGCACATTGGAATGCGCGGTCAACAATTTAGCGCACGGCCAAGACGACCTGCTCCTGACAAACTACGTGCTGCACGCGCTGAGTTCGACCACACGCTTCAGCTCGGTATCGTCAGACTTTCCAGCAGCTCATGGGCGTTAGCTCTTTACATAGTCCCGTAGAAGGTCATGGGGACTAGCGTCCTTGCGACGACTACCGAACCTTGAATAAGGTTACTACACTTGGTCGCTACCCGATCCCACACACAATCGAGCTCACTTACAGTCTGGCGGGTAAAGATATCTTCAGCAAAACTGACTTAGTACGCGCATACAACCAAATTCCTGTAGCCGAAAAGGACATAGCTAAAACTGCCTTGAAAACTGCATTTGGTTTGTTCAAATTTCTGCGCATGCCATTTGGTCTAAAGAATGCCGCAGAAACTTCTCAGCGCTTCATCGACCAAGTTTGTCGTGACTTAGAATTCGCTTATGCCTATCTCAACGACATTTTAATAGAAAGTTTTTCACGAGAAAAGTACATGCGACACATACGAACACTTTTGATCGTTTATCTCAACACCGGTTGACAATCCACGCAGAAAGGTGTTCGTATGGTTTCGACTTAGCCAACTTCCTTGGCCATCGTATCTCCTCCGCAGGAGTCGGACGACTGCAGAATAAAATACAAGCCCTCATCAACTACCCCGAGCTCATTCTTTCAAGCAGCTTAGGCGTTTTATGGGTTTGTCAAGATTTACCGATGGTTCCTACCAAACTGCGCGTCGCTGCTGCATATCCTCACGGAACTTCTCCGAGGGAAACTCAAGAAACTCGACTTTCCTGCCGCAGCACGCACTGCTTTTAAGTCGCTAAAAGCGGCTATCGCCAACATAGCTTCTGTAGCACATCGCGATCCGGCAGCCTCATTGTCCCTCAGTACGGATCCTTCAGACTTGGCGCTCGGCGCTGTTTTGCAGCAACGAGTAGCCGACAAGTGGCAGCCCTTAGCGTCTTTCTCTAAACGCCTACAACCTACCGAATCTCGCTACAGCCCGTTCGGTAGAGAACTGCTGGCCATATATCTAGCGATACTTCACTTTTGACACTTCTTAGTAGGCCGCTCCTTTGCCGTTTTCCTCGAACCCAAACCCCTGACTTACAAGCTTGGCTCAACTACCGACCGATACTCTCATAGAGAATCGCGCCACCTTAAGTATATCGCTCAGTTTACGACCAACATACGGCAGGTCTAAGGAATGCACAACGCTGTCGCCGGTGCACTTTCTCAAATCTAATCTATCCCACTGTTATCTACTTAGCAGTCATGGCCATAGCGCAAGTTAGTGATTCTGAGGTTGATATAATAAGCAGGTATTCCACACTAAACAAACGACTCGTTCCGCTGACATCATCAGATGGAATTACACTTTGCGATTTATCTCTGTGCACGCCGCGCCCAGTCGTCCCACGCGAGGTTTGGAAGACCGTCTTCGACACGTTGCACGGTGTTCTCATTCAGGCCTTCGTGCATCGGTTAAACTCATGAACACAAGGTTCGTCTGGCGCAATGTCAATCGTGAGGTTCGAACTTGGGCAGCTGCTTGCCTTACGTGTTAAGACGCGAAAGCGCTCAAGAACACGAAAAACCCAGTAAGAACATTTCCCACGTCAAATGCACCATTGCATCACGTGCATGTCAACATCGTAGGTCCTCTGCCACCTTTGAAAGGTTCTGTATATGTACTGTACCTGTATATTTGTATCTGTATCCGTAAATCTACTGGGCACTAGGTGGTCGGAAGCTATTCCCTACCTAGCTATTCCCTACATAACTGTTCTTCGGGAACGGTAGTGAAAGTTTTCCTGTAGCGCTGGGTAGCTCAATAGGGCTGTGCCACCAACGTAAACTCCGATCGCGGGTCAACTTTTGCGTTGTCTTTTGCCACGCTGCTTAAGGCTGTCGTCACGTTCAGACGACAGAGTATCATTCGGCCGCTAACAACAAAGTGGAGCGTTTTTACCGCCAATGGAAAGCCCAGTTACATGCGCACGCAGATCTTTAATTGTCTGAAACACTTCCTCTCCTCCTCCTAGGTTTAAGAAACACTGTTAAAACCGATTCCGACCCAACACCAGTGCAACTAGTTTACGGCTATACGCTGCGGTTGCCCGGACAGCTGGTAGCGCTATCTCCTTGTACTTCCTGTTTTGGCTAGGGAAGTTACACATATCGATGGGCTAACTAGATCCGTGAGCTACATCCACACTCTCCTCGATCGCAGATGACACCAGTGTACGTGCCCGAGAAGCTGTATACATGTTCACATTCCTTCTTCGCGCAGACGGTGTTCAACAGCCACTTCAGTCGCTGTACATAGTATCTTACAAAGTGCTACACCGCGCAAATACAACTTACACTATCGACGGTGGGGCCGACACGAAGTCCTACCAAATCCCCCCGAAGTCCTCACTATCGACCGTCTAAAGCCAGCTTTTATGGAAGAAACCACCTCGCATACTTTGTCTGGTAGTGCTTCGTGTGGCGTCACAACTCACCGCAACAGCATTCAGCATCCTAGTGCAGTTCAACTAGAACACGATCTCGGTTGACAAGTATCAGCCGTCCCGGCATCCCACGAATCTAGCCCGCTGCCTCCTACGACCAATCGCTGTGGTCGAAAGTTACGTAAGCCTGTTCGCTTTTCCGACTATGTACAGTGTAAATAAGTTTAGCATTATAGATATGGTAAATATTTGCAAATAAAAACATCAAAACTTTTGAAAAACCTGTCCAAAAGATTATCTAAAAAGTAAAAAGCGTAAGTACACAGATCATTCGTTTGTTATTTCTGAACTTTTCTGCTCGTGGTTTTCAAACTTCTCGTCTTTACACGCCCGAACCCTCCCTTGGACGACGGGCCAACAACAGCAATGTTTTCGAGCATCGGCGCAGTTAAGGAGGATCCTGACGCGAAGGCTGCTCCTTTCTCCGCAGGACCAGTGCCGTTCTTCGTGGGAAGACGGTCGTTTCTCAGCGGGAGGAGGGTTGTTTTGGCGCGGGATGGGGTGCTGCGACGGAGAGAACACTCCCATGTGCACCGTTTGGTAGCAGCAGAGGTTAAGGTCCTGTGGGCATTCTACTGGGCTAGCCAGTCATTTTGCAGTCTGACAAGACCGCTCCATTGGCTCGCCGAAACGCACACTGCACAGCAATCAATAAATAATAAATCAAATACGGCACAGCGAACTCAAACTTCTGGCAAACCCCTAGTTGACACAAACGCTCACTTATTCTTGCTTGGCACCATTTTGCCATCCAAACCTCGATTCACCTGTCATTTTCGATATCGAAAACTTTCTATGTTCAGCCTTCTAATCAGGGAGCTCGGTAGCGCCCAAAAAGATAACTGCTACGTTTTATGTATTATTAAACTTTTGACCAAGGGTATATTATTCTTTCTTACTTGACTCTTCTTTACAAACGGCTCGACACTCGACCGCCTTGTAAGTTCCCGCGCTAACGTGTACCTTCTGTCTTGGTTCACCCTGTCCGCGTCTTCTTGTAACCCATTGAATAGAGTCCGCTTTGTCCGACTCCAATTGCCTTCTGATATCCGCGCTTACTTTCGCGCACCGTCTCAAGTTAATATTTTATTCTCCTACAGATCCACTTCTGTGATATGGCGTATAATTGTAGTGTCTTCAAGCTTTAGGGTACGTATCAGGCGACATAGAAAAAGTAATAATTTTCAGGAGAAGGACGGGAATATCTTCAACGGCATGTTTCATTAAAATGCGTGATATTCCATCTGGACCAAGATTTAAGGACGGCTAATTGCTGATATTATTGGCCGTGTACTTTTTAGGTCGAAATGAACAATGTCCAGTGTTTCCTTGGCCATTCTTAACGGCTCTTCAGGCACAGGTTCAATCGCTACGAAATGACCCCTTGAGTTAAGCGTTTAACAGTTTACACATTATTCGCAAGTTACTGGTAGTACTGTCGCCTCGTTATTGTAATACATAACTTAGGAGCGTCCATCAAGGTTCTACGGCGCAGAAGACCACTGCGCGCGAGACATTTGCTCCCGCACTCTAGTGCACTGCCTTCTAAACTGATCTTATTTAGCTGAATTTGGTTTGATAATTCTAGGACCAAATAATTCGTTCTGATTGGATAGATGAAATTTACTGTACCACAGTATTTCTTCCGCAGCTTTCGTATTTTCTTGAGTGTTCGACTGTAAAATCTGCATCCATGAGCTTCTTCATTTGAGCACGGTACAGAAGCTGTTAGATCCAAGACAGGTAACAACTCAGTGCAAAATATTCTGCTTGTTTTATCTATGGCGTCAGTAAGAAAGAATTCCTTCCAGTTGCTCGCTCTCAACAGCTTTGAATAGATAGCCAAAGTAAAAGAGGGGTACGGACGACAAAGCACTGCCTGATTATGGTTACTTGTCCGTGTAGGTCTGCAGTCCAACAGCAATGAGTACTGAACTCCCCTGTGATGAATTCCAGAGAACTTGTCGGCCACTGCTGTTTTTACTTCCGGGATATTTAAACTGAAAACCACATCCAGAACATGTTCCGCTCTATTGTGTGAAGAAACATGCTGTGTCCATTTACCCAAGTTTATACAGGCGAGTAGACTTGAATACCCTGCTGGTTCGGCTGGTATAAGCCAGTTGATTTCTGGCATGTTTAATTACCCGGCGATTAGTCTACAATCGTACTGAAGGTACTAGGCGTGTTCAAATGCTTCCAAAAGTGCGTTATCTTTAGTGGATGAACTATCAAGTCTCCCTATAGGCTCAGCCAAAAAGCAGCGATAGCACATGAACTTCGGCAGAAACCCAAACGGAATCTTCCACTGCATAAAGGTTTTGAGCCTGAAGGGCAACGGCTGAGAACGCCTCCGTTATATATATTTCGCACCCACCACCTCTCTTGTGTGTGCGACATTGCGAAAAGAGACGGTAGCCATAGGGAGTTCTCATCATAATTATATGGCGTGAACCAGGTTTCGGTGCTGGAAATCATATATGTTTCGAACATGCATGCCAGAGAGCGAAGAATGTGCATTTGGGAAAAATTATACTCCAAGTCCAACTCTGCAATGTGCATCTTGCTTTTTATCGACCAAGCATTAATAAGCAGGACTTAAAATGTGCAAGTAGGGTTTCAGCCTCAGTGCCCAATCAAAAATTGCGCTGTACGCAGATGCATCTTCAAATGAAGGAGAGCAGTAAGCAAAGGTAGGGACTGTAAGCTGATTAGGAGCCACAACGTTTACAGCAGGGTGGGTTGTTTTAGACGCACCCCGCAGCAAAATAAATAATGCACGGCAGTTAGATCGGAAGTGGATGATAGCAAATGAAATGAAGAAACGCCGAAAGCAGAAACGTCAGGAAAGTGATGGGACAGCATAGGTGAAAAATACGCCAGCTAAAGGATAATGTACAAAAAGCGTGGATATCCGAGTCAGATAAAACACTCAAAATTGGGAAGAAAAACAGATCTGTTTGTAATATCTGACCATCGTAGTGCGCCGCGTGAGTTGGTCACCTGAGCTCAGCCCAGTGAGGCTGGGTGACGGCTGATGCGCTTTGGAATCCGGTCAAATACTCGCGTTTGCAAATCGATTCCGCAGAATGCAGCTACCGTGTATTTGAATGCCTCCATGGAGCCTTCCTCGTGGATGTTGAACACAAGTGTGCTGTATCTCGCATCCTGCCCAACAGTTGCGAATGACGGCACTGTCTCCGCACACGTCACCTGGGAAATCGGAGTGCAAAGCACGGAAGTTTCAGGCGAGATTTGTGGGATGACAATTGAAAGTCTCAGTTTAGCATTCGGCACCTTTATGACACCGTATCATGTTGTAGTTGCGCACAAAGGAACCTTGTTGAGCTGCTGGTGTGAAGCATTCATGGGTCTCCGGCCGTCTGGGTCGACCGCATTCGGGTGATGCGTGATCGGCTTTAATAGATCCTCGATAAACACTCGTCTTAGTGGCGCATAATAGATATGTTTGAAAGTGGTGGCTAAGCGTATTTGCTCACAGGTAACCATTGCAGTGCGCAACCTGACTTGGTCACCTGAGCTCAGCCCAAAGGGGGCTGGGTAACGGCTGATGCGCTTTGAAAGCCGGTTAACATCCTGCGCTGGTAACACGATTCCGTAGAATGCGGATACCGTCTCTTTGAAAGCCTCAACGGTGCTTTCGTCGATGATGTTGAACACAAGTGTCCTGTGTCTTGCTCCTTGCCTAACAGTAGCAAATGACGGCCATGGCTCCGCAGACGTCACCTGCGAAATCGGAGTGCAGAGCACTGCAGTTCCAGGCGAGCTTTGTTGGGTGACGTTTGAACGCCTCCGTTTAGCGTTCGGCACCCCTCTGACACCGGATGATTTTACAGTAGTGCATACTTCATCCTTACTGAACTACTAGTGA
The DNA here is from genome assembly GCA_944474145.2 of Dicrocoelium dendriticum. Classification (NCBI taxonomy): domain Eukaryota; kingdom Metazoa; phylum Platyhelminthes; class Trematoda; order Plagiorchiida; family Dicrocoeliidae; genus Dicrocoelium; species Dicrocoelium dendriticum. The sequence goes on along the minus strand of OX104063.1, from coordinate 161,711,059 downwards.
GATGCATTCATGGACCTCCGGCCGTCTGGTTCGGCGTCCTTCGTTTCCTCAAGGCTTACACCGACTAGTTACGCAATATTATTGGTTGTTTTGATGTGATAATGTTTTGTTTCTCGATCAGGATTGACGAGATATATAATGGGCTTCCAGGGTATTTGACTTTCGCGCGTAACACACCGGGTTTTTCCCTAGCGGCACATTTTTGTTCAGCTTCTATCAGCGATACATAATTTAGTTCAAGTGCTATTGTTTCCTCTGTGGTTAATTCTTCATATTGATGGCCGGGATTCGCTTTATCCTCCACAGTTGCGGATGCCGGCGATGGCTCTGGACACTTCACCTGTGAAGTCGGAGTGCAGTGCACTGCAGTATCAGGCGGGTTTTGTGGATTGTTGGTTGACCGTCCTCTTTTAGCATTCGGCACGTCTTTGAAGCAGGATGTTGTTAGTTTTATTGTACTTCAGGCTCGCTTGGCTGCTGGTAAGAAGCATTCGGTTGTCACCGGCCGTCTGGGTCGATGTCCTTCATATTCTCAAGTTTCGTCCAAACTAGTTCTGTTGTATTGTTGATTGATTTTATGGTGTTGTGCCTGTCGATTTTGATCGCTGTGATATCTAAAGGGTTTCCATGGTCTTTGGCTTGTTCTAGTAACACTATGACATAAGTCTTAGTGACTACCGGTTTATCAGTTTTACCAGCGATGTCGGATTTGGTTCAAGTGCAATCGTCTTCGTTATGGTTGAAATACCAGCTTGATTAATAGGTATACTTGTCTTCGTTTCCTTGGTTACATTCTCGGTTTCGTGGTTTGCACCATCCGAGCAACCCACTTGGGAACCTGGAATCACTATACTGTGAACGTTTGTATAGTTGATTTTGTCACACCGACATTGAAGTGCCGTAAGTGCCGGCGCCATCTTTATATCAAAGAATATAGTACCTCTTCTAAAGAGAGCCTGATGAGAGATAAATTTAATTGCTGAGTCCGCGGTATCGAATGTGCATAGGAGAGGACAAAGTCTTCGCTGAATCTTCTTCTTAAATCTGGTACAAGTAAGGAGGAATTGTACCATTACACAAACTTTTATTAATATCCTTCGAATTTTATGAATTTCAAATCGATCAGGAACCTTATCATCACTACTTTATTTGCGGATTTCAATCGATTAATTATTTATATGCAGAGCTTGTTTAGATTACATAGCTTTCTCGATACTTTTGTTACTCATCTCTTCCGTTGGCCGTGCAAGTTTAGATGTTGCTATAAAGCAATCGACAACAGGCATTGTAGAGTGCCCTTAACGGTGCAATATCACTCTTAAGTTGGAAAATTATATCATCCTTGTAGGTGACGAAGTCCGTTGCCTTGTTAGGACACTAGTTCATTGGAAAGTAACTATGTTTGCTTACAGTTTTCACCTTACCTGGTATGCTGTTGCAACGGGAGTTCAACAGTCTGTTTTTAATCTACTATTAATAAGAAGGAACGGAAGAAAATGCGACTAAGGAAGCATTAGGAGTTTTGCGACACGAACTTGGCAACTCGTGAGGTAAGACGAAAATTTAGAAACTTTGGAAAAAAGGTGGTCAAAAGCCGGTGTTAGAACTAACAGAAACAAATGCAAGCTGTACGAGAAATATAAAGCTGTGTAAATCACACAAAGTTACGCGAAGTTGAGAGCGGATCGAACCAATCTGTCGTCGTGACTTTTAAGGCTTAAAGGTAACATCTGGAGAAAGCTGTCTTGAATAGCTATGCAGCCTAAAGACTACACTCTGCCATATAGCGTATTCTCCTGTCACAGTTTTGATCGTAATTGCAGATAAAAATGGGGTTACGTAACCCATTGGTTTCACAGCGACCGTGACGGTACCGAAAAGTTGATCCATTGCTGCAAGTGAGCGTTCATTCCAATATATTTATGATGAGGAAATATCCCTTTGGTATGGAACTGTGAAGCTGCAATTCTCGGCAATATCTAAGCCCTACGGATAGTGCGATTCAAGTAATCTACATAACGCCAGCGTCATTAGCTCACTGGCATGCCGTGTCTCGCTGAGCTCCACAATATTGATGTTGTAGCGCGCCAGTTCCATCGCGATTAATACAATGTGACGCTGGCTGTGTTTACTTGCTTTCCAGTCCAGTAATGTGCGCATGTTCCAGCACTCAAAGTTGGGGGCTTTGCGCGCATGCGTACCATTGCATTGATAGACAGTCCATCGCATAGTTGTGGTTGTGTTTCAGAGGATTGCTTGAGTGACGCCACCCGGAACCTTTGGCTCATTAAGCTGACCCACAAAAGAGTGGGGATTTGCTAGTTTGTTTGGGGGAGTCCACCCGGAGCCTTTGGCTCAACAGCCTGACCCATATGACATCGGGGTACAGATCCAGTTTGGGAGTGTGATTATATAGGCATATTGGGATCCGCTTGACGTCCCTCACGAACAGCCTTTGAAGATCTGGAACAGTGCCTTTGTGTCTTGTCACAGCAATAAAATACGCACCTGCGACCACGGCCTTACCCAGGAAGTTTATGACCGGTTTGCACCAATTTGATCAGGGACTGTCTGGCTTGAGGCGGGAATTAGCAAATCATTGATCACCCGGAGGTGCCATCCCAGCCTCAGAGACAATGCGCGGCGCTCGTGCTCTACGCCAATCGATTTGTAAACGTATATCACATGGACCTGTTGTCACCCATGGCTAGGTTTTCAGGAAAGAGAGCCATTGACCACTGGCAGGGCGACCACACCTGACAGGAGAAGGACTCTGGTTCTCAGCCAAAGCCTTGGGTTAAATTTACACCTGAAAGCCAGCGCGATTAATACATGGTGATTTTACTGACTTATGCGGATTATTGCCCCGGCTCTTAACTATAAGAAGCGCGTAACCCAACTTCCACGCAGCGGTCGCCACGAGAAGGGGTACAGGATATGAGCCCAAGGCACAGTAGTAGCAGCAATGAGTAGACCAGCTGCCAGGATATAGCTGTCACATGAGTCAGCACACCATAGGCTCTGCTGCCTCATAGATATATAAAGGAATACCAAGCTACGCATCAGCTTTTATATTTGTTTAGTACATAGCCGAAAAATCAATACTTGGTGGTTGCGCTGCGGTTATAGTTTAATCAATTAGCAGGTGATATTTTGGGTAGCCCGGATAAACTCATGGTATATTGAAATTTTTTTCGCTATCACACGCTTGTAACACTTACTATAAGCAGCAGGCGATGCTTCTTTGCTCTAAGCGTTTGTTATTCCACACATAGACTTAGTGCTACTGATAGTAAACCGAATGGGGCACGAAAGTTAAAATTTTCCTTAGGGTATTTAGATAGCGCAAATGTAGATTATCACATGCGTTTACAGTGATAATAGCAGAAAAATCTTTAAGTATAAGGATGTTAATATATAATCAAAAATCATGGCAGGAGCTAGTTGCAAAGGAGACGATCAGACAGATAAGTGTCTGTGCGCCTGTATGATTGCTGTTCGTATGTTTGCGCAAGGAGAGTATATGTACTTCAATCTAAAGCGCGAGCATGGGTGTGTCAAAATTTTCTGAAATGTTGATTATCCTTACTCTTGACGGAAATTGTCATTTGGCAAGAAGAGAAACCTCCAGAAATGTAGTTTATCAGATATTGCTTTCCTAAGCTATGTAGCATCAAGGAGGTTTCAACGACAATAATACACAAGCAAGGTTTTCTAATATTTGTGGAGTAGAGCATGGTTAGGAAGAGTAAAACTACCTATGGATCCGTCACACTGTCTGTAGCTTTGACTATCATAACGGCTTACTGAAATAGTACATTACGCAATCGCGAAGCTTGCAAACTTTAAAAAACAATTCAAAATACCTTATAAACTTTAAACTCTGCACGTAAATTGCGACGAAAAGTCAATCTCAAATGAATTTAAAGCTATCGCGTCAAAGAGGGTCAAAAAGCGGACTTCAAAACTACTGGCGTTAGAACCTTGCTCATAAGTGACATATTTCAAAGTTATTCAGAGGCTAACCGTGTATGAAAAGAAGAATTTAAATTAGGTTTTACTCAGCCGCAAGGAGATCAGATTATATTGCACCGAGACGGAAGCTTAACATGATGCGACGTTTTTGTGCATCAATTTTAACATTTGAGCTATAATGGGTGGTGCCCCCGGTCCTCTTGAGAGCTGCTCCTACTAGGTGGGTCAAAGTATAAAGGTCAAACAACTAAATCACCTGATCCTCTAGGTTTTGGGTTGGAAACGGGATGGTGTCTTTTTCTGTAAAATTAAATCCTTACCACCTCAATGCCGCCTTGATGGGCAGGCTTTTGAAGCAAAATTTTCAGCTCAAAACACTACTCGTCCTCCACTACAAGTTTGAGTGCCTTGGTATCATTTCTGTCCACATACAACTATGAAACTTTCCTCAGAATCTAATTACACACAGCATCGGTCGTTGCGCAGATTATCATTGCCTTATCTATTGCGTGCATCAAGGCGGATAAGCGAGAACTGCAAGTGAATCCCTTCTTTCTTTACCGCCAGTTTCTCTTACTTCCTTCCCAACCTCCATAACTAATCTACCATCTATAGTTACGTGCTTAAATGACAACAGCCGTAAGTCCACTGGTGTCAAACCACCTACATTTACCTTCCTGCACCGCACACTGCTCGCCTATTGTCAACAATCCCTTATAAGACTAAGCCGTCTTGTTTCCCTAGCGGCGTTCAACGTTCGCACTCTAAAACAAGTAGATGGATAGGATGCGCCCGCATGCATGTTGTGCACACCCGGTATTGACATGTACTGCGTATCCGAAATTAGCGGCTGTTGTAATAGCTGCGCCCGGCTTGTGCTCAAGCTATTGGTTGTACGCATCCGTAGACATTGATGCGGCAGCCTCTCGTCATGTTGCTGCAGGCATCATTCTCAGCTTCAAGGCTGAGTCACCGTTAGCTGACTGGATTCCGGTGAACAGTCGTCTGGGTGCAGCCCACCCGTGGAGATCGACAAAGGATGATTCATGAAGCAGTACATGCTGATGTTTGGATGTGACCCTAGCTCATGCTCCAAAGGACTGCAGTTCTGTTGCTACCAAGGAAACATTCTAGCACGAAATGAACACTCTACTACTCAGTGCCATCATTTCAGATATCATAGTAATTGTAGAGTATTTTATTGCATAACTAGGCTACCTGAGCTCTTCGGAACCTTAGCAAGTTGGTAAATATGGGAATACCTCCGAACGGACGGACAACTTCGAGTGTCTATTGCAACTTTGTGCCGAGCACCAGCCGTTTCTCAGTAGCACCTTTTTCAGTCACTGTGGGCGCCGTAGTGCCATGTGACATTTTCCTTATTTGGTTAGCGACGGACCAAGATAGATCACATTGCCATAGGTTACAGGTGTCGTTGTACCATCCTGGATTGCCGCTGGTTCTCGCACTGTCGTCTATCCATAAACTTTATCGGGGAGCGCACCAAGCGTTTCCCAGATTTATGACTTAAAATTATCCCAGCCCTCGGTCAAGCAAGTTTATCAAGATGCATTACGTACCATACTTCCGCACATTTGTCCTAATGACGCTGATCTTCAGTGGAATAGCATCTCAGTCGTTCTGCAAGAAGCAGGAGCATGTAAGTGCGGTACTATCAGTCGACAGTACACCAGGCACTGTATATACGATAGGTAGGTGAACCTGCTGGAATCCAGAAGAAACCTACCGGCTGGCTCTGAACACAACGTTACAAGACGGAACCTAAGGCGCGGAATAAAGCGGATCTTGGCCGCTGGAAAGGGAGGCTGGTGGACCAGTCGGGTACAAGGCTTGGAGGAGACGGTAGCAGTAGGGAATTATTGCAAGCGCTTACAGCTAATCTGCAACACTGGTCTTAGGAAACTGGTGAGAATGAAGCAATGCGACAGATCGCGGTTGCTCTGATTCACAATATGGAGCCAGTCTGGCTTGTGGGACTAAGCATTTTCAAAATCAGTTTAGTTAGCTCCCTGCTTCCGAACGTCTTCCTAATCACGTGATACAGGAAGAGCCATAAATGGTAAGTTTCGAGGCTTCATCACAGGTTGAGATCCGAAACACGATCACAGTGCTCAATATTTTACTTGCTGCTGGCCGAAATCCTCCTGCACTACTTAACGATGAAGGTGAGTTTCTCTGCCAAAACTGACATCTCTGCTCGAATATGACTGGCAGGAGAAGACCATCCCTGAGTAAATAGATTATATTGGAAACATACACGAAAAGCAGTCGCAACTACTATGCTAACCGCAGGGGTATTAGCCTAACTCCAATCGTGACAAGTATTTGCTCCCATTCTCGTCCATCACGTTACTAAGGAAAGGGAACCGCTGAGTAAAGAAAAACAAGATGGTTTCCGCCAAATACTTCCCTGCTAGACCACATATTCAATCTTCTGCAAGTGCTAGAGCAGCGCCACGCATACCGCAGACAGAAATAGCTGTACTCATGGAATTCAGGAGCGCCTTCAATTCTGTCGACCGACGCATTCTATCCGAAATTTCTTCACGGAAAACTATTCCCATGGCATATGTAAACAATCTACTTGCTCTGTACTAGCACAGGGCAGGTCAAGTCAGGGCCTAATGTGATCTGTCTGATAAGTTTCCGAAAACAATTGACGTTAGTTAGGACTGTCTATTCCCTTATTTATGTTCAATCGTACTATAAACTGCATCATGGAGTGTTCCCTAGCGGAATTCCGCGCAACAGACATTGTGGTGCTGCCTGGTGAAACTCCAGACAATCTTGGTTACGCCGACGATATCATCTAGCTGTTTAAAGATGTTGGGTGACGCAATAAAAAAGATCAGCCTCTCCAGTGTGGTCTTGTTAGTTGGCACGCGTTTCGCACTTTCAACATGCAAACTTTCGCTGCAGAACCACCAGACACTAACTGATCCTTTGACCGTAGATTGCAAGGAACTAGAGGTAGCAGATCAACTCAATTATCTTGCCAGCTGTATAAACAACCAGCAGTCCATAAAAACGGAGGTCAGTTCACGTTCATGCAAAATGGCGGCAACAAAGATGATTACAGTAGTAATCCTTTAGTGAATGTCGCAACGAAATATCTGCAAAGCAATAAACACACCATGGTGAATAAAACGCCAAGCCCTGTACAAAATGCCTTTAATCAATTAGGGCAAAATATCCGCTTGTAAGCGTAATGAAACGCATAAGTTACATCTAGGTGACGTTAAAAGCAAGCAGAAGATCCAAAATCGTTTGTTGCTACAGAATTTCTAATACACAGTTCCATAGGAAATAAAATACAACCATAAATCTACGTATAAAATAACAAAATTTGGCAAACTTATTCTTCTAAACACAAAATTGGAGAGCAAAATATATCAAATAATTTAAAGGGCGCCATCAAATCCTCAGTCAAATTCTATTACGCATTATTTGCCAATTGGATTTTCTGACCGAAATTCCTACTTCATTACTTGATGACATAAGGGCGCCAGAAAATAGTAATTGACTTACAATTCGGGCAAATAATTGCCTCTTTCACTCCTTCCATTTTTCTCTAGGATTGAAGCAGGAAATCCATTTGTCTAGGAGGACAACTAGGCTATAACCGCTTTCTAATTTTTGTCTTTGTGATCAGTCTTAGCGAAAAAGCACATATGCTGGATCAAGTGATTTATTAACCATCCATTTGTAAGAATACGTGCGACACGTATAGCAAACAACATAGGTTGCTTTGTGCACGAAAAGGAAACTTATAACTGACAAATAAATTCCATGTATGATTTAGGCTTCATCATTCCATTCCAATGCGTTAGCAGTTGACTGGTTTCAGTAGTAATATTTATTTTATCACCTTTGACGTTAGTTACAAACTAGTTAGTATTCAGACATCACCAACGAAGCTGCTTGGGTGTCAAATTATGCCTGTCTTTATTTGTTAATGTCACCATCACCACTGGTACTTCAGACATGTAGACGAAAATATCGGGTTGCGCAAAAGTGTAGAAAGTGGCATGACAAATGATCCACTTGGTTTACTTGCAGTCCAGTGACAGCTTTGCAGGCAACTTAACTTTACGTTGCTAGCTGGACTTGCATTCAATACCTAAAGATCCATGCGTAGGAAGGATGGAAAACATGCGGGTAGGTGTTTAGGTGAACTGAGAAAACTATCGGTGAAATCTTTTTGTCTGTCATGAGTTTAGATTGTCAAAATTGCGGAAAGGTACTGCGCAGAGAATTGTATGGTACGGTATAAAAGATATTTTTATAAAGATTTAAGCTAAGCGCCGTATAGTCGTTCTCTTTGTACTCATTTGGCTCAACACTTGTATGTTTTGGATAGGTGAGTAACAATCAACCTAAATGGATGAGGTAAAAACATTGCACATATTAATATCGCATATTTTATATGCTGCATACATATACTGTTTACAGTGTGCCCAATAATATTTGCTTGCAGAATTCAGTGACTCAAATGCTTCTGAGTGAATGTATCAGCGTTCAGTATTTTAACGGTTTTCATGTTTTATACTTTTCCGCGTTTACACTTTTAAAATTAATATACAAATTATTAAGAAATCGAAGAAAACTGAAACGGATTATTTTTAAAATGCTCACCGGAGACTCAGCAAGAACAACTTCCATCCATGGTGTTTCATATTCACATGACAGCTAAAGTCCTTCCGACGCCCGTCAGTTTACTCGCCGAACGATACCATGTATGCATTCCTTGAAAGTAATTGTAACATTATTGATACTTTAAAGTGCGTGTTCTTCAACAGGGAATGTAGTCTACTGCTACAAACCCCGACTAATGTCGCAGGTACAGTGGGAAATGCAGCATAGTCATATAAGCCAAATCGCCCGAATGTGGTGGCTGATATAATTGACCGAGTTACCAGATCAGTAGCATAGCGACTGCATATCTGCGTTCCGATACATATATATGTATATAGATATATATATATATTGTGCCAGCGCACTCCTGTTCTTTTAGATCCGGGTTATATTAGTGGTCAGAATGAGCTCCTTGCTGTTTTAGTTCGTCAACTAATTTGAAGGCAAAATTGGTTTCAGAAATTACACGAAAGTTGTGACAAATAGTGGCTATACACCTGACTTTGAAGCAGGCTGTGGACCGCTAGTTCGCACTGTCGAATGTTTATGCAAAATATCAAGTATGTCAAGTATATCAGTCATCAAATATCAACGGCTTTATTAAAGTTCTCTTTCGAATTTGGTTTACGCACATCAGATATCGTATCATTATCGCACAACACGGATCAATGTTGATGTATGACTGTTGGAACATATTATATGCAAAAAGATTGTGTCAGTTAATGAATGAAAAAGAGTACCTGGTTAACGTCTCAGAAACATACATAGAAATATAGTTGGTCAGCATTGTAAACGCAGACGACAACACGTCATACATTTTCGTATAACATTTTCCAGTTAAATGTAGAGTAGTTCGCCCAAATCACACACCAAAACTGGAGGCGCTAACATCAGCAAAGAAAAACAAAAGCTTGTTATCCGCGTCTTCAGGAAAACAGCACAACACGGCGTGAGGAAAATCCCCATTTCACTGGTCTTTCTCAGTACGGTCTGAGTTGGCGCCTGTAAAATTATTACTTATATCTTTAGACGAATATGTTGTTTGCTGAAAATAAGAAACTTATAGGTAAATTATTATTGAATAGCCATCGGCGACCTTTATCGAGAAAAATTGATGTAGCAACCGCTGCAGACAAATTAAGAGAACGCATTACGTCGTCGTTGATTATGGTGGCTGTTACTAAGCATATGATGAAAAGGAATTATTTACATGTAATCCTTTAGTTACCCTGTACAGAATAACGCAGTCTTCAAGCCTCTATGAAGTAAGAATTTGGGTCTGCCAACGGCAAATATGCATTGTACCTAACAGCTTCATCTTGATGCGGAGGCACTCACACAAGTAGAAAAAAGTGGACACTAATTTCTTGATATAAAATACGTATGTAAACGGTTTGGGTCTAAGGTCGTGCGGCAATCACGTATTTTTTTTAACACAGAGGACTTGTTATTTGCAATAAAACTCATTATGCTTAATATCTTAAAATATGCCTGGAACCGAATGGGATTTCATGATTTCAGAAGGTTTTGAATACAAATCGCTTCTGGTAGTGTTTGGTAATTGCAACGTTTGTGCTAAAATTATTTTAGTTCACAATATGCGACATTTTTCGATATGCACAAATGAAGAAATGCCTGTTATTCCAAGATATATAACTAGAATGGCTTTATATATTCGGGTATGCATATAACTGCCTTCGAGAAAAATTAAATGCGATTTACATTAATCTGCACTCTTGTATTATATGGATTTGTTTAGCCACTAATTGTCGGCTTCTACCTTCTAGAATATTCAAGTGGTGAAGCAATTTTGGCAAAGTTAACCAACAAAATCTTGCTCAAGAGACAAATTTACCTGATTCAGATAGGCATCTTGGTCAATAAAGGTGGGAGAATCACGTATTTCTTCTTCAGCCTTGCTCATTCGCATTGTCAACTTCAAACGGAATGCAAATTCTCATCCGTGCATTCTGAATACCTAGCTTCTGTGTCCAGCGATTGAAAAGTGTATTTAATAAGAGACCGGAGAATGCACCATAGGTATTACGGGGCCTGAAAACCGCTTATTTAAGCTGTAGATTCTGTTACATAGAACAGGCCTACGCCCGATCACTTGTTGCTGTCCGAACAAATTCATTAATGCAATTTATCGAGCCAGAACTATACGCCAGTGAACTACCGAGAATACATCAGATAAATTATCAATTTTTCTGTATCCACAAGGGGAGAAGACGACCTACCAAAGGATAGTCACAATTTTGTTTACTTCCAATGTCTACCTAGCAAACGAGTCAAACTTATATTATCTTTGCAAATATGCTACTCGTTGAGACAACAAAAGCCTACAAACCACATAGCTAGCGTGGATTCAAACAATGTTGTCACACCTCACCCGGAATGGTATACAACAGGAAAATGTACAGCTCCAGTTAACTATGCACGACAGAAAAAACATAAACCAATGTCGATAACAGCTCAAATAAATGATAAGGATATGATGTTAGTGAATTCACCTACGCATAAACTTTGCAGTAAATATCACTGAGGGAATGGGAAGAATGCTCTCCAAGCTCAGTGAACATATTATTTTGGTCTAATGGGCCTATGAAATATTGCAAGACAAAAATCTCGTATAGATGATAGTATTGGATATAGAATAGCATAAAAATATAATATAAATGGTTGTTTATAAAATTTCAGTGACCATAAGACTATTAGCTAATAGCACCGTTCTATCGATCACATACGGTTGATCATCCATTCAGTATAAGCAAATACAATATGAGTAACATTAATTTCATTCCATTGTACTTGATCTTATCCTCCTTGCCAAAAGTAACATAACTTCTATGTTAGCTGGGTCCCATTAGGTTCTGTAAGTGACGCGAGAGATTCAGAACTAAGTGACCGCCGGTCGTAATGCAAACTGACCACCAATGAAATCTTAGGAGCATTAATGAAGCATTAATATGCATATATATATTCATCGAATTTTGATAACCGCTTCAGGAACATCCTTCAGTCAGCTGGCATGCACTAATTGCAATTCGTGGTTTGAAGTTTTATTGCATATATATGGTGAAATGAAACAGATGTTGCAATCAAAAGGGTTTCCTTCACTGCTGAGTCAAGCTGGATTAGTTGCAGTATTTGCGGTATATACATCACGAATTCTCATGAATTGCGGTCGGTCTCGAGTATGTGTTCTGATAAATTGATGCAAACATTTAGTATGCGTTAATTAAGGCAAAGCGAGTTAGCTACTAGCCTCACTTTTCTACTTGTGCTTGTGTCGATGTCGGCATGCACTGCACGGTGTGCCTGGATAGAGCATTAAACTCAGTATGGGGTATTTCACACAACTGTGAAATGTAGTAGGTATATATGACGACGGCTCACACCCTCGATATGGCAGTTTACAATGGATATACTAGTCTTTCTGCGGCACTACTGTGAAGTTGGAATTTGCGAATGTTCCAGCAATCAGAACCTCTCTCCGGGCAATTTTTTAACAAAGCACCAACGTGTGTTTAGCAGTGAATTTATCATGGAAATGAACAGTAGGATAAGCTATGAGTTGTAGGACCCCAATCGCGCGCAGTTGTTTCATGTGTGGTCAGTTTCTGCCGTCATAGAACTTTAAATCAGTATATGCATATAAAAACTTTTCATAAGATGAGTATTGTATCAGTTGACTGCTACATGTGTTGCTTCGGTTATCACCACCGTTCCCCAGACAAAGACACGCCGACTTGAATGTGTTCATTAGGAGAGATATTTCTGCAGGTCACATGGCGTAGTACTCAGTGTTGCTTACAACAGTGAAATTAGCAAGATAATGTCTGAAGTACTCGCTATGTCGGGAAGAAGTTTTACTAGATCACACGAGTCTACTGTATGGCTTCGAAATGGGTCATGCAAGCATCCGGTTATCAGTATGATGGGGAAAACGCGCGCAAACCAGCTTTCAAAAATGACTCATGTGGTACTGAAAACATTTATAATAAGGTAATAGCAAATAAAGATTCAGTTTCAGCAAATGGTGAATGAAAACGTGGATCAACGTGGCATAATGTTAATGGCGTCAGTCGTGAACTACTAGGTTCTGCTTCGCACCCCAGCTCAGGCTATCTCCACCTGATGAGTCCAATGCAGGACAAAACCGTGGTTGTCGGGTGTCAGTGTTTAGATGAGATAGACCAAAATAATTCCAAAAGCCCATGAAATGGATTCTAACAGAGTACTGGTTAAACTTCTGTCTCAGCAGGCGAAATGGAGACCTTACGAGCACACCATGGGTTAATAGCGTGAGAAAAACACTTCGTTGCCATACATGTGGATTTGTGGGAATCAACAACCACCTTACCTTGATTTAGCTTAGGTAATATCGGAACTCTGAAAATATCACCACAATGGAGTACAACACTAAAAATGTGAATCGATGCAATTGGCTGGAAGATTTGAAGTTTTCATACACTTGGAATAACAGATATGCAGCAGGCAAATTCCAAATGTAGGCGGAAACGTAAAGTAATTTTTACCATTCATCTGAGTAAACGGGATGTTAGTTTAGTCGTCAAACATCGACCTGAGCAAACTAAGTGGACGGCTATCTTAGCTAAGGTCTTGTGATGAATATGCCTACCGTGACTTTGAAAATGCCTATATGAACAAAAGTTAAATTATCACAAATTTAAAGGCGATTCCGAAGCATTAAATTTGGAAGATTTAACTGTGCACTTATGAAGAACTTAGAAAATAATGTAACTAGCATTCATAAAATAAACGTATTGAAATATGCGTATAAAATCCTGACGATCGGTATGGTATTTTGCTTATACTGGGATATTTTTAAACTGCATGAAACTTATCTTGCTTCTGGACTATTTCACTCACAGGCTATACTCAGACGGCGCGCAGTATTTGTGATGCACCAATTTTGCGATATCAACGTGATGTTCGTTTACTTAAATTCCGAATCATGACTATCTCCCTCCTCCAAAACCCGGGTAATTCGCATTTAAGAGCCATATTGGGAAAAAATACATAAGGAAAATACCTTGCCGAACTAACACACATAGAGCAGATGTACAGCCTACCGGTCTATTTAATCAGCTGTTATGCATGAATAAACATATAAACGTAAAAACCTGTAGCATCTGTTATCCTGTAATGCTAAAACGTTCGACTTTCGTGGACGTCATTCATTCACTTATTATATTTCTCTATATGCAAAGTTTTCTCTTATGTAAGTTTTGATATTGTGTGGCATTACACAGGCAGTAGTTTCAGCTCGTGCACCTTAATCCATGAGATATGCTGGCATATAATGCACATATATATATGCATGCACACAAAATAATCGCATATTGCTTAGCCTTGCTCAGCAGCTTTGTATTACCAAACAGTTATCATAGCAATTCCAAAATATTAATCCGAAAACAATTGACGTTCGTTATGACTGTCAATTCCCTTATTTATGTTCAATTGTACCATAAACTACATCATGGAGTGTTCCCTAACGGAATTCCGCGAAGTAGACTTGTGATGCTGCTTGGTGAAACTCCAGTCAATTTTGGTTACGCCGACGACATCATCTAGCTGTTTAAAGTTGTTGGGTGGCGCAATAAGAAAGATCAGCCTCTCCAGTGTGGTCTTGTCATTTGGCACGCGTTTCGCACTTTCAACATGCAAACTTTTGCTGCAGAACCACCAGACACTAACTGATACTTTGACCGTAGATTGCAAGGAACTAGAGGTAGCAGATCAACTCACTTATCTTGCCAGCTGTATAAACAACCAGCAGTCCATAACAACTGAGGTCAGTTCACGTTCACGCAAAATGGTGGCAACAAAGATGATTACAGTAGTAATTCTTTAGTGAATGTCGTAACGAAATATCTGCTAAGCAATAAACACACCATGATGAATAAAAACGCCAAGCTCTGTACAAAAGGTCTTTAATCAATTAGGGCAAAATATATGCTTGTAAGCGTAATGAAACGCATAAGTTACATCTAGGTGACGTTAAAAGCAAGCAAAAGATCCAAAATCGTTTGTTGCTACAGAATTTCCAATACACCGTTCCATAGGAAATAAAATACAACCATATATCCACGTATAAAAAGAACGAAATTTGACAAACTTATTCTTCTCAACACAAAATTGGAGAGCAAAACATATTAAATAATTTAAAGGACGCCATCAAATCTTCAGTCAAATTCTATTATGCATTATTTGCCAATTGGATTTTCTGGCCTAACTTCCTACTTCATTACTTGCTGACATAAGGGCGCTAGAAAAATAGTAATTGACTTACAATACGAGCAAACAATTTCCTCTTTCACCCCTCCCACTTTTCTCTAGAATTGTAGCAGGAAAGCCAATTGCCTAGGAGGACAACTAGGCTATAACAGCTTTCTAAGTTTTATCTTTGTGAGCAGTCTAAGCGAAAAGGCACATATGCTGGATCAAGTGATTTATTAACCGTTCATTTGTAGGAATACGTGCAACACGTATAACAAGCAACCTAGGTTGCCTTTGTGCACGAAAAGGAAACTTAAAACTGGCAAATAAATTCCATGTATGATTTAGGTTTCCTCATTCCATTCCAATGCGTTAGCAGTTGACTGGTTTCGGAAGACTCAGTAGTAATATATATTTTATCACCTTTGACGTTAGTTACAAACTAGTTAGTATTCAGACACCACCAACGAAGCTACTTGGGTGTCAAATTATGCCTGTCTTTATTTGTTAATGTCACCACCATCACCGGTACTTCAGACATGTAGACGAAAGTATCGGGTTGCGCAAAAGTGTAGGAAGTAGTATGACCAATGATCCAGTTGGTTTACTTGCAGTCCAGTGACAGCTTTGCAGGCAACTTAACTTTACGTTGCTAGCTGGACTTGCATCCGATACCTAAAGATCCATGCGTAGGAAGGATGGAAAACATGCGGGTAGGTGGTTAGGTGAACTGAGCAAACTATCGGTGAAATCTTTTTGTCTGTCATGAGTTTAGATTGTCAAAAAGTGTTGCATCAAACAGATACGCATATTTGTCAAATGGCGGAAAGGTACTGCGCAGAGAATTGTATGGTACGGTATGAAAGATATTTTTATAAAGATTTAAGTTAAGCGCCGTATAGCTGTTTTCTTTGTACTAATTTGGCTCAAAACTTGTATGTTTTGGATAGGCGAGTGACAAACAACCTGAATAGATGAGGTGAAAACATTGCACATATTAATATCGCATATTTTATATGCTGCATACATATACTGTTTACAGTGTTCCCAATAATATTTGCTTGCAGAATTTAGGGACTCAAATGCTTTTTAGTGAATATACCAGCTTTCAGTATTTTAACGGTGTTCATGTCTTATACTTCTGGGCGTTTACAATTTTAAAATTAATCTACCAAGGTATTGAGAAATGGAAGAAAACTGAAGCGGTTTATTTTTAAAATGCTCACCTGAGACTCAGCAGGAACAACTTCCATCCATGGTGTTTCATATTCACACGGCAGCTAAAAGTCCTTCCCACGCCAGTCAGTTTACTCGCCGAACGATACCTTGTATGCATTCCTTGAAAGTAATTGGAACATTATTGATACTTTAAAGTGCGTGTTCTTCAACAGGGAATGTAGTCTACTGCTACAAACCGCGACCAATGTCGCAGGTACAGTGGGAAATGTAGCATAGTCATATAAGCCAAATCGCCCGAATGTGGTGGCTGATATAATTGACGGATTACCAGATCAGTAGCATAGCGACTGTGGCATATCTGCGTTGATATATATGTATATATATATACATATATATTGTGCCAGCGCACTCCTGTTCTTTTAGATCCGGGTTATGTTAATGGTCAGAATGAGCTCCTTGCTGTTTTAGTTCGTCAACCAATTTGAAGGCAAAATTGGTTTGAGAAATTCAACAAAATTTGTGACAAATAGGGGCTATACACCTGACGTTGCAGCAGGCTGTAGACCGCTAGTTCGCACTGTCGAATTTTTATGCAAAATATCAAATATGTCAAGTATATCAGTCATCAAATATCAACGGCTTTATTAAAGTTCTCTTTCGAATTTGGTTTACGCACATCAGATATCGTATCATTATCGCACAACACGGATCAATGTTGATGTATGACTGTTGGAACATATTATATGCAAAAAGATTGTGTCAGTTAATGAATGAAAAAGAGTACCTGGTTAACGTCTCAGAAACATACATAGAAATATAGTTGGTCAGCATTGTAAACGCAGACGACAACACGTCATACATTTTCGTATAACATTTTCCAGTTAAATTGTAGAGTAGTTCGCCCAAATCACACACCAAAACTGGAGGCGCTAACATCAGCAAAGAAAAACAAAAGCTTGTTATCCGCGTCTTCAGGAAAACAGCACAACACGGCGTGAGGAAAATCTCCATTTCACTGGTCTTTCTCAGTACGGTCTGAGTTGGCGCCTGTAAAATTATTACTTATATCTTTAAACGAATATGCTGTTTGCTGAAAATAAGAAACTTATAGGCAAATTAGTGTTGAATAGCCATCAGCGACCTTTATCGAGAAAAATTGATGCAGCAACCGCCGCAGACAAATTAAAAGAACACATTAAGTCGTGGTTGATTATGGTGGCCGTTACTAAGCATATGATAAAAATGAATTATTTACTTGTAATCCTTTAGTTACCCTGTACAGAATAACGCAGTCTTCAAGCCACTATGAAGTAAAAACCTAGGTCTGTCAACGGCAAATACACGTTGTATTTCCTATTGGTGCGGAGGCACTCACACAAGTATAAAAAACGTGGACAATAATTTCTTGATTTAAAATACTTTTGTAAAACGGTTTGGGTCTAAGGACGTGCGGCAATCACTTATTTTGTTAACACAGAAGACTTGTTATTTGCGGTAAAACTCATTATGCTTAATATCTTAAAATACGACTGGGATTTCATGATTTCAGAAGGTTTTGAATACAAATCGCTTCTGGTAGGATTTGGTAATGGCAATGTTTATGCTAAAATTATTTTAGTTCACAATATGCGACATTTTTCGATATGCCCAAATGAAGAAATGCTTGTTATTCCAAGATATATAACTAGAATGGCTTTATAAATTCGGGTATGCAAATAACTGCCTTCGAGAAAAATTAAATGCGGTTTACATTAATCTGCACTCTTGTATTATATGGATTTGTTTAGCCACATAATTTTCGGATTCTATCTTCTAGAATATTCAAGTGGTGAAGCAATTTTGGTAATGTTAACCAACAAAATCTTGCTCAAGAGACAAATTTACCTGATTCAGATAGGCATCTTGGACAATAAAGGTGGAAGAATCACTATTTCTTCTTCAGCCTTGCTCATTCGCATTGTCAACTTTAAACGGTATGCAAATTTTCATCCGTGCATTCTGAATACCTAGCTTCTGTGTCCAGTGGTTGAAAAGTGTGTTTAATAAAAGACCGGAGAATGCACCATAAGTATTATGAGGCCTGAAAACCGCTTATTTAAGCTGTAGATTCTGTTACATAGGACAGGCCTACGCCCGATCACTTGGTGCTGTCCAAACAAATTCATTCGTGCAATTTATCGAACCAGAACTATACGCAAGTGAACCACCGAGAATACATCAGGTAAATCATCAGTTTTTCTGTATCCACAATTGGAGAAGACGACGTACCAAAGGATAGTCACAATTTTGTTTACTTCCAGGGTTTACCTAGCAAGCGAGTCAAACTTATAATATATTTACAAATATACTACCCACTGAGACAACAAAAGCTGACAAACCACATAGCTAGCATGGATTCAAACAATGTTGTCATACCTCACCCGGAATGGTATACAACAGGAAAATGTACAGCTCCAGTTAACTATGCACGACAGAAAAAACATAAACCAATGTCGATAACAGCTCAAATAAATGATAAGGATATGATGTTAGTGAATTCACCTACGCATAAACTTTGCAGTAAATATCACTGAGGGAATGGGAAGAATGCTCTCCAAGCTCAGTGAACATATTATTTTGGTCTAATGGGCCTATGAAATATTGCAAGACAAAAATCTCGTATAGATGATAGTATTGGATATAGAATAGCATAAAAATATAATATAAATGGTTGTTTATAAAATTCCAGTGACCATAAGACTATTAGCTAATAGCACCGTTCTATCGATCACATACGGTTGATCATCCATTCAGTATAAGCACATACAATATGAGTAACATTAATTTCATTCCATTGTACTTGATCTTATCCTCCTTGCCAAAAGTAACATAACTTCTATGTTAGCTGGGTCCCATTAGGTTCTGTAAGTGACGCGAGAGATTCAGAACTAAGTGACCGCCGGTCGTAATGCAAACTGACCACCAATGAAATCTTAGGAGCATTAATGAAGCATTAATATGCATATATATATTCATCGAATTTTGATAACCGTTTCAGGAACATCCTTCAGTCAGCTGGCATGCACTAATTGCAATTCGTGGTTTGAAGTTTTATTGCATATATATGGTGAAATGAAACAGATGTTGCAATCAAAAGGGTTTCCTTCACTGCTGAGTCAAGCTGGATTAGTTGCAGTATTTGCGGTATATACATCATGAATTCTCATGAATTGCGGTCGGTCTCGAGTATGTGTTCTGATAAATTGATGCAAACATTTAGTATGCGTTAATTAAGGCAAAGCGAGTTAGCTACTAGCCTCACTTTTCTACTTGTGCTTGTGTCGATGTCGGCATGCACTGCACGGTGTGCCTGGATAGAGCATTAAACTCAGTATGGGGTATTTCACACAACTGTGAAATGTAGTAGGTATATATGACGACGGCTCACACCCTCGATATGGCAGTTTACAATGGATATACTAGTCTTTCTGCGGCACTACTGTGAAGTTGGAATTTGCGAATGTTCCAGCAATCAGAACCTCTCTCCGGGCAATTTTTTAACAAAGCACCAACGTGTGTTTAGCAGTGAATTTATCATGGAAATGAACAGTAGGATAAGCTATGAGTTGTAGGACCCCAATCACGCGCAGTTGTTTCATGTGTGGTCAGTTTCTGCCGTCATAGAACTTTAAATCAGTATATGCATATAAAAACTTTTCATAAGATGAGTATTGTATCAGTTGACTGCTACATGTGTTGCTTCGGTTATCACCACCGTTCCCCAGACAAAGACACGCCGACTTGAATGTGTTCATTAGGAGAGATATTTCTGCAGGTCACATGGCGTAGTACTCAGTGTTGCTTACAACAGTGAAATTAGCAAGATAATGTCTGAAGTACTCGCTATGTCGGGAAAAAGTTTTACTAGATCACACGAGTCTACTGTATGGCTTCGAAATGGGTCATGCAAGCATCCGGTTATCAGTATGATGGGGAAAACGCGCGCAAACCAGCTTTCAAAAATGACTCATGTGGTACTGAAAACATTTATAATAAGGTGATAGCAAATAAAGATTCAGTTTCAGCAAATGGTGAACGAAAACGTGGATCTACGTGGCAGAGTGTTAACGGCGTCAGTCTTGGACTACTAGGTTCTGCTTCGCACCCCAGCTCAGGCTATCTCCACCTGATGAGTCCAATGCAGGACAAAACCGTGGTTGTAGGGTGTCAGTGTTTAGATGAGATAGACCAAAATAATTCCAAAAGCCCATGAAATGGATTCTAACAGAGTACTGGTTAAACTTCTGTCTCAGCAGGCGAAATGGAGACCTTACGAGCACACCATGGGTTAATAGCGTGAGAAAAACACTTCGTTGCCATACATGTGGATTTGTGGGAATCAACAACCACCTTACCTTGATTTAGCTTAGGTAATATCAGAACTCTGAAAATATCACCACAATGGAGTACAACACTAAAAATGTGAATCGATGCAATTGGCTGGAAGGTTTGAAGTTTTCATACACTTGGAATAACAGATATGCAGCAGGCAAATTCCAAATGTAGGCAGAAACGTAAAGTAATTTTTACCATTCATCTGAGTAAACGGGATGTTAGTTTAGTCGTCAAACATCGACCTGAGCAAACTAAGTGGACGGCTATCTTAGCTAAGGTCTTGTGATGAATATGCCTACCGTGACTTTGAAAATGCCTATATGAACAAAAGTTAAATTATCACAAATTTAAAGGCGATTCCGAAGCATTAAATTTGGAAGATTTAACTGTGCACTTATGAAGAACTTAGAAAATAATGTAACTAGCATTCATAAAATAAACGTATTGAAATATGCGTATAAAATCCTGACGATCGGTATGGTATTTTGCTTATACTGGGATATTTTTAAACTGCATGAAACTTATCTTGCTTCTGGACTATTTCACTCACAGGCTATACTCAGACGGCGCGCAGTATTTGTGATGCACCAATTTTGCGATATCAACGTGATGTTCGTTTACTTAAATTCCGAATCATGACTATCTCCCTCCTCCAAAACCCGGGTAATTCGCATTTAAGAGCCATATTGGGAAAAAATACATAAGGAAAATACCTTGCCGAACTAACACACATAGAGCAGATGTACAGCCTACCGGTCTATTTAATCAGCTGTTATGCATGAATAAACATATAAACGTAAAAACCTGTAGCATCTGTTATCCTGTAATGCTAAAACGTTCGACTTTCGTGGACGTCATTCATTCACTTATTATATTTCTCTATATGCAAAGTTTTCTCTTATGTAAGTTTTGATATTGTGTGGCATTACACAGGCAGTAGTTTCAGCTCGTGCACCTTAATCCATGAGATATGCTGGCATATAATGCACATATATATATGCATGCACACAAAATAATCGCATATTGCTTAGCCTTGCTCAGCAGCTTTGTATTACCAAACAGTTATCATAGCAATTCCAAAATATTAATCGTTAATTTGCTTTTGTTTCACGGTATCAAAATTCCACTTAGCAAGCCACCTGCTATATATATATATATCACCCCATTCACTTAAACGACAAGCTGAAATAAAATAAATCCAATAATGCATACAGATACGGTGGCATAACTCTTCGCTAAATTACCAAATGAAGTAAGTTGGTTAGCAACAAATCCGTGATAAGTAAGAAATGTCCACAAGTTACTTAAAATGCTACAAACGCAACAAAATTACCGAGATAAGCGCAATTAGTGCAAGCAACGTGGCCAGTTAATAGAACATTATTCAGGGAGGCAGAACAAACCAAATAAAGCGGAATGAAATTTATCCAGCTTAAAATGACCTAGTTTAAGTGTAAGTTGGTTTAGCCCAACTGCGGTGAAGAAGCATCAAGAATGCAACATCAGCCTTAGCATGGGGCACTATATATATATATATATATATATATATATATATATATATATACATGGCCTTGGACAGATGGCCTTCATGTACATGGGGTTACCATAGCACGTTGGACTGTGTGTAAAAATCCGCCCTTGCGGCCTCCATGGGTTCAGCCATGGGAAGTCTTTGACTGCACTGGGACCATTTGTGGTTTGCGCTGCAACTCCCACAGCTCCATGCAATCACCACATATCCAGCGTAAGCCCAAAAGAAGAAGACCGGTGGGCATATTAATGGAAACCAGGTTTTTTTCAATGGAGGCGTTCCATGCTAAATCAATTACACAGCAGCTGCAATCGTGTCCTTCTAGGTGGGAAATCATGCGTACCTGATGTACACAAGGCGATGCCTGCGCCGTAGTCCTCAGCAAAATGGATCAAACCAGTCATTGGGACAAGCACATTCAAGAGGACGGTCCACCCCATCCCCATCAGAGAGTTACCGTCTATATGAGCCAGTAATAAAGGTGAAAACTGTTAGGCAGATAGCCAGCTTGACAAAATTCATATTAAGCACCGCCACACCGAAGATATCAAATAAAAATGATTAATTTTGCATAGCAATGAAAATCCAGATTTGACGCGGAATATGAATCAAAAAACAGAACTTATTAAATCAAATAAAGTATAACATTTTTCATCCAGCTTATTAATATCTATATTAAGTGTTAAACTGTGTGACCGAACTGCGGTGGAGTGGCCTTATGTATGCATAACAAACTCTACAAGCTAATTCATCCCATCTACTTTTACTAGCTTCCGTTCAGCTAATCCTTCATCACTGCACTCAGGCTTTGTTTACTTGGGTCAACTAGAGAAAATATTTTGGCCCATCTTTAGCCGTGCTGGTTAGAACGGTTTGCGTCACATTATCAGCAATAGTACACTGGGAAATAGTATGCAGACAACGCTGTTGTTTTTGGTCAAGCGGTCTTTCACAACTATGGAGAAAGTGTTGAGAGTTTCTTTCTCCTTATCAGGAAAATGGTTACATACAAATAAAGAGTTCGTAGCTTATGAAGAGAAACAATCGAACAACATTCATGTCATTTGTAAACGATAAAGTTGCTTGCATATATCTGGTCCGTCGAGGCTGGTGTGCAGCATTTGCATCAGACCGAAATAATCTAAGCGCACTACTTATCGTCATGTGAAATAATACAGTACAACTTTACAAACGTTGGTTTTTGTCTTTGCTCAAAGTGTGCCAGCTTCAACTTACTAGCTGTTCAACGGTGTTGGCAAAGGAATTGGAAAGGTCGGCCGTGCCCACACTGTGAATGGAAAGTGCCTGGGTTACAACATTGGAGTCAAACCTTACGCTACTTCATGTAAGTGGTGCTTGAGTAACCTCTCTAAAACTGTGGAAGTTCTAACCACACTAAACCAATTTGCACTATAGAGTACCATTGGTATTTAGGCTACGAAGTGAGTAATTATTAACAGGTATGCTCACTTCGATTCACGCGATAGAGCTCTCTTCCAAACGGTGGTCAAAAACTTTGGATCAACACTAATAGCTCATAAAAAAAGCAAAATACCTAACTGATCCGTTGTCTCTGCATAAATGCCATAAAAATGACTGTTGCTTCTAACGCAATGTGGTTTGAACAGCAAGGAATAGCTTTGTCTTCTATTTCATCAGTCCTTAGGAATTATGATTAACCTACCTTACACTGGTTATTTGTTAGATTTATCAGTTTCTAAAAATTTTGTAAATACATTTACAGTTCACAGGAAGCTGCGATACTAACTGCGGTTGTTAAGGTAAGCTGCAATAATGAATGTGACAGGTAAACGACTTAAAATAATTACGCCAACAACTTATTGTGCAATTTTTGATATTTATTATCATTGCGCAGAAACCAGTTCCAGTTCGTCCACATATAACTAGGAGCTGTATTGCATTTGTATGCATATATGTGTGCATATTTATGCATATATATGTGTATGTACGTAGATCAATGCATGTATATGTTTCGGAAGGGGATGGGATACACAGTCCTCGTGACAGTGATAGGCTCGAGGAGTGTTTCCACACACTCAGTGTTGAGCGGACTACGGTCCAACCACCGTCTTGTAGGCGCTTGATTCACCAAGTGAAGGAGTGTGTGCCCGTTCCTTTAATGAAACCTTGCTCCCATCTACATCCCCCTTGTCTTCTTCCTTCGTGTTTACAATGGGTA
This sequence comes from Dicrocoelium dendriticum, assembly GCA_944474145.2. Lineage (NCBI taxonomy): Eukaryota > Metazoa > Platyhelminthes > Trematoda > Plagiorchiida > Dicrocoeliidae > Dicrocoelium > Dicrocoelium dendriticum. Next base: position 161,686,898 of record OX104063.1, on the reverse strand, counting down.
TGGGTGTGTGGGTGAGTGCTGCAGGGAAAGTAACCCGTAATCCCTCCGCAGGGGCAAGTCCCCTACGGCTGTCATATAGAGGACACAATGACCGGCAAATAGGAAAACGGATGCCGCCAAACATGTATATTTGTGTATACGTATTCATATATATACGTACAACTAATTGAATTTTGCATAACATCGCCCAGCAGCTATGTATTACCAAACAGTCTTCATAGCAATTCTCATACGTTATTCGGTTACTCGCTATAAGTTCAAGTTATTGAAATTCCTGTCAGAATACTAGACACTGCTTTGCATACCGGCGGCGTAGTATGTGCTGTTGATTCTTACAAGTCTTCTTACTGTATAGAGCGAAAATTATTCCATCACCGATCAAATCCCAGAAATTACTATCCAGGATAATTATTTATTCGTAGTTTTTTCCAGAGTTTATCCAGCAGGCACGTTTCTATGCACTTTTGGGATTATGTTTTACATCATTGCTAAAATTAAACAGAGTATAAAAAAGGGACATCTTGTATCTGCCACTTCAGACAACGGGCATTTATGTGAAGTAACCACATAATATATTAACAACATGCTTGGGATAAGCCACCGTTTCTAACTGATTTCAAAATACTCCTCCGTGAAGTAGCATATCACTTGTTTAGATACCCAAACACTTTTATAGTGTGCGAAGCTTTTAAATGTCTAGTTTTTTGCGAACTAACTGTAAGCAACTTAACCATCAGCACGCAAATTTCAAACTCTGGTTCTTAAAAGAAATCATTACATGTGCAATGGGATTCGCTGGCTATAATTTTAACGGTTACCTACTCAGTCCCTCTAGGCGTATCTTATAAAATTACTACACATATTTCGCAATATGCACATATTTTTGCAGATTTTGTGCAACCAATCACAGAATGGTCTGTCAGATGCAATTAAAGTAGGGCCACCAGGAAAGCAATTTTTTCTTAAACTAGTCATGACATTAAGGCGAAGTCACTGAGTATAGGTTTGTGTATTAAAGTTAAAAAATATACGCTAACTGACATGCGCGAGCAATTACCATGGTGGCTTGTCGCTTAAATGTCATATTCGGTTGTTTTACTTTATACAGAAGTTCGTAATGTCCTACATCTCTTGTGAAAATAACCAAGATAAATGCGTCTTTATTTTCTTATTTACTGCGCTGGTTCCATACAACACCAGATAAATTGGTGATATAATTTTAAATTCCTAATTTTCCGAAACCATCAATTACTGTTAAACACTTATATAAAATTTCTGATTCACATTAACCGTGCTTCGTTATAGCCAATCCTTGATGCACAATGTACCTAGATGGTGAAATAACTGTATATGGATGCCCCTTTTATGTGAAACTTATGGTCATATGTATTTGGGTAAAAATTGCGAACGTTACAATATAATTATGTATATAGTTCGATGGTATAACAGTAATGTAAGGTATTGCCTAAAAAGGCATGCACATTTGAGGTTTAGGACATGCCTTATATCCTGTTTATAAGCAAAAGGAAAGAAAATTTGCAAATGCCTATTGGAGAGGAAAATGCAATCTAAAAGCACAGCGTCGATAATATGTGGGGCATCGTGCTATGCAACGAAAATTGCAAAGTAGTATGCTTGTAATAAATACTACAATGGCCTTAGGTATTTTTATGTTATTTACTTCATGTTTCGCTCTGTTGTGTGCACTCGATGGATACGATATTCCTTGCAAAATTAAACGTTTGCGACATTAATTACGATGGCTGGCATTGCGTTTAATTTATGTCGACCTCGGAAGAAATAAAATTTCGTGGACTTTCCAGTTGGCTTTATTGCGTGTCCCTTCTGAAGTGTGTTCTAATTTCTTTGCAAGAGCTTGCAGGGGGGTTGCGATTTTCATAATACAATAAAGCATTATAACAATGCTTAATATAAGCAGATAAAGTCCGCTGTATTTGCTTAAAGTTTCCAACCCATGTTGTTAAGTATGCTGTACCAAACCGTTAATATTCTTTGTACCCATCCACTGTGCAGACGATTAAAAATTTTAGTGAAATGCATAAAGACAGCATCTACACCTACCCCAGCTTCTACAAGCTAATCTCTGAAAGCATAAACAATAAAAGGTTAGCAACTATGGTGCAATACGTGAGTGTATTTGGGAGTATAATGATAATTTGCAGCTACCCACGAGGGTCTCATCGATGATGTACTCTTTGACGTTATATAGCAAACGAAGGTGTGCCCTCGGTCTATGTTTCGTTGGTTCTGCACGGCTACGATTCTAGTGAATTAGATTGATCGTCCCAAGCTTACATATGGCAGGAATCTGCAAATTTCATAAGGCAGAATATGACTAGGTTCTCAAATAAACTTCTAGCAGCCACTTTCAAAGATTTTGACGGATGTCGTTGGCGATGGGGGAATTTACCTCCCACAAGAACATTCGTCGTTTCAGTATGTACATAGTGATCAGTTCTAGGTGGCCATGTCCAGATATCGGTAGGATATCCGTAGGAAGGATTTCAGCTCTCAGTACACTTTGGCAGTTTTCTGTAATTTGTCCAAAAGCCTTGGCTGTTTCAAGCGCCGTCTTCGCTAGCCCATACGCCACGTGTAAATTTTGCATTCTGCGCCTAATTCTGCGACGTTTGCTCATGCGCCCCAAAGTAGCCTGAAATAATTGTTAACTTCAACCTGTAAGACGCATTGATGCACAGGTATTTGTGATATTTGCACTAATGCGTTCTTGCCCGGTCAACTTGGGTAAGCAACCTTCTCTGTGCATCCAGCCAATGGATTTCCGGTTTCTGATTCCTAGGAAAAGCTTCCTACTTACCAATTAGTCGATTGTGTCTGATGTACTCGGCATGCGCCCGTCGAATTGGTTGACAAGTACCTTTCAGTCCACACCAGGAAACTGAAATGCCTTAAATGCATCTGAGAAAAATTAAACAAAATACCGATAAAGCACCGAGATTTATACGTAGGTCGAATCTGCTTCATTTCCGTTTTGACTAGGACCAATATTTTCAATCGTTTGCGCAATCCAGGACTATCGGATCCTCATCAGTGATTTGAATGATCTCATCATAATTGGATTGATAAATAGAATGTAAACCAGAACACTACGACGGCAGTATATTCATTACTGTTAATTGCATGGTGGCTTCCACTAGCTGGACTAGTCTTTACATGGTGACAGTGACCAAAAACCTACTTTCAATGCCATGTTATCAGTCTTTTTCAATGACGTTTATGAGACGAAACATGTTTGGATGCATGTTGTTAATAACGTGTCCAAATCAACATTCAAACATGGATTTTGCCAATCAAGCTCGTAACATCCTTGCCTGTTTTGAGTAACAAAATAATCCACGGGCTGTTAGAGTCTTCTAATGACTCATTTTCTTTGCGTCTTTAAAACAAATTAAATGTTCGGAGAAAGCTAACTACAATATAGTAAACATCAACACTGAACATTACCAGTATTTTAGACAAGCATTCGTTTCGATGTATGCGTGATTTATACCACAAATTACAATGAAAAGCAACTTTCGCATCCCTAAAACAGGTTGAAATATGCGGCAAAAGTCCTGCTGCTGCTGTTGCTGACAATATACAATGTTCACGTTTCTTCACTTTCCTGCATGCCATTTCGGTTTTTTTAGTTGCAACACCTATGCCACGTCCTGGATATTTCTACCGGTTTTCATTGAAGCACCTTAAATTTCCGCTCCATGCACGACTTAAGAATACCCCGAGAAATTATAACGGCAGTCCAAAGACGCAATCGGATTTCAGACGCGAGAATAAGCACACAATTACGGCATCTGCGTACTCCAAATTGCATGGCCCTGCACGTAATGAAGCGCAGACTACGGATAATTAAAAATGATTGATAACTTCTGGTCGGTGTTTGAGGACAGAATGTTTTGCGAAACCTGGATGCCTATGGGCTCTGTATCAAGGTACAGTTACGTAAAGGGTCTATTGTTGTAAAAACTGGACATCGCTTTGATAAACCAACGTGCACTTGATCACAACTGGCGCTGCTTTATGGCAGCTATGTTCCCATTAAAGTAGACAGACTGCCGTACAACTAGGCAATAAATTTTTGATGTGCCCGTATTTGTATTAATATAATCTTGATACACAATTATGGTGGGCACGCCGGTAGTCTGAATTCTAGCTTCCAGAGAACCACTGTAGAAAATGTCAGACTTTCAACTAGGATTTTCACAGTGGGAATAATAAGAACTTGATAAAGGAGTATCTTCTCGCTTTCAGTATTTTACTTTCCTGTTAAGTGAGTTAAGTTCTATCTGGAATTTCTCTTTTCTGAATAATCTACGATACCTGAATATTACCTAGTTGTTTCAGTTTAGTTTGGTACAATTGATAAACCATGATCCGGGCACCAAAGTACAATGGATACTGTTCCCACGACGGGTGTCGTCAGATTGGCAATAATTAACAATAATAAGTAACTGCGGTTAACCTTACGTATCGTGTATGCAGAATGGAATTATGAACAAGGGACATGAAGCTAATCGCATTGAAGTATGAACAGCTAAAGCAAGAGAACGAATGCAGGGACCGCACTGACTCCGACACTGCACCACTTACGATAGAGCCTCCAATCATTGGTTTGGCATAATAAGAGGCCCCATTTACGAAGACTGAACGTACCTGCTTGACCAAATCTCTTGGACAATTTCTTCATATCCTATGCCATGTCATCGATTGAACCCCAAGTGGTTTCGCCCAACTTGTTACAAGGACGGCGTGTAATGATCACTTAGGAGGGCGGTTAACTGGAGTACGGAGTACATAACCTAACCAACTTTAGCGATTTAACTTCAACAAACACTGAAGTGAGGCACCGGAGAGTACCTTGCAAAAGCCGAATGGCGGACCTCAGCATTGCTCTTTGTGTTCATACCAGATGCGCGAGACCCGGTGATCAAAAATAGCCAACCGTTTTGATGTCTTCTGTACGAACTATTCACATCTCAGATGCACGCAGTAGCACTAGCGTTATCGCAGTTGTTCCCAGAAATGTAGTTATGTGAAACACGAAACAAAAGCGTCCACGAAGGCAATAGCAATCCACATCTTTATCTTACCACTAGGTGGTCGTCATTTGTTCGTTGCCCCAACACAGGGACTCAAGCACATAACTTTTGCCGCAGAGGCTTTCTCGCGAAATCTTACTAATCTGAACCACCACAGCTCCTCTAGAGTCGATACTAAACGCCCGGAAGCAATGGGAGCACCGTCACGACAACTGGCAGAACCGTGGCACAGTAATTCAGCGGGATCACTTCATCCTCTACTCTCCAGAATAATGGAGTCCATCGTTGCCTTTGCACTTGTATGCTATCCGGAAAACTGTAACAGCATTGCTTCCAAGCAACACGACTTTTCTCGACAGCGATCGTGCACACCCAACTTACTGATAGCTCGGAGTAACTGGACTAAGTTAGGGAAAACGTCCATGTGGTCTACTTGGATTTCTTGAAAGCATTTTACTGCCTGAATCAGCGGATTCTCTTCTTCAAGCTGCAGTATAATGGCATCAGTGATCTACTTTTAGCCCGAATCGCAAACTTGCTCCTAAAACGGCAGTTGGTGGTTGGAATTCAAAACTCATTATCAGACCCTATACAGCCAAATGTGGTGTGCCTTAGGGCTCTGTTTTGGGGTCACGATTTTATGTTATTTACCATGCACTTGGCAAGGGCGATCGGTTCCAGTTTTCTAATGTTTGCTGACGACATCAAAATATGGCGCAGGATTCAGTCGGACGCCGATCAGGTTATGCTGCAGCATGAATTGGACATTGTATAACATCGTCCAAGCTAAAATATGCTGAATTTAACGTGAACAAATTCATGGTACACTGCATACAACATCGGGGTACCTACCACTACATGCTCGGAACGTCAGCAATACAGCGATCTTCCGTCTAACGCGACCAAGGCGTGCTGGTTCATGACGGTTTAGGTTGTTCCCGGTAATCAGAAACGTCAACAGAATCTTGTAAACAAAAAGTCGGGCAATTTGACATCTCCCTTTTTCGACAGATGCTGATTGCATTTTTTGCCCCCATGCCGTAGCAACCATGGTTAAAACACGAACTTACTACACTTTAGCGTCGCGTACCTAAACGCGTCATCGGAATAAACTACCTACATACGGGCAACTACTGGAACGTTTAGGAGTGTTTAGCTGATGCAGTCGTCGATTACGCAGTGACCTGGTAATGGCATACCTGATCGTAAACAATTCAAATCTTGTGTGCAGAGAGAAAGGCTACTGTGTTAAATATCAGAAGTCTATCCCTTTTACAGCAAACTTACCAGCTGCCATTTCGAAATACCAACCTGACCAAGTCTATGGGTCATTAGGATGGCAGCACGCAAAACATAGACATAACGGAGAAAAATATGGATCAGTGAGGTTGCCTAGACTAGGCACACTGACATGGATCAGAAAGCCGCACGGTATCCAAACTGAGATTTTTGCTAAAATCAAAAAGCTCGGTGTGCCATAGCACCGTGAATAATAATTAATTTGTCTATAATCGAGGTATCGGCGACCCCAACAATATCTTACTTATGGCTCCGGTATGGATTAAAGGATATTTTCCCCAACGGTGATAATATGAGGGGTTTAATCCAAGCATCGGATACCACCAAATTATCACAGTGTTCGGAGTGTCGCAGACTGTTAAAGAAGCTGGAAATCCTCATAGTATTAAGTTCGCCCGACCCATCATTAGAATCATTCGTCCGGAGACGGATTTAATCTCCAAGTCATATGCAATCGATGATATATTTATGTACAGAAGCAGTGTTAGACGGACATACATACCATGGAAAGGGATGCATTTTGACTACAGTACGGAAATCGCCCGATGTAGTTGGCACACACTTTCTGCAACGTCACAGTGGTGATGGGGTAACATTCATTCACAATATTCTGTTCCAATTCTTCAAAAGAAATCAGCTTTATTCTGTAAACCCTTGGTTTACAATAACCAAACAGCAAAAATCCAGCGGAGTAAATTCAGGTGGCTGGGCGAACCACTCGATAAAGTCACCACGACCGATCCAACGTTGGCCGAATTCCTCGCAGAGATATTCTCACCCTGATTGAGCGTAATATGCTGGTGCACCATCATGCTGCAACCATATGGTACCTCGATTCAGTCCGCCTCCAACTGTGGCAGTACGCAAGTCTGGAGCAATTCCCTGTACGTGAATGCTAACAAAATTAAGCGTTAAATAATCCAAAGCGACTTACTGGTCACGTATATGAAAAGAAATATGGCCCAACGATTTTATAACCGGTAATTCCAGCCAACACCATCAAATTGACGCTATGCTGAATACGTGACGCTGGGATTCTGCGTGCATTTGAACTAGCGTAGAACTTATTTGTCCGTTCCAAGCAGATGGAAAACGGACTCATCCGTAAAGATTACCGTGTGATTGCACATGTGATCCATAAACCAACGGCAAAAGTTGTTCCGTTAATCCTCACCATTTGGATCGTTTGAACGAAACCGACGAATATTGCCCCCTTTCAAGATCTGAAAAGCGTAGCCGGTGGTGTTACTATGCTGGGTGATTTTAAGTATGTTGAGATATGGCCTCTTATGTAATTCACGTACAACGGGAAAAGCTGCAAAATCTGCAGCACTATTGCGAGGCCACCTGGGTTTTTGGCGTCGCACACACTCCCAGTTGGGAGGAACTTAGTCACCAAATAAAGCACGTAACTGCCGCTGATGGGTCGCCTTCCAGCGTTTAAAGTTTTATATCTTTTAGCTGTTTTGGCAGCGATTAAGTCATATTGGTCATACAGCTGAACAATTTGAAGCGCTGAGTCTCAGGCAGGCTGCGGCATTCCCGTTGCAGGAACGTCCCAGACGGGCGTGTAAACGTGTATTCCAATGCTAAGACAGTAATAAGTAATAAATTACAAGAATGGCACCGCTTATCTTGGTCCGCGAAGCATTCTGTCCTCAAACGCCGAACGGAATTTAGCGATCGTTCAATTATCCGTAGTCTGCGCCTCATCCCTTGCAACGGCCTGAAATTTGGGGTACCCAGACGCCGTGATTGTGTGCGTAGTGAATCGTCTGAGATCCGATTTGACCTCCGGACTGCTATTAGAATTTCTCTTAAGTTGGGTCAATTTACGGTGCGTCAAATGAAAATCGGTAGACATATCCCGAACGCACCATTGGCTTAAGCGTTCTAGTAAGCAACTTATCATCTAATCGATGTTGTCTCTGTGCCGTTCGATTATTTTTCCTTACCTGCATGAATCATGAAGAACCATGGCCTCACTTTTGTTTGAGTTCAAATGTATCGCCATGTACGCACTACCATCAAAATGTTTACATGACCGTATGGCGTTATTTTTGTTTTATTTGGGCAGCTAAATGAAAGCAAAGATAAGTGATATCAAATGTTGCTATCCACCCAAATTACTCACAGTTTCTTTGGCATGGGTAGCTATAATGTTCAAGTTACCTTTCAAGGCTTCAGCCTTAACTATCTATCAACACCCTTTCTCAAATTTGATTCTCAAAACTTTGAGTCAAAAGAGAAGTAGTGGCATCTGCTGACAAAATCTGGGGCACAAACAAGCGCTAATATCCTTAACCATTTTTGAAAGACTGTTTAAATATCGCACGTCCTCAAACCGGATATATGATACTCAGCCGTTTGTGTTGTACTGCAGCAACTGACAGGTGTACAGGTGCAGTAACCTCCTTATCATTAGAATACGTTTAATGAGACATTTAAAGTCGAGAAGTCCTAAACATTTATCTCCCGGTGAAATCGTGGCATGCATACCTAAAGAACGCTCATTCCCTATCTATGCCTGTATTTTTTCTCATTTTGGTGTGCTTTCGATTATTCCAGAAAATAAGAAATTCGCATCCAGTACTGCTTACTCGGTATACCACTGACTTTCGTCATGTACCTGCTAATGATATCATTTGCGCTTACAAAACAACCGCAAGTTTTCCTCGCAATGTATTACAAGAACCAAGTAACGCCACCATATTTCAACAATGGGTAATGCTGATTTAAAACGTACGAGATTGAAGCAGGAGTATAAGTCTTCTCAAATGCTCAGTTCAACACCTTTTTCAAAATTTACACAATGCTGTCTTCGATTTGTATTCGAACTTTTGCATAAAATTCACATTTAACCAAGTAAAATATTTTACTAGGATAACCAATAAGGGTTACGCAATTTGCTATTCTAGAGCTGACAGGTGACCAAACAATTTTCGATAGTGCCAGCTGCTACACGACATGATTAGCATGTTTAGAAAACGTTACTTCCTGAGATTCCTAATTGTTACAAGCTTTCACTCACATTTTTAAAAGATTCCTTGATGCCCACTTTGCGGACTACAGGTATACGGCGCGTAACGCACCTAAATAACATATATTGAAGATGCAATATGCTGCTAACGCGCGGGAATCAGTGACGTGATTCCGCGCATATGACCGGTGCACTTACAGATGGAGCTAAACAGAATTCATCTTCTCGGTCTCTAGTCACAGTACTCAGAACTCACATTGATCCAATATTTTCTACTATTGCTAAACATAATCTACTTGTTGCAGGTGCTGGCCATACACTGCGTTTCTATTTTGCGTCTTACTCGATATCACAAAACCAATAAAAGCCTACAGCTAATTTAGCCCGCGACATACTCTAAGTAGCTACAAACCTTTAGGTCATAGCAATTTAAAATATTTTGGCTGGGATAGCAACTCCAGTGGATTGCATTAGTCGAAAGCACAAAATTTAAGATAAATGCAGCGATTTTACCAAATGTCATCAT
>OX104063.1:161638390-161676790 GCA_944474145.2 Dicrocoelium dendriticum | reverse complement strand
GTTTACCTCAAAGTGTGCCGTGGTTAAACTATAGATTAGGAGCCGCAAACAAACCACACAGTGTGCTCTATAATTTCAGATTTGAATTACGTTCGGCTTTGCAAAGGGTTACTCGTAGTCTCAGTAGCATTGTGTTCAGGGCGTCAGCCAATAACTTCTAAGCTATTATTTTCATCCAAGATCAAAGTATCTTCACCTGAAGAGTCTAAACCATGACTAAACCGCGATCGTGGTATATCCGTGTTGGGAAGTGCAACACGCGAGATTTCCATTCAGGATACGGTTCCCGAGATCGGAATGACCGAGGTTTATCTCAAAGTGAGCCATGGTCTCCATAGAGGTTGCGATTCGCAAACCAACCACACAGCGTGCTCCCTAAATTCAGCTGTGAATTACGTTCCGCTCTGTCATTGTTCGCTCGTGGATCTCATATGCATGGTGTGCATGGCGTCAGACATGTACTACTAAGCTCTGAGTTCCAACCAATATCAGGATATCGCCAACTGAAGAGGCTAAACTAAGCTGAAACCGCGGTCGTTATGTGCCGGTGTTGGGAACGGCAACACCAAAATATATCCATCCAGGATACGGTCATCTAGATCGGAATGACAGGGGTATACTTCTAGGTGAGTCGATGTCTCATTAGAGTTTGCGAGTCGCAACCCAAAAACACAGCTTGCTTACCTAATTCAGCTTTAAATTACGTTCCGCTGTGCCAAGCTTTGCTCGTGGATCTCAGTAGAATAGTTTTCATTGCATCAGCCATGAAGTACTAATCTCTGAGTTCCACCCCAACTAAGGCTACCACCACCTGACGATTATGTACCTAGATTAAACCGCGGTTGTGGTGTGCCTGTGTTGGTTAGCTCAATAACCAAACTTTTGCATTTAGCATACTCTCCTCGAGATCTGAATGATCGAGGTTTATCTCAAAGTTAATCGAGGTCTCAATATATGTTATCCATCGCAAAACAACCAACTAGCGGGCTCCCTAAATTTAGCTTTGAATTACATTCTGTTTTGCAAAGCTTTGCTTGCGGATCTCATTAACATAGTTTTCCGTGCGTCAGCCATGAACTACTAAGCTCGGAGTTCCACCCCAGATCAGGATATCTCCAACTGACGAGTAGAAACGTGTATGAAACCGCCATCGATAAGTGCCAAACTATGGAAGAGCAAGACCAAATATATCCATTCAGGATACGATTCTTGAGATCCGAATGACCGACGTTTACCTCAAAGTTAGCCGATGTCTTAATAGAGGTTGCTAGTCGCAACCCAACCACACAGCGCCCTCCCTAAATTCAGCTTTGAATTGCTTTCCGCCGTGCCAAGCCTTGCTCGCGGATCTCGATAGCATAGTGTTAAGGGCGTCAGCCATGAGCTAATAAAATTTGAGTTCCACTCCAGTTAAGGAATCGCAAAGTGACGAGTCTAAACCAATTGGAAACTTCGGTCGTCGATCGTCAGATTTGGCATGTGCAACCCCCAAACCTTTCCATTCAGGATACGGTCCACGAGATTTGAATGGCCGAGGTTTACCGCAAAGTGTGCTTGGGCTCATTAGATATTGCGAGTCGCAACACAACCACACAACTTGTTCACTAACTTCAGATTTAAATTGCTTTCCGCTGTGCAAAGCTTTGCTCGCGGATCTCAGTAGCCTAGTGTTCTGGTCGTCAGCCATGTACTAATAAGATTTGAGTTCAACCCAACCAAGCTGTCTCCACCTGGCGAATATAAAGCAATAGGAATCCGCGTCGTTTGGTACCATTATTTGAAAGATCAACACCTAAATATATCCATAAGCATAGATTCTTCGATATCGGAATAATGAAGGTTTACCTCAACTTGAGCCGGGGTCTCAACAGAGGTGGAGAGTGACAGACATCCACAAAGCGTGCTCCTTAAATTCAACTTTGAGTTACATTCCGTTTTGCAAATATTTTCAAGCGGAACCCAGTAGCATATAGTTTAGGGCGTCAGCCATGAAATACTATGATTTAAGGTCCAACTTAGCCGAGGATCTCTCCACCTGACGAGTCTAAATCAAAACGAAACCGCGATCGTGGCGTGCCAGGTTTGGGAAGAGCAACACCCAAACATGTATATTCAGGGTACAGTCCTCGAGATCGGAATGACCGAGGTTTACCTCAAAGTGAGCCGAGGTCTCCATAGAGGTTGCGAGTCGCAACACAACCACAAAGCGTGCTCGCTAAATCCAGCTTTGAATTACGTTCCGCTGTGCCAAGCTTTGTTCGCGGATCTCAGTATCATAGTGTTCAGGGCTTCTGCTATTAATTACTAAGCTCTTCATTCTAACCCAGCTCAGGCTAGTTCGACCTGGCGAGTATAAACCAAGACGGAACATTTTTCTTGGGGTACCAGTGTTGGAAGCAGCGACGGCAATATATATGCAATCTGGATGGGTTCCCCGATATCGGAATGATCAAGCTTTACCTCAAAGGTTGCCCTGTTCTCAATATAGGTTTCTGGTAGAAATACAACCACATAGCGTAGTCCTTAAATTCAGCTTTGAATTTATTTCCGTTGTGCCAAGCTTTGCACGTGGATTTCGGTAACATGGTGCTCAGGGCGTCAGCCATGAAATACTAAGCTCTAAGTTCCACCCCAGCTCAGGCTATCTCCACCTGTCGAGTTTAAACCAAGAAGAAACCGCTGTCGTGATTTGCCAGTATTGGGAAGAGCAACATCTGTATTTATGTTTAATTATGCTATCGAAAATGAAGACAACGGTTTTTTACGCGAGAATAAGGGTCTGTCTTCACGAGCTTTCCAGAAAATGTCATTTATTTATAGTAGGAATAACCGTGGGCATATAGGCTTTTTTGTATTTCGCTAATGGTTATTGGTATGGGTGAAGATCTGCGGTTTACTTCTTTGAAAAATTGGGTGCGTGTAGAGTTAAAGTTGACTGCTGTACTAGTAATGGATTAGCAAAACCCATACAAGATTAAGTTTTTGCATTTCTGCATAGAGCACGCGGTTGATTTATTTGCTAGTCTAAGAAAGGAACAACCAACTACTGCCCGGAGTCAGCCGACTTGGTTTCTTAATCTAGAAATTCACATTTGCAAGTTTGACATAGACGTCAACGGAGGAATCCATGTTGCGCGCTGTCGATCAGCTTTTGTGAATTAAGAAACCCCATAACTCTTTCTTTGATTATTCTTTCCATAATACGAGTCAATATGAAAGTCATGCTAGTGGGGCGGTAATCTGATTGCTCATGATGTTATCTTCTTTTGTGTCGGGGTAGAACGGTGTCCCGCTTCCACCTAACAGGGTATACACCAGTCCTAATTGGCAAGGTGAATATGTTCAGCAGGAACAGGGGAATATCGGGCTTGGCGAGTTTAAGCAATGCTTGTGTTATGTTGTCAGGTCCAGCGTGATAAGTATGTATTAGGGAGGCTATTTGCTTTCTAATACTATACAGGTTGAATTCAGCTGTATCTTTTGTTTCACTGTTAAGTTGAAGAAATTTTGCTTGGGCAACACAAACGTCTGTATTAACTGGGGAGGTGAGATGTTTATTTACTAACTTACAGAACTCATCGCGTACGGTAGTGAGACTGCCATTTGATGAGACAATATTTATAGGTTGATGACCATGTGTTTCGTATGTAACACTTGTTACGCGATGTAACATATGTTTGCAGTTGGGAACCACTAGCGCTTGTGGCTCTTGTGAAATAAGCTTTATTTCATGTTGATCTTGAGAATTTTGTCCTTGGGAATTTTAGCAGATTTTATGATCGCACACATATCATTCATTTTCTTAAACCTAAAGCGTAAACCTTTTAGACAACTATAGGAATGGGATATTGAGGACGAGGCAATGACTGCTTTATATATTGCAGTGGTGCAAACCGGTCCGTGCAGTAGGTCAGATGTTGGTGGAACTTATCAGCGGCGATATCTGGACAGTCTGTAAAGAGAAAACCATCCCAGTCAAGGGATCTAGTAGTCATAGAGAAGTTATCTAGTCCAGTTTTCGATGTAGTCGATATTGGTGGGGATAGTGAGGACACATTGCAGTTATTTGGTCAAAATTGAAGCTTAATTGGGTAAACTTATGATGGCTCCCAGGGAGATTACTAATTGCTTTCGTTTGCGCACCGGATATGTCAACCGTAAAGTACAAGTCTAAGATGTTACTTCCTCCAGTAGGAAAGCATACTTTCCGTGTCCATTCACGAGTGACTACAGACGAAAGAAAATTACGCTAATTAGTGGGTGCTCTTCTTTCCTTCCACGAAACATAACTATGCTCTTCTTCACTTACTCTAAAGAAAAAATATCGGTACACCAGCGAAACGAGCATTCCAAAGAGTATATACAGGAATAACATACATCTTGTTGTGGAAACGCAATATCCTTCGAAAGAAAAAGAAAATAATGAGTGAAAATTTGTCCTAAGCAAAGGCAGAAATTCAAACTAAGGGGACCCAAATAAAATAACATCCTTTACTTAAATCCGGATAAACACCGATGTAAAAGGAGTTATCTGCTTGTCTTTAATTAGGATATAAATTAAAGCCCTGATTTTACGGGAATTGCAAATTAAAAACCGAGATTATTTTAGGTATCAGACGTGCGTAACTAACATAGACGATGGTGCTAACCGTATTTATTAAGAGTGTTAATTGGCTCTAGTTGTCCATGAATCGGAATTTCACCACTAGTTATAACAAGGTTTCATCAGTTTCCACCCTCCACTCTTTCAGCACAGGCATAGGCACATGGAGTATATAGCTTACACAAATATGGGCAGCGGATGAGTATGCATTTTACCTAGAGACCGCAATTAATTACATCGTATTGACAAGAATATGAAACCTAGATGGTAAAATGTCGGTAGTAGATATACCAGCATTGTATAATATGTTGTAAACTGGAACTCCTAATTTTCCGACCTACTACTGTTATCTGCGTGTTTTTCATGCACGTAATCGGACCATCAGCCTATCAACGTACGCCCTAATTTTGGAAACTACACCACTTTAACCAAGAATAATATCCTTGATTCTTCCGTAATTTTCATTCATTTTTCTAGCAATTGATCTTGTTTTGGTTTGAAATAAATGAAAAAATGTTCACGGAATACATGCTGCTTGACATATGATGCTCTTACTGAATTCCTGACGGTGTGGTGAACTTCCTTATTGCTCTGCTATGTCGCTAGAACCGATATTCCTGCAAGCATTTAATGTATTGATTGGCTTGCTTTTGGGCCTGAGGACACTATCATATAATGGTAGGTGTAAACCCGGCACTTGTCTTCATTATACATATCGGTTTTGTAATATTTTGCACTTAACTGAAAATGACGTTAAACAGTAATTAATGGTTATGTGTTCTCGTTAAAAGTAAGGATATACGACAACTAATGGTAAACATCAAATCACGGAGACGGATATCAGATTCCCTCATTAGTTTATACCTGGATAACTAGGGCGCATGTCCAAACATAAAACTTTCACTAACATTAGTAACAATTCTACTGTACTATGGCTAACAAGGTAAGTCTATAAAAATCAAATCAGAAACAGAAAAGATTCTCATGCATTGACGATATCAGTAAAGATAAACTCGTTCAATTAAAGAGCTGACTGGCCTTACACTAACAATTTATGTTTAGTTGTACCGAGTCCCAACTTTTGGTTAGAATAGCACTTTCGATAATCACTAAAAGCTCATGCTAAATAAAGTTGCATCCTGTCAAAATTACCCACATTCATTTGCCCAGCAGGAATAGAGAAGAGAAGATAAAGCAAAAATTACTTCAAATTTCTGTGTAAGTTGACTTAGCACAAAGCTTCATCTTAACCGGTATCCATTTATCCGATAGTGTCGTGTTTGAAAGTCTTCAAATAAAAGTCGGAGTCCTAAACGTGGTAGCGAAAGTGATAGTAATTTTAAAGAAGATTTCACCAATTGTGGAGCAGAAACGACCGCTACCCATGTTAGTTAAAAATATCCCGCGATCAGGCATCAGAAAATTTTTTAGCGTACAAGTTGGTTTTCAGTGGTTCCTCTCGGGCTAATGCACCGCAAATGAATGATATCAACATAAACATCAGATAAGCGTACAGGTTCAAAACCCAGATTTTCTGAGTGACCAAGCTACGTGATTGGCCTCACTGCGATCAAACGTGTGTTTGTATAATGTGTGTGTGGCCTTTCCCACATTATGAGTCCATGTTACAGGTGACAAGGATTGAATTAATGCTTGGACAAATGTATATGCCTACATAGATCAGGGTCATGAAGCCTGATGGCTATGGTCTCGACCGATGCCAGTGGACGATATCTAACCGCTCTTGTGTGGCCCCTTGTTACGCAGTAGATGGTCTGGAATGCCTCATGCGCTCTGACCTGGTGACACGAATCGATCAGGTGTGTAGACACCGCGCTTGCCACTGCTCTAGTCAGCAGCTATGCAGCCAAGCTGAACAATGTTCTCCGGCTCACTCGGACAGTCTCTTGGTAGTTCTTCCTATATATATTGGTCAACACAAGCACGAGAACAAGTATACACCGAAAGAAGTACTTGAACCTGAAATTCTGTTCTTAAGTTGTTGATTCCGGGTCAGCACAGAGTAGCAGCATAGTATTAAGCTTACTGCATACCAACTTCGAGCAATGGCGTCAGAAAGCCTTCTAGACATAGATTGCCATACGGTTTCCTTGTGCGATAACGACAAGTAGATTGTTTTCTTCCTTACTGGAACCACTAATGATTTCGCTTCTCGTATCTCCATGTTTCTCCGAACAAACCTCTTCGGATAGCCATTTCTATCGAATAGGCTTCGTAAAAATTTTACCTTGTCTGGATGCATGTCCTCGCTACATATCCTTATTTCTCGCTCGGTTAGGCACGGAATAAGTTTCCGTTGCTGGCCAAGCGGAACGAATCTGGCAAAATGACTATTTGGCGGTTGTATCAAAGCATTATATTTTATCTATTACAGTAACAGCACTTTGCGATGGGTATTTAACATTTGCTACGTTCCATTTATATTTTCTAGAAATACGCATGATCTCAGGTGTATTGTATTTGCGTTTTATGAGTGAGGCTCACTGGTGTTGATTTGGATAAATGGTGTTGTCTAAATTTCTATTTCCACGGCATGATTAATATCAAGACAGCTGACACAGTTATGTTTTCTAATCTATAAATAATTCTTAATCTCACACTGCATTCTGCGTTTTGACTCAGTTTCGTTTCTATTCCACTTAGTTCGATGTGATATGATAGGATTTTCGACATTTGCTTGGCACTCGGTAACTAAAATCGGATATCAACTATTCGCCTAACATGTCCTTTGATATCAGAAAATTTGTTTTTATCAATGCTTATTCTTGAGGACATTTTCATACAAACATTTGCATTTAAAATGTGCGTACAGTTAAATAAGCCGGACCCTTAGAGTTGCAGGCAAGCTGCATTGGATTTGGGCATCTTGCTGGAACAAAAGCAAGGTGACTGAACTTACTTCTTCACTTGATTCTGCGTACATGGCATCAGAAGTTTTGCATGTATTACTAATGATTTGCCAACGACTGTCACTTTCGTGGTTCCGATTACTGAATTAACTAATAATTAATTCGCATTATCGGTATAGTATAGAGTCGTAATCATTTGCTTGGTGATCTACGAGGTGAGATTTTATATACTGCTTAGTTCCCTTCACTCTCTTGCCCAAGCGTCTGCTACAACCATGTTACTAATTGCAATTGATCGCTTGAACTATTCAATACTCATTCCTATACATCTAGACGACACACCAAATACTAATGAATATTCCGAATGTGAACCAAAGTATTCCTTCGAATATGTACTAAGCAAGTCCAGAAAGTTCCGGCATACATGGTGTTCAATAGCTTACACTTTAGATAGATTGGAGTGAACGAATTCGGCAGAGAAAGTTCAGTCAAAATGTTTATTATATTTGGGGTAATATATCATATAAGTACCGCTTGTAAGATTTAGCAACATCGACAGTTAAAGCGACTATCTCCTAATTCATTTAAATCACATTAATATGTACTACGTCTAGTTGCACATGAAGTATGTTTTTCCTGTGCGCTCCTATTGATTAGAAAGTTGTTAACATTGCGCATTTGAAAGATCATTGTAAACAGAGTAAATGGTAATAACAAATTTGATTTCTTATGAGTAGTGTAAATTTTGATCAAATTTTAAAAGTAATTCCTATGGTAACCTCAAAGTTTGTTTACGTGCCATACTATGTCAACTCGTTGCGGAACAATGAGCAAATTGATGAGCACTAATACCTCCGTAGCGATAACCTAGATGTACTCCATAAGTTAACTTACGATGGAGCTACTTCAGTAAAGATGCGTGCGTGGCGACTGAATTGGTTACACAAAATTCAAAATTTGAAGCCACCTTCTTGAATTTGCAACGTCTGTGGCGTCAGAATGGGCTTTCCCTATATCTGAAAGGCTGCTCTTACAATACTTATGTAAGTATCCTCCAAATGTAAAGCATCGCGAATTGGGCACATTATATAAATCACATTCAAGTATTTGAGCATCGCTGCCAGTTGATCATTGCTGTTGTCAGATGGCACCGGATTGCCGACAAGGATGGGGTGCGTCGGCGAGCGCTAGGTTGTGGCAATCAGATTAGTTTCTTAACACCAAGGATATAGCTTAATAATTTGCGTTGCTATTGAAGTATTATGTATACCCGGTCACAAATGGCTAGCTGCAGGGTAGCACAATGCTCCGTTTGAGCTAAAGTTAAATCTGCATCGAGAATTGAGGTCAATGACTACAAAACTGGGTGCTGTTTTTTCCGATTTGCCATCTATGCTGGGGTAAACATATAAGTTACAAGCTATGCAATTAGTTATATATATATATATATATACATATATATATGATACTTCGGTTCCTAGGTTCTTGGGAATGCACCGCAATAAAACATTTATTTAAATGGTTGACGTACTGCTATTGATGTCGTTGTCTTCCTTTCCATATGGTTGTTATCTAAGTGCTATTCTGAGAAGCAACCATTTAGTCGGGGTTGTAGAGTTCCGAATAATTTACGTTCAAAAAATATCCCAAGCAATATGGAAAATGGACTGTATTTAATGACAAGTGAGAATACTCCACAACATACATGTCGCAAAGAAAAAGGTAAACAATATTATTGTATGCGTTTTCTTTGCTTTACATAATATTTCCATTTTTACGGAATTTCTAGGACTGAATGTTGAACAAAATTTGTAACGATGAACTCATAACTGCAAATAGTCTGCTAAAAAATTATCTCTTAACGGGAACTGGTCATGAATGAATCTGCATAGTGCTGTCTAAAACCGGAACGTAGCTCACAATTGAGCAATAAGCAACTCAAGGGGCGCATGCTTGATTGAACTAGGCCACGAACAGAATATATTTTTGTTGCCTTAATGAAGCGCAAATGTAATTTATAATCCCTAATTTAAATTTTGTGCAACCAACCACCTACCTAGTAGTGTGGAATGAAGGGAAACCATAAACTTCAATTTTTATAATCTTTAACCCTCACTATATTTCAGTATTTGGCGCACACATTTCATTTGTCATATAAACCACCAAAATGTCTTACCAGTTATTGACAGAGGACAAGATTGGTATTTATTTCGTATTTTTTATCACTTGTAACGGAAAAGTGTGATTAACGTGTTTTTTGATAACTTTTTTTCCAAATTGCTAGTAATGACTATTTACTAGCTGCTGTCCAGTATATCATGCAACGGCACATCACAAATGTTTGCCAAATGAGTTGTACTGTTAATCCATGATAAGCATATTTCACCGAATCCGATTGCTTTCAAATTGAATATATGCATAGGGCAAATATATAAATTTGCCAAACAATAATTTCCGTCAGACTGCTAGACATTGATTTACAGGGTGCTGCAATTGTTTCATCGAAGGCACTAATTCATTGACAGTTAGTCAGTTAGGTTTTATGCCACATTTCCCTATATTAACCCTTAGTGCACGTATAGACATCAAAAATGCACACGCATGCAAGTAAATGTCGTACCGCACATTAATTGACCGATGGATTAAGAGTATGTTCTCTAAGATGGAAGCTAGCATTCCACTTCATATGTTATATTTGGTTATTCTGAACCATTTACACTTACTCCTGTACATATTTTCAAACTGTACGTATCCAGCATACTTTGCACGGTATCTGATTGCCCGCTTTTACAAGCAATTTTTAGTTAACGTTGCCAGGTCTGCAATTTTATTAGACCGCTTTCGGTTTAGCAACCATAAGTTTAATTACTAGATGCAATAACACATTTTCTATAATCTAATGGATTAATGGTAAATTTCGCACTCCGATAAATATATTGATTTGGATGCAAATTAATCAGATTGTCACACAACAGGACAACATTACTGTCTTTTGCTCAATATAAATCAAAATCTTAAGTATGGCCGTTAACTACCAGCCCCAGGAAATCAATATAAATCCACCAGTGCATCTAAATGATTTATCGGTTTAGTCTTCCGATTGTCTTGCAGGTTGCGACGCGGGACGCACTTATCCTGATGACTATAAAAGCCGGAATATCTGTCATGATTCGCGCTATCAAGAATAAATAAGGTTGGGAGAATCGCTGATTTGTGTTTTTCTACGGATCGGAACTACCGACTTTAAGCGACAAAATCACATGGGGCTCGAGTGAAGCTAAAACACCCTGTCTAACAAAGCAAGGAAGTCGATACCTTAAGTAGGACACTATTCAAATATATATTATATTTAAATATGAGATATTTAAATATTCGCATCCCAGTGCCACAGCGACAGGGAATTGTAAGGGACAAATAGATTACAAATCATCTGAATTGCCACCGTACTACAGGATCACACAATACACAGTCCGCGCGCAGTATTGGCTCGGCTCTTTTAACAAGTCCATCAAACATACCTGGTTGATCCTGTTTATTAAGTACGGAATGATGGCTGCTAGGTGTCTCGAGGCGAATGTGCGATAAAGGAAATAACACGGGCGTAATAACCCCTGGGACGGGGTATGGCTCAAGGTCGGAATGTGGTGGGACACGTGGGCGTGTTGCACAATATGGGAGCTATCGTGTCTAACCGCAGATGATTAAATAAAAACACGTAGAAGAAATGAATGACACAACAGTCTGTAAGAGCAGGTGTTAAATCAGGTTATGCGGAGCAGGTCTCGAGACCCATGATGCGAGCTGCAATGAAAAAATGAAGAATGTCATAGTTAATTGCATGGTGGTAGAAAAATAATGGGTATCCGTTGCATCAACAGATGAGGCGGATAATGTGGTTAGCTGGATTGTGAGTTTGATGTAAAACCCGCTGGTTCCATGGCAATTTTGCCGAATATATTCTGCCCAAAATCCTTAGGATTTTCTTCGTATTGAGCATCAGTTGTGTTCTTGCTCAGATTTACCCTAAACCGCTCCATACGCTCTGAGCGAATCGCAGGACGAACAACGGTATGTCTGTACTCTCCCATTTGGACATTCTGAACTAGCAGTGTTCCTCCCTGAAGCAGTAAATCTGAAGATCCACCTTTCCCCTGTAGAGTGCCAATAGCCATGATTACAACGTATCTTTGGCCTTCCGCATCATTATGATGGATACTGAAAGCATTAACAACTTATATCGCATAATGTTATTCTCTTGATCTGTAACGCTCCAAGCTATTCAAGTTCTTTTTACACTTGTACCATGTGTTCTCAATTTTATCAAGCATATCAGCTACACGTGTAAACTATGTCAATTCGTTTTCTACTAGGTTAACAGAAGCCTTCATCCAAGACCGTTGCCCTACTACATTGAACTATGAGTTTGCTCAATTATCTGTCATAGTTGTAGTTTACCAGATCATCGGGGTCCACCGGAACAACCACAAGCGGCACGAAAACATAAGTCACTGAATCAACTCAAGGTTCCCTGTCAAGACATTTGGATGTTACATAACTATCCAACTTGTGATCCTGTGAGTGTTGTCGCACAGCAACTAGAGAGCTACTGAAAGACTACAGAACCAGAATTCCAATCGACCCACCTTGAGCGTCCGGATCTGCAGCGAGGCAAATACCCTCTGGCATGGCAAAATCTGTGGAGAACTTTGTACGTCAACGAAACTAACGGATCAGTCGAATCTATAACGGGCTCCGGAACACAAAACTCTTCTTCTTCTTTCTCCTATTATTGCGGCACTTAGTTACATTAATTATGTTCACTCGACATCCCAGCTTACGTTTGAATGACAGGTAAGCTAGCATACGCTATTTAATAAGCTACTCAGCAGTTTGGCCAGGTCACTGTGTACTAAGCCGACTTTAGAAACTCGGCATTGTCCGAAGGGGCTTCCCATTTCACCGCATCATACATGTTCGTCTAGTGAAGTGCGCTGTACAACAAAGCGTGCAATACGGAAGTTTTTAAATTTCCGTCTAGTCCCAAAATAACTAACCCATGCCGGATGTTTTGTTGCTGGGGGCAGTACAACAGAAAGCATTTTCTAGTAACCAATATTTCATGCATTATAAGTGTAAAATAGGATAATGGCCTCCATTGTACCCTAATTGATCATATTTTTCACTCGAATGACAGGAGGCCACAAAGCGACCTATTTTCAGACACAAATACCATCCTCTTCATTATAGCTTAGTTCCAAGTGGTCAGAGATTCGAAACGCTAAACACTTTTGACATAAGGTGATGTGTAGGCCGTCCCAACGCAAGCAGGTAATCTTTGGCATCAGTTTAAATGTCGTACTGTGGTTAATGTCGACGATGTTTCTTCCATCCAAGGGTACTAGAGTGCCGGGCCTCTGGCCACATGTCCAAATCTGGTATAATTATGCGAGCATCTGTGGAAAGAAATTGCGACCGGTCCTTGAATTTTGCTTCCAATTTTTGTTCTACGATGAAATCCTCTTCCTTTGCCCATCTCGATTGAAGGTTGCTGGGTTAGGCAAGGACAAGTCGTTCATCAAGAACTACTGATCCTAGGACTGCATTAAGTCTTCTTTGAGACAAGGTGATGAAACCATTCTCCATTTTTATCGACAAACTGGACAGGGCTTCATGGTCGTAAGCAAGGGGTGCAAAGTGTTCAGCAGATAACCAAACAGGTATCTAGAATAAAGGTGGCTCTTCCTGAACATATCATGAAGGATTTACCTAACGTTTTCTAGGTATAGTCTATTGGTAGAATCACACAGTCTCTGATGGCTTCCTGAGGAAGTTCGTTGCAATTTAATCAAACACATCAGCAACTAGCCATTGTCACGTGTGCAACTACCAACAAAAGGGTTCCAATTGCTTCACAAATCTCCAGTATTCAACTGAATTTTCACTGAAATACCTCAGCTCCTCTCTTAGTAGTTATACTGGCGAATGCTGAGCATATCACTAACTGTCGTGTGGTCCCTTTCAACTTGTCCCCCGTGGCATGTACCCACGGAAATCTTCTGCGAACGGCTCCAGATGTGCATAATCTGCAATTGGAAATCCAGCAATAACATCAGTGGTCTAGTGCACTTCCACAACATCTCTCTTCAGTAGCAATTTAACCAAAATAAGACCTAGTCCTGCCTGTTCCATCTTAACTTCTGCCAACCAAACATTGACAACAGCACTAGCTTAACCCGATTATACGCCTACTACTTGAACTAGCATGCGTCGCAGAGCAAGAAATCAAGTCATGTATAGTAGAAAGAGTTTGACTTGTAAAGGTTGTTTCTCTAATCTAAAGATAATTTTGGATAGGTTCTTTCTGGCAGTTAAAGTTCAGATAAATAAGCCACGGCGTCCAGTTTGTACGACAATACAAGACAAAGTTGGACTTTAAAGATTGGGTCAAATGCAATCCAGACAGACACATATGTTAAGTATTTGTACTCTAATGGATCCAAAACAAAGCACGTGGGTAGATTAGTTGAACTCTAGGTCAATCCAACTAAAGAAACGGTTGTTGGGTACTTGCATCGCAGTCGAACCAAGAAAATGACTTTATATTTTAAGATTTTAATTCATTTTGTCTACTGCTCAGCAAAACATCGTGCACCGAGACCGATGACTACATGGTAAGTGGGTAATACGGAAACCTCCCAGGTCTGTAAGCGACATCAGCCACAATTACGTTGTTACCAATTTGTTTTATGAAATGATATTAGCGGTTACACGTCTTGTTTAATGAGGCCTATGTTAAAATTCCAGTTATTAGTTTGTTTAGCATTGACCAACTAATGTTAAGTTTTGGTTAGTCGGTGACTTATTCCTTTGGTTATAAAAATAGGGAGCTGATGAAAACTTAATAGCAAATATATAAATATAACGTTATATGAATATATATAACTTATTATACGGCAGTGCAACAAAAGCCACGCTGAAGAAAAGTCTACCGTGGTGTGTTGGTTAATGTAATGCCTCAGGAATATTGAAGATATGTAAAGCCATGTTTAGTGAGTTAATTATTTTAACAAGTGTTTACTTGCATTTTTCCCGTGAAGTTAGTGAACTTATGCTTCCAGGTATTTTGATTTCAAACTCAGGAAACCGGTAATGTGTTTACTACAAAATCAGTACTATATAATTAAATATTTCTAGACGGTGCATCAAATTAAACATTTATCTCCATTTAAGAAACTTATCTTAAATGTTAGTTCACCTAGTTTAGTTACAGTATACGATAACTTACTTGAACATGGCTCTTGGGTTTTGCTTCTTGGGTTTTGGGTGACTCATTAATGGGTATACATGTGAGTGGGCCGGCTCAGTAGTCAAATTTGTAGAATATGATTTAGAATACATTAAGTTCTCTTATGATCGAATCAGCACAGAAGTTATGGCATATTAGCCCGATCTTAAGCAGCCCTACTACGACATCTAATTTTATAAAATTTACAACAGCCGGTGTTAGGTCTGGTGTACGGTATACAAATATCCGCTAGGTAGCTTAATAATTACTATTTCGCTACTTACTATTGCAGTAACTGTCGTTCTAGTGCAACTAGTCATAATATATTTATTGAGCTTACCAACGGCAGATATCGACAGCATGATTAATGTTATAAAATATTAGGTCTGATTAGCAGCCCGTAGCTAAATTTTAAATACCTCAAAGAGTGCACAAAAATTGTTATTTGCATTGTCATTATTATGTTTTATTTGCCATAAACATATATTATTTGCAGGGACGTAAAGGGACATTTACTTAGAACGCATTTTTCAAGCCAAATTTTATTTATCTCAATGTCCGTAGAAATACATTTACTAAAAGTTTACACGGATTTTGTATTCTTAATTCAAACATAAATGAATGAATGATGTCGGTAATGAAAAAAATAAATTTATATTTTGGTCTTACAGGTTGAGGTTAGTATTGAAATATTATAAACGCCAATTCACTTTACATTAAAAGTATTCTTTCGGATTGGACTGCAAAGTAAAAGCTGCAAATTTTACGAAGTTCCGCTAACGAATTATAACGATATTACCGTTACGCCGCCTTCTTAGCAATTTTTCATAGAAATAGTAACAATAACATTAATGAGATAAAGAGGATATAGTAGGTATCCTGTGCCAAGCAAATGTCAACATACATACAAATGTCAACATACAATTTTCATTTTTACTTTCAAAGTAACTTAAAAAGGAAGCTTATTAGATTGGTTTTACAACGCACCATCATCTTTTGCATTAAAAAGCAAAGTAAACGAAATGGATAAGACGTGCTATCGTTTATTCTATTTTTCGACATTTAGCCGGTGACTATTAGTTTTCCTCAAATCCGAAAACATTGCAGTACCGAATAAGCATTTATTTTGGGAATCGCTCATCGGACACTTGATTCCCTTACGGATTTTGCATTTTCATTTTAATGACTGTCATACAATTAAATCTGAGTTCTTTGAACATCAATGCAAAAATAAAAGCTAAAGGAAACGTTGACTGATATTTGATAATTTCTCGAGCATCATTTTTTAAATAAAACAATCAGTGGCAGTCAGATTATGAAGTGAGGCAAAGTAGGGATGCTTACGTACCCTATAATCCATCAAATTTAGTAAAAGGTGGAGGATGAATACACAAACAAGTATCCAGCGGCAGGTCTATTTGTTGCATATCAGGAACTTATCAATATTGACAACCAAACTTCTCAAGCAGCGCCATTGATTGGTATCTTGCATACAAAACGGCAATTTGAACTGAACCCATGCTATACAAAAAACGAATATGAAACCAGTAAAAAGACAGAATGTTGTTTATAGGATAAAGAGCCAAATTTGTGAAAAACAATATGAACCAAATATCAGGGAGTTCTTTTTCAGAATACAAGCCGGTCGAAATTCACAACTCATTACCACTTGTTACGGCGCAGCTTTATGCGGATGTACACAAATGTGACTAGGAAACCGATTGCTACAACACAGGGAGAAGAAATAAGGTGGAGTAAAATTCCCCTAAAATTGGTTCCAGTCTACAGTGGGCTGAAAAGAAAGAGGCTGTGTGCGAAGCAGTACAAAGGGTAAAGTTAGCAGGCATTCATGTTTACTCTATCCGGTATTGGTCGTATTGCACTTGACATTTCTTCTATTTTAAAAGAAAAAATAAATCGTAAGTGGAAACGGTATTCCGTGACTGATCTGGAAGTAGGGGCTTTGCCGTTTGGGTAGACATCTGATACCAGCTAGATGCTCTCCTGGACATGAAACAAGCAGGACTTTTTAATTTATCCTGAGAAGTCACATATCTGTGTTTGGAAAATTGGCACGTGGTCAATGTGTTGTAAGATATTCCTCCTGAAAGGGCTTAACAAAGCGCAACCGAATTTAATAATCTGAAATGTGGTATTTGCTCTGACAAAACGGAGTTACATAAGCGAGTTATCCATCTCGCAGGAAGTGACAAGTTTAAGCCTGGATAATCGCTATGCATCGTCAGAACGTCCCAATTGTATTAATAAGTAGGCTTAACCGTTTCTCATTTTTAATGTTGGGGTTGTATCCAAATGCGTCAATACCGGTCCGCGTGGCTTTCAGGCGTTCACTTTCAGCATTTGACAGTAGATGATTAAAGAAAATTGCGGACGTTCAGTGCCAACACTTTGAGTGCAATATTTAGTTACATTCCATATGTTAGACAACGTGAGCATCAACGAGATAAAAGCGTGTGAATAAGCAAATGACTTACATTTGAGGCGATTATAGCCATAAACCTTTTAGATTTTCTTGATTTTCAGCGGTCCCAATACTGGTAACTAGATTATATAAACATGCAACGGAACTGCGCTTCTACATTTTAAAAAGTATCAAAGTGAAGCTGTTAGATTATTAGGAACCTTATAACTTTAGTTCGTTCTTCTTAATGCACGTTTTCAAACAATTATTTAAACCAGGCTCTATAATAGTTGAAGTTTTCTGTTGATATTTTCTGTGCATGACTTGCTATTGCTTCAAAGAACTCCAATGGAATAATTGGATCAGTAATTGTTTATTTGTTTTGGCTATCCCCTGGTTCTTTTATGCACATATGCACGACGTTTGCCCCGAGTTCAGCTTGTACAGAGGTAAATTTAGCCAAGCATTCATATGCAACGAAATATATCTTACCGCTGGTTTTCGCTGAACATATCTACGTCTTTCAATGACAGACGAGTGAGTGTCACGGAGAACAAATCTGAACAGATCATCAACATCAGTCCGAACCAGACCGGAAGTAGATAAACGCACAGGCAGTCAGCGCAATACAGTCAATCGGTTCGCAACTAGGACTGACAGTCTCACTTAAGCTTAATGAAGACCGATTGCATTGACACCACTGTCACAGCATTTTAAATTGCTATGACAGTCAAAACGTATCGGTAAGGTTACGGTTACCTACGACTTGCGTAGGCTGAAGGAAACAGCTTAGACAAAGGCATCATGCATTCTTACCAAATGAGGATAAGCCACACAAATGAGGGTGAGTTTTTGGATTCGTCCGTACATTACAAAAAATTAGGGCACCGTTTCAAGTACCAACACATATGAAGACGGGCATATTTTATATATCCGCTTCCTTAACCGCATGTGAACCAATCATCAGACTGGCCAATCAAAATTGCACAAGCTTTTTAGTCAATTTAGCCGTCTGCATAAGCCATTCTACTTATACTACGGTGTGTCAGCTAATAAACTTTCGACCGTATGAATGTCATAAATGAGATTTTCACTGAAAATAAGTGCTGTTCCTGGAATACTTACTGCAGTCTCGTTTCTGGAATTACGTTTGGGATTGAGCTTGTACGAAGATCACATTATCCAATGGAGTCCTAACAACTCAAGGTAATAACAATTTTAAATGCGCTAACAGCTTTGCAGCGCCGAATAATTTATAATTTGTATGTACCATAACAACAAACAGGCACATAATAGGGTACATGTTTTCATAATCTGGATGAAATCCGTCAAAGTATGCAATAGATGACATTAATTGGCTAAACATTGTTCTTCTATGTTTCGTTAGAGTAGCGTTGATTCATAGTAAGCATTTATGTCATAAGACCAAGTTTATGC
This sequence comes from Dicrocoelium dendriticum, assembly GCA_944474145.2. Classification (NCBI taxonomy): domain Eukaryota; kingdom Metazoa; phylum Platyhelminthes; class Trematoda; order Plagiorchiida; family Dicrocoeliidae; genus Dicrocoelium; species Dicrocoelium dendriticum. The sequence goes on along the minus strand of OX104063.1, from coordinate 161,658,173 downwards.
TTAAGGAATGCTAAATTTATCGGAATACTGAAATTATCAACTCCTTAGGCCAACTGGGTATCGAATTGTTTCTATATAATCCCTTGGACTAGCCCGTCGGAATAATTATTAAAGGCTGGCATTCGGAAACCTGTATTTTGTAAAATCCAAGGAGAAATAGTTAACAAATTATTTCGTTTATTGAAATGTTGGAGTCAGAACACAACGCTTGCCTTGTAGGAAAGGTAGCGATGCCTGAGGCGGTAATGTTTGGCATCTTTTGCCGTGACAAAAAAAGGTAACTCTGAATGTGCTCTTATATCTTTTGTAATATAACTTGTTGAATATGTTTAATAGCCTTAATCAAATGCTCATTGTTAGCTTAGGGATACTTCCGTTGCATTATATGTGCGCGATCTATTAACATATCGCCACGTGACGTCAAAATGATTCTGCTAATTACTTCCTTTTCGTAAGCAAATAAGACTGCGAGTTTTACCATGTTCATCCTGTTTGCTCGAACTCGATAAATAAGCTGCAGTACGCCGGTAAGGTGTGCAGATTATGATACTGTACATTTTTGCACAGATAAAGACCGTCGGCTGGACATAACTGATTGATAATTATACTTAAAACAAACCTGCCCTCGTCTTAAATATAGACACGTGTTACCTTTATCACTCAAAGAAGGTGCGGGACGTTTCAGATGCTACCCGGAATCCTACTTCATATTACTGTGGAAATTAGCCCTTGTTTTATCCATCAAGCTTAGCACTCTGCCTTACCTGATAAAGTGTAACATGCGTGGCACAGGTGAAAGTCCCTGGGTTAGGAGTGCAAATTTAATTGAGTCCAAAGCGACGATATTTATTAATTTCATCATATTGTATCGTTATATAAAACGGGCTACACATTATAAAAGAAGAACTTGCATTTTGGACCTTTTCTTGTATGTACTTCTCTTTATTACAGTAGATTATTACTCAAAAATTTCTATCAGCAAATTAGTTATTTTATACCTATTCATCCAACTCAGTATGCTTGCGAGTGTTCGTACATGTAGTCAATATCCTACAGCTATCCACTTGATTTCGATAACTGTAATGTATTTGTCAATTAAAAGAGCCGTGAAAACGCAATGTAAGTTAGTCTGTACGATCTTAGTCACTCTGTTTGGACTGTTTAAATTCAATACTGTACGTCATGCTGTTAAAGATATTTCCTACTATTTCTGACGGATATCAAGGCTAACTAGTAGCACTTGTTTTCGGTACTTTGGTCGTCAAATAACCGTTTGGATTACAAAAGCACAGTGAAATAGTATCCTACATCCTGTACCTGTCAATTTTCTGAAAAAATGGCACTGGTAAATCATCATGGGCTGTTGTCTGATTACGAAACAATGGCTGGAGGAAAAGGCACAATGGAGCAGAGAGTACAAAGTAGGGACTTCTTACAAAGGTAGAATAATGGAACAGGCAAAGACGAAATGGTTGCCCATTGCGTTAAATTATGCTTGCTGCCGGGAGTTTATGGTTGACCAGATAGAGGCATATATTCTGACTTGTTCATTTCAGCTTGGCACTGTCAGTTGCGTTCAACCTTCTTATAATAGTAACCTTCTGCAAGCAAATAGGTCGACATACCACATCCGTAGTTTGCTGTTGGTACCGGTTGCATTATTAAATAAAATATTCAGGGTGGGCTTGTCTGTGGCATGCCTGATTTGTTTACTCGTAAAACTATTATAGAGATCATTGCATATAAGCAATATATATGTAATTTAATGTTAGATAATTTTGGTTTTTTAGTCGTCTACTTAAATTTTTAACATGTTATCCTTTGACGCAAGCTTGTATACCGATTTTCAATGTTGCTATAAAATATATGCCTAAATCAACCATTGCACCGATTTTCCCACATATTCCAACCGATGGTAATGTGACCAAAATAAGATATAGTTCAAGTTTAGCTAACTCACTAAACACCGAATATAAACATAATTATGTAAGTCAGTTTAGTTAAGATCTTGTCTTAATGTATTTGCCAGTTGAGGAATCTATACATATATTCCTATCCCCAAACCATGGCGTTTTCATAGGTTTTACTACCGAAAATAGGTGCAGTTTCCATATATAGAATCTGAACAATGGGGTAAGAAGACAAAAGTTGGTCAACGCATACATTTAAAATTATCTCGTCAACACCTTTGACAACAATTGATATGCAAACATGTAAATAACTGTGTGCGTGACTAAACAAGCTTGAGTTGCTAAATGGGTGACGGAATCTTTACCTCTATGATCATGGAAATCTTAAGCTAACAAATATTTATTTTTGAAGGAACACGGATGGCTTCATCCGGCTTATTGCCACGGGCTCAACAAAACGGATGAAGCAAGGATTAGCGTGATCGTTGAACCGAGCTGTATCCGGGGATACGTGACCAGCAGGTGTCTAACTATTGCACGTGTTCCTTTATTCTAGAATTTCAAGACCGATCAGTTCTCCGTATGTAACTGGATCAGCACTCATAAACGAATTGGGATATGCAGCGTGAAACATCCTGATCGGCTTATCTACCTTCGTTAGAGGAACAGACAAATTAAAAGAAGCATCAAGTTTCTAGCCTACGGTTGTCATTTACTCTTCAATTATATCATACAGTTAAGACTTACGAAGTACTACATTTAAGATTAATCGTCTCAAAGAAAGCAAGTGGTCATCGATGACTTTCTCACTAAGGTGCCTCAACTTATATGTTATAGTTAAAGTCCGAAATCTAAGGTATCTAGCGAAAGCGCTCTGTCGACTTCATTCACAATATATCGGAGTTTTGTTGCTTGACGCGGCTAATGTATAGGTTCCTAAGTAGGCATAAGGTAAAAGAGAAATATCTGGGAGATTCGATATGGATGTTGCATTATCTATCCACGGAAATAGTGCGGTTGGTTTTGGAGCGCAAAATATGTGATGTAAAGTAAGATAGTGAATTTAGAACCAGTTCTCACGTAATTTAGTGTCTATTACTGAGCTTTTAACGGAGAATGGTTGGCATTATTCATTTTTCTAACTTGTGACAGTCATTTGCTGCCACCCGTGGTCTAACGCCAAACTCCACAGTCGATGATATATTTCTATTTATATTACTGATGGAGGCTTGCCCTAGATACGCCCTTGGTGGCGTGATTTTGGTTCAGCCACTATGTGACAGCTAATTGATGAAAAAATTTTCACAATTTGTGCAACGCTTCACCGCCAAGCACTGTTAATAGCCCTTTGTGTTCCGTTATTTTATACGAAGATGTATACTAGTACTATCTGGATGAATACTGCAGGTAAGTTTAGGAGTGCCAATCTGTAACACGCGAAGTAATTACATGTCCAACAAGAAGCTTTTACTAACAAACGTAGCACAAATAGTGATTTGCGAAGCGTAACATAAAATAGTAAAAACGATAAACCTTTGCTGCACTCCGTTAGACAATTTCCAATTTTGCGGGCAAATCTTTTGAAAGGGTGTTACCGAAATTGACATCAGTAATGGCCTATAAACATTGGAGAAAACCGAAGAGCTGAGTAGTTACCTAGATACTACAGAATCAACTTATATGCCTTTGCGTACAAAAGCAATTAAAAATATCGGTGTTATGAAGGACAGCAGAAATTTCGGCGATCATTAACCATATTAAGCATGCGAACTAATAACAACACCTAATGGGTAAAACAAGATGGTAAATACTAATACTGTTGTGAGCTATCCCATCTTGTTAAAAAGTAGGTTGCACACATTTTCAGAAGAGTTTTACGGTTTATATGTATATATATATATATATTGATTGCGTTTGTCAAATCGTTCTACCTGAACAAAGAATCAGGTGAATGTTAGTGTTTCAAAAAATATTGGTAAAATTACAACACAGACAGCAACGGTCTGTCTACATACTTAGTCGACTATTCTCTATTCAAACATACCAAATCTCGTATGTTGTTTACAAACATGGATCAAACAAATACGAGGAGATCACGCAACACAAGAAATGTAGTAGTCTTTAATTAATAATTATGTTACTTGTAATAGATACTTCTAAGAATATGCACACATGAATGGAAATAAGTTTCGCAAGCATACCTTATTACTATGGACTTGGCTATGTTATCTTTATCAGCCGCACTATGCGCCGCTAGCAGTTTGGCTTTGCAACGTAATAGTGTATTCTTTGTAGACAACAAATGGGAAATCACTATGGGTATTCTTTGAACGCAAAAAGTAACAGGCTGTTTGGCGCTTCACTTCATTTTACTGTGAAAATGTGACATATTGGACCAATTTCCTTAATGTCTTCGCACGACTACATCAGCTTTCTTGTTGGACGTAAAAAGTCGTTTGTGTCCCATCCGGATGAGATGTAGCGCCGCTCGATTGCTCTACACAATGAGTGAAAAATTTACAAATTCCTAGCAACCGGCTGTGCTATGTTTCTTACTTTAAATGGTTGCCACCCATGGAGGTGTGGCGGCTGAAATATAACAGCTGACGGCTGGCTTCTTTCAGAGCTTCGATGGTTGGGTGTGTCGGTATGAGACCACCATGCAGATGTCCTTATAATCATTTGTAAACCTTTAGGCAATCAATCTGTTTGGGAAGTGAAAGAAACAATAAATATTTATGTCGTTCTTTTTTACTATATCACAAGCGCACCGAGAGCATGGTTTCGCTACTAATGGCAGAAGTATCCAGGATATTCTACATCCGGCCTCACTAAACTTTTGTTTGCAGGAGACCAGCAGGGCTGAAAACACAAAACTCTTTCAAAGTGTAACATTTGGCTTAGGCAAAGGAGAGTATATTTTACGAAAATTCAGGGTTCATATACTGCGCCGTAACAGGTGCACTATGTGCAGATATTCCAAGGTACTTAAGTGACATTTACACGTTGTTGTTCTCGTAGCCGTTCTATAAGGAGAGCATGGCTTGAGCAAACAAACAGTTAAAACTCGATTCTCTATCAAGTACGATGTCCTTTTGTTGAATGCAATATCTGCAATAATGTATTAAATGAGAAGGCTTGCGAATTCGTTTATGAAACTAAGCATTTTACTGGACTAATACTGGTCTTCATGAGGCAACATAACCTATTTGGATAAGAACAATTAAACAATATTTGCTGCTTCAACAGCATTAACAGAATAATTGTGTTCATGACCAGCTTTGCGTGATTTATTGCAAGTTGGGGGAAAACACGAATTCACTTAAAACATTATGTGAGTGATCTTGCAAAGATTGATGTCATGACATTAGACATATTTCGTGGGATATTTATTGACCGTTCTTTATTGACTTTGACACGATTGTCTAATTGTAATTAGGAATGCTTTGGAGTGTATCCATGGAATTAATTGCGTTTCTTTGCAAGATATCGGTGCAGCATAATACATCAGTTTTCTGACTTCTTGGGGATAGGGCAAGAAGAATCGAAGTAAACGTGGCGATGCCAAAAGAACAATTTTTCCTAAATAATTGATGGTTCAATTATGCGCTACATTGCTTAACGTAAGTCACTTGATCCATTGCATAAGTTCTTTTTATTTCCAAAACAATTTGGTTGGATTCATAAGCGGCCCGAATGATCAAACGCCATGCTGCTAGCGAACAGCGTTCCAGGATTTTAAAATTCAACGACTGCACCCAAACTACCCAATGTTGTAATATCTATTATGAACAACTAATATCTTGACACCGCCAATTCTTGACTGTATTTCATCGTTTGACATCTGACCAATTGATTTGTTTCACAGCAGACAACCACAAGTATGTGAAAACAATAAATCAGTTAAATGAGACTGAGGCTTGCCTATATTAAATTAGAGGGAACAATACGTCCGTCCAGTAAAAATCCCATATTTCCCCTATAAAGCAAATGATTAGGGCGTGGATTATAGGGAGTTCGGTTAAAACATCGGAAATAAAGTTAACCAATATCCTTGAGATCAGCTAGTATTTTAATTGAATATACGCTACGCTGTTAGCGAGATGGGATTATTTATTCCTGTGGCATTTGTTATGGAATGAAAAGACAATTTTGTACTTATTAGCCAAATGATTCGTTGGCTGATCAATCTAGCTGCATTTTCCTTTGACGCAGAATTTTCTGGGAGTAATCATTGTTGAAACTATCCAGTTTTTCATTTGTTTGGGCCGCTACATAGATTTGCTCGTAAGTAACAAAGAACATTATCTTTCTTGTCCTACTAGATAATAACATTCAAACTTTTCAACAACTCTGCCTCATTCAATGTAAACCACTGTGTATTAAGGAAAAGTATGTTACAACATGGATTAAAATTTGGGCCAAAACCCGGTGGAATAAACCAAAGCGGTGGTAATAAAATAAACAAACATTTTGTGTTAAACGTTGCTAAGATATAATTGCGGAAGCTTTATGACAAGAAACGTTGAACTCAACGGCTGCACAGTATTGAAGACGTTTGAACATAGCAGCTTGTACAACGAATTTACAACAAGAGCGATCTACGACCTAGGCCGTTTCACATTGAACAGCGGAAAGCAAGCGTATTCAGATGGCGCAACCCATAGTAATATTTATATTTACTGACCAAATTGGGTCAAAGTAAATAACCGTAGTATCATTAATTATCTCGATTCCGTTGTTGATAGTGTAAACTGGATTATCGCAACCCAATCGGCCTTTATTTGGCAAAATTGTCGTCGTCGTTTTAAAGTATTTGCTGCTAATGACTGGGGCAAATGCTTACGTTGAAGGGGGAACTTTAATTGACAGCTGTTGTGAGTCTGGACTGGTAAATTTACTATTGCCTAATCCTTAAATTTATCCACCTTACGTTTTTCTCATACTTTTTAGAGTAAATTATAACTGCTACCCCGGCAAGAGTTATGCTCCTGAGCCAATACGCATGCATCACAGAGCTAGATAGCAGGGAGAAATCTACTAATGTTATATATGTAGACTGAGAAGCCGAATTTAAGTGTACGATATAATTGTTTCTACCTAACAATAAACGTTTTCTGGTTGCTCAATGCATTCTGCAAATCTCACATTGCTTGGCACGAAGGTTTTACACTTCAATAGCTTTCAAGCAGTTCGTGAAATTATCGGCAATCTCAGATTCATATGCAGCTGATATGACATATTTGTCCTGGTTAATTTCTCCTTATCGCAAATTTCGACCTATGATTTACCGATTATTTCGTGTCTCTAATTGGCCGTTTGCATCCAAGGTGTAGCATTATAAAAGAATAGCAATAAATCTATTATATGTGCATTGGAATTAAAGTTCTTTTTCTCCGTATTTTCCGCTGTCATAGTAATGTAAAACCATGACTATCGCGGCGGGTTGTCTCGGTGAAATGATAGTAATATATTTTTATTACCCTTAATTTAAATGTTACCATTGTTGACGACATTCGTTGTTCTTGCGGTTTAAGTGCAACATACAGAAATGGCACCCAAGTGCATACATAAACCTTTTTATTTTCGCCATTCTCCTGACTATTTACATCTCCAAGTCTACTGCCGTTAAATGTTCATGAGTCACAACGTTGAATTGAAAAGGAGTGAAATAGCCAAGGCTTAACTCGCCATGATTATGGACAAGCCATTGTAGAATCAACGCGTCAATGTCTTATCTAAATATATATTTTACGTTACACGTGGCATTTTAATTTCTCTCTAAAACTCTCGTTATATTACAGCTGAACAAATTTCGTGGTACCTCAGTAGATTGAACTTTTTGAAAGGTGATATAGAAATGAATCATATTGCATGGGAACTTAAGGTTGGTGATTAAGGTTACGTCCAAACTGGGCAGATGAAAAGGCTTTCTCATAAATAACCTGTTAGAATGCAAACAAGAAAGATGACTGAAACGCATTTTCGTTCTGTATACAACAGGTGATGTAGACAGAATCGTGTGGATTTGGATCCCCATACTGCGAGCGACAACATATTGCATCTATAACTAATATTGAATCACCGCAAATTCGTAAGAGTTAGATTTGTTAACCGAATAGGCATTGATCGAAAGAACAGGATACTATCAAAAATATATGGATCAACATTTTTTCTAATGGGTTGCTGAATTTCTTGCTCAAAGAGAGGAGGTATACATAATGAGTGAAACAGCAGTCTGGGTTTGTATATGTATAGCGTCATAGTTTATCAAACACATTGCCGATATACAAAAGTAAAGCGATTACCAAATTCCCATGCAGTTTGATTCAAGCAGTCATCTAAGAAGAGTAGAACATCTCGTCTTTGCTTATGGACGTTGAGGCGCACATTTGTAGCACTAGGAACACGCTATGCTTTTATTCAATAGGGAAACATGTTCTTGGTAAGGAGCTATGCTGAATTCATATAAATTATAAATTCCATCACATATTCTATTCCAGATTTGGGTACAATAACAAGCCATTGCTTGTCAAGGAAGGTGACAATATTGTTTTTCTGTGCCCAAATGAAAGGAGGCATAAATATACATTGTATTGGGTAAGCTATATATGGCTTTCGGTGTTTTTCTGTTTGTATCACTAATTACAATTGACACATAATATATTTGAGGATGCAGTATACAATAGTATGTTTTAATCGCTGCTTGCTACATAGTTCGGTTTCAAATTTAATCCGAGTTTTCAAAAAAATATTGACGCTGTTTCTGTATCAGATTATGCTGTTAACTTATTTACAGTCATATTCATTAAGAGTAACTAATTGTTGGCCTTCGTATACGTAATGTTAAATTTTTCTGATGGTTTGCTTCCAATTTAACCGTTGTGTGTAGCGGATGTTATCCTCAAGCAAACTTTCAAGGAACGAAAGTTGGCAAGGCGGTAGTTATATCAATATAGAGGCTGCAATTTCATCCTCTCAGAAGTGGATATACGCTTAAGTTCAGCTGATGAGCGTAATCGAATGTTTCACAATAGTTGCATATTGCAGTAAATTAAATGGAGCTGAGATAACTGGGTTTCCAGTAGCTTTTCATACTTAGATGTCAAGTTTATTGTTTTTTAGTTACAGTCAGCAACTACGTATTCCAATACGGTAGTTTGCCAAACAAATGTCGCTTTGCCATCTAAGGAGTGTCAGTCAACGCGTATTGAGTAATTCACATCATTATCGCCCATAGGAAACGAAATAATTTGGGTGACACTATTAAAAGCGTTGCATCGACACCTAACGCAAAAGCTTTGAAGCAATTGTGATCAATTCAACTCACACTTGAGACGATTAAACATAGTAGTGTCTACTTTGGATAACCTATAGGAATTAGACGTATTTGGAAGAAAGTGGCATGCAGTTAGATATGCGCAGCATAAGACCAAATGATCCTATTCAAATTCGTAGCGAAAAGAATATATAATTGGAATTAAAATAAAAGGGTAAAGGTTTGTGATTAAAAAGATATATGCAGCAAAATAAGATCTGCTCTTAGCGCCGTTTACCAAACTACACTCTCTTAGCTTTCTGCTAAAACATTAAGGCAAACTGGTTATATTCTGGCTTCCTCAACGTTATAAATGCCTACCGTCTAAACAAAAGGTAAAAGAAAATCTGGGCATGCATAAGTAAAAAATTAACAAAAGGCAGTCACCGAGAGCAGTGGCAAGGATTCGGATATAACTAAGCTAATCCATCATCGTCACTCCCCATCACCAGACTTAGAACTAGTCAAGAATAGCACCAGCCGCCGGCTTTTTGCGTTTCTGGGTTTCGTCATCGGTGTACCTTCCAGACAACCTCTACCCGGATAAGCCGCACTGAATTCAGGATGCCAGCTTCTAGTGCCTTTTCACCTTGGGTGAAAACTTTACATCTACGTGATTGACATTTGAATATGATATAGCCCAGCGCATCTTCCATTGTAATGTCAATTACGAACTGTTTTAAAGGACAGTGGCTAACCTCAAGGGCTAGCATTTTCGGTATAGCGCGTATGTGCGACCTAAGACTTAAAAGATATTCAGACATATTTCATATTACTGATAAATGGTAGTAAGTATATCGGTAAATTTCAGCTAATTCATCATCGTCGCTACCAATCAGCAGTATTTGTGCTAGACAAGAAATGCTCCAGTCGCCGGCGTTTCGACTCTGTGGGTATCGACAGTAGTGCGCCTCTCAGTGGACCTCTGTCGAGTTACCTCCCATGACATCAGGATGTCATCAGGTAGGGCCACTTCGCTATGGGTGACATCCACGGATCCTGGTGATTTTACATCTGACTATATTATAGCCCGGCTCATCTTCCACTGCCACGCCAGTTAAGAAAGTTGCGGAGGAATTTTGATAGTTTTACGAGCACGAACTTGGTAAGGTGGAAATGCCGTGGTCTGGTACCTTTTCAGAATACCTCTAAGTGCTGATTGGGAGTGACGGTGAAAAATGGGCTAATTTGTAATAACATACACACAATTCATTACCCATTCCTTACCATTTACTTACTTGACATATCTCCATATAGCTTCTATGTCTGGTATCGTACATTAGGCGCTACGCGAAAGTCCTATCTCGTGAGGCTAGCTTCTGGTTTCTGCACAGTTTTTAGCTGACATGGTAGAGGAGGATAAGCCAGGCACATTTATTGTCAACTGGAAATCGCCCAGATCCACGTCTCCCACCAATGGCTTAGTAGCATACTCATCTGGCATCCAGAAGTCAAGCATCGGGTCGCAGCATTGCTCCGCTGTAAGACTACCACTGTCGAGACAATTAATGTCGAAGTGCTGGCGTCTGGTGCCTTTCTAGACTAGCCCTAAGTCGGCTGATTGGGTGGGACGATAGTGACTTAGCTAAATGTTACCAGATCTTCACTGCCACTCATCAGAAATATAAAATCTGTCCGTATATTTTCTAAGTCCAATGTCGTACATACGCGCAATGCGAAAATTCCGAGCTTCTTGAGGCTAGCCACTGTCCTTTGCACAATTCGTAATTGACATCGTAGTGGAAGATGAGCAGGGCTATATCATATTCAACTGTCAATCACGCAGGTCCGCGATGCTCAGCCGTGTTGAAGTGGCAATGGCTGCTAGCATCCTGAATTCATGGAGACGGAACCCTGTAGGAGTCGGCTGGGTTACACATTAACTTCCAGACAAAAAAGGTCGAAACACCGTCGTCTAGTGCTTTTTCAGCCGCCCTACCTCTGCGTAGTGAGAGTGACAATGATAAATAAGCTAAATTGTACCCAAATCCCCACTACAAATTATGAGTACTATAAAAGCTGTCAGTAATGATCCTAAGTCCTGTACCGTAATTAGACATTATGTGGCAAGTCCTAGCTCATGAGGCAAGCCTCTGGACTCTGTAGAAGTTGCCGCTGGCAAGGCAGAAGAAGATGATCCAGGCACATTTATATTCAACTGTCAATCAGGCAGGACCATTTCTCCCACCCATGGCGAAGTGGCGTTTGCTGCTGGCATCCCGAATTCGTGCGGTTAGGTACCGGCAGTGCTCCGCTAAAAGGCGTACCACTTCCGAGAAAATGAATGTTCTGAGCGCCGGCGTCTGTTGCTTTTCTAGGCTAACCCTAAGTCGGCTGATTGGGAGTGACGATGATCAGTTAGCAGATTTTACCAAATTCCTCAGTGTTACACATCAGAAATATAAAAGCTCTCGGTTTACGGACGGAAAGTCTTAGCTCGTGAGGCTGGCCGCTCTCCTCTACACAGTGGTAACTAGCATTACAGTGGAAGACGAGCCAGACTATATTATAATAAAATCTCAATCACGCAGGTCCGCGGTTGTCACCCATGGCATTAGCTGCTGGCATCCTAAAGTCAAAAGGCGGAATTTGGCAGGGGTCCTCTTGGAGGCGCACGACTGACGAGGCCCAGGAGGTCAAATTGCCGGCGTCTGTTGCTTTTACAAACTGGTCCTAAGTCGGTTGATTTATAGTAATGATGATAAATTAACTGAATTATACCGAACTCCTTACTACTACTCATTAGTAATATAAAATCTATCTGTATAGCTTCCAAATACTATGTTATATATTTGCGCTATGCAGAAAGTCCGAGCTCGTGAGGCTAGCCACTCTCCTTTGCACAGTTCGTAATTGGCATGGCAGTGGAAGAAAAGTTGGACCGTATCATAGTTAACTGTCATTCACGCAGGTTCGCGGAGGTCAACCACGTCGAAGTGACCCTATCTGTCGGCATCCTGTAGTCATGGGGATGCGGAACACGGCAGTGGTCAACTGGGAGGTGCTCCACTGACCAAATCCAGAATATCGAAATGCCATTATCTGGTAGTTTTCCAGACTAGCTCTAAGTCTACATATTGTGAGTGACGATGATGGATTAGCTGAACCATTGCATTCAACTATTTGAGGAATTATTTTAACTGTGGTCCGAATCTTTGCAGCTCATTCAGATTTATCGGTATGTTTTAGTTGAATGGTAAGTTCTTTTCAAAATAGCACGGAAAGTCCGCAGCCAAATGATTTGTCTCATGACTTGTCATGGATTTGACAATTGTCATCCCTAAGTCGTCGTGCAACCGTCTGTGAGGAATATGATTAATGAGCTTGAATATAACCGCAGGTACTGTAATTTTAATTGAAGAAGTTAACTTCGCAATATTTTTCACAAATGTACACCATGTAAGGCTGAAGATAATGGGTTATATAACCGGTATGATGGAGATTTGCGGAAAGATGCAATTCCGTAATCAAATTATACTTAATTATTTTGTAAGTTAACAAGACAGATGTCCCTTTTATAACACTTAGGCATAAACTGAGGAAGTACCTATACTCTCCTAATCATAATCGTTTCCAGTAAAAGCTTCATTTCAACGAGCATCCATCACATCGCCGCAGCATGATGTCCAGAAAAGATTGCTTACTCACTTCTTCCGTCTTATAAGAAAGTTTCAAAGATGAAAGGTCGCTGTTAAGAAACCACAGTAGGAAAACTTAATCAGTATGTTGATAACAGCCAGTGAATATATCATCAAGAAAGGTTGATAAGTGAAAATGCTGTGATTCGGTGCAGAAGAGGTCCGATTTTGGTATTTACTTGAAAAACATCAGCGGGTAGCCGCTTAGATGGCAACCATTCGCCACAATCGCAATTTGTAAATAATATTTCTGTCAAACAGTAACGGTCTATTGGATGAGCAAAGTTTGTTAAGTTGCCTGGCGCACTGCAAGTGAATGCTGATGGTAAAGTTTATTTTAGGTGTTCGCAGATAAAGTTTATTGTTCTTATTGACAAAACCTTTTTGCAACGTGATTCCATATAAAAGTTTTCGTTAATTTGTCTTTCACGTTTAAACCAGTTGACCTCTTTATGGATTCAAAGGTGTTACTCATTGTGTGGTTTAATTATACTTACGTGGTGTATGGAAGTGCTCAAATAAACGATAGCGACAAAAAGTACTGCTGTCCCATATATATATATATATATATATATATTATGGATATTAGTTAATGTCAATTTTTTTATTTTGGTAGTATGTAGAAAAGAGGTGGCTGTTAACCGTATGGCCTTGGCCAATCAAGCAAAGTGCCATCTATATGATTGCAACGCTACATTTATTGCAACAAATTGGTGCTTTATCTCACCCTGCATGATGTTGTCGTTTGGTATAGGGTTCGTCATGAATTTCCTGTAGTTAACTAAATTAGGCTGCCTTTTCGTAGCGTAGCTTAAATTATCCATAATTATCCAACCTGATGATTTGTCCTGCTTAGATCGTATTATCTCATTTCAGCTGCACCTATGGTGCGCGGTACATAGAACACGACCACACGCCTGTAGAGGTTTAAAGTGAAGCTATTTTCTTCCTCTGTCATGGTACTGTCAAGGCCGCCTGAATCGCATTTTTGGAGAAAATTGTGCGGAGGTAAACACAGTAAACAGACGAAATCCTAATTCAAACACGTAATGTTTTATAGAAACGGGTCCCTAGAGGAATCACAAAAGTTTTTTTGGTAACTGGAATCCATTACAATCCCAAGTCTGAAGCCACAGTTATGCAGACAACACGCGCGGGTGGGAAATTTGACCGTGCCACTGTTATGGATCATTTAGTTGATTCTAGGCTAATTGAACTATGATGCTGTTCACCCTTGGCCATTGACTACTACATCCAGCAGACCCGACCCAACTTAGTTGTGCTAAACCTGTTATTCTAGTGGTAATTCAATTTATAATTGTATTTGCTTGTAGCAACCTAAAGGAGAAAGTTCCTTGGTACTATTTTGTTTACTACGCTTATGAGAATTTATAATTAATAATTTAATCCACATATGAAGAGCTCCTATCATGTATTAAAAAGTATGTAACATCAATATGACTGCAAAGTTAGGTATATTTCCTTAACCTAGACCAGCCAGTAGCATACATGTGGTCAGCTATCAAATAAACGCATGATATTGTGCACTGGTATTATGTAGTGTCTATCCAGTCGATATTTGAGAAAAATAATCCCAGTATGTAAAAAGATTACAATAGCTGAACATGCTAGGTATGACATCTTTTTCAAACACTGACTGCAACATTATATTTACTCGACCTAATCATTGGGGTTTTTGCCATAGGCAACAGAAGGTTTTATTATGCATCAGGTTCATAAAATACGAATAGCAGTATGAGAACGTGCTCCGGGAATTGCGTTTATCATCTTGCCAGTGTCCTTGAATTATCCTGAGCAAAATGCTAGCACAATCGAAAAATCAACAAATTACACACATGGTTTTGCTGACTGTAATTTCTTGCATGGAACCTGAACAACTAAATGCGGAACTAAAGGCCCTTAGAATAATGCAGTGCGTGTATCCTATCCACGCAATTAATAATTAAATGGATATTTTGCTTGCTCTCAATTCGGGCAAATTAATTAGGTGTCCGATTTCATCGCTGTTTTACTACAGTTGGTTTTGAGTAATAACTTGTTCATTCACACAAGGCTTGGGGCCCAAGTGCAAAACAAAAATACACAGTAACAGCAACTGCATGAAGTTATTTTCAGAGGATTCGATCAAATTCTGAACATAATAATCCAGATGATGTATTGTTTTACGCTGTCTTCTTAATCATTAGAACATTTTCCAAATGCCAATAGTCAACCGTTACGGGTGGTTTTCAACGCAACATATAGTGTTCCCTATACTTACTTTATTACATTAAGATTACTAGTCATACATTAGGATCTTAGCTGAATATACTTGTATATGTTGAATATGTATCAGAGCGGAAAGTAAATTATAGGTTAACATAATACACATAAAATATTGCTACCAGTATTCGACACCAACCTTGGTACAGGATGATACACACATCATAAGTTGTATCCGGTCATTCAATTTATGCCCATTGTTCGATCTTAAAGCAAATGTTTGGAGAAGAAAATATCAACTGAAACGTTGTTGATAGCCTAATATTGTATACTGATACGTTTACTCAAAAAAGAACATTTTATTGAAACATTTTAATCCTACCATTTTTAATCGTTTCGTTCTAATCAACAATATGACATTGCAACTACATGACCATAGTTATAGTTTTAGTTTTTAACCCCATGTTAACTTTCATTGAGATAAATTTGGAATTGTATGGCTTTGTTTTAGACACTGAACCATTCCGCTTACATGCAGTGCAGAACCACCAACCAACCGGACGTGCATGAATTAATGCGATGCGATGCAAACTCAAAAGTCTACGAGTTCATTCTCAAAGTCAGTCTCTTTTCAGAGCTGATGCATATTCCACAGTTTTATCCGGGTGTTCCGGTTTACTTTTTGAGTAAGTGCATATTGTATCGACCTTAGATTATCTGTGCAACCGGTATTTCCTTGTGATAACACCCCTGAACGGAGCAGCAGATTTTTGGCTTAAGCATTTTCAGCAAATTCCGTTAGTTGAGCTATTGGCCACGCAAAACTTTTTCTATATGGGAGAACATATTTTGGCATACGTACTTATAGAAGTTTTCAGAAGTGTATTTTTCTTGATCGCTCTGTTATGCACAACCACGAAATTACTTAATTCATACAGGTCAAACAAGCACCTGTTGAAACTGTGTTATCACATGCCCATTTAACTCCTTGCAGTAGCACAGCGGAATACAGAAATTAGTCGTTGCGTTAAGAAAAATGCATTATCTAGGATCTTAGCGTAATTGGTGTGCTTTTAATTAGTTTGAGGGATTGTGTTCAGTTAAATTCATAGTGTAAAATTCCATCAATTAATCTGGAATTTAACCCTTAATTTACTCAATTGGACAAAAGTAATGTTTGGCTTATAGATAGGTAGATAACACCAGCTTAAAATTGTCCACCTTTTATCCACTCCAGGTGCGTCAGAATCCTCCGCCTAGCACTTTCATTTAAAGTTTATTTCATACTGAGCAGTGACGGCGACTAGCAAACATCAAAATAACATTCCCCGGCAACAATTACTACTGAATTAAGATCATTGTCGGTTCATTTTAGGTGCCGCTAACGTAGATGAATTGCAACATGCAATCTCAGCTTGGACACTAGTTGCCGAAAGTTCAATTGTTTCAGTAATGTAGGTGAAATCAAATGTGTTAAGTTTTCCGAACCGAAATCGTCTAGTTTTCGTACACTACTGACGTTGTATTTAAAAGCAGAGTTTAACCAAACCCCAAACGCTTTCTCAAAGTGCAAATTGGGATTGAGTGGCACACTTTTAGGTAATAAACCCTTACAGTTGTATGCCTTTCTATGAAAACAGCCAAAATGCCTACAAATCATTTTGTTACTTTTAAATACTCAGCCGATAAAAGAATTTTTAAATTTGTATATGGCTTATAATTATTAGATCCTGTGAACCTTAAGTTGATATGGGAAACCACTCCGGATTGGTGTATCCAAGCAACCGGCGTAAGAGGTAAATATGTCGCCAGTTTCCATATATTTAAAAAGATCTTAAACATTTTTCTCTGGTTTTCTAGTAAAACCGAGCGTTAACTTTTCCTCTTCTTAACTCACTACAGTGTTACGTTGAATGAACTGATGAATAACAGGTCAGATATTGGTTAACATAACACAGATTCAAAGATATTTCACCTGTTTGTCATGAATAGATGCATTAAAATATCACCATAAAACTGAGGAATGATAGCAAGCAGTGTAAATAAACAAGACTTATTCCTAGCACTTCCTTCATTCCAGACCTATTATATGATAATTAAAAACGATTCTACTAATGGTAAACTAAACCATAGCTACAGCCGCTATCAAAAGACAATTACCGCACAAGGTAGTGCCTCTCGGAAAATTGTAGGTGCGTAAATGTATAAAACAACAAGATTTATAACATACAGTAATTTGTTCTACCTTCCGTGTAGTTCGATTTTTAGAAACAGTGAATGTCGCGTATTCTGGTTAGTTAGTTTCTGAACGACAAGCCAGGCAGGCAAAGGAGCAGCTAACTATGAGAGTTATCTTCCTTTAAAATGTTCAAATAGTAAAATATACCCAATGTAATATTGTTGGTTAAACTGGAAATTCAGCGTGCGTAAACTTAAACCTGCTCTTATTTAAAGAGTACTGCTTACGGATAAAAGGTTAATGGAACAAAACTTAAGGGATTGTGAAGTTTACGCTTACCCTTACCAGCTTATAATGTTTGGAACTCCAAGGTTTAAATGAGGTATTTCAAAATATTAGATGACTAATGTGTTGTTAAAGATGAATAAAACCTGTAAACCAGGTAATTTTGATTCGTCGCCTTCCAAATAGCTGCGAAAGGATGCCTAATACAGAGGCGTGGTGCAGAGTACAAGTCTTTATACAGAGAAAAAATTTATGCATACTTATGTAAGGCAACATGGTAAGCATGCGCGCCTACATGAAATTGTAAACTAATCAGTTTCACGCCTCAAATTACGATGAAAAACAGACCTACTTAGACAAATATCGTTGCATCTATACAAAATTGCAAGTTGACTAACAAAATCCTACCTAACGACCTATCAACTGCATTTTACTGGTATCTGCATAATGTTATTGCAAAATGCGCTCACGTTCACTGCCATGGCATGCGGTAATTGATGACTTTGTCTCTCCAGTTGATAAGCTAATAGAGAAGCAATGAACATTCTTTAACGCAAGAAATATTACATTATCAGAAAAATTCTGTAGTGTTAAGTCGATAGAATTCATCTGAGTCAACATTGCTTTGAGTTGTTTGTCCCAGGTTCGATGAAAACGCTCTACTTATATATACTATACGTTGTATAATACAAACACTGAAAAGCTGAAGCTCATTTTTCAATAGTCAGATAAAGGCGAGTCATTCGACTTCATCACTTACTTGTTAAACTGATATTTTACAAAAATGTGTTAACCTGTGACGAAATTTTTCTCCGTACGAATTCTAAGTTAATGGGCATACATACTAACTTGAATTTTTCTGTACGAGATTAATAATATTGTACATTCTGGTGAGCACAAGCTTTTGGTATATACAGTGATGCAAGAAACTGATTAAAATGATATTTCGGAGCCGTTGTTCCGATCATATTATAGAACAAACTAAGCCTAAAAAGATCGTAGAATGTATGCCTAAATATTCGCAGCTAGTATTAATTTTACTCAGTCCTTGGAAGTGTAGTACACATGCAATTCAAAAGCAGCTGAGTCACCATGAACAGTAAAGGATGATAAAAGAAAACGTTTGTAGGTCATTAAATATAAACGGTTCCCTGTGAAATGAGTGAATGGAGGCGCAAAGTTGGTAAATTCCGACTGTATTAGTTAAACAACTACATTTGTATTCACTAAGTAAGAGAAAAAATGTTAACAATTTCTAGCATCATCCAAGCAACACGTCTGTCGGCAGATCGTAGGTAATATCAGTGGTATACCTCAATTTCGACGTTAAACTCTATTTGAGATAACTTCATATAACTTCAAGAAAATCAGACCGGAGTACCAGCTTCACACGCAATAGACTTAGAGATGGAACCAATAATCTTATTTTAAATGAATATGCAGTGAAGTCGAATTTCTAAATATATGCAGTTGCAGCTTCAGCTATTACTTCCAGTTTATGTGTTGAGTGCAAATTATATACGGTAACAAATATAAACATCCATTGTCAGGAAATATAAGTGGCCTGGTAAATCATATAGTCTTGAACTCCACTCGATGTGGTTGCCGCCAAATGTTAGGTTACTAACGCAGCTAAAATGTATGTTATGCCTACCTACCCCACTCAAAAATCGTATTAAGTTCAGCACATAATAAATGTATAGGCAATAATGAAAAGTAAAGAATCGAACTTAACTGATACTTCTTTAATATTATATCAAGCTAGACCAGCCACCTTATCGGAAAACTCATCGCCATACTCATAACTTCAGCCCACTGCCACTTCTGTGGTCAATGCTTGATAATCTGACAAGATTTCGTTTTCCATATCAATGATTTAACGGTATACATGAAAAAGTAATAAAACGCAGGGATGCAAACTGGAAACGTCTACGATTCTCTGCTCCCAATACGGTCCCATAAATGGAAATTACCAATATTCACAATAATGTATATTAATGTCCAGCCTTAGACAACGTGCCGCAATACATAGACTCAACGTAGGTATCAAAATGACCCAAAAATGCGCAGACATTAGAACAAAGTTTGCGAGCCGCTTTTTGTGGCGTAAATGTAGGGGTTTCGGCCCAAAATTTAAGTTCCCAGAAACGACCTGAAGACCCGATATACCTACCTGACGAGTGTGAATAATTAGAAACCCAGTTATAGAATACAGCTTTGGAAGCAGACG
>OX104063.1:161560297-161637963 GCA_944474145.2 Dicrocoelium dendriticum | reverse complement strand
GAGACAAGCCGGGGGCAATTAATTCAACAACCCCATTAGGGTAATTGTTCCTTGTTTCGGACACAAAATTTTCGTGAATAGCAAGTGTGTCCGATGGGTGTGCGCGTGCAGTCTGATGATATATTTTTATTAAAGTGTGAAAGTTGTACGCCTCTAGGAAAACGAGACAATGTGGCCATATAATGGACAGTTGCAGATTGTGTCCAGTGCGTGTTGCGGGAAGGTGGCTACAGAAGTGGCATGTTGATTGCTGTCAATTAAGCTGTGAATTAGTCATGAGAGTTGGAAAAAGAGTAAGCCATACGGTTAGAAAAGAAAAAGGGGAGGCGCCAGCAGTATCATGTTTTCGCTTATCCGCCCAGTAGTATGCAGCAGCTAAGGCGACATTTGATAATCTGCGCGACGGCCGATGCTGGATGTGTTTAGAATTTTGGGGAAATCCGCATCGTTCTATGTGGTCTGAGATACTGTCATGGACCCCAAACCTAGACAGAACGACGATTAAAACCTCCAACCAAAGCCTTTGGTCCAAAAGCTTGTCAACAAGACAGCAGGGTCGTATCAATGGTTTAATTTTACAGAAATGGACGTTATTCCACCTAGAAATCTTAACTTGGTGGTCCAGGAGCCTGCGTTTATCTGACGTCTATCCTTTGTTCCAGCCTGTAGGAATAGCTCTCTAGAGGTCCGGAGACACCATGCTGCATAGCTAAGTGGGTCAAATATGTACACAAACCGTCGCACTAAGTTATGGTCTATTCTCGTTGGGACTTGCCCCACAAAGTAAACGTGTTGACTACTTTAGTAAGATTACAAATGAACGCTTACCCACAATGCAGATGCAAAATGGGCCGGCATGATTTCACAAAACCAGTGATTGTTCATATATATTACATGCGCACAAATACACATCTGTGGTCAAACATACACAAACAACGCTACTCAAAATCGATGAATTAATTGCTATACAAATGTGTTACAAAACGAAAACATTGGTTGTACCAATATTTTCGCCATAACTCAAGCAACAGCACCTCCCTTTTCACGGGACATTGATGAAAATGCAATTGAGTTATTTTCTCACTTTCCATTTTTGATGCTTTTGGATCCTTTGTCGCTGTCTCCAAGCTTATCCACTCTAATACTCTTAATGAAATTCCTCAATCCATATTAGCTAATGCAATCCCGAACTTTATCTCAACAATATTCAGCAGCTAATGAAAATCATCAAACATTTTCCAAGCTTGGAATCCGACGGCATTTCTTCAACTCCCCTTAAAATAGGTGGACCAGAATAACGCTTACTTCTGTTGAAAACATTCGCATCGACGGGACGAACAGGCAGTATTCCTGATAAATGGAAATCTTCATATTCCCACATTATCAAAGTGGTCTTAAATAGAGGTTTTATTTTATCGACCGATCCACCATCACCGCTATTATCGTTGAAAGATTATTGTAGAAAACTTTAATTAAATCTTGTACTTTTCTGAACCTGTTTGTCACGTCGCACGCTGCTTAACACAATAAATGTCCCTGCGCTATGTGCCACCCCCACTACCCTGATTACACATCAGATTCCATAAACACAAGTTTTTTAATCTTAGTCGTAATTTTAAGCTTACATAAAGCATTTAAACGCGCACCCCCCGAACGGTCATCGAAACGTTAAAATCCTTCGCAGTGTTTAAGCCGATTTTAAGTTAACTTTTCTCATTCAGCAACCGATTTCAACTGGTCAGTTTGGTTTCACACCTTACTTGTCTATGCCTAATCACCAGCGGTATCATGCTAGGTACCTTACTTTTGCTTTCGCCGTTTCGATTTTACTTAATTTAATTTTCTGTGAACTCTGGCTTGAAAATATGCAGAATACACTAGTTTTAATTCTAGGTGATCTTCCCTCCGTTGTGGAATGGTCGAACAAGTGGCGGATAATTATCACGACCGGATATTATTGCAATATAATACTTGGTTTCTCAAGCCCCTAGGACTCAGTTAAACTTACCACAAAATATGTCCATACAGCAGTTTACCCATGGTCAGTGCACCCGGCATTCTTCCGACTTCCATTTTGCAATTAGGCGCAATACAAAATAGCCCGAGCCATACAATCCATGGCCAACGTACGCCACAAAATCCATCCAGTCACTGCCAAACTGGATTTACTGAAAACACTTACGCGTCATATTCTCTAATGCTGCAACGTACTCAATGAGAGCTTGCAGAATTTTGACCAGAAAACTACGAACAATTTACAAAGGTGATTAACTAATGATTTATTCAGTAGAACAACAACCCTAAGTCGTCGCGAAATATGCAAGTTGCTTCAAACCGAATGTTTGTGTCAACGACGTCTAAAGCTAAACTTGATGCTCTGTCACAAAGTTATGGATCAGGAAACTTACTCCAGCCTACTTAATTTCGAGATAAGATATGACAGCCAGCAAAGATTCTGAAACAAAAGCTATACTTGACAGACACCAGAGGCTAGAACATTCATATGTTTCAATGTTTTCCTCATCAACTACGCCGTCTTGTGAAACAGCTTAATAACCGTAATCAACGCAATTAAAATTCCTACACAATTTCACACCAAACACGAAATATGTAAAATTTTGGAAGTGATGTGATCCATATTCTGATCCGACAACTCACCAGAAGAAATGTTCTAAGATGGATCATAATTTATTGGAATAGCTATATATTTGTCACGCATAGTCTTTTCTGTAGGTGCACGATTACCTTTGTATAGAATGATCCGTTTCTTATTTATGTTCACTTTCTCATATTTTGTAGTAATACAGGCATCTAAATATATATATATATACATAAAGCTAGGGATAAAAGAACAGTGTATAAGGAACGCACAGATGAAAACCTAGCTTTTTCATAATTTTAACGGACTGGTTTCCATGCGTGCAAAATGTTTGCAGGGAAGAAACTTTTTTATGTATGTAAAAGTGAATTGACTGCCGCTGGTTCTAATTTGCAAATGGTGGCTTTTTCCACAGATGCGCTATCTCACCAGGAAGAAATTTGAGCGAAAGTTTTGCTTGGTCGTCTGTTGGGATATGATACATTTTCAACTACAGGTAGGATAAGTTGAAACATTTTATGAAGCGGCAGAACTTTCGGTTGAGACGGCTCACAAATATGGCGTACTGTAGAGAAGAATGAGTTCACGTTTTAGCCATAAATGACAGACTACATCAAGCTGGGGAAAATAGCATCGTTGCATAGGTAACTGTTGATGTGTACCTAATAAAAGTTTGGTAAAAATATGTAGGGCGTTCTCGAAATTTGTTTTAGTGGTTCTGTGTGTTTGGCGAAGTGTAATGGCCTGTACATTATCCTGGAACCAACCATGGGGTTGGATGACTCAGCTCGTGTTTGGGACACAGAAAATGGCTTAGTGATGCAGTTTGTTGTTTCGACATTGATAGTACATGTAATATGGTTTCTAACCTATCAAAGCTGCCAGGGTACCGAATTCCCAAGTCTTGAATAGAATACGCGGTTGGTATGGGGACACCACTAAATGGGATAGATCCTTCTAATATACTGCATCTGCGGCAGTATATCTGAAATGTATATGTTAATAACTTTACAGATTATATATCTTCGCGCTTATTTGTTAGCTACTGTCCACAAATTCACACTAAAAGTTAACCAGATCCAAATATCGTTGTTTATGATACGCACACTACATAGATACCACCTTGTGTGCAAATTTCGTCACCACTTCACTTATTATGTTTTTACTATAGATATTTACATTACACACACATGAACACAGACTTTCGTCATCTCATTATCGATTCTGTTCCTCGCCAGTAGTTTTCCTATTTTGCAACTTCTACGCTTTTTAGTCATCAGTCGTTGCAAGCAAAGCAACATTTCTGTTGCGAAACATAATTGACCACAAAATGTTGAACGTGCCTGATAGGTTGTGCATCAATGAATTCGGGAATAAGCTATTTATTTATTTATAGGTGGTCAGTTTCAGATGAATCAACCATTGTAATGTTGTCCACAAATAAAATGTGCGCCTGTGTCTATTATAAAAAGATATATCGTTTATTTAACTATAAAAGTAATGAACCTAATACGCTCACTTGAGGGACAGGATTACAGGCACTACTGGGAGCAAAAGTGTGTCATCTTTGTGTCACTTTGCGGTCGGTATTAAGTTATAGGTTGAAAGAACTAAATAAATGACTGCTGATATTATATGACTGAACAACGACGCCGTCTAACGCCTTTTGCAAATCCAGAAGGATGTTGATGATTGTCATGCCATCATCACTGGTTGTAATTGCAAAATAAAGGAATAGTAATTGGCCTTTGGCACAGGCAACCTATAGTGCATCTGTGTTCTGAGCTGCTGAGTCTGCGGTGGAAATGTGATATATCAGATGAATATTTGACCTCCCATCTTGTGGACGGCCTTTGTGTTTTGGCATTATATCGGACATTTTTATAGAGACATGAAGCAACTGGTGCTCAGTGACTGTAAAATAATTTTAGTAACCACAGATGTATATCTTTATGTCATACCTTACAAATGTAGGGGAAATGTCAACTTGGCTCTGTTTGACGGTTTTGTGTGTGCGATGGCATCCTACAACCACCTCAAAGTCACTCGGATATTACTGAATAGTACGTTTGTTCTTATTGTGAGTGACGTGTGAGTCAGCTGAAAGTCCTTGAAATGGAGGAGATAAATCTAGGGTTGATTGACTCGCATTTAAAGAGTTAGCATTTTGACGAGTCCTAGTCTAGATTTAGCGTTTTAATTTCCTGATGAGCTTTATGGATTTTTTTCTTTAGTAGCTGCATCTGTGTGCGTCCTTTTCAGAACTTCCAAGTGCCCGATTTTTTAATGCTTCTGGTTGTTTCGGTTACACTTTTACGCTGCAGTATAGCCGCATGTTGTTTTATAGATGCAGGGAATTTGTTGCATCCATGATATGGTACTCTATTTTCTTCCGCTTGGCAACGTCTGCTGGGAAGGTTTTAATGTCCACTAAGTTTATAATTCTGCCTCTATTCGACAGGTGCCAATATATCCAAAATATATATCAACATTGTTGATGAAATCCATTAGCACCGGCAGTAGAGTTATGAGTTGGGACTGTCGTGTTCCATGTCATGTTTTTGACAGTACATTGCATGCTTTGAAGACAAACGGAGAAAATTTGCGTACGGGTACCAACTAGGTACTTGGTTGGTTCAGCAGTCATGCTGCAAATTATCTTACTGTGATCACAACATAATGAAGGATCGGAAATAATCCCAATCGTGTATACAAGGTGTAGGATAGCAGCACTTCTGGTGTGCACCATAATACCCTGAGTACTGCTATTTGTGAGCATCCATGAGATTATTGCTCAAAGCGCCGTAGTGGCCATGTGTAAATTTCGTATGACCAATAATATCAGCTTGGTTGACGTTGGTGTGGAGTACCTCGCTATTGTTGTTTGGAAGGATCTGAGAGGGTATGTGAGGAATACAATGCAAGCATTCACCTATTCTGGATAACGCCTGTAATGCTTTCAAAGTAGACAATAATGAGACATGAGTAATTAATAGTTTTAATTGTTTCACCATGGAGAATGTGCGGGCCTAGATACTACCATTCTGTACCAGCCGCCTCTGAAGAAATATTTTTCGCGTTTTCTGTTCAATGATTTGTGACAATTAATCAGCTATTTCTTATGAATTGTATTGCTGTCCAATAGGTATGGCAGTTTAGCAGCATTGAGCATGAGCTCATTGTGATGGTAGTATGGGATTGATAGCAATATGGAAGCACAATCACACGAAAAAACAGGAGATGATGGCAGTATAAGGTCAGAGTGGGCAGTTGGACCAACCGAGCGAGCCAGACAACCAACGAGATGCGCATGTAACGGATTTTTGTTTACTGGACTTGGATTGGCCGACATTCGTATGAGTGATTCACCGTTTGTTTAACTGAAGCAAAGGAGGAATCGCATCAACTCAGAATGGTCGTTAGTTATGGACCTGAACCTGCAAATCATATAGAGCATTTTGGCTTAATAAATATACTGTAATTTTCTCTTAGCTATCTCTGTAGTATAAATGCTTGTACCTGAAGGATAGAGTTCTGCAATAGTCATTAACTTTCGCAATCTGCGGCAATAATTGATTCCATTAACATCGCATGCTGGCAATAGAGTATTTACTAATATGTCGGTATTCAGTTGATTAGGTTGTTGATTATAACTACTTTTGTGAAACAATTATGCGCTATAGCGTATCCGTTGTGGTTAATAATAATAAGGAAACAACCCTCCATTATCATCAGTGCAAAAATTTCTGATCATCATAATATTTTCCTGAATTAATTGACTGTCACTACCACTACTATATTCAGCAATAACCTTTTTAGTGATGCAACGTAACCCTATTTAATTCAACGATATTTTGTTACTGGGCCAATTGCTTGCATCTCTAGATCAACAAGATAATTCGGACTTACGTTACAGCTGCGCGGCGTGTTCACTAGGCTTGGCTGTACTTCTATGTGTCAGGGTATCCGACATACGCTCCCAATAGGTAGTATATGACGAAAACGACAAGGCCAAAACATCTCATACATCATAAAACAGCCGCATGAAGATTGTAAATATACACAATTGCGTAATCCACTATAACATTTCAAAATCAAGTTAGCACACATAGGAAACAAATTGAGTATAACAGTAATCGCTTTCCAAGGTTGTGCCAACAGGTTGGCACATCCGACGTAATAAGTTGCTCCGCACGTCTGTGACATTCGCGTAAGGTTGTGCGGCAGATTGCATAGCAAATAGTCATAAGGTAATGGAAAAGCGGAAGCATGGATAAAGAAATATGTAGACATGTACAGCCTGTCCGGCGGAAGAGCCACAGTTAACGCGTTCCTCATTGAGAAGCGCGGTTCATGGACCTACCGTGGCTCGATTATGGTCAGTGCCAGTCTTTTAGGGTTGTTGTCCCCACCATCCAATAGTCATCCAATGTTTAGCGAATTGTACATTTGGACTAATGGCTGGTGCTGGCGCGCTTAAACAAAATTCTTACTATGGTTGGTAGGACAAATGGAATTATCGACAGACGAGAGGTGCAGTTCAGGGATTAGCTGAGTGCAAGCGTAAGCTGGTGAAGGACAGACCAACAGGCACATTAGCCTTTCTAGGTCGTTGTGCGAGATGAGTACACATAGCCACCACTCGTCTCCGGCGATCGTTAGCTGTCAACTAAGTTCGCACTGGGTGCCGAAGGTCATAGCAAACCGTAGGCAATGGAGCGATCGATTGTTATCTGTTTGTCTCGCGGGCCAAAGCGAAACAGTCAGCTACCAAGGCAACTCAGCTTAGGCAAGCTGAAGCGCGCTAACACAACTGCGGCGTTACTGTGTGCACGTCATGGTATCTCGGTGAATCGGGTGTTTTGAAATTAGGAGAGGGCAACATTAACCAGCGGAAGTCGTGTCAATGTCATTGAATAACTAGCTTAGGTAATGGTGCATGAAATTTCGCACCCATCAAGAAAGTATCTGCAATCGGGACGACATAACGTGCCTGTTACTCAGCGCGGTAGGACTATTTGGCTGTATAGTGAATGTGGCTAACGCGCCGCATCAAACTGCCGGAAGATGCAATGTTGTGAACGCATGAATGCATCCCGTCAACTCCCGGTACTTGCTTATACTAGTGAAGAGGTTGGAGCAAACCGGGAGTGTGCGCGACATGAAGCCAACTGGTTCGCCTCGCATAAACAAATACGACTGTTCAACTTGCGCTTTACTAAGTGAAGTAGCGAAAGTTCCGATGTCGGCATTAGTCGGATCGCACAACACGTTGACACTACCCGAAGCGCGGTACACCGGATAATAAAAGAACAAAACTTTTGAAGATTCAGTGCACATTATGTCCAGTTTTTGAACCTTTGCAATCCGGAAAAGCGGCATGGGTCGTACCGCTTGATTCTGGACCATAGGACATTCATTCTGTCATCTTTACAGATAAGGCACTGGTTCATCTGCAGGGAACAATGAAAGAGTATATTTGGATTACCAGTAACCCGTGAAGATATACCGCATTACGTATGCACCACAGTGTGAAACTGACGGTTTGGGCTAGATTAACAAGCCAGCAAAACTTGGGCATATACTACTATTCCAGGAATGTGACCAGCAGGTTGTTGTTTTAAAGTTCTAAAGACTTTTTTACCCACATACTTCGTACATTTCTGGATTCACAGCTGGAGTTGGAAGGTGCATACATTATAATTTGGTGACAGCAGGATTGTGTAATTGTATATGCTGCTAAAACGGTGCGTGCTTACCTCACTGACTAATTTGATCACCGTTGGATCAGATGCGATAGACCAATGTAGTGAGCTACTCGCTCACCAGATTTGAACCACGTGGATAATTTTATGGGGCTATCTGAAGCGAAGCGTGTGCAAAACAAGGTCTGGTACATTTGTCCGACTAAAGAAAATTTTGTGAAAAAATTTTGCGCGGTCATGTGGGATACATTGGTGTAAGTGCTCGCTAAATGCATCCAGCGGTTTCTGTACTGCAAGCAGAACGCCAGCGGATATGTTGAGCATATAATTCACTAACACAGATGCGCGTAAAAACACATTTCCGTAAATACACTTAATCTCTCTTACAAATGTGATAGCGACCAAATTGGTCCACTCATAGATTGTGCCAATTGTGCGTCCGGTCAGATAGAATTCTTAACGTCTAGGCTGTTGTTGAGCACATCACAGCGTATTCATTGCAACAATTGATGACTACTTATATCAAAATCACTGGGTCGCTATGAGCTGAGGTTCGTCTCGGCTTAATGAAAAGTCGACTATGTTGTTGACTCCCTTTCAGGCTACTGCCTTTGAGGTTGGCGTTTTAGCTAAGTTTCAGTAGGTGGCGGCGGACGTGAGTGTGGTAGTTTGGTAGATGAATAGGAGGCATTCACTTAGCTTCCTGTAGCGTTCACTGAAAACCGCGTGTCTTCAGACCCCGCTGGTACGGAATGTTGCACAATATTTTGTCAAAATTTGTTGCTGGACCCTAGGTAGTTTTAAGAGCTGCACGGTCCCGTTTTAGTCAACTGTGCAAAGCCCGGATCCGTAATTCGACGTTAGGACCCACATAGACATTTGGAAGCAGATATAATATAAATGAAACCAAAATCCCGAATGAAAACTGCGAGCAATCAACATGATTGTTACCATTTTTTGTAGCAGATTCGGACTGTCTGAAGTTTCCGAGGTCACGTTCATGAGGGCTTGTCTGCGGGTCGTGCGCCGTGTTTGTAGAGTTATACGACTCTGTGGCGGATATGGAAAAACGTGTCACTTGTTCACATTGAATAGCAATGCTTTCCACACTGGCCAGCGCTAAAAGCAATCTGGGTCGCGCTGGAGGATTGTGTGGTTGTCCATTCCCTTGTTGGCCCGTCAATTGTAAACGTAGCTTGCGAAAAGTAAAATTTCTGCGGTGATTTCTCTCGGAATATCGTCGCACTCTACTCAAACAGGATCGGGCTGAGATGTTCGGACTCTAACCTCTAACTATTTTTCGCGGAAAAAGACATTTTAATACTGGATCGCGAGCACTGTAGAGTTGCACTTTGTGCAGGAAGAATAGATGATTCTAACGATCAAAGTCTTTCGGAAAGTCCATGTAAATAACATCGATTCTTGTCAGCTCGTCGCTTGTATCGGTCAAAAGATCACGTGTTATCAGCAGATTTATGATGCATGATCGAGGTTTACGGAATCCGTGCTGCTCCGGCGCTAAGACGCCGGCGTTTTCCAGGGATCTCAACTATACATCAGCGTTGACGGCTTCCATTAATTTGACGAGCACAGGGAGAACTGTTACCTGACGGTAATTACTAGGACCACACGGACTTCTTCTTTAGTGAATGGGTTTATAGTATCTTGTTTACAGTTTGACAGAACAGTGTTTTTCTACAGGCAACTCTGATGTTCCTAACAACACCAGCAAGGCGTTTGTCCGTCAAATGGATCGCATGCTGTGGATACATGGCGTGCACGGAACAGCAGGCACATTAAGTGTGGCACATTGAAGCGCGTTTGTCACAGATTACTTTGGTCAAACTGTTAAATAGCACCCAGTTTCGGATTTGCATATCACTGTGGCCAGCCACAGGACGTCTGCGCCTACAGAGAGACCATGGTTTGCTTTCGCTGCACCACCAACAGCTCCATCCACACACCCCATATCCAGTGTAAACCCGAAGGAATAAGACCGGGACGCATGTGGATGGGATCCAAGTTTCCTCAACGGAGCCGGCCCACCCATCTTCACATGCAAACCAAAGCGCGCTGTATTTGGGGAATGGAGCGCACACAAGACGATGGCTGGAACGTAGTTCGCTCCACACTGAGTGAATGGAACAACACTTGGAGCCTAGAACAGCCACAAGGACTGTGCACCCTGTCCCCTCCAGCAATGACCAACTGTCTCCTAGAACCAGTATGAACGAGGCAAATGATAATAGAGAGGTAGGCACCTTGTCAACATGTACGTCAAGCGCAACCACACCGGGGAAAACAAGCAAAAGCCACGCACTTAAAACGACGATATCAAATAAACTAAATCGAATAATGCACACACATACGTTGACTTATCTCTTCACTAAATGGACGAATTAAAATTAATTGGTCGCAAAATATCCGCGAAATGTTCAATACGCCAGAAAATATATCTTAAGAAAATGTTGCGAATGCAAAAATGTTATCAAGTAAACTACAATTAGCTTAAGCGACGTCTGAAGGTTTATAAATAATTCAGGTAATACTTAACATGAGATAAAAAAGATTTAATACCAAATAGCAAATACGCCAACTGAAATAAAGGGACCAAGCATGTAAGCACGCAGCGTAAGCATGCAGCGTACCTACAAACGCTGCCTAATATCTCTGAAATACACGTAGTGGCTCCTCTGTTGACCCCGAGTGGCCTTGCTCAAGACTCACTTGGCCTTCCTGACTCAGACACTCATGACCGTATGTGCTACAGCACTATGTGCTCGAAGTCGATGAAGTACAGCCCAACGGCGCCCGCCGCCTCTTCAGTTGCCGTTTGTTCACGGTATGCATGCAGGATTTCTCCTGCACCTCGGCAAATGTCTTCGTGATCAGATAGCGCTGTGCGCGCCGATCAACCGCCTTCGATTCCCATGAATTGCAATGAAGATCAGAAAGTGAGAGGGTTACATTTATCATCTTCTGGTAACCCAAATTCGGTTTCCGAACATGCCGCTTCTAAATACTTAGCTGACAATATAAAAGTTGTTTCGGCATCCGTGTCGAATTCATACTGCTCACATGGCCGAGCCACCTCAGCTGTCTCAGTAAAAGTATGCGGTCCACTGCATAGATTCCACTTCGGCACAACACTTCCGTGTTTGCAACTCTGTTGCACCATCCGACGCAATCACTGTTGATGGAACCGTAAGAGATATTTCACACCCCGCTGGTACATCGCGCATGTTTCGCTGCCGTATAGAAGAACGAACTGCAACATGAACTTGTACACCATCAGTATTTTGCAAACAGTAAGCTGAGGGTTGATCCACACTCGGGACTCTAGCTTCCCGAATGCCGCTTCTGCCTTCGTGGCGAGGATACGAAGCTGACTGCGAAGCTGCTATTCAGTTAAACTCTCACTCTCAAGGTGGCAGAAGCGAAAGTTGGATTTTTGTATTTCTGTGCCAAAGATGATTTGCGGCAATATTAAAACGTGCACCTGCAGTGAAGGCTAAAAAAGACAGACCGTTTTGCTTTTGTTGATGATGAGCCCGACTTTGAACGCTTTCGAAGCCAGAGCACTAGTCATTTGTTGCAACTCATCCGTGCTGTAAGCAAACAGTGCACATTGGTCAGTAAAATGCAATATATGGATCGTTGTCTCCCAGACTGGAGTATTCCTACCGAAATGACGGATGTTCAAAAATCCACCATCATTACAGTGTTCCAACGAACAACCTAAGCACAAGCCACATCAAAATCAAAAGACATCATTGCATAAAGATAAATAGTAAACAGGGCGGGAGATAAGACACAGCCTTGCTTCACACCAGAGACTACATCAAAGTCATCCGATGTCTCTCCACTCAGCTGTGCCCACGCCCGGTTACCACTGTGCGGACATTCAATTAAACTTACAAAATTAAGCGGGCAAACACCAGCCACCATGCGCAAGTAAAGTCAATAAAAAGGTGTACAAAGGTTGGTGTCAATCTCTGCACTTCTGTTACAACTGACGAACCACACCCATCATATCTATAGTGTTGCGACCCGAACGGAATCCACAGTGTTCTCACAACAGGTTTGGTTCCACAACCTGACTGACTAGGCGGTTGAGCTATATTCCGGAAATCACCTAGCCTACGCAAATCAGCAAGATGATGCCACGAAAATTCGTCTAACAATGGCTGTTCCCTTTGCCCTTGTACAATGGTAGCACAAGGGCATTCTTCAGCTTAGGAGCCATCTCCTCCTCAGTCCACACGCTTTGCACCAGGTGATGCAGCTCTGTCAGTGAATACGGTCCGATGTGTTTCAATACTTCAGGCGGGATCACGTCGGCATCCGCACACTTGTAGTTCCGCCGCTGAGCAAGTGCTTTCTGGGTCGCATTCAATGTCAGCTTGTCCGCCAGTCTCACTATCGCATCGTGCAGTTTCAGATGTTTCAAAGTAGGACAGGCAATATTTGAACGGTTGTTCAAGAAATCATCAGTGATTTTGCTAATTCTGCATTGTGACCGCAGTCTGCGATCAAGTGACTCCTGATCTGCCATCGACCAGCGTCCTTAGCGTTTTCAAACTCGGTCCATACACCGCCTTTAAGGAATAAATTAAATCCTTGTGTTGGCGACATTTAGCGTTGCATTTCTTCTGCTTCGACTCCACAGTTCACTATGCAGTTTTTATGCGACGATGTTCTCGGGTAAATCGCTGTCGAAGTTTGTGAATATGACTATTCTTCCACAAGTCACTTGGGTCTGCCACATGTGAAGCAAATGCTTCATTCTTCTCCGACACCAATGCGCTAATCGCCGCATTGTTCTCTTCAAACCAATCAGGCCGCTTACAGTTTGTGCGCCCCATGGTCTCCCTAGCCGCGGCTGCCACCTGGTCGCCAATGCGGTGCCTAGGGCAGCACAATGTAGATATGCATTCCACAAAACGTAGTCGTGCTGCCATCGTCTTCTCCAGCTCAGTACCGAAGGAGAGAATGTTAAATTTCCGACGATCCACAGCGAGTGTGCAATAAATCGATTAACGAAAAGATATCTACAGTTTGGTCCGCACCAACTTATGATCTGCGCCACACTCAGCTCCAAGCATTACATGTGTCATGCGCGCTTCACGCATAACATGCTGACGTACGATGACATATTCGAGCAGCTAAGCGTGACCCATAAGTTGATGCGTCTAGGTTGCTACATTATTCGCACTCAGAGCAAAATGAGTGTCGTGATCGTCTGGCCGTGAAAGGCATTAACTGAGAACCGGCTGTAAATTTCGCAATCGCTGAAGCAATGCCATGCGGACAGAAAAGCTGTTCAAGTCGAGGTATTATAAAATCTCGCTCTGAAATAACCTATAGAATTAGTTGGCCGAACCCCGACAAAGACCGCGTCGCGGAGGAAAGCTGAGCGTAGACATGATAACAAGTGTCATCACGATAACACATAGTCGGATAGTGCGTGCTTAGAAAAGTGGCAAAATTAAATCTTCCTACACGCAGTAGAGGTTGTGAGTCGCAAAACAACCACAAAGCATGCTCCCTAAATTCACCTTTGAATTACTTTCTGCTGTGAAAATCGTCGCTCGCGGATCTCAGTAGCATAGCGATTAGGGCGTCTGTCATGAATTATTAAGCTCTGAGCAAAACCCAGCTCAGGTTCTCCAAAATTAAAAAGCCTACTAAAAGAAAAACCGCGGTCATGGTGTTCCAGTTATAGGAATATAAACACCCAAACATAAACATTCATGATCCGGTTCTCGAGATCGGATTGACTCAAGTTTACCTCAATGTGAGCCGCGCTCTCAATATAGGTTGCGAGTCGAGACCCAAACACAAAGCTGCTCACCAAATTCAGATTTGAACTACTTTTCGTTGTTCCAATCGTTGCTCACAGAGCTCAGAAGCATAGAGTTCAGGGCGTCAGCCAATAAGTACTAAGCTCTGAGTTCTAACGCAGCTCAGGCTATCTACAACGGACAAGTATAATAAAAACAAAACCGAGGTCGTCGTATGCTAGTTTTGGGATGAGCAACACCGAAATATTTGCATTCAGGTTAGGGTCCACGAGATCGGAATGACCGAGGTTTATCTCAAAGTTAGCTTGTCTCCATAAATGTCGCGAGTCACAAACTAACCACACAGCGTGCTCCCTATATTCAGCTTTGAATGACTTTCCGTTTTGTCAAGCGTTGCTAACGGATCTCTGTAGCATAGATTTTAGCGCGTCCGCCATGAAATATTAAACCGCGGTCGGGGTGCGTCAAGCTTGGGAGGAGCAATACCTAAATATATCCTTCAAGAATACGGTCCTTGAGATCGGAATGACCGAGGTTTACCTCAAATTGAACTTAGGTCCCAATAGACTTTTCGACTCGCAACCCAACAGCACAGCGTGCTCTCTAAATTTGGCTTCGAATTATCTTACGTTGCGTTAATATTTGCCCGCGGATCACAGGAACATAATGTTCATGGCGTCAGCAAAGAACTATTTATCTCCGAGTTCCAACTTAACAAAGGGTATCTAAAACAGAGTAGTCTAAACCAAGACGAAACGGCGGTCGTGATTTGAGAATGTTGGGAAGAGCAAAACAAATGTAACCTTTCAGGATACAGTCCTCCAGATCTGAATGACCGAGTTTTACCTCAAAGTGAGCCAAGGTCTCAACAGAGGATGAAGCCGCGCAAAGTTTGCGCGGCATTCATTAATAATCCAAATGGCATGCGCAGAAAATTGAACATACCAAATGTAATCGTCACTGCAGTTTTAGCAATGTCCGCTTTGACTACCAGAAGTTGGTTGTATGCGCATACAAGTCGATTTTGCTAAATATATTTTTACTCGCCAGATTAGCGGTGAGATCCGTTTTGTGTGGAATCAGGTGGCGATCAGGCGTGGTAGCCGTATTCAAGGTTCGATAGTCGCCGCAAGAACGCCAGTCCCGCATAACTTTCGAGACCATGTGAAGAGGCGAGGCCCATGGGCTGTTGGACGGTCTGACAATACCGAGCTGAAGCTTGGGGTCGAATTCAGCTCATGCAGCAGGTAGTTTGTCAGGAGCAAGCCGTCTTAGTAGTGCGTTAACTAGCCGACCAAGGGTGATTATGTGATGAGCTACCTCTGTTATGACTGGCGGAAGCTCTGCAGCTGGTCGTACCAGTCGCGGGTATTCATACAGTATTTACACATAATCTGATGGTACTCCGGCGATCCGAAAAACGGCACTGATTATCGGGACATCCGTAAGTACGCCTTCGACCTCTAGTTTAGTACGGTCATCTAAAAGTCTGTAGCATCCGGCATCACCAAGCAATCCAGCACGTCGGAGGAAGTCGATACCGATAATTGCGAAGGATACGGACGCAACCATAAAGACTCACTGAAAATTTCGGCAAAGGTTTAGGTCCAGGTTCATCATGCATTGACCGAATGTAGCTATCGGAGAACCGTTGGCCGCATGCAAATTCTACGTAGGCTCTGAGTGCTTGTCATTAGCTGTCGCTGGGAGGAAGCTGACTTCCGCTTCCGTGTCGATGAGGAGCGTGATGAAAGAATGTCAATCCTTAAGGTAAAAAGGCGATTTGCTTGATCATTGACGGATACGTTGGTCGTGCTAGTATGTGGGCTATTCGCTTTCCCATGGAGCAGCTGGGCCGTGCCTAATGCAGGGAGCCTGACAACGTCTAGTTCTTCCGCCATATTGGCGGTGATACCAACATACTTCCTCGACGGCTTTGGTATTATCTGACTGAGAACGTGCAGGGAAAATGCTGCGCTTTGTGCCGAACGAGACGTACTTGGTGCAGGCACAGGCGATCCGCAATGAACAGTAGCTAAAAAGTGGTCAACTTTTGACCGTGGCACACGCTGCTTCGATGCCTTCATTGGTGCTATCCTGCTGCGAAGTAGCACAATTTCCTCGTCTTTAGGGTCAGGTCGGCCTAACGACTGAGAGCAAATATGGGATTCGGTTTTCATCAGTGAGAATACTTCACCGGAGCTACTGGTCGTCTGCTGCGGAAAACGTTCGAAAGCAGCGTCTGCCTTTGTAGCTAATTCTTTCAAGTGTGTATATATAAACATAGACAGCATCGTCATCAATGGCTGCGAGAGACGTGCAAACCACAGCTTCTTTATCCTTTCTTCGCTCAATGATAAGGGACCAGCGATGCGCTGAAGCGCGCGCAGCAACACCGACGGCTTGCGGTCTCCAAGCTTGACGCCATTGAGCGGTTCAAATCGAGCTCATGCGCTGAGCCGTAACTCTTTTAATATCGCTTGCTTCATCTTTCCCACTTTGTGCCATTCGATGGGCGGAGTAGAATATCCTCCATCGGCGTCACAACTAAAGAAGGAAGGCGTGGCACGAGCTGCTTGTATTTCGGACGGTCCGCCGTTATGCTCTTATTTGCCAGTTCGATCTCGACTATCGTAAACCAAAACATCTGGCTGTGTTCCATGAAACTTGGAACAGCCAAATTAAGCATGTTTATAATGCAAAACGGCTCAGCTGTCACTACAGAAATGTGAGTTGAAAATATAAAGGATGAACAAAAACACGATAAAAGTATTACGATTAGCAAGAAACAAATGAATATATGTTTATAATCGATAAAAACGAACAAATGCAAGAAAAATTACAAACAATTAAAGCAAGTTGAATTCGCACCTCAGAATCGGGGTCAGCAATTTGCAAGACTATTTAATACCAGTCCGTGACGGTGAGCGAAATAAGTGCAAATATCAGAAGACAATTGGACTCGGACGCAGAGGAATATATTCGATGGGCTACAGAAAGACGCGGACGGATGTAGCGAGACAAGAGCAAACACTAAGCGCAGGAAGTTACAAGGCGTTCGATTGTCGAGCCGGTTGTCAGAAAGCTTAAAACAATAAGGAATAATGCACAAGCAAAAAAATTAAATTGTACATGAAGGATGGCATTTAACATCTTGGGCGCTAAAAGGCAATCTCCACCTGACGAGTCTAAACAAGGACGAAACAGCGGTAACGCCGCGCCAATGTTGGGAAGTGAAACACCCAAATATATCCATTCAGGGTACTGTTCTCAAGATCTGAATGACCGAGGTTTATCTCCAAGTTAATCGAGCTCACAATATGTTTTGCGACTCGAAAACCAACCACACACCATGCTACCTAAATTCAGCATTGGATCATTGTACGTTGCGTTAACATTTGCATGCGGATCACAGGATCATAGCGTTCAGGGCGTCAGCCATGAACTACAAAGCTCTGAGTTCCAACACAGCTCAGGGTATTAACAACAGAAAAATCGTATAAAGAGGAAAGCGCGGTCGTGGTGTGTCAGTGTTGGGAAGAGCAGCACCCAAATATATCCATTCATGATACGGTTCTCGAGATCGGAGTGACCCAAGTTTACCTCAATGTAAGCCGCGCTCTCAATATAAGTTGCGAGTCGAGACCCAAACACACAGCTGCCCACCAAATTCAGATTTGAATTACTTTTCGTTGTGTCCAGCGTTGTTCGTTTATCTCAGTATCACGGAGTGCAGGGGTTCAGCCATGAACTACTAAGCTAAGGCTATCTCTACCTGACCAGTCCAAAACAAGACCAAACTGCGGTCTAGGTGTGCCATTGTTGGGTAGAGCAAAACCAAAATATATTCATTCCGAATACGGTCCTCGAGATCGGAATGACTGAGGTTTACCTTCAATTGTGCCGCAGGCACAATAGAGGTTGTGAGTCGCAAAGCAACCAAACTGCGTCCTCCTTATATTCAGCTTTGAATTACTTACCGTTTTGCGAAACGTTGCTAGAGGATCTCATTATCATAGTGTTCAGCGCGTCAGCCATTATCTACTAAGCTCAAAGTTCCACCCCAAATCAGGATATCTCCACCTGACAAGTATAAACATTTATGAAACAGCCATCGGAATGTGCCAAACTAGGGAAGAGCAAGGCCAAACTATATTCATTCAGGATACGATGCTCGAGATCATAATGACCTCGATTACGCTCTCTCTAGGAAAAAGCTGGTCCTTGCTGGACTGACTGCACAGTCCTCGTAGTCGTGTTAGGTTCAAAGATTGGTTCCAACCAGTGTGGAGATAATACTGCCCAGCCACCTCCTTGTTTAAATCTGGTACGCATGATTCCACACATAGATACACAGTAATTCGTATATCGTGTGCATGTTAAAGCATTATGGGTCGGCTCCGTTAATGAACCGCGACGTAAATCCATTTGCCTCCCGGTCTTATTCCTTCGGATTAACACTGGATATATTAGTTGTGTGGATAGCTCATTGGTTGGTGCAACCCAGGCCACCCATGGTCAAATGTTAAGCGCAGTCGTCGTGCGGCTGCCTATGCAGGCTTTGAGCACCGGCAAATCTAGTATCAGTTGCTGTCAAACAGTTAAGTATAAACTGTGACTTCCCAAGTTTCTAGTTTTCGTATACCAGTTCCGGTTCTATGTCGGGTATTGCATCGTTCTCCAAGTTCGCGGATCGGTGTCTTACTTGTTGTCCATGTCTCCTGAGCGGTTTTGGCATTCACTAAAATAACCAGCCATGAAATGTTGAGGTGCTTTTTATATGTGTTTGTTAAGGCTACTGGCAGCAACTGTTTAATCCCTAAAAATGAATCCAGCTAGAACAACAAACGATGCTGGATTGACAGATCTCATCTCCAATTGAAGTCTGACTAATTGAATAATGATGCGTTTGTGAGAAATGCTTTGAAATCGAACATTGTGTTCATTACAAACTAGGCACATTATTGCATGTTAGAATTCCTCAACTATGCGACATTTCGTATTGTAGATGTTGCGGGAGTTTTAAAATCGTCTAGGTTTAATTAGCTTTGCGTAACGGAGTCTGTTCAGCGACGCAATTGTTGGTAGACTGTTAAAGCAGCGGAAAGTCAACGCACATTAAGTTTCAGTTACCGGAATTGCAATAAAGCTTATCATCTTACCTTGCAAACATGAGCTGCCTCATTTTGGTGGCAACATATTTAACGATGCATAGTGACGTGCTGTAAAATATTCTTTAAAATCCTTGTCGATCAAGTGGGCATAGGCATAGCTAGGAAACTCTTAGTTAGCCAGTGTAGCTCGAGAGCTGAATCAAAGGTATTGTTATATGTGATTTATAGGTAGTTAAATAGATTGCTAGCGCTATTTATTTGTTGTAAAGCACCCCACAGCCACCACGAGAATACCGACATTTAGTTAAGAAAGTTTTACGCAAGAAATCTGCTTCACTAAATACCGTACGGTAGTATTTAAGGCCTGGCTACTATAACGGGTTGGGGTCATCCAACAATACAGGCGAATATTGTTGGTAAAATGAACCAAAGTAGGTGGCCCAAGATAACGGCGTCAGCGGAAATGGAACACTGAATTGACATCCAGTACAAATAGTGTTACGCAGAGGTAATTAATTGAAAGGACGCCTATAAAATTGTCAATAAACTATGCATCGCGAAAAGAAAGTCAGTAATTATTAGTGCGTACTACAAATTCTGCTTTGATGATATATTTATCACAATTCGATGTCACTCAAAAGTGATCGGAAAGCTCCTATCCAGTCGTATTTATATGCTTAGGAGGTAGCTGCTTAAATTTGGGGGAGGCTTTCATTGACTTTGCAGAATACCGTTGCTTAACGATAGGAGTATGCGGGTCGTGTTCCAAAATTTTTAATAAATCTTGCTGGAAAAATAATTAACTAAGAAGCCGCGTAGAAATGCGAAGTATGACCAACACGTAGAGGCACTCGCATGTCTGTCAATAGAAAAGACGGTTGAATGTATGTGAAAATAAACATTATAAGTGTATACAAAATTAAAAGCTTTTGTAGGCAGCGTTTTGTGACGACGTATTTGTTTTGTTTGAGGGCTTTATGTTTTGAGAATCTTTTTATCCAATGCTAGAGAAAAAAATGCGCCTTTCGTTAAATGTTTCGATGATAAGAAACACATAGGCTTGACTGATTAAAGTAAATTTATGCAAATGTTGGAATAGAACGCGACGATATTTTTTGGAGTTAGTTTTTGGAAACATTTAAAAGGAATACTTGAGATTAAATATACACGTAATTCAATCTCGTTGGCTTATATTCAGCAATACGTTCCTGTTGCTTGTCGGTGTACTCCAGGTTAATTGCTGGTTAGATTATATTGCACTGATCGTTGGCGGTTTTTTCGGCTATCACGATGATAGTGTCAGCAAAGTAACGTTTTCCGTGGTAAAACGAATATATTATTCTAGATGCAAATTTTGTAGATTTCGAAGGGCTTGAAAGCACTACAAAGTGCCAACACATGAAACAAATGACTGTAAATGACTTGCTGCTTTCTATGAGACTGACAGGTAGAATCTAAAGTAAATGAAGGTGATTCATTATACTTCAAAATATGCAACAGTCACTATGTGGTTCTGTATGTGCAGGCGCTTCCAGTTTAGATAAAGAATTGTTTTGCATATGCACTGTAACTAAATGCGCTTGCTCTGGCAATCCTAGAACATTGTATGAGAATACAACACTTGCACAGAGCTTTTAAAGCAAAGTAGTATTTAATTTACTTGTTTATATACATGCCTAATGCACCGACGATTTTGGACACAGATATTCATATCAAATTAATAGTGGAATTACTTCGTGCCTGCACATTTGCATTCATAATTTGTAAGCTACATTGTTAGCATCAACGCAGCATGTTGTACACTTGTTAGTTTTGCTTTCACACTTACGTCCGGTCTCTCAGTATTGCATATGCTGAATATTTTGTTTCTTTTAGCAAGTTATTCTTCTTAAGATACTCACGTGTAACATGCTGCCAGAGAAGCCAATTGTCAGCAAGTGAATAAACTGGGATCTGCTATGGCTAATCGTTGTTGCGCACTTAAGCACATATTTTCAATCTAACCTGATTCAGATAAATAACAAATCGCTTATCCTGGCCCTCATGTTCACAGAAGGAAAATTTCTGGTTGACGAGGTAACAGCGAGCACTGCACTGGCTTTCAAACATTATGCGAATTTACTCCTCCGCTACATATCCTTGGCAGAATATTTTGAAGATGGTACCGAGTGATCTTACGTAGTAGCCAACTATAACTGTTTCTTCGACCTCGTTTGCACAATTTACTTGTCCTTCCTAGCTGAATGGTTCCCTGGAGTAGACTGGGAACAGTTTGTCAACCGCTTCAACAAGCCAACGTAAGCAAATAAAAGCGTGATCTACCAATCGATGACGATAACGCCTTCCTTATGGAGTACGACATAGAAATCCACGGTTTCAAGTCATCCAGTCTGTCCAAGCAAGCACACATCAGCTGCATACAAAACATGAATCAATCGGGGCATCGACGTCGCCTTATGGGTTACATATAGCAAGTAC
Organism: Dicrocoelium dendriticum; assembly: GCA_944474145.2. NCBI lineage: Eukaryota > Metazoa > Platyhelminthes > Trematoda > Plagiorchiida > Dicrocoeliidae > Dicrocoelium > Dicrocoelium dendriticum. The sequence continues at coordinate 161,616,263 of OX104063.1, read as the reverse complement.
CTCAGAGTACGTCAAAGCACGTGAACAAACGTCGCAGTTAGGCGCAGTATACACGGGTTGCATATGGCATGTAAACTAGCGCAGGTAGCACATGAGGCAGCAAATTTCTTGGAAAGATTGTACATAACATCCCAACTGTACCGCTACCTGCAATTCTTACTACGCATATCATAGAGATGTCAGGACTTACGCACTTCTAAAATATCTTCAAGGCAATACTGAAATGGCTAATGTTCATTGGAGTCAATGTTGTCTAGATTGATTTCTTAAAGCATTTTAAACTTCTGCACAACGCATGACTACAACCAACTTATATTGTTTTGTACAACCTCTTTAATAGCTTAGGCTGGAAAAATTAATTACATGGAACAATCATTATCTGCTTCTAAAAGCCTTTGTTATATTCCTATATTGTGTTAAGAAAACTCAACACTACTGGTAATTAATTTTGCAATTCCTCCAGAATTCACATTAGAAGGGGCCATCGGGTAATTCTAGTCACGCAATAGAACCACGAAAGTTTTCTGTTGCGGCTCTCATGAATTGAACTCCATCTTAGGGCACGTAATTAATGCTTCCAGCTTTAAAAATTTAGCAATTAAGAGCCTGCCTGTGGATTGATGGCAATAATGCAGAATATAAAGTAAACAAACCTACAATCCCTTGAGCTTCCGAAGGAATAATTAAAACCGTGCTACTTCAAAATTTTCGTTGGCAAGCAAAGTGCCCTTTAGTTTATAGATAGATACCGAGTTTTCAACTGTCAACTTTACGCAAATAGGCATAATGGAACTGTCAAAAATTAGTTTATTGGCACATCATAATCATCTCCTTAAACTCAGAAATACATAATTAATTTGACTATTCTTGTTCCTCACTTTCTGCTATCGACGGATATCCACGTTTATACAGTTGCCCTTTATGTTTACTATACAATTGCTTTGTCGCCATAGGATATACATTAATAGGAGCAATCATACTATACTGCCAATAGATTTTTTCACTTAGCTTCATATGTAGGTGTCCTGTGCATCAGGACTTCGTTACAATGACTATTGGTTAAAGTGAATTAACAGTTTCGATAAGTGTCTACCTTTTGGCAGTAACGTCTGAAACGAATGGAGTTACAAAATAATTCACTTATTAAAATCGTGCTTAAGGCTCCAGTAGCATGGTAAATTGGAACAGTATCACCTATTTTTCGTTGTTACCTCAGAGAGATGTTGACCACTGTGAAGTTCCGGATGATGTAAAACAACGGCAAATGACATCGAAGGGACATGCCAATTAGGATATTGCTCGTGGATTTCATTTAGCTTATTTAAATATCAGCTGTAACACACAAACTCATATTCACGTGTTCTGGTGTGATATCCAAACTATTTCAACTAATACTTACTATTTTTGTGTCATTGCAATCATTCTAAAGCTAAGTATCCCAACGTATATGCAACGTTTCCGCGGTGGAACCAATCTATCACGCTAAGGGCTAAGTTACTTTCGGTAGGTCTGCAAAGAATTTCTGTTTTTAAAAGAAGCACACAGAAAAACGATTCTGGTAATTAGAACGAGAAATATCCCTCCTTAAGTAAGTCGAAGTTGAATGAGTTAGAACAGCTGGCTTATTATAACTATTTCCATCGCAGTATGATCTTATACGACAATATTTTCTGTTGTCTGAAACGGCAGTCACAATTTGTTCTTTACTCCGATATTGTTTAATTTAGGCAGTAAGGTCAAAATAACCTCCTAGGTTTATAGCAAAGCGACTGCCCGAACAATCTCGAAAACAGTGATATAAATAAGTATATTTACTAGTGCTTTATAGACACTGGCCAGTGGCAACTTTATCTTCGATCTATGCAGTGACTGTAGTTGTAAGAAACAAACTAATAACTATGATGCCAGTATGCAAATCAGGTTTTTAGTATTTTGACTGTATTTTCATTAACGTGAACTAACAGCGAGATTGAGAGTAATATACCTGAACTGCTATGATGAATGGTATTTTATAGAGTGCTGAAAGGTAACGCAAGGCAATAACCGAATATTTTAGACCCATTTACTTAGATGTACATATATGGTTAGGCTACGCTGAAATTTTATTATACCTTCTTAACTTGTACAAATGCTGTATAACCTCATTTGATTTGATCAGTTTCATTATTCTCTTGCATATTCCGTGTGTTTACTGTGCGTGTTTAATTTCCTTTAAATAATGTATTGGTTGTTTGACATCCGCTTTGTGTAGAAAATGTGTGCGAGTGTTAACAAGACGTCTACTTTTCTAACAACCTCAGCAACGATTAAACGCTCCAAGATATTGATAGTTGTTTCTGGGGGGATTGCATGCGTCGTCCTCGTGAAAGTGTATCAATAAAAGGCATCAGCAGTGGGTCTATAGGCAGTACCGACGCTTCGCTTCCGCGCAACTTCTATTAGTTGAACTTAAGTTAATATAATGTGAGGGTCGTCCGTCCCAACACAAGATCTAAATGGCGGCTCGGATTTCAAGGTAAGTTTGTGGTTCTTAAGCCTGCAGGCCGAGTAGGCACAAACGGTGGTTCTATGCATTCAGCATGGAGCAGACGGCGGCCTAGCCACCGCCCTATGTGCGCCTGATACGCTTGCTTGATAACTAAGATTCTCCTGACTGCTGTTGCTATGAATGTTGAAGGCGCACGAGCCGACTTCGCTAACGAGATGCGGCTCCCATCCGCATGAAACTATGTCATATTGCTTTGGGTCAACACTGGATATTAGATGTGTCAATGGAGCTGTTATTAATGCATCGCAAGCCCCCATGGTAACTTATTAGTCGCAGGGGTCCTGTGGTTTTCCCTACTAAGCCGCCGAATGGGCAAAATCCGGAATGAGGTGACTGAAGCGTTCCACAAAAGAGATCGTATAAAATATTATACGGGAGACAAATAAAGTAGACTTGTGTGCGTTGCACCTGAGTCCAAACTTAAGAGCTGATTAGAGAGACCGAGAATTTGGGACGTTAACTTAGCGAGAAATGCTTATTATATAAAAATATATAAAGCTGTATTCATTATAAATAATATTAGCCTTTGTAAATCGAATTTTAGAAGGGCAAATGCAATTTTGCAGGATAACGAAATTATACAAGTCCTATGCCGATACTGGGAAATAGAAAAGTGCAGGATCAGATGTGAGACAAGTGAGCAGATCCTGTAAGTGTAGTAGCTTAAGAATTTTGTTTGTTCCATGCTGTTGTAAGCTTGACATGAAGAGACTAAATATTATACCGTACTGCAGGATATACTTTCAGCGCTAATTTCATTATTTCATAGCTTGTTCATAAGTTCACACTTGGATAATACATTCGAATTCATTGGAATTTCATAAAATATGTACTGATTTATCATATTTTGCATTATCCGTAGAAGAGCTTTTGGATCCTTGATCGACATTTACCAATCAAGGCGTTACCTAAACATAACTCTACCCAGTGTGCTCAGGTTGATGTTTGATTACTTTAAACTAACAACTTTTCTAATCAATTCTCGTGATTCGCATTTGTATGTGATGTGTAGTTGCCCTCGGAGCAGTGACAGAAGGTAAGCTACAATATGGCTAGGTGAGATTTAATGCGCCACCTTAGCCCGAGGCCCAAATGTGGTAACGTACTATTTGCTTCACCCTATTAACCTATGGTGTGCATTTTATATCTAGCTGAGGCGGTAAATTTGCCCATAGTTCCTTCAATACTATGATTATTTCGAAGCCTATTTATCCACCGTTTCGTTTCTCTTTAGGTCAAAAATCAAGGGCTAATTTTATATCATCATATCATAAATGTTTTCCCTTCCTTATGAATCACTTTTGAAATATTGTTTACTCGCGTTTTAACAATTGTCCATAATGATAAACAGTTGTTTTGCATTACTCCTTCCAATGTATTATGGTGAACTATTGTGATACATGAGGCCTATTTCCAGACATATGGGTACTCCGAGGTATATCACACTCAAGTGCCGGTTAAAAGCAACAATTTGATTGCATTGTCATCTGACTTGCAAAAAACTTGCATACGATAAAGTCACTGAAGTCGGTGCGACTGCGTCTGGGGAACGTGGAGATAGTTGAAACAACACAGCAGTCAACCGCTAAATGACACGGCTTAGGGGCATGATTTTGGCACACACTCACTCGATGATTTAAAGTCAGTTGACGCCAAAAATGATTCACGTACTAACAAACTGCACGCGCTTTAGGCCCAGCGCATTATAGGTCATTCTCCTCATCAACTAAGGTCAAATCCGGGACTAATGTACGCTTGTCTATTTGCTGAAAAACCACCCGGAGTTAGGTGCAATACGCGCCACTGGTTTTAGGACTCAAGTTCACAGTTTTGCCAACGAGGACTATTTTGGCCACTTTGCTTGGTGCGAGTCGCATTCAGAATAGTCTACTGCATTTCACAGTTGGGTGAGTTGCACCATGATGATTTCAATGTTGTATCAAACACACCAAGCAGTGCATGTCGACACTAACATAAGCCATAGTGCAGAAGTGAATTCAGTTGCTATCCCGCTATGCCTTAACTGATGCACACCGAATGTTGGTAATCATTTGTAAAATCACGTACTGCAGGCCGGCCTCAGTTCATGGCGACTCATGTACCCATATTTCATAAATGTTGGGAATTACCTACCTTCCCTTCTTACCGAAGGAAATCCCTTAATGTAAAATATATGGTACCTTGCACCACATATATTAAGTATGTACATAAATATGTATTTATAATAGAACGTTAGCCCCCAAAATACTACTGGTGCATTATCAAAAAACTTACGGATGTATTTAAACTTCAGTCATAATTCGAAGAAATATTTTTAGTTCTTCTCCTTTCAAAAAGCCTACTAGCAATTCCGTTGAGGTACAAGTTCTTCCCGATCGTCTGCCAACTTCGTGTACTGCATTTCCACGCCTCTTACATAACCTAGTGAAGCCTATCAAAATCGAACCTGTGTTCACTTGACACGAGGAAGAAAGGCTAATGACAATAAAATAATAATAAAATGAAATAACTTAACAAATAATATGATTATTCCTTATCAATATATTTCAGCTAACCAAACTAAGTTACAGTGCCAGTAAATATTACGTCTTTTGAGAAGTATTATTTTTAAAGTTAGCTTATTTTCTATACAGGAACGGAATTTTTAATCCATTTTCGCTCTTGCCAATTTGCTTTGACCACCAGGCTGCAGTAATATGTTTACAGCGCGTCGATAACGTGCTACTCTTCCCTGTAAGCACATTAATTGGAAAGGCTACGCGAAGTTAAATACAAGCACATAAATCTCATTTATTTGGGTCGTTATCAAAACTGACTATTGTTTCTGCTGTTGTGAATATTTGGTTGTATTTGTGCAATTTCATAATGAATTCTGTTCGAACTGGGGCATGAAGAATTTGTTTGAATTTACGCTAGCTAACGTGTTTGTATATATTTCTTGTCTTCGTGGAGAGCTAATTAGCATAGGTACCCGAAGACTGACTCTTTGTTTTCAAGGTGAACAGTGGTAATAAAACCAGTTTGGAAAGATCGTTTGTTCCGCCGTATTCTTCCTGTTTGCATAAGGCACAGTTTGATGATTTATAATGTATTCTCGGAACTAAATCAACTTTTTGTTTGGGCTCCATAAATCGTGCGAATGAATTTGTTTTGACAGCGCCATGTGATCTGACGACCGCATGTTGTATGTAACAGCGTCTGAGCGTGAAGGAGCGGTTTCCATGCCTTCTAACAAATTATATCGTTTATTATTTCGTCTTTTGTTAAAATCATTTTCAAATGCAATGCAAATGAGCAAGGCACAATTGACAATTTGCATGCTGAGTAAAGTAACTAGTGCTCTTGAACCGGGTGGAATCATAAATGCTTAATTATTCTATACTTTTGTCTAAGATGCGCATCAGCGCCATGTGAATTTACATTTTTGGGCATGCTTTTGTTGATTAACTTCGCTAATCATTGTTTCAACATTCGAATAATTTAGAAGGCAGAATCCCAAACGATTTGCTTAAGCAGAATCACACAACTATACAAATTCAGATTACATTAAAGTGCTTTAAACTGTTCTTGAATTTATTTATTGCTTACTTTTAATTTCTAAGGTCACTCAAACAATATATTTAAGGATAACAAACAGTTGTTCATTTCGATCTCTCGAAACAGTTTTCAGATAATTATAAGGCAACACTTAATTTGACGTCGTAAAGATCAAGCGAAACCTTTTTCACTGTAAGCAAGTAGGTTCTCGGATTCACACTAATAACTGGTTGAGTATGATCGTTGGGCGTACATAGGCCCAACAAGTACACATATATATTCTACATCAAAAAGTTGAAGTCCACATGTTTGATTCCCTCCGCATCATACGATGGACGATGGATACATTGTGATTTGTACGGACAGAGCCAGCTTCTTTCGTTTTAGATGGCTGGTGACTGAATATTTTCGAATGATAATGAATAGCTTCCTGATTGCAGAAAGATATTTTGATAAGCTACTAAACCTAGATTAATTTGGACAACAGTCACACTAAATAAACAGCTTATTTATCGTCAGCGCTTGCTGCATCACTATTTCTCGATATACAACGCTTAAGTTCATTCAATACTAGTCTTATTACGAGCTCATTATTTTCGTTTGCCCGAAAATTGGTAAAGTAATTTCGTTTCATAGGACAACTTATATGCTAACATGCATCTACTCGAACCACATTTCAAGCGAAAAGGTGAAATTAATATTCGCCAAGTCGTGATGCGTTGCGGATTCAAAGACGTAGGTAGCCTGCGGTTTATTTGCTATGCTGAGTTTAGTGTACCCAGTCGTGGTGTGCGATTTTGAAGTTATAATCTACAGTGGAACAAGCTTTATATGCAGTTGTATTATAATGTGCCATCTGCAGGGCGGGGTTTTACTCCGAACAAGTTTTACGTTGATAGCCATGCACATGTTTAATGCGTTTAAAGCGCTACCCGGGTAGTCCGTAGATTTGCATGGTCTGACAAAATTAATTTAGATGTAGTATGTTCCAATATGCATTGTTTCCTCTGTAGATTGGTCATTGTGTACATTTCTTGAATGATCTCCCATGTCCACAGCTCATTTAATATAGAAGCTTACTAAGTCACTGTATACTTACAATTTCAAGAATGTAAGGACACGGTCTTCAGCCCGATACAACGGTAACCTCGGAGCTACTAACCGTCAAATTCCACGGAATATTACAAACCCACTTATTTTGTAAAATTGCCTATTACATTTCCAAATACCTGGGTATAATTATGTTTAAATAATCACCTTGGAGAAGTATCGCAATTAAATAGGGTCAAAACACTAAATACCGGTACAATCACGAAAATCTTGTATACGATAAACGTTGAAATAAGCCCATCATGTATAGAATACCACTTAGTAAGACATACAGTATGTTCAGGTGACGGATTTAAGTTTGTTGTGGCTGGGATATTTAAAATATTTAAGTGGTGAGCAGAGTTTATGCACCGCAAGCAACTATAATGCACTTCAGTTCATTGCCCATGAAAACATATGTTAGATTCTATGTTGTAATTTACCGTACTATGCCAATTACACATAATTTTCGGTGTGCGCTATTTCGGGAAAACCTTTTGCCAATAATTCGCTCACGTCAACTTGACACTAACCTGCAATTTTTCTGTTTTCCTGCTATCGGATATTTGGGTGTCAGATGCCAGTCTGGCGTTCATTTCATTGTTCATTAGCCGGCATAGCTGCGGCTGACATTAAAGTAATCTAACTGGATCATTTGTCAGGCGAAATCGCTCAAGTTGGCAAAATCCAATGTTTCATCTGCATGGCTGAAATACCGGTTTGGACATTGACTTAAGCCCATGCATGGTACACATTTTGGGTACCAAAGCAGCTACGATTGGAATGTTTGTATCTTATCCCGTTTTTCAAGTAAAGCCATTTATAATGACATACATTGGTCTAAAGCTTGCTATCCTGTTTAATAAATAAAGTATTCGGATAAGTGGATGATGCTTAACTTATATATCAAAATTTATTCAGAAGTTGTACGTTTGCTTTTTGCGCTGAAAAGCCATCTGTTCTGGTTTACATCTTACCACCATTCGACGCTTAGTAAATTTCCTAACCCACATATATTTCTCTGTTTGATGAGAATGACAACACCAATCAAACGGAGAAATTAGTTTTAGCCATAAAATCCTGTCTGAGCAAACTGCTATCAGTCTTCAATCCAAGAAACAAAGGAAGGGGTAACAAAACAAACAATTTGCTAAACTCAAATGTTAGTTATGAAAAGCTGGCGTCATTTATATCAGTAAGGTAATATATGGGTAGGTGACCATGAGCACAAAGTAGCCACTACTGCATACTAGAAACAAGTTAAATGTTTATCAATCCTTTTAAGATGCTTCCATAATTTTGTTCCTCATATTGGTGTTATGAGGAACAGTTTGCCAGACTAGTATGCCGATATGTATTTGAATAAAGCTGCTTTAGCATATACGAAACTACATTTTCTATTATATATGTATGTTCTGCTTGAAATTAAGATCATATAGTCCCATGCTATACATTATATTATAGCTACAACAATTTACTTTGTGCATCGTTTAAATTGCGCTTGGAACTTTAATCAATATGGGTTGGTCGTGGCTCTGAAGAAATTTATCTGCGTCATTAACCAGGTGCATATATTTTAAGTATCATAGACTTTCTAATTCGTGTAGAAATAAACCCCGCATTTTCATGCATATGGAGCCACTAGTTTCTACGCAAAATTCATTTAGTTGTGTAAACTCCATTGTAAGCCAATGCTTAGATATTTATCGGCGCGTAAGACGGTTTTATATCCAAATTGAAAGGAATGTAGCCACGCAATCCGCGGGCTAAATTGCACATAAACACATAAAATCTAGTTATAGCAACTTATATTAAAATAGCCGGTTTCTAGGAGTACAGTAAGGACAGAATAATAGCTATTTCTTAGATACATGCCTGTTCCCAAAATTTCCGTTGCTTCTACATAAATTTGCATAAAAATCTCGTAAGTGTATATTAATGCTTATCACTTGATATCTGTAAATAAAATGAAGGACATAATGTAGGAACCTAAATCAAAAATATTTAGTCAACACGCACTTCTCGGGGACGAAAATACTTTAGGCATGCAAATAAACATAAGGCGAAGATGGATGCTCACTGATCTCCCTAATTTTTCAGATGTAATGATTTGATTTAGCTTGATGAAATAGTTTCTGAACAAAACTAGGGCTTTATAGGATTGTTGGAATTATGTCTCTACGACGATGCAATTGCAAGTGACACCTATTATCCGTCAGCCGGAGTTGATGAAGTTACCCATAAGGCATACGCATCCTAACTTGTACAGGTACTCACACGCATTATATATGTTTTACTAGAATGCGGTGGAAGTGAGCATGTCGGATGTATCAAGATGCAGACCATCAAGACATGAAAGATACTTACAATTTCTTCACTATGCAGACATGAATATATCGTGATGGTTAACTAGCGGTTGTTATGTGTTAGTGCGGCGTAGTTAAGCGGAGTTACTGCTGGTCTTCCGTTTCATTCCTCTACGTTTCGTGGGCCAAATTTGTACGCAGTATGCAGTTGGCTCTCTCTCGAACGAAGTAGCAGAAAAGTTGATAATTCTGTATGTACTTTTGAATGCCAAATACATACATTTCGTTATTTTCATGAATCTCGTATTTTTAACTTCTGGTTAAATGCTTTTATGGATGATCGACAGCTTGATGATATTTGTTTTCCAGTTTTACCCTACGACCCTATGTACGGGAGACCTGCCCGGAGTTCTAAACAATTAGCTATTTATATGAGGATAATTAGGCTAATACATGACAACTGTTAACATATCAAACAAAACCTGACGCTGACAATATATACCCAATTTTTAGAAAGTTATCAAAGTACATTAGGTCAGTGACCGCCAAATATAGACGAGGCAATATTATTGTCCCAATGACGAGCTTTAGACCTACGCTGTGATTGCGTTGGCACATTAAGCATGGCTTAAAACAAGCGGAGTGCTAAGATCGAAGACTCTCTGTATGATTTATCAACCGGTGACATTCGTTTGCATTTACAAGCTTTACAAGGCGGACGCAGTATGCAGCCTTTTAAAAATAATCAAAGGATTCTGGATTTGCTACTTTAAATTAAATGTCCATGTAGAACAAATGATGGTAAACAGTTACCATTTCACTTTTCTCTTACTCATTAAATCCATTGTTTTTTGTCTGGATCCGAACAACCTAGCAAACATGTATTATCGGAGATCGACTAAAACATATTCAAACTAACACGGTCGGAGTTATGCTTTCTTGGTTATGGATTTGAAGACTCCCCACACGGCTTTTAAAATTTTGGGACTGCAATAAATGGACGTGCGGTTTTTCAAATGCTACTCTGCGTTTCGTTGTTCCTCTGTCCGGTATTTATGAATTCAAGCCACATTATGTGGGGCAAATTATCCTTTGACCCATGATAATATATAGGAAAGCAGTGGCCGCATGCTTCCTTTTGTAAGCAAGCACGCTGTGCGTACAAATAATATGTCAGGAGTACCAATGTACATTAAGAATTCAATGCTGTTCAAGAAGAAAACAGCTGTCTAAAACCTGTTAAATAGTGAAAAATACATTTTGATGTGTTTGCTGTCAGAACTGATTGTGATACGTTTTCTGAAACTGAGGGCAATTCACTTTGTAATGCCCGTAAATAGTAGCTAATCAGATACATGTTCTCTCTTGTCTTCTTGCGACGGTGTATTACGCGACCGTGTATCGGCTTTTTTCTGAAACATCATTGTTGTGGCCTGAAACCTCTGCACGTAAATCAACATGCAGCGGCTCGCAACATTTGTTACTAATTGTTGATTATTTATTAGTCTTTTTCACTTATATGTTGAGGGAATACATTTCGACACAGTCTGTACTTATACATAGATTTACATTAAACTGTGTATTGGTCAGTTCGATAGCTGGGACCTTACTGAAAGCAGCAAATGGTAGTCGTTGCCAGCTTGCTTTACGGCGTTCCAAGAATAGTTTCCTACGTAATGTTAAAAATGTTATGGAGAAAGAAATCTTGTCTGATTAGGAAGAATTAACCGCAGAATAGGCTCTGAACTATACTTACGAACCTCGCGTTAATTGCTCCCGGAAGCTGTTTTGTCAAACTTGATGTAATAGGTAAGAACCATTTATTAATCCGGATCTTCCATTTTAATTATTAAATATACCTGTGCTAATTGCTGAAACAAAAACGATTACCATGTATCGTACGGAGGTATATCACGGTTTTAACTGCATATTAACCCAACATTAGGCCGGGATCACAACTAGTAGTGTCGGAAAACATGCTTGTGTGTCCAGGCCACTTATGCTTCTTGATATTGAGTTCAAATATCAGTCACCACGTATATTTCTTAAGCGGCAGAAAGCAAAGCTTCATGTATTTAACTATTCGGATCCAGTGTAAGTTCGTGTAAAACCGCTCATTAATTGATCCAGCGCTAACACTACTGCATATGCAAATTTGTGTTTGTTGGGTAGAGCCTGGGATACTGTAGGTAATCAAAGACACTTAAGGAAACTGTCAACTACGGGACAGTACTTAAGATGAAGGCGACTGAACCTGACATATATTGTGCAGCTAGAAAAATTGGGAGCGTATCAACCAGAGCGTGGATCGATTCAGCAAGCTACTCACGAAATCGATTTGTGTCAACGGATGTGCCGTCAGTAAAACAATTGGACGTTTTGAAGTTTAAAACAACCGTAAAATCTAATGTTACAAAATACTGAAATAGCATGTTTTCCTGTACATTACAACGGCCTCACCCTAGAAGGCTGAAGGATATAAGGCTTCGATGGATCTGTTAGTGAAGGAAAATGGAAAACGAGAATAACTGAGATTAGTTGTATGGACTTAAACAAAAGCTTCCAACATGGGATGTGAAGCAGAGTTCGTTTGGTCCAGGTTTTGTTATTAATTATTTAGGATGATCATGCGGACCAGAGTGAATCATTGGTGGACCGTCGGGGTGGGTTGGTCAGAGTGCAAAAACTGGCTAGACCAGAAAGAAGGCCGGCAGGACAATCTTTCCGCCCCACACCAGACCGTGCGCTTGGAAGATGTCGCTAATTACCGCACTCCAGTCCACGGTCCTATTCCCATGAAGCAATCCGGCTTCTTCGTCGGCAACTGCTAGCCAGACTTTTGGGGACAAACCAGTTAGTGGTTCTCCTCAAACGGGGCGACTGACCGTTCGTGGGGTAAGGAAGGTGGCCTTTAGTTGCCTGGCTGGTCACTCTCTTGTTGTGTTGAGCCGATTGGCGAGTCACATTTGAGGGTTGCCTTGGCAGTTCCAGCGGTTAAGTTGCTGGAAGCTAGAACACAGAGGGGTTGGCAAGGATCAGGGGAAGTGGCCTGACGCCGGAGAGGGTACATGGCGTGCATGATAAAGAAAAATACACGTTTTAGGCTTGCAAAATTTTTTTTTCGTTAATTTGTCGATTTTACTAAAGTTTTGTGGATGAGGCGCACTATTACCACTAATGAAGAAAATGAAGTGTTAATGGAAATAGCAAACGTTTACAAAATCGAAAAAGCGGACCAGACGTTTGCCCTGTCTAACGCGTCGGTCAATTGCATGGGATTAATGAGGGGTAGGTTGCGGGTCAATAAGTACGGAAGGTTTCGGGATATGTAGTGTTCGGGATGGCACCGTAGGTGTGGGTAGTTGTGTATTATCGTCAGGATGGGTTGCAATTGGTTCATCAAAGAACGCCACTTTGAGTCGATCGATGGACACCGTTGTTCGGTGACCATTCTGGTCTAATGCGAAATGTTTCCGAGTCCGTTTTAGGGCTCTGAAAGGGCCAGTGTAGGGAGGCTGCAGACGGCGCCGCACTGCATCGGTGCGGAGAAGGAGGTGAGTGCAGGTAGATAGTCCACTGTGCATTTGCATAGCTCTAGTTTCCTCACGGGGCTGAATCGGGTTTATCGAATGGTTGCGTTGAGCTAGGTAGGGCGCAAACGTGGGGAGGTATACCCACCGATGCATGAGGTGAAAGGAATTCTCCTGCGAAATTTAGTCTTTAGCCGTAAATCATTTCTGCTGCTGCACATTGTAAGTCGGCTTTTAAGATACTGCAAATGCCTAAGTTTACGGGCGAAACGTATTGGCTCCATCTAGCATCTGAGAAGGCCGAGTGCTACGCCTAAAGCTGTCTAACAAACCGTTCAACGAACCTGTTGCCTGCCAGGTGATAAGCTGTTGTATAAATGCGGCGAAGACCTAAATTTTGCAGAACGTATTGAATTTTGAGGAATTGAAAGACGTTTTTCGGCCAGTTGTGGTGGTGGATGTACATCCGTGGTGCGAGACACACCCATATAAGAAGGCCCGGATAACAGTCACGGCCGTACAGTCAGTTACGGGAATGGCTTCTGGCTATCTGATGAAGCGATCGACATATGAAGAATGTATGCGAATCCACTTGAAGGAGGCAAGGTACCTACCAGTTCTAAGTATATATGTGAGAACCAAGAGTCCGGGGAAGGAAATAAACTAAGAGTACTCCGGGTGTGGCGATGTAATTTGCAGCGCTGGCATTGAATGCAGGAACAAACGTATTAGTTTACGCGTGGCGGACCAATACCTTCGGTGATCAATTTCAAAGGTGCGCGGATACCGGGATGTGATAGTGAGTGCAGTGCGTCTGAAGTAGACGGACACGAAGGATCTAGGAGTATCTGTAGAATTGTCAGAGATAATGGTTCAGTTTGTTTTTTGGATAGGTACAAGTTGCAAGTGCAGCGAAGTGGACTGCAGCGTGTGCACTGTGTCTTTGTCTTGAGCCTGAGCCGATGCCATGTCGGGAAGGTCGACGGTAGGCAAAGACTGGCAAGTAAGCTAGACGCGTAAATTAACGTCGGTAACGGGATTGTCGACATCTGAGATAAAGTCTAGGTGTCATGTTTCCCGTGGTGAATATTGGTCGCAAACTGTGTTGAAGACGAAGATGAGGGGCCTGTGGTCAGTACAGATATTGAAAACGCGGCCATCGAGTATGAGCCAGAAGTGACGAAAGGCTAACAAATGGCGATCAGTTCTCTGACAAACGATTGAAATCGGAATTCCTCTGGCTGCAGACGCTTGGAGAAGAACCGAAGGGGTTGCCATTGCCCACCAATGGGTTGTTAGAGAAAGGTTCCTAACGCGACGTCTGAGGCATCAGTCGTAATATAAAGGGTGCAGTCGATTCGAAATGAGCGACGAGGGTTATGTTGGAGATAACATCCTTGAGCTGGACAATGGCTGTCTGTGTTGTCAGAAAAAGCGAACATACGTGCATTCCCTCTAAATTGGTCAATCAAGGGCTGCATGAGCTGAGCGAGGGGCGGAATAAGGCATCGATAGTAGTTGACCAATCCAAAATATCGACGGAGGTATTTGAGTGAAGTCGGAGCCGGGAAGTCTTTGATTGCTTGGATTTTATCAGGAAGGACTTCGACACCAGACGATGTATCGAGGCGGCCTAGGAATTCTACCAGTGATTTGCCGGGTCCACGTTTAATCAGGTTGAGTTAGACACCGTGTTGGATCAATCGCTAGAAGTGAGTTTGAAAATGCTTGAGATGCTCTTGTTCCGATAATGTGGCTACTAAAATGTCATCGATGTAGGAATAAGCAAAGTCTAGACCAAATGTGACATCGCGGATGAAGCGTTAGAAGATTTGTGCGGAGATGTATAGTCTAAATGGCAATCTTAAAATTACGAGCACACCGAAGGAAGTGTCAACGGCTGTTTTAAGAATGTCAATTTTTTCTACATGCATATGGTGACAGGTGCGAGATTGTTCGACCTCGCCAAAGATCGTCTTACTTTTGAAGCATGCCTTAAGTTTCTGCATGTTTGGGATGGGATACCTATCTGGGACGATTAACCGATTGAGTGCGCGTTAATTACCAGAGGGGCGCCAGACACTAGATTTCTTGAAGACCATCTGCAGCGTCGAGGACCAAGGGCTGTCCGAAAGGCGAATTTTTCCAATTTTAAGCATTTGCTCAAACTCCGCCTTAGCTACCTTTCGTTTCTCGGGCGATACTCGGCGTGGGCTGCATGAGACGGGTAGGCCATTCTTCCGTACGTGGAGCCTTACATAAGATGCCACGTGCTTGGAACAATACGAAAAGAGGTTGGCGTAGTCTGGCCAGGTCTGAGGAAAGACGTAGACTGGTGTTATAGATTCGATATCGGCGATGATGCCACTTACACTGAGTTTCGTTTCAGTATCGACTATCAGCTGTCGTTTTTCCTCGACCAAGAGGTAGAAAATTCCTGAGAAAGTTATTGCCGATGACGGCAAACGGGAATGCAGTGACGGTGAGTGGCGAGCGGAGAGTGCGCCGAAGACCTAGGTCCAGGATTAGCGGCCGATGACAGTAGGGGGCTATTGGCGCAACAAATACGTATCTACATGGAAGCGATAGGCTAACCTGGCATAAATGGAATGACGCTGACTTCCGCCCCGGTATCAACTAAGAACTGGGTCTCGGAATCATAATCCTTAATGTAGATGAGACGACTATGGGTTTTGCCGACGTCGTTAGTCCTTGTTATGGGCCGTCCTGGCAGACCCACTGTAGCGCAGTAGCTACACGGCTGTACGCACTTACTTGCTTTATTAGCGAAACGCTAGTGGTAAAAGCAGTAATTTGTGGCACCAGGTTTTGTGCGACGGAGTGATGATCCAGAGCGGCTGCGGTGCTTACCGTTTAAAGTGAGTTCCTCGATCTGGCGCTGAAGCGATTCTATCTGCGATGATAAGACCTCTATTGCTGACGGCTGGCTAGCCACACTTGTCGGTGTGTTTGTACCAGCACAAAGCTGCTTATGTGCTTTGGTTTCCGTCTTTGGCTGGGGCCGTTCGATGACGCGGTCTGCTAGATCTGCAATTGCTGTGAGTGGCAGGTCACTTGTTACAGCAGAGATAGCCTGTGTGTTTTTAGCAAAGCGTTGCATCCACAGATCGCGGAGATTCCCTACGTTCATGTGCAGAAGTGCCAATGAGTTGTTGCATTTCGTGCAACAATGCTAAGAGCATCCTAACTCTTAGGTGTGGTTCACTAAATTGTTGCTGCAGACAGACCTCGTCAGAAGGCGTGATTCGCT
Source organism: Dicrocoelium dendriticum (assembly GCA_944474145.2). Lineage (NCBI taxonomy): Eukaryota > Metazoa > Platyhelminthes > Trematoda > Plagiorchiida > Dicrocoeliidae > Dicrocoelium > Dicrocoelium dendriticum. The sequence goes on along the minus strand of OX104063.1, from coordinate 161,599,982 downwards.
GAAAAAAATTTGTTTATGTGTCTCGTGTTGTATTACAAGAAGGGGGAATATATGCTATCTCTCACCTGCCAGGATATATTTTAATGAATGCAGGATATCAGCTGATTATATATTGCGAAATCAGATGAAACCCTACGAATGCAAATAGCGGATTCTATGTGCAAAGAATATAACAAAAGGATCATTCTCCCCAAAAAGCGAAGGGGCTAACGCAACAGAATTGAGCATAACAGGCACAATGGCGTAGGGAGGTGGCTCAACCTCTAGATAATCCACTTCAAAAAGCAGCTAAATTGTGGTAGGTGAGAAAACGATATGGGCACAAATAAAACTCACAAAAGTACTGGAAACGAGTTGACAAGAATTAAATTCAAAATGGCGGACGTCGTGGTCCGGAGCGGGATCTCCGATGGTTTTGGGAAGCCCGGGATACCAGTCGGTAATCAATGACAATTAAGAGACGTATCAAATACGAAACAGTATAGAAGTTGGAGGCAACTGAACCCAACATATATTTTGCAGACTAAAAATTAGGGGGCGGATTAACCAGAACGTGGAACGATTCAGCAAGGTACTCTCCAAAGCCATTTGTGTCAACGGATGTGCCATCAGTAAAACAGTTGGACTTGTTAAAATTTTAAACTACTGTAAAATAAAATGTTAAAATACTGAAATATCATATTTTCCGGTACATTACAGGTTCAGGACGGATTTCTCTACGATTATGGTGTTATCTCAAGCGCACTTTATCTCCTAAATGGACCTATATATTTATTCGGATATTACCTGATATCTGCCCCTAGCAATGCTGCTTGGAAGGTGCCAAACTTCTTGTTATGATTTTTTTATTTTGTGAAAATTAAGGAATTTCAACTGCAGCCAATGTAATTCGTTGACATACGGCCTCTCGTCACGCAATCCATAGGGAACCGTTTATATGTATGATTTATCAAACATTTTATTTTATCATCTTTAATTATTTATGATACTTCGTCTGCTTTTAAAGTTTATGAGTGCCATATTTTGTAAGGATGGATGAAACTTATCACGACGTATACGTAGGTAATTTGGACCATTTCTATGATCATTTTATTATAAACTTCGTTGTGTATAATATTCGCAATACCTAATCCAGAAGATCCTTTTAATTAAGTCCTCGCATTATTGTAAATGCCGCAAAATATTGCTTGCAATTTTGCACAACGGTTTTAATATTTTTATAAAAATGTTTAAGCTGAAATCCGATATAATTAAGTTAAAGTTGACTCGGACATTTTTGTCGCGCTTTACCATGCAAAAGATTAAATCGATTGGGCACCCCAAATGCAAATTATCGTTTGAACAAATGTGAAATCCAATCGAATGATTCGCCTTCATTTGCCCGCTGGAAAGTGTTGTCCAGCATTTTACTGATTATGCGATATTGCGCGTTTGTTAAAGTGTGACGTTTGGGGTCACTATCTTTAAAAGCATTTAAATCAGTTTTGAACCAGTTTAATTACTTAGCCATTTTGCAAAGCATACTCAAACTTTTAAGAATTCATACGAGTTAAAACCTTCCTATTTGTTTCTCTGTTTAGCCCATCAACCTGAGTAACGAATTCACAATTTAACACTGATCACGGCTGTAAATATATAAATATTCTGCAATGAAAACTCAGATAATAGTGCAAACGCAGTCTATAGGTCGTTAAAACGGAAATATTTGTCAACTCGCGATATTGTACAGATGTAAATAAAATTATCAAGTTAGGTCTGTTTTTCGTCATAACATGATGCGTTATATCAGTATGCTCACAAGTTTTGTTCGCTAGTCTTGCGTTCATGTTGCTTTACATAAGTAGGATACATTTTTCACTTTATTTGAAAACCTGTCATCTGCGCACTGTATCCACATTAAGCATCCTCTAGAAACTAATTGTAATTGTCCGAATCACAGCTCTCTGTGTCAGAGGTTTTATGTTTAAATAACACTCTAATTACTCATCAGTTATTTTGATACATTTTAGTTTGGCTGCACATACTAACCATATTATACAGTCATCTAATAGTAAAAAGTTTTACGGCTATAACAATTAGCAAGATATTCCTGCACACGGCGATTGCAAAAACCGTTTCAGGAAAAATGATTTTTTTTATTTCACACATAATTTGCTACATGTCTTTGAGAAACTGCTAATTGCCATAGATAAGCAGTCGATGCATGTTACGTATAGACCACAAAATTGGTACACATGTTTCTTTCTTATTGCTTTACATTATAACTACCCTCACTATGGAAGCGTATGTTTCGATTCAGTTAAGTTGAACTTGCGGATGAACACAACACTATTGCATTGGATAAAACCCCACCCTGATTGACCATTATAACTTTTGAAATAATTCATCCGTATCTGTCTATTTTGTGACCTGATCTTTCAGTTATAAAATAATACAAACCAAACAAACGTCAATAATTGTTTCCTTAAAATTCGAAGGTTGAAGAAGATGTAGGCAATTACTTATTGACCTGAACATTATTATCATATGCAACTAAGGAAATAATTTTCCGATAGTTGGTATTTGGTGTAGCAACTAGTAGCGGATTTTGCCGACAGTTATGGGTTATTATTAATAAGATCGTTGTGAAATAAATATCTTAGCACTGGACCGAAGGAAGTATCGCCGACGAGTCTTGTATGTTTGCTCTTCTTTTCAGCAATGTTTAGTTTTATGGAAACTTGCTAATGCATCTAATTTTACAACTACATGATCAATTTTCTTAAAACCAAGTTATCTTGGCTGATACCTGACATCTTATGCGGTAGTTAAGTCAATAGAACACTACGTTTTCATTTAAGGATATAGGAAGATGGTAATATGATGCTTCTATAAAGAAACGGTCAATATCATTTAAGGATTTTATATAAATATGTTGGAAACTGGTTGCTCAATTACCTCTCAAACCGATTCCGTGAATGAAAGACTGTAGACCAGTTTCCGGTGCCAACATAAAATTCACCGAATTTAAAAATATATTAATTATAAATGCGCAAAACGGCGGACTACAAGCATGTAACAAAACCATTGGTATAATTCGAAGAAAGTAGAAGCCACGATTAAAATTCACGCACAATAATATGTCTCGACGGGGAGTCGAACCCCGGTCCACCAAATTCCGGTCCGCTGCTCTACCACCTGAGCTACCGAGGGCTGACTTTTAGGTGCGCAAATTTTAACACAATTCTTCCGCTTGGTGCGCGATGTGTTGCCATCGGTACCTCAGGTGGTAGAGCAGCGGACCGGAAATTCTTGGACCGGGGTTCGAATCCCCGTCGAGGCATATTATTGTGCGTGAATTTTAATCGTGGCTTCTACTTTCAAATAACTTTACTCTACTTACAAGCATGCACCATTTGTATAATGTTTGGCCGTTGGTTTGGAAAAGCATGCAACAATGCTTACTGTCCCAAACAAAAGGCATTATTAAAATTGGCCACCCAATCCCAAGGTTGCACTTTTGCAACGCGTTTGTGGTTTGGTTAAATCCTTCTTTCACTTACAACAGCAGTGGTGTTCGACATCTGGATGTTTTGAGTTCGGACAAAATACACCACATATTTACTTTCCCTGAAGGAATTGATAAAAATTCAACTTTTAGCAAATAGTGTGTAAGCTGAGATTGTGTCTCAAACCATCAAGGAAAAATACCTGATGTAAAATAACAATGAGCACAGATCAGTGGGAAATGTTGGCAGTGTTTGTTACTTTGGCGTAACATAATCAACGTCATTGCTCAGTTTTTGGTTAGCGCGAAGTAGAAACGCTAATAAAGGGATTCTGATGCATCTATAATTTAAAAATAGTATACCTTATTAATCTGGGGTTACTTACCTATCGATAAGCAGAAGACATTCCTATCTTCCAATTTCTAAATAAAATGTTTTTCAGATATATTGATGGTACTACTACACTGTTAATTCAACTGAACTCAGTCCTTCAGATTAACTGAACCACATTTATTATAGACAAATACACAGTAAAGCACACAGCAAATTACCTTCTCCATGTCGCAAATGCAGTCAGTTAAATAAGCATGCCATTTACTGGGTGCAAGCTTACGGCATACATCATGCATTGTTTGTGTATGTGCATAACAGAAAGCGGGTAAGAATATAACAGTTCTGCAACAGCTTTACGTATTTTAGTAAATTAAGATCCCCAGTACTATAAACATATTTCGCCTCCGTGACAAATAGCTCTACTAACACACTGTTCCAAGACGCTTGAGCAAGTCGTAAACGACAATTCTCTGGGAAGCCTTAACGCGTCTCCACCGGTTACAACAAAACAAGACAGGAACAGGAATACGGTACTATTGGCAATCAATTAAAATCAAAAAAACAAACAATACCACAAGCATCTGTGCTTCCGGCACAGACGCTTCAACAACGGCAACAGTCAAAACTAGCCAACAATTATAGCTTCAAGACGTCAGTGGGAATGAATTCATCTCGGTGCGTTGTGGTTGAAAACGGGCTTATACCGAACCTATCAGAAGGACAGAGGCTGCCGTGAGCCGTGAGTGGGAGGATCCTTACAATACACACACTGATAGCATTTTGTGCCAAAAGTATACAAGGGAAATAAAATATTAGGCCTATAAACCAATTGATTTAAATGTGTGACCATTCACAACAGCTGTTATATTGTCACCTTACATGCGCTGAACAGTGGTGAGCGCAGTGGACAGATCCAAACATTCCAAGTGCACCGATAACACATCGGGCGTCACTATGTTAAACGATAGAGTTTTGTTCCGAAGTTTGAAAAATAGTTGAAACGTGATTGAATGCAAGTCATTCACATTCTCAAAGTGCAAAATGAACGTAATTAATCCAAAGCCTGTAAACTAATGTACAGTTAACCAGAGAAAGGATTGTTTTGGGACAGGGCAAGTTGGGTAAAAGGTAGATGGAATCACAGCTAGAGTATAATGGAACAGGATGAAAGTATCACAGGATAGGGCATTCGGGATTTTCCTACACAAGTACTTAATGCTTTGTTAAGTGATGACCACCCAGGTAAAGACTAGTTGTACTCATACTCTTAGGTCGATGCAAAGTGCACTAAAACTGGGGAATATGCATCAACTCTGAGAAGAGACTGACTTAAAGAGTGAACTCGGATTTTATATTTGATTCGCATCGCATCAATTCATGCGTGGTTAGAGGTGTTGCAGTGTATGTAAGTGGACTGATTCAGTGTCTCAAACAAAGCAATAAAATCTCAGATTCATCTAAATGTGAGGGAACATGGTTTTAAAAATGCAAAAAATATAAATATGGTCTTCTTGTCGCATAATATTTTCCGAGCATTAATCATAAGGAAATGACAAAAAACCTTATCTTGAATAAATTGACTAAGAAAATAATTCCTTGAATAACTATATCAGTATTCAAAATGTGGCTACCAAAAACCACACAATAGGATGTTCACATCTCCAAACATTTGCTTACAAGTTAAACAACAATTGGATGGACCGGCTGCGACGTCTCTGATGTAGTTTGCACGTCGTGTATCAAGGTCGGTGTCAATTATTTGTAAAATATTTGTAACGTTTTTTAACTGCAACGGATTGATCTATAATTTTACATTTCTTGTTAGACGGGAAATATTATTGGCAAATGGTAGTATTGTCGATGAGATCGCCTTGGGTAAAGCTACCTACTGACGATTATCTAGCGGAGGTCGGAAACGGACCTAAATAACACCTAACCGAGTCAATTGAGCTTTATCAACAATAATTGCATGATACATTAATTGTGCTCCACACACTGATTATGTTCACCTACTTTGGCTGTTTATCAGTGTGCATCAGTCGTTGAAAATTATTTATAAGTTGAATTAAGAGAAGAAGCTAACTTTTCTAAAATACTTCCTGCGACAAATAGATGATGTTTCTTTGGGATGTAAAGTGTAACGGAAACTAATCTATGTAGGACTGTATATGCACTACCTCAGTTCTATGTCGATGCGGTAGAAGCGGGACATCTCCATTTTTGGTTTAATTGTAACATAGGCGAGTTGCTTTTGACTCCGAACTTGCATCATTCGGCAAATTCCCAACATACTAGTTATCTAAGACATTTGCTTCTGCCTAGCACAGTGTTCATATGTGGGTACATTGTGCCAAGTAAAATTCCTCAATTTACATTAAATTAGGAGCGGATTTAATTAGGCTCCTGAATTATGCTTGTTATATGTTGTGCGTCCGTATATGAAGGAAAATGGTCAAAGCCATAACATTTTATGAAACAAATCAGTTTGTAGCATACTGTTTTCAATAAACACTTGCTTTAAAAGAAAAATTAACCTAGAGTTTTAAATGTATAGCATCGTCGATGACCCACGGATATCAGCTAATTCTTAAAAATTGTTGAACGGTAATATGTTATTTGATTAGTAGCCGTAGCTTCGAATTAACACTTATTTGTTTCCTTGAGCTTAGAACTTAGGCATATTTTAAAGACTTAAAAAACCAGAACACAATATGTTTGCAATATTATTACACATGCACAAATGAAAGTGAAAGTTGTTAAGTGAAATGTGCCAGAAACAAAGCTTATGTTGCTGCATAAATCTCCCTAAACCTACATAGTCAGGCTTTTATTTTGATTCAAAAAATATTCCGCTGTGGCTAAAGCATTACATAGGAATATTTAGCCAAACCATGCATACGAAGCAACGGTATGCCACCTTCTTCCAAAGTGGGTCCAATACACGTGTATCCTCCGAATTACAAAATATTGTTTATTAGTCTTATCTGTGCATTGAACTGATCAAATCTGCTCCAAAGCTTTTGCGTCAAAAGTAAATGGACCCAATTTATTGAGTCCCCACCTTAATTTATTTCGTTTGACCATATTCATGTAAATTTCATAATATGCATTAGTGGACACTAACTAGAGCACAAAGCCACACTTGGTAAAATAACGCAGTAGGTTTTCTGCGCCAGTTAGTTTTTGGATCCAGTTATAAATTATCGTAGTCACCCATAGATAATGTGACTGCAAACAAGTCAACAGTCTAATCAGATACAGGAACAACGTCACGATACTTCGCAAACCTGAATTAACATTTGGTACTAACTGTTTAATACAAACTTATTGTAAACAGAATTTAATATTTTAATCCATCTAAGCCATTGTGTCAATTTTAATTAGTCAAACACCCAGTGAAACGGTGGATACAACGGATAGCTTACACAATAAAATGTGTGTTTATGCTTCCTTTCATTTGTGCATGGAAAATCATATTTTAACCTAACATGACCAGCAACAACATGACGTTGGACCCAAGTATGAAACAGGAATGCTGATGGAAGTTAAAATTCTAAAATAATTCATGGTAGATATCTTTACGGCATATTACAAAACTGAATAAAAGCCTGGTGTGTTCACAGCCAAGAGTTATGAACACGCACCTCAGCGTTCATAATCACATATATTACGAACTAACAACACTGAATGCTATCTTCTATCCTACTTCAGTGACCGGTTGAATGAAAGCGGATGGGAATTTTCCTAAGCGTCTGACTGCAGCGTTTGGGCAATGGGTTTAACCAACCTTTATATATATAATATGTATATATTTATATAAGCACTGGCATATCGCTGAGTTAATCCCATTCCCGATGAATACCTTGGATGTCAGCAAAGGATAAGCAAATATGCAGCTTTCTGATATTATCCTATTGCTTCAGTTTCTGCTTATTTGGTTAACAGACAAAGTTACTAAGGTTTGATGATTCAAAATTTGTACTAGGTGAATTATGCTGTCCGTCGCATTACAGGGATCCAAAACTGCACGATGCTGTCCATAACACTTGATGTATGCTAAAAGGAAACGGGTTTCAATGCGCTTAATTATTTTCATTATTACAGGTTATTTATGTCAGACTTTTAGTCATCTCGGCAGTTTGAACTTAACCCTAATAACTAAACGCAAGTTCATGTACAATAGAATTCATTCCTACATAAGGTTTCAATAATTTTATTCGACCGTGGAACCGCGAAATAATTTCAGTTATAATATAACGAGCTTTTTAGGGAGCAATTAAAATGCAATATAATACTCGAAATACTTACCTAGTTAATATACTTACGCATCGCTTCTATATTGGACTACCCATATTCTTGGTCATTTGAACTCTTGCATATTTCATTCCAACTTAAAGTAACTTTTTGACTCATGAACAGTAGCAAGCAGTTGACTTGTGGATGTACATAGTCTAGAGCAGGGAATTAAGGATTTAAATATCAACTGTTATGCCTTCACTGTATTGCACACTGTCAGACACACAGGTATTAAACGATGGACAACAACCGTAACATTTTAACAATTAGAATAAGAGTACATATTGTTGATGGTCATTTTGAAGTGCAAGTCGTGTGGATGGATTATGACGCGGAAAATCCATGTTGGCCGCAATTCCCATTGAAGTGAATCTTGGTCTATCGATCAAGAAGACCGTAGCTGATACAAATAGAAATTAAGCCGTGCACACCGGAAAACACTGCACTACTTTGACGCGTTTATATGTTATTACATATCATCAGGTATAGTTAGTAGGCATCGAAACTGGGACCATTGGGATGATTGTTGTGAACACTACACTTCAGCTACCTGATCATGACGGGCAAGGATTGGCACGGTGTGTAAAGGACGATGTGTTTCATTTGAGAGTAGGCGTGGGGTTGCCCGCACGAAAGCATTGCAGTGTTCTCGGGCAGACAACACCCCATTTCTATTTGTATCAGCTACAGTCCTCGTGAGCAAAAGACCAAAGTTCACTTCAATGGGGATCGCGGTCAACATTGGGATTGCGTGTCGCCATCCATCCACAAAACGTGTACTTAAAAATGACTCTAAACATCGTTCATTAACCACTGTGAAAAAGTTGGCCGTCGTACCCCGGTGGCTTAGGGGCATCGGTCACAACAATCATCCGAATGGTACCCGATCCAATGTCTGCTAACTCTATCTGATAAGATGTTCTAACATCGAAACGTGTCATAGTAGTGCAGTATGTTCGGGCGGGCAGCACTCAATGTCTATTTGAATGGAACATTTGTTATAAAACATATCACCCTGACAAATTCAGTTGGGTTGGCAGACAAGCTTGATAGTCACGGTTATACATTATTTTAGGACGCGATAATACTAAGCAATAGCATTCTAAATCTAATGCATATATAAGACAGTTGAAGCGATTTTGACAATGCGTTAATCATTGGCTTTAAACAATTACGGCAAACACGAAGTAATATCTGACGCACAAATTAAAAGTACCTCTAAAAGATTGTGAATAAGGGTATTCTCCAGCTGCTAGATTCGAAAATCTAACGCCGTCAAAATATGGCTTCATGAAGGGTTGCTCTTGAATCACCAACCGCCTGTTGATGCGGCAGGAATGGTTTGAAGCGTTTAACCGCGGGAAGTCTATAGACGTTGTCTACAGTAAAGCCTACGATAGTGTAAATCGTGAGATCCTGCTCCACAAGATGAGGATGTGTGGTGTTGTTAGTGCAGTGCAACAGTGTCTCAGTGGCTTTCTTATTGGGAGAAGATGGCGGGTTTATGTGATGACAACGGAATGTTAGCCGTCCACTAGCGCTTTGCCCCAAGGCGTAATAATAGGGCCCATTTTGTTCACGATACACTTTAGCGAAATCTCTTAGTTCTTCGGCCGCCTAGTGCATTATTTGCAGAGGATCTGAAGATTTTTAGGATTATTAATTATCCCTGCCACTGTGACGTCTTTCAGTAGGACCTTGAGCAACTATCCAGGTGGTGGAAGTCCATCTGTCGATTAATCATATCAAGTCCGCATTTATGGGGTTGGGTAGGGGTATTAATGGGTGTGCGTATACCATGGTCGGCCACCCACTGCATCCCACCAGTTCCTTAAAGTATCTAGAAGTAGTTTTAGTCTGTGACCTGAAGTCTGCTGACAACACAAACATATAATACTCAAACGGATAAGACCTGCCTTGGGCTCTTAGATGCAGCTTCTTCAATTGCTCTAACACACACACATCTGTTCTCTTCCATGATAAGACCGGTGCTTGACTACGGCTCAAATACTTATTGTCCGATCAAAATAGGGAGTTGCAGAGACTGGAATGAGTCCAGCATCTAACTACCCAGCCCATCCCAAGTTTACAGTGTATGTCGTACGAAGACCGGTGTAGGAGATTAGAGTGGTGTGCTCTGTCGTAATGTCCGCTTCGAATCGATCTCATTAAGACGCATTGCACACTGCCCCTGGGCCACTTCCTTACGTTAAGACCGCTGCTGCGCGTGCACCCAGCAAACGGTATACACGGACACCTGTACAAACTGGAGGTGCCGGAGTTAAAGCGCATCACTCACTCTATATGCCTCCCGTGTCGGGTGGGGACATATTGAAACAGATTGCCGGAGACTAGTCAAGGCGTATTCGGTATTGAAATTTAATAGACTCGTTGAAGCTAGTTTTGCGGACAACGGCCATAGGGAGCATTTTTCACACGGATATGATGTAGTTCAGCTACAATATGCTACCACCGCAAAGTAATCAGCAACGTAATTCCGAGCATGTGCCCGATCCAAATACGATGAAGCGACCTATAATTTAAATATTCTCTCTCACTATCATCCGTATTCACTGTTCATCGGATGCATCAGGAACTGCGATTATCATAATGCTGCTTAAAAGCAACACAAATCATAACATGGCCGCTTAGGGCATGCTGAGCAGTACCTTGAAAGAGTTAAGGTCGTATAACCCTAATGGAGTCAAGAATACCCCACAATAGCAATCAGCTTCTCAGTCAACATATATTATCGTATTAGGCCTATTTCCGCTATTCAGCATTGCAATGTGTGCGTAATTGGTCAGCAGCATAGATCGTGTTCGCCTAATATTTGGACTGTGTTGCACAATTTATTGGGAAGAATGAATGGGATAAACCTAAAGTTTAAGAAGTAGCATTTTTGTCAATGCAACCTCACAACAGCAGTCATTAAAAGTTCCCATGTCCAACATAACCGAATGCCCAGGTAAGTACCGGCAACAATTTCTGAAATAACAAGGAAACTTTCGATCAGTAGGTCCAAATGAATTACAATAACGCAGTTTACAATATGAACAGCGCAACTGCTTGCTTTGGTACAATGTGCTCAGTAAAAATAATCATTATAATGCGTTGTGCTACATGATTATACTTGGTTTCTGCTGATCAAGTTGAAACCGACAAGATCGTAGAGCACATTTTGTTGTTAACACATTACTCAGTTCGCTAAATTTAAATGTCATTTCACTAACAATTTTCGTCATAATCTAGCCGCATAGTTAACCCTAACAAACTATAACGCAACATGTTTTTGATTTCTCCACCACTTTTGGTTTATTTCGCCAGGAGTTGCGGCACCGTTTACAATATATATTTTAGCATAGGTTTCCGCATTATATTGTGTTTTACAACGCATGAGCTAGCACTGTTGCATATTTTGAATATTTGCATCTAGCAGGAAAACAAAGATAATGTTCCCTGTCACTTACCAGTAATTCTATTTATAGCGCAGACAAAGGTAAAAATGGATACCTTCCGAAATTTTAACTGCTAGAAATCTGTGCGTCAAAGTAAAAAGCAACTGGATTGATCATCAATTGAATCATTTGGCTAAGGAGTACTAGGCCGGGTTTTCATTTGATAACTAACGCCATCATGATAAATATTCCCATCAGTTTAACAGCATAGCCTATGTTCATTTGAAGAAATAACTAACCTCAATAATGCAGAAATGTTTAAGGTTTGCTTTATGTTATTCCCAATGTTTTACCCAAATGCCTAATAAACCACTACATATTTATGGGGGAGCTCAATTATTTTTAGTGGATACACCCATTGTTCTTTTTAAGTACAGCTAGCTTCAGACTCATCTACCTGCTATATTGGTTTGATGCACCTGTCCTGCGGTGCAGTGAGAGGGGTCAAATTATTAGACGTCGCACAATGAAATACAGTGAATAATTGGCGGCAAAAGTATATATTAGTTGCTCAGAATAACCAATAAAGTAATAGGAATTTCGAAAGCAGCCCTGTATTTGGTAATCTTGCAACTGTTTTTGCTTGGAGCATGTGGCTAACAATTCGGGCGCCTTATTATTCGTGCCACAAGGCTTTGGAACTAATACAGTCTGATGTAATCAATCAAGTGGCTTTATTTAAGCGGACTAGCACACATTCGAACCCGATATTATTTAGGTAAGATAGTGCATTTGTAAAGGCGAAGATTAGATCCCACAGCCATGAGGTTAGGAAAGTTGCTATCTTAGTATGCAAAGCTATATCGCAATGAAAGCTGATCAAAACTACTGATTCATTCACTAAGAACCCCTATTGACATTTAAGTAATCATGCTGAACTCGATAATAATGCCCTATAAATATAGGACTAATTACTTTTAGGTCCTGTTATCTATCGTTGTAAGTTGGATATGATTTGCACAACCGGCAATATTTCAGGCAAAGCTAGGTAGGAAGGCAATCTTTCTGTGGATGTTGTTGCAGTAGCCGACAATGTTTATGTGCTCTTCTCAAAGAGGAATATGTTACCTCGCAAAGACCAGTATAGGACCAGTTTATTCCTTAGCCTTCATGAGAGAATTCACAAAACAATCAATTTAATACATTCAATATTGCCTTCAATTTAAGGACATCATACTTCAGGGTCTTACCAACGGTGTAAGTTAAAGATCTGCTGTCATGCTACATTTTAGTATGGCTATGCGCACAATGTCGTTTGAATATCAGCAAATAATTGAGACCATTCACACAGAATGCACCAGTTGTGGAGCGGTGTTTGACACATGCATTTTCACACAAAATTGCCTGAGTTGCCTAAACGAAATGTTATCCGTTAAAAGTGTTTGGGATATCCGACCCAAACTTTGGTGAGGTCGAATTCAGAAAATCCTGTCTAATTCTACCGTTTGTGGTAAAGCAAATCTTTCGGTGCGTTTGCGATTTGGGTAATGAAGAACGACTTAAACGATTTAGTTACTTTCACGTCGCATGCAGGCTGATCATCTAAAAGTTTGCAAAGGTTAATTTGGGCACATGCAAGGTGGTCTCTAGCCGACAAATGCAATCATCGAAACTCTGAAATATGGTCCACATCAGCTGTTGTAATTCAGCTGCCAAACCTCCGTGGGTGTCCACCAGTTAAAGTACGGAACACAGCACTGCCAGTTGGAAAAAAGGTAAAATATTTTCACTCATTGTGAGGCAATCATGCAGCGCAAAATCTCATCGGGCTGCAACAAATAGGAGAATAATTTGTGCACAAAAGTTGTTTTATCGCAAAGAAGACATTAAATAAATTAGTTGAAGAAGTCACATTATCCCAGTAAAGTGTAGTAAAGCACTACAGGGTCTGCTTCTGGGCGCCAGCAGATAGTCATAAACAATCTTCATTTGTTACATACAAGGAATACATTATTAGGTTTAAGCGCCAAACAAAACGATAAAAGCATTGAAGTGCGGGGGATGAGAAAAACATATCCAAGGTCAAAGTTATTAGGCACGTTTCGGTAGGGCATATAATAAAATTAATACGATAAAGAGAAGGTAAACATGGCCCTGAGCAAGGACGACGAGCAAATTCGTGAAACGCGTCATATTTTTTATAAGGTTCACTTCCACAACCTCAGGATTTGCGATGTTAGTTGCGCACTGAACCAGGGGATCAGCGACTTTCTTAATACACGAAAGTGGTAGGTACAGGTCGAGGATTATCTTACTGATTGGTGTATCTTCACAAATGGCGAATCTCAATATGCGGTGCTGGGAGGCAAATTGTCCGTGATCCACATCCAAGATCTACTTCATTTTCTCCGACCACCGCATGCCATGTTTGCGGACGAAGTGAAGATTTTGAGAACAATTCACCCTCCCGCCGACTGTGGCATAATTCAGCAAGACCTCAACCGCCTATTTACAAGGTATACAGAAGTTCTTCACTCCGCCAACCCAGCCAAGTCTGTATTTAAGCGCCTGGGGGAGGGTGCTGACGGCCGAACCTACACGCATTACGGTCAAACGCTATATCCCACACCCTCGGTGATTGACCAAGGTATGCTCCGTAGCTAAAATTTGAAGTCCGTGAACAACACGAACAGGCTATATCGTAACGTACTGCGCATGCTTTGGGCGCTTAAACGTAGCTTCGGCACATGCTCTGAATCGATTTCCACTCTCCGCTTATCTTCCACCAATAGACCAATGCTAGAGTACCGTTCGCTCACCTACATTCCGATTACCTGAGGCGAGGCACAAAAGATCGAACGGACACAACACGTTACTACCAGGCTCATCCTGATTTCATGTGGCTTGGGGTATGAAGACCGGTGCGAAAAAATTAAACGCTACACCTTGTCCTACCGTCGCATGCGAGTCGACCTGATTATGACCTACCGTATACCACATCTCGGTGACTTCTCAAAGCTAATGTCATTGCTGCACTTACGAAGGTCACGCAGCACACTCGGACACAGATGCAGACTTATGGTGCCGGATGTGAAACGTGTTCTCCAACCATTGTGCTACGTACGCAGAGTGGTAAATATTTGGAACAGTTTACCTGAATATGTGATTGAGGCAACATCTGTGCAGCAGTTCAAAAAGTTGTTAGCTTTATATTTTACCAATTTTCGATTCACAGAACGATTGCACAACTAAGATGATATGTCACATTTATGAGTCCTGTAATACCCTGCAACCCAGAGCAAGCTGGGTTCCTTTCAGGTCGGAGTTGCATCCATCAGGTATTTATATCCCCCAAATATTTGTATATCGTATGATAGTTTGTCAGCCAATGGAAATTATTGAGAATACCCGTAGCTCGAGATGTGGATGAGAGGGTCGATAATGTCACCGAGCTGGGTAATTTTTTTGCAGGCGTTTCATTGCCAAATTACGCAACATCCTCAGTGCGGCTATTAGGGTCTGATTCGCAGAGCCTCGGAAGCCACTGCCAGATACAAGTGAATATGGATGGGCTATTGTTTTGAATGTCATTTTTCGATTAGCTCACGTTGGTCGGTCGGTCAACTGGACGCGCCTTTGTCCTGTCGATCTGGTATTTATTGTTGTCATGGTATACATATCGTATACACCCTATAGTTCCAGGTGCTTGTTGTTTGAGTTCCGGCGCGAATGCCAAGCTACGATGAACTCACTCGATCTGCGGTTCTTCTATCTTTTAAGTATCTTTGCGATTCCCAGATCGAATTGATGGCTTTCGTCATCCATACGTACTGATATTGGTGACTTTTCATCATGGCGGCAGATGGCCAGACTGTGTTAATGCAGTCTTGTTGTAAGATTCCTCCCAGTTTTGCCAGCATAGTACTTGTTGCAATCTTTGCAGTAAATTTTTAAATCACACCTGAGGTTTCTTCTTTACTCAGGTGGTATTTTACCCTATAACGTTTACTCCGGACCGTTTCCGTTGCTTCATGTGCATGGTTGATCCCAAGAGGTATTAAAAACCACTCTGCCATTTCAGAAATCCCATGGATATAAGGAAGGACTATGGGTTTTCTTTTCATTGCGCTGGTGGAAGGGGGTCGTAGTTGATTCTTCAACATCAGGCAGCGTAGAGTAAAAGGTTTAGGGTACGGATTCCACTGAAACATGTGGTCTTTCTGTGCTTTTCTCAGTTACAGCGTTCTACCTTGTGTTTGGGCCCGTTTAAAATGTATCCTGAATCCGCTGTGTTAGTAAATGGCCTGGTGGTTCCTGCAATATTTTAAGAACTAAGCTGTTGGAGTCGCTTTCTATTGACTGTTGTTTTTAGGGGCCCGGATGCACGTCTTTTGACGAGCAAGTCTAAGAATAGCAGCTGGTCATTGTTCTCCTCCTCTTTGGTGAAATGGATGCTGCGGAAAATATTATTGATGATGCGATGCGTTTCTTGTATTTATAGCGCTTGATGATGACAAAGGTATCGTCTACGTAACGTACCCAACGTTTGGGCTCCCCATCGGCAGTGCCTGTTGTTCTAGGGCTTGCATCACTGCCTCGGCTATCAGTCCAGACATTGTTGAGCACATTGGCGTGCCCATTATCTCTTTGTACGTTCGCAAATTAAAATGAAGTGTGGTGAGACAGATATCAAGCAACTCTATCATTTTGGGACTCCAGTTCTGTTGTTCGTATTTGATGCCACGTGTCGTTCAAGTAGGGTCATCATTGCTTGTGTTGACAAATTCATGTCAATTGATGTGAATAACGCAGTGACATCAAAAGATACCATCTCCTCGTCACTTCCTTTTGTTATTCCTTTGGGTTTTCCATGGAATGGTTCTGCCGATTTGATTGAATGATCTGAGTCTGCGGTTAGATGTTTCAGCCGTTTTCAGTGTTCTTGAGACAGCTGGTAAATGGATCTGGCACTGGCTACGAGGCTCTGCGAATCAGACCCTAATAGCTGCAATTTGGATGTTGTCTAGCTTGGCAATGAAATCTCTGATCGTTTTCTTCATAGGCATACGAGTTGTGTTTGGCGCAATCGACAGAGCTGCTCTCTCTAGCTGTCTACTCTGAAGAGATTATCCGAGAACTATGGTACCCTACTTCAGGTTATTTACTCTTAAACCTCTGGTCGAGTGCGGTTTTACGGCAGTCTCACCATCTTAGCATCTCCATGGAGTGAGACAAGGTTGCCCAATATCCCCTTCTTGTCCAATTTTGCTATAGAATAAATTTTACAGAGTGCCCTAATGTACCCTAAACCCAGCGGCGTCAAACTGCTTCCGGGGGAGCGACTTTGCCATTTGTATTATGCAGACGAAATCGCCGCAATCTTCGATTTCTCACAGATATCCTAATAAGCCCTGTGCAGATTGGAGGTGTCTGTACCCCCCCAGTATAATATGATCTACACACCAACAAATTAAAAGGTGTTCCTGCACGACTGTCTAGGCGCGGCTCCTACGCTTACCCTTCTAGGTCATTCATTGGAAAGGGTGTACAAGTTTGCTTTCATCTGTAGCTACCTCAGCGCTAATGGTTTAACGCATGCGGTATATTTGCTCGTCTTCAAGGCTCTAGCATTTTGCCTATCTTTACCATCTCTGGCGCGGCGTCTAACTCTGAAGCGCCGCGTTTAGAATGCCACAGTGAAAGCGGTTCTGTTCTATGGCTGCGAAACTTCACCTGTTCGCGCTAAGGTTTTGAGAGCCTGTCTGTTTTTGAGCACCGCTGCTTTCGGAGCATTGCTGGTGCACAATGGCCACATCACACTAATAATAAGCATATTCGACGGAGAATTTCAGACCAATCATAGTTTGCTTGCTACTGAGAAGCGTAATTTTTCTGTGCAGACCTCAATCGCTTAAGCATGATTTTCGCATGCCTAATAATTGCTTACCTAGACACGATCTCTGAGCGCGCACAGAATTCGGCTGGAAATGGAAGCAAGTTGCCAAACTTATGACTTGGGCCAGGAGTATGAAGGAGCTAAGGTCAAAGTTAGCCGTGAGAAACGCTGTCGGCTCCCTGGCTTGAGTGTGAGGGGTTCGGAAGAAGCATGGATAAAAGCATTTACGGATATGGTAAGAAATTATGCGGAATGACGGAATTGTTATGACTCTCTATTCCCGTGAACACCATGTTTAACTTTTTTCTCCTCATGTTTATTGTATTTTTCACACGTCTTGGCATTATGACTATCGTACTATTTGCAGTGTTGAATGATTGCATCGTATATACATCTTCGTACAACTTACTGGCCGTAGGGGACTGTTAAAACTGTTTGGTAGAAAAAGCATGCTCAGTTTCTGACAATTGCCCTTCATAACGCCATCATTGAATAACTTAGCCAAACTCAAACCACCAAGAGTAGTATCTGTGACTAGATTGCATTCATAACAGATTTTATGACCACTGAACACCTGCGTTTTTACCGTTAGAACATTCGTGGCAGCAAAGGACTGTCACGACCTATGACTTTGATACAGCAGGACCGATTATTCGCCTACTCCCGGTAAGATACAATTGAGTAGGAGGTGGCTGGCCCAAAAACACTGGCTAACTGTGCGAGATCCATGTACAGCCTTTCCTTTATTCCTTCAAAAGGCAGCGATTTTAAAAACCCAACCATACAATTTCCTTGAATATATATGTTATCATCTCCATCGCATCTGATTGACAATTACATTTTTCGCCTTATGTCTCCTTAGGGAGCTCTACGTTTGCAGCGCCCAGCAACACAGCTCGGATATCTAGTGAATGGACGCGACCAAGCGCTTTTAGCGGATAGCATAGCTTTGGACGTACATTATAAGGCATAAGTTAAGTCACGGTTGTGATGAAGTCATCAAGGATACTTTTATTCCTCTGAGATGAACAACCTTAAAGACAACGATTTATAATTATTAAGAATCTAATCTAACTGAAAAGGAAATGCTTCACTACTTTCTTGACCAAATTTTTAGTAAAAGTTAACACCAAAGCACCGCACTATTTAATTTCGGGCGAATTACTACGCGTACCACACAACACGCAAACATTAATCTCATCATGAATAGCTAAGAATGTTGAGATTGCAAATTCACTAATATACCTACTTGCGCTTTAAAACGCACACACCACTTGGACACTCCGGCACATGATTGGGAATTGGCTGCCATGAACCCTCAATTTATTATATCGAAAATTTCCTACTCGTGGGTATATCAACATATTCGCCATAACAGTTTTTAAATGCTATGTCGTACATAGCTACTGCTAGTGTACGTCGTGTCATTTCGGGGGGCAATCCTGTTCGCTACAACGTTTGTAACTTGAGTAGCAGTAAAGTATAAGACGTATCATATAGCAGCTAGCTTTCAAATAATGAAGGTTTAAAACTGTCCGCCGTTGCCCATTGGAATAAGGTGATGAATGGCGGTGCAAGCCGCTGGTGGTCATGGTTTCGAATCATGATAGATCCGATGGATGCGCACAACTGATGATACACAACTAACTGAATATACATTCTAGTGCTTTTCCGGGCACGTGGAGGACTATCTGATTTAGAACTGGCTGTAACGAACCCTCAAGTAATTATATCGAAACTCCCCTACTCTTGAGCATAATTCATCTTTGGCTTATTAGCAGGGTAGAGCCAGTTTGACAAACGCGTCCTTCTGCACACACAAACTAGCGGCAAGCTATTTGATCCCGACAGCCTCAGCGTATTGCAGGGCATGAGTGTTGTGTGATGCATATCTCACACTGAACACACGCGTAGGGTCAACAGTGTTTGTCTGTCAGGAGAGGGCGGACGATGAGTGACGCAGACAAATTGAACGGTTGACCATATGCGCTCCTTGGCTGCGTACCTTGGGTAGTGGACGGGGTTAGGTTCAAAACGTGATTACTGACACATTTTGGGATATGCTCGGCGTGTTCTGTACTTGAAAATACGCATAGATATTTATCTAGAAATGAATCGTGTTGTGCTTTGATTTTAACGATTTTACTGAAGAGTAAGTGATAACTAAATGCAAGAAACTCGGGGATTCTTTATGCATCAACAATATGCACATTTTCTGTCGTACGAATCTATAACAACACCATCGTCTAGCGCTAGGAATAGATGTATATACTCATCAAAAGGCTAAATATGTTAGGATGTGATTCAAACTAAACTAACTTGCATAGCAACTATTATCTCTGCTAGTCTCGGCGTTTGTTAGACTTGAGATATATCTCATTCCGGTCACATCAACTTTAGTTAGAAATGGTGAAAACGTGTGCACACTGGTTAATTTTAGAAGATATTTATAAAAAACTAACAAAACCATAAATAGATTATGCGCAAGGACACTATCTGCTAATAAAAATGACTAATATTGAGTCCTAAACATTAGTAATTTAAAAACCTATTTTTTGCATACAGCCGATGTTAACCAGACTAGAATTATGAGGGAACAAAAGACATACACATCCGACTAGCTGATTCGGGCTTTAGCTTTAATAACGCAACCATTACCAGCAACAACCTAGCTCTGTGGCATGTTAGCCTGCTAAATGGTGCTAGTTGACTTGGATAAGATTACGGTTTAACTCAACTGACATTTACAGGCTGAAATGAAAACATCAAAAGCAGTACGCCTCTTACTAACCAACCATCCACTCCTGACAGCAAACATGCCATTGGTGAATGTGGGCTGGGATAATGTCAGGGCGCCCAGACCTAGACAGGACAGCGATTAGATTCCTCAACCAAAGCCTTTGGCTCAAAAGCCTGTCCGCAAGGCAGCGCGGTGGCAGTGATTTAGTTTTACAGAAGTGGACGCCATCCCATTTCAAACCCCCAAACTGGAGGACCAGGAGACTGAATTTGTCTGACCTCTCACCATTGACCAACCTGGTAGGAGTAGCTCTCAAGATGCTCGGAGGCATCACCCAGTATAGCTCAATTGGTCAATGAGGTACGCAAACCGCCGCACCACGTTAATGCCCAGTCTCGTTGCGACGGACATTTTCTTCAAACATAAACTTTACCCTGCATCGGCCGTCGCGCAAATTTTCAAGGGTCGCCTTCTCTGCTGCATACAGCAGGGCGGATAAGCAAAAACATGCTACTGCTGGCGCCTCCCTTCTTTCTTTTCCACCTTTTTCTCTTACTCCCATCTCTGCCCCTATTACTAACCTTCCTTCTATAATTCGCAGCTTAATTGACAGCAGCCGAAGTGCTACTGGAGTAGTATCGTCTGCGGCCACCATCCCACAGCACCTATCGGACGCCTATCAGCAAAAGTCCCTTATAAGTCCACGCTGTCCCGTTTCCATGGCGACATTCAACGTCCGCACTCTAAGACAAACAGGTCAGCAGGCTGCAGTCGCCCGCACCTTAGACACACTGGGTGTTGATGTGTGTTGTGTGTCCGAAACTAGGATTAATGACCCTAACGGGGTTATTGAATTGACTGCACCCGGCTAATCCTCTCGTTATTGGTTGCACGCATCCGGAGACGCTGATGCGGCACTCACGGGTCAAGTTGTTGTAGGTATCATTCTCAGCTCCAATGCTGAGTCATCGACGGTTGATTGGATTCCGGTGAACAGCCGTTTACGTGTAGTCCGTTTGGCGTATCAACTGAGGTGAATTCGCGAAGTAAAACAACACGCTGTTTGTTTGTGATTTCTGCTTATGCTCCCACCGACTGCAGTTCTAATGCAGTCAAGGACACTTTCTATCACGAACTGAACATGTTGCAACGCAGTGCTACTAGTTCAGATATTATAGTAATTGCAGGGGATATGAACGCACAAGTAGGGCGTCTGAGCTGTTCAGAAGCTCAGCTGGGTTGTAAGTATGGAATAAACGCCCAACGGACTGACAACGGCGAGCGTCTGCTGCAATTGTGTGTGTTCCTTAATCCCGCAGGCCGAGTAGGCTCAAACTTTGGTTCTATGCAACCAGCATGGAGCAGACTACGGCCTAGCCACCGCCCTATGTGCGCCTATTAAGCACGCTTCCTAACTAAGGTTCTCCTGATTGCTGTTGCTATGAATGTTGAAGGCGCACTGGTCGACTTCGCTAACGAGATGTTTCTGCCATCCGCATGAAGCCCTGTCATCTTCCTTTGGGTTAACACTGGATATTAGATGTGTCAATGGAGCTGTTATTAATGCACTGCAAGCCCCCATGGTAACTTATTAGACACAGGAGTCCTGTGCCTATACCCTTGGATGCTGCAGAATGGGAAACTTCCGGAATGAGGTGACTGAAGCGTTTCACAAAAGAGATAGTTTGAAATATTATACGGGTGACAAATTACATGGGCTCTTGTGCGTTGCATCTGAGTCCAAGCATAAGAGTTTATAAGAGAGAGACCGAGAAGTTGGGGCGATAAAAGCGTGAAATTATTATTATATAAAAATATATAAAACTACACACATAATAAATAATATTATCCCTTATGAATCGAATTTTAGAAGGGCAAATGCAATTTTGCAGGAGAGCGAAATTAACAAAGCCCTATGCAGATAATGGAAAATCCAAGCGTGCAGGATCACATGTAAGACAAGTAAGCAGACCTGTAAGCGTAGTAATTTCATTTGTTCCATACTGTTGTAAGCTGGACGAGAAGAGGCTAAATATTATACTGTAGTTCAGTATATTTTCTCAGTGCTAATTCCATTATTACAAAGCTTTTTCATAAGTTCACACTTGGATCATACATTCGAATGCACTTGAATTGCATAAAATATGTACTGATTTAGCTATTTCGCATTATCCGTAGAATAGCTTCTGGATCCATGGTAGACGTTTGCAAATCATGGTGATACCTAAACATAACGTCTACCCAGTGTGATCAGGTTGAGGTTTGACCAATTTAAACTAACACCTTCTCCAATCAATTCTCGTGATTCACCTTTGTATGTGATGTGTAGATGCTCTCGGAGCAGTGACAGCAAGTAAGCTACAAGACGGCCAGGTGCGATTTAATGCGCCACCTTAGCACTAAGCCCAAATGCGCTAACGTACTATTTTCTTCACCCTATTAAAATATGGTGTGCTTTTTATATCTAGCTGTGGCAGTAAATTCGCACATAGTTCCATCCCTGCTACTATTATTTCAAAGCCTATTTATCAACAGCATCATTGCTATTCTTGTTAAAAAGCAAGGGATATTCTTATATCATCATATTATCAATGTTTTACATTTCTCGTGAATCACTTTTGAAATATGGTTTACACGCGTTTTAACTCTTGTCCATAATGATAAATAGGTGTTTTGCATTACTCCTTTAAATGTAGTATGGTGAATTGTTGTAGTACCTGAAGCCTATTTAAGTCATATGGGTACTCCGTGGTTGATCGCGCTAAAGTGTCAGTTAAAAGCAACAATTTGATTAATTTGCCACCTGAGTTGTAAAACACTTGCATCCGATATAGTCACCGAAGTCGGTGGGACTGGGACTGGGGAACTGGAAGATAGTTGAAACAACACACTTAGCAGTCAACCCCTAAATGACGCGGCTTAAGGGATTGATTTTGCACACACTCACCCTGTGATTTTAAGTCAGTTGACGTCACAAACGATCCACGTACTAACAAACTGCACGCGCTTTAGGCCCAGCGCATTATAGGTCATTCTCCTCATCAACTAAGGTCAAAACCGGGGCTAATGTACGCTTGTCTATTTGCTGAAAAACCACCCGGAGTTAGGTGCAATACGCGCCACTGGTTTTAGGACTCAAGTTCACAGTTTTGCCAACGAGGATTATTTTGGCCACTTTGCTTGGTGCGAATCGCATTCAGAATAGTCTACTGCATTTCACAGTTGGGTGAGTTGCACCATGATGATTTCAACGTTGTATCAAACACACCAAGCAGTGCATGTCGACACTAACATAAGCCATAGTGCAGAAGTGAATTCAGTTGCTATCCCGCTATGCCTTAACTGATGCACACCGAATGTTGGTAACCATATGTAATATCACGTACTGCAGGCCGGCCTCAGTTCATGGCGATTCATGGACCCATATTTCATAAATGTTGGAAATAACCAACCTTCACTTCTTAGCGAAGGAAATCCCGTAATGTAAATTACATGGTATTTTGCACAACAAATATGTATGTATAGATATATATATATATACACAATAAACGTTAAACAACAAAATAAGATTTGTGCATTATCAAATAACTAACGGATGTTTTTAAACTTTAGTCAAAATTCGAAGAAATGGTATATTTATTTATTCTGCTTTCAAAAATCGTACTAGGAATTCCTTTGACGTACAATTTCGTCCCAATCTTCTGTCAACTTCGTGTACTGAATTTCTCACACCTCTTACAGAACTTAGTAAAGCCTATTAAATCCAAACCTGTGTTAACTTGACAAGAGGAAAAAACTAAGGACAATAAAAGAATAATAAAATGAAATAATTATAACAAATATTAAGCTTTTTCCTTATAAATTTGTTTCAGCTAACCAACCTAAAGTACGGTGCCAATAACTATTTTGTCCTTTGAGAAGTATTATATTTAAGGCTAGTTTGTTTTCTTTGCAGGAACGGAATTTTTAATCAATTTTCTCTCTTTCAAATTTTGCCTTGCCCACTACACTGCAGTAATATGTTAATGAGAGAGTTCAGATTTATTGGAATTTCCTTAACCAGACCTTTAGGATGATCCCCGATTTTCTTGGCTGTGAGTACTTCTGGACTCTCACATCTGCGGTCAGTTTTTGCACGGCTTTCTACCAAAATTGTAGAAGACAATAGATATGGGGACGTGACGGATTGCGGTGCAGAAGAAGCGAATTGTGCATAAAACGGTTGCGTAAAAGTCACTCCGCTTAGTAGTGCATACCCGCTTGCATATATTAATCATGTCGTTCATTCCCTGCTCTTTTTCTGCGGTTAACCAGTTACACTTATAGACTAGTCTAAGGATACGCATAGTGAATAGGATGGTCAAGTACGCAGCACAGAACCAAATAACATTCTGTGAGCTAGTTCGCATTGGTACCAGTTGTTAGGACAAATTTGCACAATTCAAATAATATCACCGTGGGCAATGCGAGCAAGCCAAACGTATTTGAACTAACCGATAACATTCACCTAACCCACGAATGCTTTTTGCTTGGAGCCTTTTCGGATTTGTATTTCTGCAATGTAAACTGGTGTTGCAACCTGACCCAGCGGGTTGCTTAATGTTATGTAATATTCCAGCGCACCTCAGCCAGCCAAGCGTTGGGGTTGCAAGGCTGAACCTGAATGCTGTCCTTCAAGCTAGTGTTCGGACTGACAAAGTTAGATTACCGTTGAACAAATACAAGATGGTGGAAAAGACGGCAGTTGGGCTAATCAATGAGATCTCCCAACTTAGAGTTGATCCAACAATTTGCACAGTTAGAAATATACATCAAAATAAAAATATTGATGCAGAATTCACACAGAACTAACACGTATGATAATAAATTATGCCTATTCTGATGTCAAAAGGAAGTTGCGAAGAAATTCCTTTTCTATAAATCTCATCAGACGAGTACGATTAGCACTTCATAATTATTTGTGCAGTAGCTATTGCTAGACATACGAACCAAAGTCGTGAATGCTGCGGACGGAGGAGCGGTAGTAATCTATGTCTACTTGAACCCGCTACCCTTGACAACTATGCAAGAAGCCCCGTGACCAGACTTGGGCCACGGTAGTGTTAAAATCTGCATGAATACACGCTGTTTACACCGTTCTGGCTTTAGTTGCTTGCTCACAATTGCTTCTGCTGTGGTAAGTAGGTGATGTCTGTGACCTTTAGTGCAGCGATTTGCTGTTATATACAAAATTCTGAAGACCTCTTTAGTTTGTATGTTATGTCCACTATCTACCAGGTATTTTAGGATGGAGCTGTGGACATTTCTGGTGGTACCACACTGTAAAGAGGCAAAGCAGTGTTCCGCTATCCGCTTTGTGTGTGTCCGAGATATCTTGCATCACAGGTTAAAGTGAACTGGTGTATCACCTTAAGGTTCGGAATGAGACGGAATTCTGTGTTTTGGGCGGTTGGTCATGAGCGGGACGGCTTCGGCCTGAATGCGGACTCTGGCGGCAGAGCAACTTTGATGTAACGCGGAATTCAATTTCCTACTCAAGAGTTTGAAGTGTATGTCTCATGTATGGGGCATTTCGAGGAAAACGTCTCTCCTTCTCAAGGTTATTTTCTGCCCAGGCTCAGCTCGGAGCTGGGGATGCTTTTTGATGAAAGCAGTTTGGTACCCGTTGCTTTCTAATGTCTTTAGTGTGAAATTCTTCCCCGCTTTCAGTGCCTCAGTTTTGCAAATCCTTGCAGCCCGTAAGGTACCATGTTCCTTTTGCACGCTATCGATAGGAAAATGTGGCACTGCGTGTGCTGTATTACCCAAGTTGGCTTGCGCAAAAGCTTTCTTTCAAGCGATTCGTCCTTTCGTCGTCGGAGCAAAGCAGCAAAAGAGGCAGCTTGCTGTCCGCTTCAATCTCGCAAGTGAATTGCAAAGGTGGGTGCCCGTTGTTAAATTGATTCAACAGGTGAACATGATCAGCATGAAATTCGCAACCAATAAACGTATCATCCATGTATCCTTTGTAATAATCAAAGGATGTAATTAGGTGTTTGATAGGTCAGCGTTCACAGTTGCGCGAAAAATGTCTGCAAGCAGTGGTCCGAGGGGTGCTCCCATCGCAAATCTGTATAACACGATAATCCTGAAGCGAAACTAGGAGCCAACACAGTAATCCAAACATCCGCGACGTCCGTGGGTACAGACAGTATATGAACCATTCCATTGATGAAATGGCGATAACAGTACAGCTACTGCTTAATCGACGGAAGTCAAAACTGTCATTGAATATTCATACCAGAATGAACGGATGGGTCAACTGAACGAGCAAGCGAGTTAATGGGATATGGGCGCAATGCATTTGCTTGCTAGACATCGATTAAAGAAAAGCTGTGTCAGTTAATCACCGTTTGTTTAACAGTGTTGAAAGAAGAAACTCATCCCCTCAAAAGTTTAGTTAGTTACGGACCTGTGGGTGTAACCAATATCGAGGAGTTCGGCTTGCCATACGTGCCATAATCTTCGCTGCCTTGACTTTGCCGAAGAAGCGCTTGTCCTTTAAGGACTGACTTATGAAACTAAATCCCTCGGAGAATTCTTGGTGCATCTAATTACTGTAAGATTTTGTGACTGGAGAAGCGCGTCAAGTTGACTGGCTTAGTCACACACACTATTATATGACATATAAAAACCAGCTGTTTCACATCACCGAATATTTTCCGTTCAAGGGAATTAGACATCGATTCCGGAAGATTGATGCTGATTATCGAGGACACACTATGTGGAGCTCGGGGCGTGATCAATATCCAAGCTCGTCTGCATGGCACCGATAGTGGTCTTGTAAGTATAGCTTTCCACTCTCCATTTAATTTGGGCCCAATGAGCAGCAAATTTGTTTTTCTATCTCCCTGCGTCCTAGCGGTTGGAAAAGGCCCTGGCCTTATAATTCTGATCGAACTGTCAGTGGTTGGTTTAGGCGTAGTTTGACAACGGTTGTTATATATGTTTAAACCTACAGGTGACGCATTTTTGATGCACTGCCCAGCCTTCTTCATCAATATTTGGAGCGTAGCCTATTGCAAATGATGGCGTTTTACCTCTGCCGCACATTCCTCACATGAATCAATTTGGATATTCCTGACTTGTTCAATTATTGCCAACACTATTCGAGTTGCTGCGATAGTTCATGTATTATCTTTAGCAGTGAGATGACCAAACATACTGCATAGAAGCAAAGAGAACCTGGTCTACTACTGTGCACCTTCAAAGGTTTTACTGTAAGCATAGAACAATGAAATTGAAAATCTTTTAGGAGAACGCAACACCGGATTATTGTTCGCAATTATTTTGGTATGAAAGAATTTCGATTAGTATAAAGAAGCCTTTGCATCGAACAATGCATTTTCAGCCAATGACCCAGCTTTTATGGTTGTCTGCGGGTCGCCTCCGCGCAGGACTGGCTGGATTTTTAAGGTCAACACGAGGCAGGTTTAGCAGGCACATCGTTCGCTCGATAAACAAACCGGCTGAGAGACACGTACAAAAGTAATCGCTACCTACTTTGCTTAATAGTCGACATGGGACTAATGAATCGTTGGATGGATCGGGGTGTTAACATTCGTTTGCGACTATAAAGTTGCTAATGATTCGGAAACTTCTTTGATTTTCTTCTGCGGGAACAATACGAAAGCAGTGATGTGAATATAAAAGGTGATCCACGCAACATAGATCTTAATAATGGGGTGCATTAGATAGCAATATTAAATCAGGGTAGAATCCGTGAAAAAATATTGGTGTGATGGGAGGTGTGTCCGTAAGTCGAGCTCGATTCTGAATCCGGAGATAGGTCAACAGTACCCAGATGAAAGCGTATGAAGTTGGTTGTAAAGTACAGCGGGAAGCAATGTTGTCAGCTTGTCTTTTCCTTTTTATTTACCAATCGCGAAGCGCTCTTCCGACTAGTACAAATTCTGCTCAATTGTTCAATATTAAAATACGATTCGCAGATGTTACAAAACAACTGAATTATGTGATATATTCTACATCCACCCATGCATTTATACTGGTAGACATGCTCAACAGGTCCCGTAGAAATGATATGTTGAAAATTGAAATTATTGCAAAATATAAGAATAACTATGTTCACAATAGTTGCCTTCCATCCCGCATATGTAACAAAAAATACAAAGTTGCTGTATGTTCCTTAGGAATGACATTAGTGAACAGTGTGCTGCCACCTGATGAACGCATACACGAGATGAAACAGGTGAAACTGTTTAGTAAATGGACCGGTAGGGTAATATCTAACAGACACTTGAGTTTGGACATGAGCATTGAATCATGTCATATGGTGCGGAGAAATGAGTGATCGGTCAACAGGGGTTTAGAAGCCTATTAACTTTGAAACACAGATTACAGAATCCGATAGGATATTCCATGCTATGTGGAAACCCGCGGTAAGGAAATTCCGATGGATTTCCCTTCCACTACCAGTTTGAACTTTTGGCCACTCAAATGACTGTTATGAATGAACTCAAGCAAATGGTGTTATGTGAAGTTGGGATCTTACAAAATCTGTCATAATGAACTCCCCACGCAATTGCTGATGTTGTCCGCCAGCGACCTCGAGCACTCGAAGCCTTCGTTCATTCGACAAATTATACAGACCTTAGACATTCTTGGTTGGCTGGTGTCGGATATTTCCAAGGCAGTGAAATCTCTCCAGTGTCATACATGCCAGACCTCTATTTCATATGTGGACATACGTAAGAGTCGAAAAGCTGTTGAAAGAACGAATGCTCGAATGGCTTGAAAAGACTCTACAGGACGCCTACTTCATGGATGCTCATCCTTCAAGCAGTTCCAGCCGGCATTTAAAATCCAAAATCTGCATGGACAAAAACGCCTAAATCCTTTCCGCTAGAAGACGTTAGAAGATCTTCATTGTTGGTTTGTATGAGTACACTACCGGAGTACGTAATAGCAGCACTCTAAATTGGTCCACCTTGAATCGAAATAGATGCTGGATTGACCAAGTGTAAATGTTATCCAGGTCAGCTGGTGTATTGAGCGCCCTTTACACGTTTATGTCATAAGGTTAAAAGAGGCAATTGTTGTTTACGAAGCGTTTGACATCGTTGATGTACGTCAAAATTAACCGCAGTCCTTTCGCAATCCCAATGGTAATCTGCATTCAACATATTTGGGATTTATTAAGGATTCGCGCGCCCTCAACTACAAATGACGGTGTAGGAGAAAGCCTCTGATCCGCACTAGAAGAGGATAGCAAATATCATGTTTCTGTTGTTTAAAGAGCAAAATATCAAATTCAACCTGGTCCTATGCCATTCCTTAAAGCGTCGGTCCAGCAGGATAATGCCAGTGTTCTATTTGTAGTGCATAACATACTTCGTCGGAAACCATGCTGTTCTAGTGCATGGTAGTTAAATACTTCCAAGTAAGTCATTAGCGTACCCGGAATGAAATATTCCATGACAATTGAAATAATTGGTAGTAACATTAGGGGACGAACGAATACCTCCATTGTGAATCGGAATAATCGATCCGTGTTTCCACACATGGGGCACTGACATTTCTTCAAAACAGTGTTGGAAACGTAGAACCAAAACTCAGCTGAACTCTCTTCTACCTCTCCCAGGGACTTCGGGTGTACATCACCAGCACTAGGAGTGCTGTACTTACGTATACCTAACAGCCTTTTAATACAGCCTCTGTCTTGAAAGATATATGAATGTGTTTTGGT
Source organism: Dicrocoelium dendriticum (assembly GCA_944474145.2). Classification (NCBI taxonomy): domain Eukaryota; kingdom Metazoa; phylum Platyhelminthes; class Trematoda; order Plagiorchiida; family Dicrocoeliidae; genus Dicrocoelium; species Dicrocoelium dendriticum. The sequence continues at coordinate 161,570,086 of OX104063.1, read as the reverse complement.
GCTGAGACAACCATTAACATAGGACTGGTGGCCAGTGATCGGACTGAAATATTGCGGTCTATTGCAGGCACAGTTTATTGGAAGCAAATTTCGGTGTCCTTGTCTACCCGTCCGCTGCTTGGAGAGGGGAAATACCCCGTTTCACCTTACCTACAGTGTTTACATGTTGATACAGAAACTTGTGGTCTGAAGTAGTAGCGCATGGCCAATTTCTGCTGGTATGTCATTCAATCCTCCCGAAGTAGCAGAATAGAGTGCTTACGTTGGGTCGCATAGGAAATCCAGGTACCGGCGCTCGGAGAGATTTTGCATATAAGTCGGGATATCGCACTATTATACATATTCGTGTCATGCTTCGCACACAAGAGGCCATGTATGCCAGATAGACAGAGTTACCAGCTGATGTTTTGGCAAACATATGGTTAAACTGGCTGAAATACAGTTGTGGTGAGCTAGGTGATGAAATCTGTGCCAGAAAGGTGCAGTTGGTTGTATCAAAATAGTCTGACTGGTATGTTATACCAAATAATCTTTTAGGTTGCCTTGGCGAAATTCACTGTATATTCTGTATAACAGCTGTATTCGAAAAATAGGGTTAATGGTTCAAATGAACAAAGCCAAGTGACTGGATGTAATCAATACCGAGAAGTGTCGCAAGCTCTTCCTTCACGACCGTGAATTTCAATTGTTGTGAAGAGCCGTCTTCGGGATCGATCAATTTGATGGCGACCAAACTATTCAACTGTAGTGTGGAACCGTTCCATATGCGCAGAGCTCACTGAGCAGGTCTTTCACAAATTTCTGAGCACCGCTTCGAAGGTATCATGTTGATAGTTTCACCCGTGCCCTAACGGAAGTGTACAATTTGGTCGCAAAGCAATAAACTTGCGTGGACACACTTATTTGTTCCCGTCCGCGACACCTTGGTGATTGGGCGTTAATAATTAGAGGGTGTTGTGTCACCATTAAGTGCAATCACTTTGGAAGTCTGAAAGCATCGAGCGAATTTAAGTAGTTTGCCACATTTGGTATAGATTCAACCACAATCCAGATATTGAGCACGATCATTTGGATTTCGCGCGGCGGAGAATTTGCAGCTTTGTGTGTTTTAGTAAAAAGCTTCGCAAGTTTGTCATTTATCTGTTTAAGGTACATAGTTCTGCATCAGATGGCAACCACATTCGCTAGGTGCATAGTGTAGCTGACAATTCACTGAAGCATATCTGAAGCAATGAATCATTATCTGAGAGAGAAATGCCTTCGACGCAACAGTCGCTTGGTGATGATTACATCATTAACCCCCTGCACGATTCTATCTCGGATGAGAATGTCACCCGTACAATTGCAAATAATTAAAGAAACAAGCCTGTATCCTCAGTTTCGTAACAGTTCTGGACAGAAGCGTTCCGGCGCCTGTTGCAAGTAAAAAGTGAAAGCGTTGATACGCGTCGTTAGGGTGGCCTTCGCAGAAATCGCCGAATTTTCGCATGACTGTTTCGGGATAAAATAAAGATTAATAAATATTTCATTTTTGACAGATCAAGGCAGATCCTATGGGCTCGATCACAATAGTGCAATATTGTCCGTGATGAAAGATTAAGCAGGACCAAAAGCAGGAGTAATACAGATGTAGTCAGTAGTGTTGGCCCACATGGCCCAAAGATTAAATGAAGTCTATCGTCGCAGAGGGCGAGACGTAAAGGTAAGAATTATAGAGATCACTTGGGTTTAGCATTCCGGTGAGGAACTGGACCAATGAGGTTGTGTACACAATGCGAATCAGGTGAGTGAAGCATGAGAAAAAGCTGTCGAAGTTTTAAGCATAGTAGCATGTCATTGATCAGTTATGTAGGCGAAGTCGTATGAGAGCAGATATAAACACAGAACTTGGGAAAAGTGGAATCGGTCAACTTGCCAATGCGTAGTGGAGGCAGTGACTTTATTGGGTGGCGAGTCACATCCGCCACGTCGCAGTGTTGTTAAACAGATATCTGTGGCTTTTTATAAGGGGAAAGCTTACAAGGCTAAAACCCACCAAATCCTGGATTCCTGCCGACCGGTTATATGTTAATGACAAGGTTGCATCTAACCCATTGTCCTCGCGGTTTTTCGCCGTAATGTATTGCGAATTTATTTCAGTTAGATGTGTGGTTGGCTCCTTCAGATTCGAGCGCGAGTGATTGGAGCTTGTGAAGTCGGACGACTTAGGTAACTTGTGTTTATTAGCTTAGCTTTCCGGATTCATTTAAGGTGTCAGGATTGAGAAGTGTAGATGATTTCAATGATCTGCTTTGATTCTGTGGCCAGATGAGCATCGCAGTTATGTCCTCCGAGGTATTTCACATAGATAATCATATCCCATAGAAGAGGGAATAAAGGAATGCCAGATATGGGAGATAAGCTGGGTATTCATCATGTTCATAGTGTATCGATTTCAGGACGGCGTGCTTCATCTCAGATAGAATGACGAAGCTTCAACAGGCTATACGCCATCTGTTGCTCATTAAGACGTACCAGTAGGCAGAGATCGTTTCACTTGCTTTCCTGATTCACATATAGCGGGGCAGTTTGTGTTCTTCCGTGTGCAACTGCCAGATGTTTGTATGGGTGGCTGCGCCCCGAGCAGCAGCTGAGCACCGTGACGTATTTTCATCAACTGTGCATCGGATGCAGCAGGTAGACTAAACGAGGACAGTTGTCTACTTAGATTTACTCTCGGACGGGCAATTTTACAAGCCGTTTACCAAGTAACTGCAATGCCGTCCTGTGAGATTAGTTTCCCGCGGGTATTCAGGTCTGAAATATCAGCTATTAGACATTGAATAAATAACGCTTCTTCGGATTTCGACGGATTAGTTTCATTGTATATATCCATTAGTAGTGGCCTGGGGTATAACAGCAATAGACTCATTTACACATTATTCTGGGTTTAGGCACAATGTGTTTATATAGCACCTGAAGATTAACACGCTTTGTCGGACACCGCAGAAAGCACTGAACGCAACCAGAGCACTGGCTGTGGTTGCAAAAACGTCGAAGGATCGCTGGCCTCTATCACAAAAGAACTGTTGTAGTACATTCACTTGTATTTCACTGTAAGAAAAACTGGCGGATTCAAATTTGGTGGTTACTCAGGTAATCATAAAAGGTTTTGGCCATCTATTCCAAATGGCCATATATTGCTTTTTTGTATAACATGAACAGAATTACGTGGGTGTATTCACATTGGATATATTAATCCCTGTCACCGAATGATACATATTTGTCACGGTACTTAATGCAAGCGAGCGCATGCTCAACGCGACCAGAATCCTAGGTATCGAAAACAAGTCTGGACAGAACACTGTACAATCAAAGAATGAAAGGGCGGTTCGAAATGCACTCACTGGCGGCGCGGTGAGCTTGGTGTGTGTGTGCGCGTGTGTGAAATATCATCCATCTGAGTGGATTTGGGCCTGTCCTTCGTTGCGCATGTGACGTGGCATGTTATGTGTGTGTATTTATGTCCACCCATGACAGTCCGGCAGCTAGTCTTTTTTACGGACTTGCCAACTCTCGATATGGACTTTATCTGTTATTGAGCACACTTGCACCTACGGTATGCAACCCATCTTTTGCATTCTCGATTGCTACTGGTTTTAGTGCACTGTTTTCTGAATCTTTGTTGGTTTTATATTACGTTGTGGATGATGTCATTTCCTCGAGGACCACGAATGGCTGAGGTTCTCTAGCTGCTGTCTTGAGTCGTAGCGCCGTACTATTTTATTGCGTAGTAGATACCAGCGGTGTATTAATTTTAGTGCCATCTGTTGTGAATGTTAGTTTTGTTTTCGTTCCACCAAGTGGGGTGACACGGGTAACCGTATACTCGACTGAAGTATAACGCCACCAACAGCAGGAGCTGTACGGATGTACAAACATTACTCCGCGTCATGAGCATTAGCTCTTTGGTCGCTAGATGCCGGTAGAATGGGCAGGGAATAAACGAAGATGATGCTTTTGCAATTCGACGCGTGGTAGAAGTTTGGATTATTTTGTTCCCATGGTACTCGCTCCACGGAAGTTCCGGTGATTTGCGTATCAGACTGTTTTTAGGGTGAATGCGGTAGGCAGAAAAAGCACCTTCACATCATTATCCGTGGATCCTAATATTTATCACATCATTCAGGATTCACCACAATGCATCATAGTTGGATGTCTAGGGATACGGTTTCAACTAGTTGGTCTGGCCTAAACTATCATCGATCCTATCACAAATGTAATTCCACTGATTTATACCACCCTACTGTTTACCCCTTAAGGATTTTGCGTTGCACTCAGGAATGTTTGTACACATGAGTGTCAGGGCACCGTCGCTTCGCCTGGTCTTTAGTGAGATGGTAACGTCTCTGCCGGTTGCACCTGTCTCGTGGCCAGATTTGTGACTATACCGATAAGGCTACTAATGCCGTACTTTGATCATATCGGGTGGCAACAATTAAATATGCAGTTCTGACGTTACTTTAAATGGAAGTGTATCCTTACTGAATTTGAATCGGTCGATACATTCAATAAGAGGATGTGGGCGGTGGAGCCGTGTAGGCTTTGATCTTTTGCGACGAATGCTAGTTCGTGGTTCTTAAGATTTATCCTACAGTGCTGCCGCGGGGACACCTTGCGCTTCTTCTTTTTTTCGAGGGAGCAATTGTGGGAGGCGAATAATTTGTAAGCTTTGTCACTGTTGTCCCGAGCGAAGCACTTTTCGCACATACATCTGTGCTAATCTTATATAAGGTTTTATAGATGTAACCGTCATACATTTAGTACAGAATCAAAGCCAGCCCAGTTTTCTACTATATTTGTTTATTTCGGTTCGGCAGATTTTGTTGCCCTTCGGGTGGTAATGACTTTTGTATTGGGTATATGTCAACTCCAATTTTGCCAACTTAACATCTATTTGATTAACACAAAATACTTTGTTGGTCTTATCCGTACTTTGGGCATTAAGGCCGAATGACCGTTGCTCGTTTTGTGGGTAAGCATCGCGTAGTCGTCGGCTATCGCTTGGACGTCGACCGTCAATCAAGCCCATATACTTGGCTCATAGTGGATTGCGTCTTTTCTCAGTGAGTATGGTGCCCGTTGTAGACAATTGTCTTGCTGAACAGGTCGGTTGATGTCACTTAATGGAATCAATTACGGCGGTACTTGGAGGTTGCTATCCATAGAGGACATTACATGAGAATGTAGTTTGCTCTGTAGGTGTAACACAGCAGTAGAATGAGGCGGGTGAATGCTTGATTTAAAATAAAGAGATACTTATATCAAACGAGCTTAACTCCTGGTTGGATCATTGTAACTTCACGAAGTTTCACGATTGAGAAGAGCAAATTATTCCCCAAAATCATGATACCCGTAGAAACAAGCTCTGTTGTATTTTTTTGAGAAGAAATGCATTCACTAGCTGGTACCTGTCAAACCGAGAAGGAAAAGTACTTCCAGTGATCTGCGATAAAATATCACGTAGAAAATACGATAAACTTGGAGAAGTATTTGGGTCAGTCACATCGCGTCGAGAAACGCAAATAAGCAAACAAACGCTTCGCTTAACGAAATTCATGATTTTGGGGTAGGCGGACTTACAACTGCGTTAAGATGGATCCCCAAGTGAGTAAAAGAGAAATAAATTACAAAGAGTGAAAAGAAGGGTGTGCTGATAAGTTTTGCATAGTTGTCAAGGCGAAATACATACGATGCAAAGTTATTGTCAGTACGAACACTTGTTCCTGGACTCATAATGAGCTTTACGTAGGCGCAGATGTCGGTACTTCTGCTTCAAATTAAAAGAAGGTATATTGCGTTAGTTTCGGCGATTTATCCATTGAATAACCTTGTATTGAGCGCATAAATGACGTTAGCTAGGATGAAGTTCCCAGAATGAATTTCAGGGGAAATTGTTTATCTATATTCTGTCCGTTTGTTGGATTTGGTGAAATGCATTTTTAGACTTCTCAGAGCCATATTTTTGCCGAGGTCCAGCATGTGGCGGTAAGATCGGTTGCAGTACTTTTGGGGCTAAATACACCATTGCAAATTTATACCGCGGATGCCTACAAAGTTCGCCATGCATGTTTGGTGTTTTCAACCTAGATAGGTAGATAAACTGGACTAAGCACTTAGCATAGTTTGTTAACCTGTTGTGTGGTCTGGATCGTGTTTCAGGCAGGGTTGCCAAATTTGAATGCGAATATCACGTACGACTCTGGTATAAATAATAGTAAATAAAAAGAAAATATTATTTTCGAATGTCTCGAGTTACGCCAAAGCTGGCATGATTAAAATTGTGCATGCAATGACGATTCTCAAAGTTTAGTAGAAATAACCTGCAGGAACGTGAAAACGTAAAGCGAACTTTTGAGAAGCAACATGGTGCTATGTTAATAAGTTAAGTGTAATTTATTTAACGAGGGTATGTAAAGATGTTAGCGTATGCATCAGAATTACTAGTATGTGAATTAGGCGGAATTTCCAGTGTGATGCAAAGGGAAGTGACTTTAATTTATAACTAGTCACATCCGCCACGTCACAGTGCTTTTAAGCAGACAATTGTGACTTTTTATGAGGAGAACGATTGCGGACTAATGGACGAGCTAAACCATATGAACATTCTTTGTAGACGACAAAGGGCTTATTTTCATGCAATTGGGCTGTTCCATTTAGCCACGTTCATCTTGCACAATCTGTCCAAGGTGATAATCATTAGTAGTGAGGCGTATAATTCCTGCTCTTAGTTGCTAGCCCTGAGTGAAGGAGTGTACACGAAAGTATGCACTTGTCGATGTTGAACTGAGGCATTTTTTCTCGGTTGACCCATTGCATCACATCTGCAATCAATCAAACAGCCATTACAAACACGGAAAAGCGCGGCACGGCCATTTTATGCAACTGGAAATTGTCAACAGTGCGCATTCCATCTGGCCGCTCTGAAGCTAGAGCACACAACGCGACTGTTTCCAGTGTTGAGACCAAAGGGCTTTTTTGGACGGCAACAATCAACGTGACAAAGCTTACAGGACCGCGTGAAATTTCATTGTATTGATGGCACGCCAAATGTTGAGCTTATCAACAAACGGTGAAACAATTATATTGAGAAACTACGCATGATTGTCTAAAAAGAAGGAACATTGAACAATGATTTTTATACGGTTACGAAGCACTGCTGTACAGGCCAGGGTGGGTTGTGTAGTGGAATATCGAAAAATTTTAATGAAAAAGTGCGCTTAATAATTCTGCTGCACAAACATAAACTTATCCTATGTAAAGCAGTAGCCCTGCACTCTGAGTTTTCCATCACCTCAACCGGAGAAAAATAATTCCAAGTTATTTTCCTGCGTAGAATATTTAGTAACGTCATGTACCAAAATGAAAACGTTGGAGTGCGTCATCCAGGTGTTGAATATTTTCCAAGGTTTCAGCCATTGCTCATATGGAAAGTGGAGCCTCTCAAATAATTTTTTAGAAGACAGACGTTGAGGTAGTGCAGTAAGTTCCTGCTGCAGCAATGGATGCCAGGCTTGAATTGCTTAGTAGAAATGGGGGAGAACATACGCATTCAGCATTTACATAACGAAGTGTCCATTTGTTCGAACTGCGATCGTCTCAAGTTATCGTGCCAGATACCGGTTTCTGATGACATTACGGATCTCTTGAAACAACCCAAGTTATGAAGAACAAGCCAGCTGAAGTCTCGTTCGACGGATGACCGATGCAACACTTGCGTTCTAAGCTTGTAGGAATAGGTACTCACGTGTCGGATGGAGTTTACTTCGCATTTGTCCAAGATGAATTATAAAAGATCTTGTTTGACAACTCATGCACCACAACTGAGATACCCAGAAGTAAATTCTTAGCGGCATCCGCTTGAATCCGGCGCCACATTTTTATATCGTCAGCAAACAGCAATAAATTGAAAGAGATTTTCCGTGCTAGGTCATAGATGAATAACAAAAACAATCGTGGATCTAGAACTGAGCCCAGGGACAAAACAGACTCTACTGTAATGCGATCAAATAATGAACTCCGGGTTCAGATAACTAATGTTTGTTGCTGGAGCAAGTTGGTGATCCAGCTCAAGAGAGGACAATCGTTTCCGTATTATTGGAGCTTAGGAAGGAGAATACAAAGACATAAACGATCGCATACCTTAGCTAAATCCAAGTAAGTCACTTCAGTGGCCTCCCCAGCTTCAAGTGACTAGTTTCAAATAATTGTTTCGGTTAATAAATTTTTTGTGCACGAGCGCTTTGTTGCTTGGGTGTACTACTGTTACAATGTTCTAGATAACAAACCATCGTATCGGCAGCAATGGATTTATGACTTTGGACAATACAAGGAGAAGAGACACCGGGTAGCGATTTACAACTCCTGCTCCAAACTTTTTAAATGGGAGTTACTGTTCTAAGCTTTTACATAACAGGAATCTGATTCTGTTCTAAGCAGCGCCGGATGAATTGGGGCAACTTTTGTGCCAACTGTCTTGACGCTGATCCCGGTGCCCCTGTGGGAATGCTATCAATTCCCAGAAATCAGTGCTGGCGTAGTTTCGTCAGACTTTGTTACACTGCTTCGGCGGTAAAAGAGATCTAGGTGAGTTTAGGAGGCGGGAAAACAAAAGTTGGTAGATAACATGGCGTTTAGATCCTGGGCAATGTGGGAGCATATTGTGTCTGCAATGTATTGACTAGTTATATATCTGTTCTGGTTTGAACCTCAGTCGTCCGAAGCGGCGGAATTCTCTGCCCTACCTTGTGACGGCCATTGACATACTTGTACAACAGTTTGTGGTAAGCGATGAAATTTTTCGCTTTGCAGATTTTGAGTAGTTCTCCTAGTGATTATTGTTCAGACCTTAAGTTTCCGGATAAGGCAACATCATCAGTGCGGCTTCAGGGGCTTTGTTCGCAGTGTCTCGTAAGGTTGTTCAATGTCAAAGGGATTATGGTCCAAGTTCTACTTTGGATGCAAGGCTGCAATGAACTAACGTGCTTGTCGGATTTTAGTCTTTGCAGAGATGGTCGCGAAATCCAGTACCACTAGATGGTTCTCGATATTCATTAGCATTGACTTCAGGGAGTTGTGATCGTGGCGACGTATTGCTAGGTTTTGATCGTGTAGCCTGATGCCAATGCGTGCCAAAGTGCACGCCATCATCCTAGGAAAAGCTATAATCCGGCAAACAAGTGTGTTGCTTTAAGCCCGATGTTCTGTGAACATATATATAAACCAGCCTAATGTGCAAACGGTACCCTTGTGTGTACAAAAGGTATCTGCTATCCGAGAAAATCTAATCGCTTTCATTTTTCGTTGCAATGCAAATGTCCGACTTAACTTTCATTGGGAGCACATATGTAAGATATTAATGCCAGTGTACAATGTTTCTCTAAATCGAATGGTGTTAACATATAAATCCAAAAAAGTATTGAACTGCTGCACAGGTTTGGTATTCCAGACTTGTTCTGGTAGACGGTTCCAAACATTTACCACTGTCCGTTCAAAGCGGAGTGGATAACGTTACCGTTTTATTTCTGGTACCAGAAGATTGAGCCGGTGTCCGCTGTGCTGCTTAGTGTTTGCAAATGCAGCAGAGGCCTCAACCTGGGGAATTCATCTAGAAGTGTTATGCGGTAGGTCACAATGAGATGGAATTGCAAGCAATTCTAAGACAGCGTGTAGTACCCTAAATTCTCGTACCAAACTTCGAACGATAATCCTTGTAACCTTTGGATCAGTCTGGTTTTGAATAATTAGACA
>OX104063.1:161493799-161560198 GCA_944474145.2 Dicrocoelium dendriticum | reverse complement strand
CGCGACCGCATATGCCACAGCAACATGCGCTCGATGTCCATGGAGTACAGCACATCGGTGCTTGCGGCTTCCGCATTTGCCGCGTCTTCTCGGCATGTGTGAGGACTTTCTCCTGCACATCGGCAACTGCCTTCTTGATTAGATCACGCCATGCACGTCCACCAACGGCTTTCGATTATTATGACCTGCAATCAAGAGGCTCAATTTCATCATGCTCTGGTGACGTAAATTTTGTTTCCCCACATGCGGATTCCCAATATTCAGCTGACCATATAAGAGTCGTTTCCGTATCCGCGTCGACTTCAGACGGCTCACATGACCGAGCCACCTCAGATGCCTCAGAAAACGTATGCCGTCCACTGCATACACTCTACTGTCGCAACTCTTCCTTGTCAACAACTCTGTCGCTCCAACCGATGCGCAACATTCGTCGCGAACTCAGCTGATGGAACTGCTCAAGATATCGCACATCTCGCTGGTATATCGTCCACGTTCCACTGCCTTATAGAAGAACGGACAACACCATGGATGTATACACCATTAGCTTGGTGCCAATGGTAAGCTGATGGTTGTTCCACGCTCGGTACTCAAGCTTCCAGAATGCCGCCGCTGTCTTCGACACGCGGATACGTAGCTAGCTGTGTATCTGCTGATCAGTCGACATCAAACTCTCAAGGTAGCTGAAGCGGGAGTTGGTTTCTAATACTTCAGCACCAACGCTGATTCGCGGCAATATTGAAGATTGCATTTCCGAACAAGGCTGAAAGAAACCGACAGATTTGCTTGTGTTGATGGTGAGCCCAAGGTTGGCCGCTTTCGAAGCCAGAGCAATAGTCATATCCTGCAACTCATCCGAGCTGTGTGAAAACAACGCATAATCGTCAGCGACCTGCAACCTAGGATAGTTGTCTCACAGACTAAAGTTCCCGCACCGAAACGACAGATGTTCAGCAGCCCACCATAAATTCGGTGCTCCACACGAATCCCATAAGCACAAGCGGCTTTAAAATCGAAGGACAACATTGAAGGAAGTTATATATTAAACAGGGCTGGAGCTAAGACACAGTCTCGCTTCACACCACAGATAAATGCAAAGTCACCCGAGGTCTCCCCACTCAACTGAACCCTCGCTTTCATACCACTCTGCAGACATTAAAGTAAACTTACAAACTTACGCAGGCAGCCAATCTTACTTAACACTAGCCACCATGCCCTCGCGGTGCATCGTATGAAATGCCTTGGTGAAATCAACAAAAAGGGAGTAAAACGGTTGGTGACCTTTACTGCACTTCTCCTGCAAATAACGAGCCGCAAACACTATATCTATAGTGTTGCGACCTGAGCGAAATCCACACTCCTCTTCCTTGCGTTAGGTTCCACAACCTGACTGATGAGGCGGTTGAGCATGATTCGGGCAATCACCTTGCCCATACAAATTAGCAAGTTGATGTCACGATAATTCGTGCAGCATTGCTTGCTACACTTGCCCTTGTACAGTGGTAGCACAAGGGCATGCTTCAGCTCAGGAGGCACCTCCTTCTTAATCCATACACGTTGCACTAATTGGTGCAGCGCATTCAACAACGCCCGTCTGCCCTGTTTCAATAGTTAAGGCAGCATCCCGTCGGCCGCAGCACACTTCCCGTTTCGCAGCTTACCGATTGCTCCCTGTGTCTCACCCAGTGTCGGCGTGTCCGCCAGACTCGTCTTCACATTGTGCTGCTTGAAGCCGTCCAATTTAGGCTAGTCGATCTCTTAACGGTTGTTCAAGAGACAGTCAAAGTTTTTCCGCCACATCTGCATTATGTCTGCAGTCTTTGTGCAAGTGGCGCCTAAACTGCCAAAGGTCATCGTCCTCAGCTGCTCCAATCTCGGTCCATATATCGCCTTCAAGGAGTCAAAGAAATCCTTATGTTGGCGGCGTTCAGCGTAGCTTTCCATCTGCTTCGCTTTCTTCTACCACTGTGCGTTTTTATGCGACGAAGCTCTCGGGTCAGTCGCCGTGGACGTTTGAGAAACTGACTCTTCTTCCTTAAGTCACTGAGGTTTTGCCACATGAGCAGCAAATGCTGCATTCTTCGGCGACACCAATGTGCCAATCGTCGCTTTGCTGTCATCAAACCAATCAGGCCGCTTACAGTATTTCCGCGCGACGGTCTCCTAGGCAGCAGCTCTCACCTTTTCACAAATATGTTACCACAGGTCGTCCAATGTAGATACGCATTCCGCATCTCAAAGAAACGCAGCCATCGCCTTCTCCAGCTCAATAAGTTTCGCCACAATACCGAGGAAGTGATTGTTATATTTACGCCGATTCACAGTGTGGGTGCAATACATAGAGTTACGAAAATATATGTACAGTTTGGTGCGCACCAATTTGCGTTCAGTGCCACACTCAGCTCCACGCAATAAACGTGTCATGCGCACTTTCCGCATATCATGCTGACGTACGATGACATAGTCGAGCAGGTTAGCGTGACCATTACGAGCGTGCGTCCACGTTGCTTTTAACTAGCACAGTGCAAACAGAGTTTTCGTGTTGGTAAGGCCGTGAGTGGCACACAGTGAGAGCAGCATGTCGCCGTTCGCATTCCCTATGCGCACCGATAACATCTGTCCACGCTGATGCATCACGCTCAACGCGCTCGTTGAAATCACCTAGCAGAAATAGTCGGTCGCTCCTCGGCACAGACCGTAACGCGGAGGATAGCTGAGTGTATAATTGATCATGCGTGTCATCAGGATAACACATGGTTGGACCGTACGTGTTTATGAATCTGACAAACCTAACTCTCAAGAGTATTTGGTGAACAGTCATCATTCGCGCGATGATGCCTGTTGGTTCACCTATCATCTGGTCATGAAGGTGATCGTATATTGCAATTTCGACCCTATGTTCACATGGTGCTAGAGTGGCGTTGCCAACCGAGTAACATGTGTAGGCAGCACCTGCTTTGTGCAACTCACCTTGCTCAGCGACCTGAGTTTCACTGAGCGCCGAAATATCGAGGTGTTAATGCGCCAGCTCCATTGCAACCAGTTCAGTGCGTCGATCGGGGCGCTCACTGGAGTTCAGGTTCAGCAGTTTGCACACGTTCCAGCACCCGACGCTGAGTGCTTTGCGCGCAGGCATACGATTGCATTCGCGGCAATCGCACCCGTGGTCGTTGTGCTTCGGAGGTTAGCTTGAGGGACTCCGCCCGGAGCCTTTGGCTAAATAACCTGACTCGCAAAGCAGTGTGTGGTTTGGAGGTTTGCTTGAGCGACTTCGCCCGAAGTCTTTAGGTCCATAACCTTACCCAAAAGGCAGTGGGAAGCTAAAGCAGCTCGGGAATGTTATTGAAGAGACATATTGGGATCTGCTTGACGGCCGTCACACGCAACCTTGTAGGTTCTGGAACGATTAATATATGTTTTGCGGTCGTATTAGGAAAAACACCTGTGACCACGGCACGACACAGGTGGGTTTTGGCGGGTTTGTACCAATTTGACCAGGGCTGCCTGGCTTGAGGCGTGCAGTAGCAAACCAGTGAACAATCGGAGGTGCCCTCCCTCCGTCAGAGAAAATGCGGGGCGCTCATGCTCTACGCCAGTCGAGGTGTGGGCTTATAACCGGTAGATCTGTTGTTGCCCATGGCTAACCTCCGAAAAGAATGGACTATGCTACTGGCATGGCGCCCACACCTGACAGGAGAACGACCCGGGTCCTCAACTAAAGCCTTCAATTAAGTATACACCCGAAAGACCACGGGTATAGCACATGGTCTGTTCAATGACTCATGCGGATTGGTGTCCTGGATCTTAGCAGGATATAGGGCGAAACCCAACTCCCACCCAGCGGTCGCCACGAGGAGGTGTCCATGACATGAGCTAATGGCACAATAGTAGCAGCAGCGGGCAGATCATGTGTCAGGATCTAGACACCACCAGCCTCAGCGCACCATAGACTCTCTTGCCAAATTAAGCATATAGAACCTCACTTAATGACACGATTGTTAGAAGATGCTTTGGAAGCAAAATTTGCATTCATATAAAAGGTGGCATGCTATTGTATGCGAGAAAATGCTCACTAGCCAGATCAATTTAACATAACTTGGAAAAGCGCCAGTAGATTGTCCGTCCTACTGCGGCTCGTCAGTTGTGCGCATTCCCTCGTACGTTTGCTGGGAATGTAACCCATGACCGCCAGCAACTTATACCAACTAGCCAGTAGATGATGATTTTGACCCGTCGGTAACAGAAGCAAAACATCTAGACTTGAAAGGTATCTGCCAACTTTGTGGATTAGAGTAATATGCATGGAGCACTAAGGGTTAAAATCGGCTAGGTTTTAGTACTGAGGTGAAGCGCAATCTGTTAGTTGTTGTTAGAAGTAGCGAAATCATAATGCAGACTGAATTAGTGATGGGCAAAAAATCGTATTTATCACGGTATCATGTTAACATGAAATGTCTTGTGTTGCAGGCAACAGGTATAACGTGGGGTAAACGTTACATAAAACTGGTCGACGCTTAGGTGGGTTCTTAATAAGTAAGACATTTAGCAAAGGCCAGTAAACTCTGAGATGTGGTTCTGGATGGTGTAGAAAAAGCGGTATAGCCTAGAATACTAAAACGAGTATTATCTACTGCACAAGCGCAGCAGTTATGCCCAATGTGGTGCTGGCGACTATTACAATAAAGAGGAGTCGATATCCCCGCTAAACATGATCAAATTGATACTATCTAAAGAAGTACAGCTGATTGAAGAAAGTCGCGTTATAACTTCCCGTTTGGCTTTCGTTATCTTTATAACGTCAAATAAGACGCCGCGGATACAAGTAGCTCATGTGGCCTAAACCTGCAACAATTAGCAAAAGCTAGCCAGTAGAAAAACATGTTGAATTGCCGTGAAAGTTCAACATTGTCCTCAAAAAAATAATTAAGAGCGACTGAGAGCAGCATTTTGCAACGGCGATAATCTCGTGGTGTATTAGTGTATACTTTTGAGAAATGTTCCATAACCTGTTAGGTCTGGTATAATATATTGTGTTAAAATTATCGGTGCTTATAAGTATTTCGGCTTGATTAATATATGTGAAGCTTATGTAAATGTTGGAAGACAACAGCACGAAATTGCACGAAGTTAAATTTTGGAAACGCAGTTTAAGTGTGCAGTTGAGAAGACTTCTACCCATGATCCAATCTCGTTTGTTTACATTCGACATTGCATTCTTGTTGAATGGCAGTTTACTCCAGGTTACTTGCTTGGTGTAAAACATCGTGAAGACCATTCCTGTTTGTTTTGTAGGCGAAAACAACAATAGTGGCAGCAACATTGTGAACGTCAGTATTATACTGCGTCTATAGTTCTGGAAGTTGACTGTTTAATTTGCAAAACAAGCAGAGTTAGCACAATGATAGACGGTTGAGAAAATAGCAATTAAGCAACTGATGGTCCTTAGGATATATATTGCTGGTTCACCACTGAGGGGCACATTTTAGGACTTTACCCACGAAAGTGCATCATGCCACAAACGTTTAGCTGAATAGGGCATTTGCCCAAATTGTATACCGAGCAGTCGCAGCAATACAACATTAACAGCCGGTTTTATGACGTGCAATGCGTAAACATCCATTCTAAAATATTAAACGGTAATAGCACTTTCACTGTCTATGAACATGTCAACTGATGCTGCTACCTCATTTCTGACTTAAAGATTAGGGCATCAAACTTGAGGAAACTTTAATGGCTAGTTATGCCGGAAGCATGAAAGGATAATCCGACCGTAGTGGAGCACGATGCCAAAGAAACGGTAATGAATTCTGAAGAATCTCAACAACTGCTATTAGTTAACTTGGCATTCGTTTATATGCCATAAAAAATAAAAGAAAGTAACCATGAGGCATGTGCACATGTTCAAGTTAATGCGTTACCAGGAGATATATTTCAAATTAACCCAAAAGTAAGATAATTTTTCAGCATGGTAGTTTCAAGTAAGAAAAAGCTAATCCAAATACCCAAAGACAGCACCGATTATATAATATTGTGGTAAATAAAAAGCTGAAATCTCTGTGTGGCTACATAAAAATCAAATGAAATGCCGATAATTGAAGCAAACCAGAACATGTTGCGTGTTGCAAAAATGTAATAATTTAATAACCCGAGGGAGAAATCACGCATAAATCGAAACGTATGCTTGTCTGCAGAATTAGTTCCGTTCATTTATGTTAATTATTATATCTTAGTTATCTTCTGGTGCACACTGCTAGTTATGTTAATACGCAAAAAATGAGTACTTAGAATTCTCCAGGACTCCAGTGCTTAGTGTTTTCTGGAAACCAGGCAATGCGGTTACTAGTCTGATGGCCAAATCGGTCACGATTTGATGTTGATTTGGGTAAATTATTGATAAAATGATTCCAATCGTGAGGTTTCGATTCATACAAGTTTTTTGAAGGAGACTATTTTGGTAGCAATGTGAGTACATTTTTTGTATAATAGCAAACGTTTTATGCCAGGTCAGCTGGTAGAAAGAATTCTGCAAATAACGGTAAGATGTGCACTGCCGTCGCAATGTCTCTGGTGTACATTTTTATAATCAAACCAATTATGAGGTCAGCAATATCAATGATAAAACTGAGATTCGTTAATTGAGTAAACGGTGGGATATTTTCGTCATAGTCCAAACGGAGATGAAGCTTAGCGCTGTTAGCGGTAAGCTGCTTAATATCGCCTTGATGCAGTTAAAATTTTTCCTTTATTTGATATGAAAATCAAACCTCAGAATTGGGGTAAGTCTAGATGCCTAGTCGTGTTGAAGAGCATTGGTTGGATGGAACAATGCTAGCTGAATTGCCAAACTCACGCTTCGCCAAAATGTGCTGCCATGTTTGTTTAGTTACCGCCATTTACATAGGGAATGGGTAAACACAACGACAATTATTGACATGTTTGCATCGTGATGGTGGCGCAAGAATTTTTATCGTATGGTTACACGCAAAATGTTTGCTCTTCCCTTGAGGCTGAATTAATGATGCTGCTGCTAATATATGCATGCCCACGAGTGTGAAATCAAGTTTTTACTCAAAATTCCTTGCATGAATTTATTTCCGCTGACGCATCCAGATTGTAATAAATAGTGCTTGAGTCATGATTTATTGACCGTTTACCATACAAAAAAGGAACGTAATATCCAATGTTTGTTAAAATGTGTTCACGCGATGGTTGATCATAGGCACATTAAAACACACGTATAAAATATGTTGTTCCGCAGCAGTAACTAAGTGAAGCTTTTGCCTAAAAAGGAGACATGCTCATTTCTAAGGACCCGGTAAGGACACTTATAAAATATGATAAATTCCAATTTAATATTTTAGCTTCTTCCTTAGTTCACACACACACAAAGCTTGCGCTGCATGCCTCGGAGTTAAAGGCTTACCGACTCCCCACTTCAAGACTATATGCGTAAAAGTGATTGTTGAATAGAAGTGTCAGCGAAGAACCACGTCGGCAAAGCACGTACTAGAGATACAGGTATATAAAAATTCAAAAGATTTAAACTATGAGATAAAATCTATATGGGTTTATGGAACTATAATGCATGTAATAAAGAACACCATCTAGATATTTGCCTGATGGGTTAGATGAAAGCAATATTCGTCTCTGGCCAATTCGCTCTTTTATGTTGCCGATCTAAACGGGACTGACTGATACCATCTCCAGTAAAGTACTGCATTCCTTTCCGCACATGATACAGTCACTTTGTTGTGCATTATGCACAGGCTGCTTCCAGTTAAACCAAAAAAATGTTTTGTTTTATTAAGGTTTAATCAACTGCGCATGATTTGGCAGTCGTAGAACATTGCGAGAATAAAACCTTTTATTTATTTTCTAAAAAACCTATTATTTCATATATATGTTCCTATACATACACAGGGGGTATTCCTGATGCTTGACGGAGTCATTTAACTCTACCTAAAGCAGCGAACACTATATTCTGCAAGTTTTCACTCCTACATTATACGATCTGTTACTAGGTTCAACCGAGTATAAATTACCATTCCAATTTCGGCATTTAGCAATTTTGTCCAGTTTCTCAATATTGTCGATGCGGAACTCTCTTGTTCCGTTTACTATTGTGATTATCTTAAGTACTAATGAATAACAAACCGCCACGGTAACTCATGGTTTGTAAAGGGTTAGACTACAAAATACCACAGCTAATCAAGAGTGCGCCTTTTACAAACTTATTTTTTCTCTGTCATGTTTCAGTACAGGTAACGAATCGACGATCCTCGGCCACTTATTTACTGACGGGAAACTTAATGTTTAGGTATTAAAAATGGTCCGCAACAATCGTGTTAAACTACTTCTTAGCTACATATACTAGACATAATATATTGAAGATGTATCCAAAATCTCAGGTTGTAACCAACGATAACAGTCTAACCGACCTCATTTTAACATATGACTAGTCCTTCCTACCCGGTTTATTCCCTGTTGTGGACTGGGAGTAGTTTCACAGTAGTAAAAACATGCCATTGTGTGATAAAATGTCGGTGCAACTGAACATATGTTTTAACCATTTTACTGCAGATATGCGCCATGCTGAAGTGCAATATGGTAAATCCATTTCAAGACAGCGTTAGCTATGCAGAACCCGCGAAACATCCCTTGTGCACATTAATTCGTGGGCTCAGCAATGTCATCATTTGCATTATCGATGTGACACTCGCAGCTAATTATATGTTATCAAACTCCCTCCACTGTAAATACGTTTTTTGCCAGCATTACTTATTCGCGACGTATGTAATGATTGGCCGCGGATGCTAATATTAGGTTATCAAGGCTTTAGTATGAGTAGTTGAGGTCTATATGGATTTCTCAAAGGTTTAGGAGACTGCATAACGCATGGGTACGAAGAACTTTATATCATTAATAAACAATCACCAACTACCTAGGCCGGAAAATTGATGCACATGCGATAGACTTTATCTGATTTTAATAAGGCATATTATAGTCTGTAACAATACTGTGAAATCTCAACTCCATTTGCATACACTATTGCAATTATGCCAGAACACACCTCAAAAGAGGGTATCAGGTCATGCTGGCCACGCAGTAAAGCTGAATGGAATATACCTGAAACATTTTTCTCCCAGTGGCTCAAATCACTTAAACCCAATTTTAGCGCTCGTAGTTAACATCCACACCTTTTAAATTCGGCAATAAATTTTGTGTCCATCGAATGACCTCAAACAATGCAGAACATAAATTACGCTAGATTGGAACCCATTAAGCTACTTGAGATATAATTACAACCATGCTGCTTCAAACTTTTCGCTGCTTTGCAAGATGACACTGCGTTTTTAATTCTGTGCTATAAAAGTACAATCTTTACCCAAAAATACATACGTAAACTGTCAATCATTTGATTTTTAAGACGTTATAATCCATGGACACTATATCCAAAGTACATCAAACACTCTACTATACTGTAACTCGCTTTTATGCTGTCGACCGATATCAGTGTTTATATAGTTGCGCTTGCTTTTGGATTTCCAACTCCCTTCTGGCCATTCATTTCGTATAGAAAGGAACGATCTTAATGTATTGCTGGTGCTTACACACAGTTATTTCTTATATAGTTACCTGGTTCATTATGGATCAGTTAAAACGCCTCAAGGTAATGCTGAATCAAATGTTTCTATACTTGTCAAACATTTGGTAGTGGTTTCGGAAACGAATGAATTACAGATCAATTCATGATGTCAGAATGGTGCTGAGTGCAAAACCACGTAGTAAACTAGAATCTCACCCCGTAGTTTTCCATTCTTTTTCTTAAAGTCTTGTCGGCTGATAAATACAGTACAAGTTAAAAAAAAGCGAAAGAACCGCAAATGACATCTAAGTGACATGGTAGTTAGGTTGCTGCTCATGGATCATAAGTAGCGGATTTGTATTTCAGATTTAATTCGTAAACGCATATTCAGGTGCTCTAAAGGGATACTCCGACTATTGAAACAAATAATTGCCTGAATTTAGGCGTTCGTGTAATTGCATACGGGAAAACATAAAATCGCTGCACCGCTTTTCGTAAAGCTTCGTACCCCATGGCATGTTTAATGATTCCTGGTAAAACCAACCTAATGCATTTTCATGCCAAGGATTAAGTTGTAGTGAATCTGCAAACTAGTTCAACGTAAAAATATCCACGCAGCGAAATTATTTTAGTTGTCTGAGTACGATGGATATCTCTTGCTGTATGGGTCATAAACACCGGCATATCTGGAGCATTTCTATCACAATGTAGTGTTATAATACAATACTTTCGGTTGTCTGAAACGGCGGTCTCAGATTGTTCTTTGTATATTTAGTGTTTAATATTGGCGGTGATTTCCAGCAATCCTAAGTGTGCGCTTGATAAGAAATGAGCAAATACTGCTTGCCGTTATAAAGGGTCGTCATCGGTAATCAAAGACGATGTGGTCAGTCGGCGTCCACGACCGTGACCAGCACAGATCTGTAGCCGTCGATTTCTCTTACCCAGTAGCCTTAAGATAACAATTTTCTCCCTTAATTTAACTGCGAGGGTTCGAGCCTGCCTAGGGACAAGGCGAACCTCGCAGTATGCTTAACTCACTTGCGACCGGTGATGGTTCCGCCGCAGTGAAGCTTCCGTACTGTGTAACGGCCTACTGTTTATGTCTCTTTTTCTATCGTAATCCGTCATGCGAACACCATGGCATTCCAGACTACGACAGTATGTTCCTAAGGTTGAAGCATACCAACCGGTGGGCTTAATTCTTAGGTCAGAACCAAGATAACTAGCGGGGTTTTTATGGATTAGGTTGTATAATTGACGGTAGGACACAGCTTTAGCTAAGTCTAAACGGCAACCCGTGGGAACACTCACTGTTGTGCAAAACAAACAGTATTTGCTTTCCTCGCGGCTGCACAATAATATGGAGACTTCTAGCTAAATTGCACAGCGTTAGTTAGTAACTGGAATCCATTAAACATGCTCCGTACACCGGTCTCTTCCACCGCTTCCCTTCTTATGCCTTCATAAATGTATGGTGTGAACGTATACTGCAATCTATCGGATGATTAGGTGAATCCATGCCCATCATTTTTGTGAGTACGTAGAGCTTTTCAGTTACCCAAATAACGAAGCGGGTTAACTTATGTGATCAGAGTTATTGCCTCCGATTTTAAAGACTTTACACGCAAAGCAGTGAGACAAGTAACGTGTATCACGATTCGTCAAAAGCCGCTAACACTACTTTGGAGGAGCAACAAACTAACCACGGTTTCGGAACGGTAGTAGTAAAGGAGTACAGGAATCAAAACCGCTTGCTGGAAAATCCGACTCGTTGCTAAATGCGAATCAGTCGACACCAAGTTGACTCAAACGCCTTCTAAGTGTTCAATGGTTGTCTACGCAGGTTTGACTAGTAATCGCAGCTGTTTATCCACTCTCCGTCAGGTACTTCCGTCCGGCTGAACAGTGGGTGGTCAGTGGCACTAAAGTTGGAAACATGGGCTTTGCCACATAGTTGTACGATCTGTTTTGGTAGTTAATAAATAACCAAGTGACTAGGCTCGAACTCCCCACGCTTTGAGGCGCGGCGCCAATTGTCTATGGCTGCGCATTAAACTCAATGTCGGAACAAGCGAAATATAGTCACACTTACCCTCAGTAGGAAGGCATTGCTCGATTCGCAATCTGCTTGAGCATGCAACAGCGTACAACAAGCCCATAAGCGGCTCGTAGTGTAAACATCCCCTTCACAACTTATCTTGCATCACTACTCCTCTACACATATTTTATCATGGCATCGCCGCAGCTTCATGTTTGTATTATATGGTTTAAATCCTTACTAGCTAAGGGAATTGTTGAGCATGCACTTCACTGCCCCTACTAACACAGTATCGGTGTAACTTTTGTTTTGAAAGGTATTACGTGCTAGCTGTAATACGAGCAGTAAGATAACCCACATATAAGCTGCATTACATTCGCATGACACCAGGAAACTACCTGCGCTGCGGTCATCGTACCAGTGAATGTGTTTATGTCCATTGATGCACATGCGATTTATCAGTTTGATCAAAGTAAACTGTGATCCCCGCACTTCAATGTGCCTCTCGTATGTCGCCTGTTCCCGAGTGTACGCCATTTGCCCACAGCACGCGATATATCGTACCGGCATGCGCCTCGGTTTTAGCTTTGTATCATCGACTGTCGGCCGTTTCAAAATCCTAGTAGCTAGTGGCCCTATTCGACAACAGCTTTCTGTTATATTGGTGTTTTGGATCATGCGCAAATTGCTTATCATCCATTGACCCCGTTTCATCTTAGCAAGACACTGATGATCTCAGACATTAAAAAGAAACTACCCCCATCTTCCGTTACCGAATTTGTCACTGCTTATGTGACAAGGCACACGCGAGGTACTCCGGTCTGTATTAAAATTCCTACACCGTACAATATGCATGCGTACACGTTGCCATGTCTGTGCAATCGGTATGCAATTGGCTAGCAGTGCATGCCTAGGGTTACAGCCGCTTGACGGTTCGCGCATGCCACAGTCGTGTGGCTTAATTAGTTTTATCGGAAGACCAACCTGTTATCACTATAGCCGGGATTGACTTCTGCTTATCTGATTTTATACTTGTACGGCATAACATGACTCATAAACGTTGGAGTACGGAACGGAAGGTAGTTGCGCAATCGTTATGCATTAATTGACGCTCCCTGTGTGTTCGTAACCACTTATCTCACTTGATTTCAGCCGCAATTCATGGCGATACATGAACACATCGTAAATTGTGTACTATTTAGGGAACGAAATAATTGTATTGGAATCAACTATTACTCCGCCTTAATTACACATAACCTTAGAGCACGAAGTAGGATTGGTTCACTGCTAAATAAATGAAGCATCGAGTTAAGACTGTTGTAATAAATCGATGGAATTATTTATTTTTGTTACTTATCTAAATAGTGCCTACTAAGAATCGAGTAGTGGTTAATTGTCTGCTTGACCAGAAGTCACCTTCACATTCATAATAAATCACTTTTCCTTCAGAAATTTAAGCGGCCTTCCCATGCAGGAAAAGGGAAAGCCAAGTGTAATGAGATGGTATTAATATTATTTAGCGTATGTGTATATAACGTGAGCTGATGTTCCACAATATGGGATTCGAAAGAAATGGGTCAGTAACCATTATGTGGTGTTTGCGCAACGAAAGCTAATAAACAAAAGCATATGGTAAAATATTGTTTAATACTTTATGCAAAATTGGAACATTTAGTAATTATTTACTTTAAAACCACCGCTTTGCTAAAACAATATGTCCGCAGCGCGTCAATTTGTCAAAACCAGTCCCGTTGTAGACATAAACTGGAAAGGTTATGCAAACGTCAGTTCTCTTATATGGAAATCTTATCAATTTTTGAGCCCTTATGGAAAATGTCGTATGCTTCTGCAGTTTCATATATTTTCATGGAGCTGTACACTTTCCTATTAAATCTACTTCAAACTGTCGTGTGACAAAATTCTTTGATAATACGCTAGTTGCTGGTATGATTTCGTTGTCTCGGAGTGTAGCATTTCCGCAAAGGTACATTAAGTTTGACTCGTTTTTTGCAAGATGGACACTAACAATAAACAAATAAGTGAACACCTTTTGTTCCGTCCCCTTCTTCTTGTTTTCATAAAAAACAGTTGATAATGTATGATGTCTTCTCGGACATACACGGGCAGGTCGTTGGGGCTCCATAAATCGCGTGAATGAATTTGTTCCGACAGCGATAAGTGATCCGGTGAGTGCCAGTTTTGTGTTAAATAGTGACAGCGTGAAGGAACAGTTTGCATGCTTTCTTACTTCTTCTGGTTCATTCTTTGGTCTAATTTTAAAAGCATTTTACAAATGCTGGGCAATGGAGCAAGGTATTCACAAGACACAGATAACAATTTGCATGCCGATTAAAGTTAACAATGTTAATGAGTCGGGAAGAAGGAAAAGGAATCAGGTATACACGTTTATTGTCCAAGCTGTGCGTATGAGCCATGTGCATATTTTTCCTAGGCACGATTTTGTTGATTAACTTTGGCAGTCATTGCTTCACTATTGGAAGTATCTGGAAGGTAGAATCCAACAATTATATGGTCGATAAACTAATGTAATAAAATATGCCAAAAACAGAGAATTGCTTCTTACTTTTTGCAAATACAGTTTAACGCTTCCTTTGAATTCTTAGGCCACCCTAGTCATATGCATGCGCACAAGAGTTGTATTCGTCATTTCTCTCGAAACAAAGTTCCCATGTGCATTAGGCAACACATAATTTAGGTAGAAAAGCTAAAAATTTAACATTTTAACCGGACGTAAGAATATTCACTGGTTTACTCGGGGATCTAGTTGAAAATGATCGCTCTGCTTTCATAAGGCCAAACGTTATTTCATATGCATTCAAATCAAGAATTTAGTGTCCACTTGCTTGCGTTCCTTCGCAACAGATTGCAGACAATAGGTACAATGTGAATTAAGAGTGATGGACTAAGGTTATTTCCTTATAGACGGTTGATGACTGCATTTTTCGCGGCATGATGAATACTTCCCGGAAAGCAGACAAAATACTTTTGATATGCTCAGCAGCGATCACATTGAACAACAGCCTTGTGAATATCGTCATCATATTTTTCGACGAGCCTTGCTCCATCACTATTTCTCGATATAGTACCTTTATGTCTATTCACTACTGGCGTTCGTATAAACTCCTTCCATTCAGCAGGTCGAAAATGGGTCCAATGCATTTTTTGGGAGTTTAATTAATGGGCTTGCAGGCGTCCACTCGGATCACACCGGGAGCAGACAAGTGAAATGTAGCTATTGGTCAAACTGCGCTACTTTGCGTTTTCAAAGAAGCAGATAGCGTGCTGTTTTCCTTCGTTAATTTATATACCCAATTCCACTCCAAAGTGGAACAAGATGTTATACGCAGGCTTTTGACACGTTACCACTTGCAAGGACGGTTGATCCCGCAGACAATGTTTACGCTGGTATCCATGCATATGTCTGTATTTTTATTAAAATATTAACCGGGTAGACTTTAGTAATTCAATGACTGAGGAAATTAATTTGTAAATGATATATTCCAACTCTTACTGCTTCCTCTACCGATTAGTCAGTGCTGTGTATAGGTTGTATGATCTCGGACGTCCGCAGCCCCTTTAATAAAGAAGTTTGAGATATCATTTGATATTTTTGAAAATACACATAAAATTTCAAGAACATAAAGAAGCTGTCTACAGCCGGATACAACGACAAGCTGGTAGCTAATATCAGTCACGCTTTTTAAGATATTATCAAACCAATTACTTCGTTCAGCTGGTCAAGCCAATTCGTGTCGCCTTATAGGTTGGCCAACTACAACAACATGGAGCTCACTCTGACCATTTAAATAACCCTTGTCTAAATGAACAGGAATGCACTGGCATTATAACGATATATGCATTCCAAAGTGTTGGTAACAGCTACCACGCTTCTGATCTGGTAACCCGGATAATTATAAGGGCGGTCACTTACGGATGATTTGGTTTATATGGCTGTGGGACATTAAGGACAGCACCTGCGACATTGGTCGCATTTTGATTCAGTACATCCTATTGACTGTTGAAGAAAATGAATTCAACTTAACTTGTTAGCAAAGCTGTAACTACCATCAAGCTATGCATATGTCCTATTGTATAGTAGCTGCATCTATAATTATTGTAGCTTACTGAAACCAACAAGACTTCTAGCTGCGGTGGGGATCTGAACCAAGACGATGCTTAGTTATCTTTTTCAAATCGCTGACCAGCATTTGACAGACATCCGCTTCATTTATTTTTCATTAAATTTCCAATACCTAATAAAAAATATTAATAATGTAAACAAGAGAGGTAGAGCAATGAAATAACGTCAAGACACTGAATACTGGAACATTTGCTGAAAAGCATATGCATCACTTAATTCTCAAGAAAATACAAATTAGATAGAGTAAATGGCAAAATCATTGCATCATATAAAGAAGACGATTAGGTAAGCTATACAATTTTGTCCACCTGAGTGAAACATTGATTGTAGCTCAGGCATTCAAAATATGTACGTCGGGAGCCGAACTAGTACACCGCGTACTATATTACCATTCAGTGAAATATCCGTGAAAACATATTACATATTGCATATTGCAAACTAGTGTGCTTTAATATTCCGCGTTTTGCTAATGACATCTACTTGGTCAATTTGCAATATTTAGACAAACTTAACTTTGTTAGCAGAAAATATCTTTCGCCGATAATTTGCTCACGATATTTCAACATTTATGACTAGTTTTTTCTGTTATTTTTATACTGTCGAATATTTAGGTATATAATGTCAGTCTGGTCAGCAATTTAAAGTTCCTTTACCGGCGAAGCTGTGATTGAACTGAAAGTGGCCCAAGTGGATCTTTTGTCAAACGCAATCCTAGAATTTGGCAAAATCCAGTGACATTAACACACGCACGGTATACCTACTTAGGCACCAAACCATTTACGTTTAGAAAGTTTGTATTTAAACCAGTTTTTCAACTAAAGACATCTGTGACGACATAAATAAGACTGGCTCTTCCCAACCCAGACAAAAATAATTGATTAAAATGCAGGGCCGATGGTTAAATTATGTACGAAAATGTATTCATCAGTTGTATCTTTTATCATTTTGCACAAAGAAAATCTGAGTTCCTCATTATATTATGAACATTTGACGCTTAATATAACAACTGACTCAACATATCTTTCCTGTTTGGATGATTATGATTACTCCGAACAAAATTCTGGAAGTAGTTTTACCCATGAAATCCTCACTAGGCAAACGGCTTTCATGCTATAATCAAAGAAACAAAGGTTGGGGTAATCAGCGAAATTATGTACTCAGGTCCTGCGTAAATTGATATTTGCTGACGTCTTTTATGTTAGCAAGTTATGATATTGGTAGATTGCATTAGTGACCCAATATGGATAAAAGAATAATAGTAATTATCTAAATGTTTTATAGCGTTCATTAATATGTTTAAAGCTTTTTCCTCCCCGGTTGGTCATTATGAGATATTTTGTTCAATTTAAGATTTCTAAAAATCTATATAAATATATGAATTATCCTGGTTCACTTTATACCAAACTAAATGTTCCATGACCATTGCAAAATTTGTATGATCTGCTTGCATTTAACAGCATAGAGTTCTAACCAATAATTTTAACTAAAATTGCAACTATATAATTTGTCCTACTCGATTATGCGTGGTATAGATTACGCTGAAACTTACAGTTACTATGGTTTAGTCACTGCTTTAAAGAAATTTGGCCACGTCATTCACCATGGGTATCCTTTAATCATCCTTGATGTCCCTAATTGTTATAAACATAAATGCTCACTTTAATGTCCGTGGACATAGTTTTCCCTTAGCCAACAATATATTCTGTTTAAAAATCATTTAACTGGTTGCATTCTACTCTATATGATCGCTTAACTTTTCCAAGTAGGCTATTGCTGTTAAATTTCTAATACAAACAGGAATAAAACTAAACAAACCTTAGGCCGAATTGCGAATATAGGCATAAAAGCTGTACAGTGTCAAACCTAATAAAACTGTCGGTTGCTGGCAGCACAGTAGTATCGGAATAATATTTATTTCTAATACGTACGTCTACTCCCAAACTTTGCTTGTCCTCTAAATATATTTGACTAAAGTAATTGTAATATTTTCAGTGAATCGAAATGCTTGTCGCTTACTCCAACTAAACATTGGAAAATGAATAGTGAGAAGAAAGAGCGCAAAGAGAAAAAACTGTGTTGCTCCATCGTAGGTGGATCAGCACATGTGCGGAATCATGTCGAATATTCCTTTGTGGTTACGGCATACTGCAGCTGCACCAAATCGAATCTGGTTGGGATACAACCATATACCCGCTGTTCCCAAAATGGGCCTTAAGAATTATGTTAAATTTCGACACTGATTTCCCCTCGACTAGCGTCTCCTTCAATTTTTTCCTGTATTTCACCACCGAACGTTTAACGAATTTAGGGTAACAATGCGAATTAAATCCGATTCCATTAGTTTGTGCTTGTGTCCACGTGTGCAGCTTGGTGCGCGAACGTGAAGCAGCGGCCTCAACATGGCGAATAGGCACAGGTGCCGAACACATGACGGTGTATAAAGCCCTAATGTTCTACATCGGTCTTCCTACGACACCCCTTAAACTAGGGATGAGCCGGGTAGCTACATGCTGGACACTTTCAAGTCTCTGCACCTCAGCTGTTGTGATCGGACAACAGGCATTTGCGCTGTACTCAAGCACCGGTCTTATCGCGACAGATACCGACAGGTGGCAATCTCTTAAGCCCAACTGGAGAAGCTGTATCTAAGGGACCAAAGCAGGAATAGTCCGTTTGCGTACAGTGTCCTTGTTGTCGACAAACTTCAGATCACAGCGGTCGAGGTCCTTATGAAATAATTCACAGTCACCTGGAGATTCAATAACCCTCAAAATCTTCAAGTTGCCTGCAAATAATGTACAATTCTACCGAAGAAGTCGAGAAACGTCCTCTATATGGATCATATAAGATTGGTCCCAACACTGCGCCTTTGGTAACATCGCTATTCGAGGGGTACCATTCCGTTAAATGGTCATCTGCCGTAGCCCGCCATCTTCTTAAAATAAGTAGATCATTTGTTTACTGGTGCTGCGCGCCACCAACATCACACATTCTTAACTTGTTGAGCAGCATCTCATGGCTCACTATATCGAAAGGTGTAGAATAATTGATGTAACATTGACTGACTTCCCCCGGTTCATGCATGCAAGCATTCCTTTCGCGTCAACAGCAGTTCGGTGATGCACGAGTAACCACTCATGAAACCGTGCTGAGTTGGCGTTAGGAGATCTTTCGAATCCAGCAACTGGAGAAGATTCTTTTTCTTAATCTTATAGAAAAACCTCGCTCAAAACAGAGGTGAGACAAATCGTCCTATATTTGTCCACATTGCGTAGGTCACCACCTTTATGAATCGGCTGCACCACCTAGTATTTCTAGTTATTCTGAAATGTACAATCGGAAAGCGATATGTTGAATAGATCCGTCGCAGCGGGAGTGATGGTTGTCACTAAGCCCTTTAAAATTTGCAGGTGAATTCTCTCGGTTCCGGTGAGTTTCGTGCCATCAAGACTGGCCAGTAGACCACGGATATCTGCACTGCAATCCAGGCTCTGGAATTCAGTACCGGCTGCACACGTCGAGCTCGGCATAGGCGTATGTATATACAAAAGCGAAGTGTTCCATCAGTGTGGACTCACGTTCCATGCTGGCGGTCAGAGTTTGTCCGTCAGTGCCCCCTCACGTGCTATGTAACTTGCCGGCTCGAGCGCCGCTTTCCATAATCAGAAAGCTTCTTAGCACCCGTCTTTGCTGAGTTTGAGGCTGCGTGCGCCTATACTGAGCTTTACGCATGCAGCCCTCAATGAACTCGAGAGTCTAGATTGCGGTGTAGTAGATGTCCGCAGTCTATTAGCTAGTCTTGTTTACACGAAACCTGCCTTACTCGATGGACTTTACCCGGTTATATGAAAGCATTTATTGGACATCATCTTGCCTGCCGTGATGGATCTATTTAACAGATCGCTCTCCGAGGGTGCATAGCTGAGCGACTGGAAATGCTTGGCAGATAAGCCCAATTCAAATAGCGCTGACGCACGCGATGTGTGTAAAATGCAGGACTAAATGTACAATGGCGATTCACAAACTTGGATATACTCGCATTTAGCGGGGATGAAAAGGAACCATAAGCAGAGGCAGTTGTGCACCAGTCTCACTAAGTGTAAGGAGGTTTTTATTTTTAGTTAATGAGATATTTTCTGAACCAAACTACTGCGTTAAAGAATTCTTGGAATTATGTCTATATGATGACGTGATTACAAGTGGTGCTTATTCTTCGTTAGCCGGAGCAGCTGAGGTTACTCATATGATATGTATGTCCTAGCTCGCGCGTGCACTCCCAAGCAAAGTACAAAATTTACCTTAGTAAGTTTGAAGTGCGTATGCCGGATGTACCAAGAGGTAATGAACAATAAATTTATACGGCTTAAGCAGCAATGCTTTACATATCCCGTTGGGTGTTTTGGAAGGTTCCTCAAAACATAAAATAGCAGTGAGTTATTTAGTTTAAATGAGGGGTTCTCTTTTGTTTCCCTGTAGCCCTACCATGCGTATATTTTCACAAAACCAGCCTGTAAAAGCAACGAAATACTAATTGTGTTCCAGGAATGGGATTTACATCTATTACTAGGCGACAAATAGTAGGCGATGGAGTCACCCGAGCTACCTTTATGTTTGGATGATGCTAATGAAAAATGATCGATTCTGGAATAGTGTTTCACGGGCGACACACTCGGAAGGAAAAGAAATTCCTGCGGCTACCCAAATTGCTGTACTGTTCAGTCAGATTTAATGAGTGCCATCTTAAGTTATTATCACTGCTGTGTTACAAAAGAGAGCGGCACGCATGATGTGGATCGTGGGGAACTAAGTAAATCATTATCATGTCACCTCGTAAGCGGCAGGAACGTCCGGTGAGTACATCCAATCTTTCCAAGGTCTCCTCGTATGGAAGAAAGTGCATTTCAATAACGTAATTTGATGCCCGAAGTTTGGGCTGCTCCAACGTCATAATGTTGTGTTCTAGCCATGTGTGCCAAGCTTGAATTGCATACACGAAATGAAAACGCACATAGGCGCGAAGTGTCTGTCGGAAAATAGTGAGATTTGTTTGTCCGAACGCCCGTCTTAATAGGCCCGCGTATTCGTTGTCAGTCTTGGAAGCTTTCCCGGATGGCCTACAACAACCCAGATCATCCTGAATCAATAGGCCCAAATCCCGTTCGGTGGCAACTCACTGAAACACATGCATTCCGGGCCTGTATCAGTGTTTTCTCTGCTGTCGTATGGTGAGCAGCTTACATTTACTCACGTTGCGTTGCGGAGAATTTTTGATGAATGATGTTGTTGATGATGTCCACATCACTTTGAAATGGTTGCAGGTCAGTATTCCCCCGGAAGCTTGCGCGAATTGTTGACGTCTTCGACAAACAGCTGGCAGTTAGATGTGTTTGCCTGCGTGAGGTCATCGCTAAATACCAAAAACAATAGAGGACCTAGCTCCGAGCATTGAGACACACCACATTCAGCGTACATGGGGTCAGGGTATGAGCTTCGAACTCTGACCACCAAGCACCGCATACTGAGATACTTGTCTATCAATCTTAGAAGACGTTCACCGATCCGTAAAACTGTAACTTGTAGTGGAGCGTATGATGATCTAGAGGGTCGGATGTTTTAAAGAAATCCAGGTAGACCACATCAACATTCACTTCAGTGTCACCTGATTGGATCCACCCAATCCGCGCTATTTGCTTATGGGTTGTGCATGCTCGATTTAAACGGAAGCCCCGCTTCTCAGAAAAAATGATATTACAGTTGTCCAGATAAACCCACAAACGCATCGGCTATGATGCATTCCATCATATTAACAGAAAAGGGTGAATGGAACTTGGGTGGTAATTAGAAGCCTTAGTTTTGCTCCCCGCACTGTGAATACGTTTTATTATTCCAAGCTTCCACATATCAAGAACATGGTTTTGCTCAAAACAGAGCTGGTAGAACTGAGTCCGTCGCTCTGCCAGTTGACTTGCTGTTGCTCCCAGTTCATCTGCGCGCACAGTGTGGACACCCAAGTATTTGTGCTTGCGTAGGGTGGTCAGCTTCTGCAAGTTAGATCCGATGGTAAAGAAGATGTGAGTGACTCCAGGCTTCGGGGCGATGAAAGTTAGTGTATCTCATGATGCTTATTCCCTCTGAAAGATAGGGGCATATTGCATCCGCAGCGTGTTTGCTGCTTTTGTAGCCGTTCGTGTTGGGCCAACAGCTCTCGTGGGCGGCAAAACCGCTTCCTTCAACTTCACTAAAACGTTGACAAGCTTATAAAGCAGTTTGTGATTAGCGCTGTGGGTATAGCCATGGTCTGCTGATGCGCAGCTTTGTGCTCTCTGAATTGTTGAGTTCAGTGTTTCGATCGGGCTATGTAATTATCCCAGATTTCTGGTGCTGGGTATGAACTTCGCTGCGTACTGCCAGCAAAATTTAAATTCTGCTCCTTACGTAAGTAAATGTTTCAGACCGTTTGAAAACGTTTGTCTCTGAAGTATCCCTAACCGCCCGATTGCATTTGTTTTTGGACTCAACCCAGACGACATGCAGGGGTCTACAGTGAGGAACGACCAAGTTTTGATACTGAAGATTTGGGCTAATCGTTGGTTAAATGTGATGATTAGTGTAGTCGCATGGTCTGCATCTCAATATTTTGCATAGCAGGTGAAGTTGAAACGAATAACGGTATGACAAATTCCACCGAACAGACAGTCTTCAGCCATCGCATTATAATAAAATGTTCTCCCAAAAGAGCAAGAACAAAAGTTTTTAATGGTTAATCAGGAATCAGATTATTTCGTGTCGTCTTATTCAGCCACTTGCAGACAAATGGTGTAAAGACTAAATTAGTGCAATTGAAAACGGGGTCAAAATCAAAATCAATAGAACTGCAAAAATCAGTCATTTTCCATCTCCTACCATAGGAAGACGAGATTGGCCACGAAGTCCAGCTGTTTACAGTGATAAAGTCTCACTCGCAGAAAGTCGGAGGCATCAGCGTTAAGAGGCAAACCGGTGTTGTTCTCTCTGCTGCTAACCTTGGATGCGTCACGTGGGTTTTCGCACAAAGTGCAATCGAGCAAATTTTGAGCGATTAAGCTGGAAGATAATTTTGGGCTATTATTTGCCCGGTCCTGTGGAACATGCCCGTGACCCTGGTTGATAGCCTTCTCTCAGTTCGACCATTGTGAGTGTTACCATAAGTACAGGTTAATTGGTACACTCATGAGGCGGTAAATTGAGATTGAGGCTTATCCAACTTGGATCCATGGAACAGCTTTTTCGTATAATGTAACAGCACAAGATCCGCTTCGTTGTATCTCGGTTTAAGACTTGGGCTTATCAGTAGCACAATCCTCTGACTTTCTGTTCCTCTTGTTATCGTAGCGTGATGAATACTTTTTTCTTAGGGACATCTATTGGCTTTACTTTCTTAGCAACCTCATTCATATTCCAGGCAATACATTTCTTCGGATATCCGTTATTGCCAGACTAGACTAGATGTATCGTAATTCGGCCTCGCTTGACTCTTCAGAGCATATTCGATGTGCTCTAAGAAAACAAGTGAGAATTGTGGTTTCTTTATGGTTCATTGGACAATAACTTTATAAATGTAGGTATTGTCCGGCCCCGCTCGGTTTTCGGTTAATCAACCTAAGGTGTGAACCAACTTTAATTCGCTTAAGTGAAACCTTAAAAAAATGAAACAAATTATTTGTATCACTTTCCATAGTGAACTTGAAATTATGATTTTACTTATTAATGTTTCCAAAGGGACTTTCGCTTGGTGGACCTTGTCATCTACAACAAAATGTCGCCGATAAATTTTGTAAAAGTGTGTTGCTCCAATAAATTTGTGTAATAAGTTATTTCCCAGATGACCTATAAAGTTTCACATAGAATAGTTCCGAGTGAGCTACCCATCGTAACAGATTCAATTTGGCGGTAAAATTTCCATCAAAGCAAAATTAGGCTACTTTAGGTAGCACGTACATTGGTCGAATCGAGAGAGGGCCATCAATCAGGATCATGTGGCATGTTCCACAGAACCATGCAGTGGCCCAAAATAATCTTCCAGCTCAATCGCTCAACATTTGCTCGATTGCGCCTTGTGCGAAAACCCACGTGACGCATTCAAGGTTAGCAGCATAGAGAACAACATTGGTTTGCCTCGTTACTTTGATGCCTCCGACATTCGGCGAGTGAAACCTAACTTTTGCAAACAGCTCGACTTGTAGACAATCTCGCCTCGTCGTTGTAAGAGATAGGCAATTAATGGTTTTCACTGTGCTTTTTGATTTCGTTATTGAACCCGTTTTCACTTTGGATTAATTTAGTCATTACACGATTTGTCTGCAATCGACTGAATAAGACGACACGAAATAATCTGAATCCTGGTTAACCAAAGCGAATAAGAAATCACCGTATCTGAATCCGTCACGGCTTTGCACTGAAATTTGCTTCAGTAATACGGAATTGCGTCTCCTATTTTTGTCAGGCTATCGTTCCGAATGAGCGACCTGCCAAGTAGCGTAACTTTACTGTCCGTCATTTCAGTATGTAACCAAGTCTCCATGATGTCTATATCATTTTTCTGAGAAAACTGGTGATCATTCAGTTAGGTCACATTAACGAAGAGGCCCTGAGCATTCGTGTACAAGCAAGCTAGTTTATATGTCTCTAGTAAAACAAAGGGTTTGTAGGAAGTCAGTTGCATGGGACTGCGAACCGATGTGAGGACGGCCGTGATTCTTTTCTTTATGAGATAATGATACCACATCCATACCTTGCTCTGGTCAAGGCGTGTCCCATCCCTCATCTAGATCTACGTCGGTATCGGGTAAAGGAGCGGGCATTGTAGGCGAGTCTGCTTTAACAGACGTCTTCGTAACTAGAAGTTGCGAATCACCTATAGCCCTTAAAGCAAGTTCCGGTGGAAGGCTTTTCCGATTTTCCCGCCAACTAAGTAACACATTCACCAATGCATGCTCGGATTAAAGCACGAGTTTTAGGCTTCTCGAGCGGCATCCTCTACAGTTCGCCAGGAGATTTAACATTTTAGACGATTACCCCACGACATAATATAAGGGTTGGGTTTTTTTTGATAAATCGACACTGTTCGTTAGACAACGACGATCGGGATTTGCTGATCCTGGAAAAAGAGCAACAACCTGCACCATTTCTTTGGTTAGCTATTCCACGGTTTAACTGGTTTAGCATTTCTTCCATTGAGATGCCCTTAGTGCTCATTTTATGCTTGGCTTCTGATACCAAACGGTTGCATATTTGGTCTTGGAAAAGCAGGTACATGACAAATGGGATGGACGAAAAAGTAATACAGAACCAAAGAGCATCATAGAGCAATTAATTTTTTGCACATGCTGTCAGGTTAATCTAGCAAACTTTAGATTTTACCACTTGGCACAAAGCGAACAAGCTAAGGTCAGTTTGACTAATCACTTACATTCTCCTGACCGGCAAACACCCTTAGTATGCAGCCCTTTTGTATGTGCACTTACTCGATATTTACCATTTCGCCTTGTCTCCTTACCTTCGCCAGTGGGATGACTGATGAGTTTACCGACTTCCGTGGTGGTATGCATTGGTTAAGCGAACGTGAAAAGTACTTATACAACATAGGTAAATGGAAATGCTCAAATTAATTACTATGCAAACATGAATTTGTCGGCATCGTTGACTAGCGGAGAATAGGAGCCGTTATTGCCTACTAAACCAGTGTTGGTAGTAGTCTCCCGTTACACTCATCAACGTTCTTGGGCCAAATTTTAACCGTAATTAGCTTTTGGCTTTGTGGTACCAATAAGCAGAACATACATACCTGCATCAAGTATATTTAAATGTCATTTACAGTCATTTCACTATTTTCATGCATCGCGCTTTAATGAAATTCTGGATAAAATGTTTGCCTGGATGGTCGACACCTTGGTGATATTTGATTGCTGAATTTAATTCCGACCCTATGTAAATGACACGGACAAATTTACACACAACCTGTTGATTAAATGAGAGTACTTAGTCTAACATAATCATTAATGTTGGTACATCAAATAGTAATTGAACCTGGTAGTAAATATCAGATTTCTAATACGCAGCAAAATGCATTATGACAGCGACAGACAAATAGAGCAGGGAGAGTATGCCTGCTGCAAAGACGAACTTTAGACCTACCCTCTTAATGCTTTGGAGCGTTATGCTTTAGTTAACTTAACAAATGCTGCTGTTAACATCGAAGACTCATTAAATGACTTCACTTTGGTTGACATTTGTTAGCAGTCAAGAAATTGTGAAGACAGGCACGATATTTATCATACTAAAATAATCGAACAAATTTCAATTTTATTATTCAAATTTAATATCTTGTAGAATACATAATTGCAAACAGAGTTACCAGATCCCCTTCCACTTGCTTATTATTCACATTTCTTTTTATCTGAATCTGAACAACTGGTGACAAATACCATTGGAAATCAACTAAAACATATCCTACCTAATTTGTTTAATGTTATGCTTATTGTTTATTGGTTTGACTATTAAACACACTGATTGTAACCTTTTGTGGCTGCAGTAAATGGGTACATTTTTTTGATATTCTACTCTGCGTTACGATGTTCCTCTATCCGGTGGACATGAATTCCTAAACCAATTTTGTGGATACATTATCAGCTGACCCAAATTAATGTGCAGTAATCAGTGGCTGCACGCTTTCTTTTGTACAAAATCGCAGTATACACAAAAGTACCGTCAGGATTATGCATGTTTATTAAGAAATAAAGCATATTAAAGAAAAGAAGCAGTTCTAATAAACTTGCTAAAATAGTAAAAAATACATTTTAGGTGTTTGTTGGGGGAGTTGATTGTGACACGCTTTTTCACAAGAACGCAATTCACTTGTGTTGCCCATAGACAGTATCTAAACAGATGAATGACTTTTGTTGTCCTCTTGAAGCGCTGTATTCCGTGACCGGATTTCGTCTCGTTTCTGAAGCACTTAATTTGTGGGTCGAAGCCTCTACACGTACGCCAACAAGCAGCGGCTCGCAACATTTGTTACTAATGATTTCTGATTTATTGGTCAACTTGAGATATACGTTGTATGAATGCGTTTCCAATCGTAGTCTTCTACTGGACCTAGGTTAAGGGTGTGTTGAACGTTGGACAGTTTAATCACTTGGACCTTATCTGAAGCAAAATTGGGTAGTAGTTTCCGGCTTGCTTTATGGCGTTTTATGAATAGTTTCCTACCTGTTTAGATGCATCCGTTTTCTGATTTGCCTGTCATTGTGGTCAGCCACGGGACGCCTGCATCTACAGAGGGACCATGGATAGCTTGGGTTGCACCACCCACAGCTCCATCCAAAAACCCCAAATCCATTGTAAACCCGAAGGAATAAGACCGGAAAGCATGCAGTTACAATAATATTATGGAGAACGAAATCTTTTCAGGATGGCAAGAATTAGCCACAGAATTGATTCTGCTCTAAAGTTACGTTCGTCGCTACTATTGTTCCGATAACTTGTTAGGTCCGGATTATAATATTTTAAATATTTATTTAGAAATATGTTGATTGCTGAACAACGTACGATTCCCAGACATGGTTGCTAAGTATATCACGGGTTCTAACTGCGTTAGTTACCTAAAATTGGACCGCCACCCTCTCAAGTAGTTCGAGAATATGTATGCATATCCAGGTCACTTACGTTTCGTGAATTTGACTGCATCTAATAATCGCCGCGTGCACAACGTACCTAGCAGATACACAGGAATCAACAGCGGAATCCAAATCTACATATAGTTAGAAATCCGACTCTACTATACCTTATGTTAACCGACCATTACCTGTTTCATGGTTAGGACTATTGCGTATGCAACGCTGGGGTTACGGACTGATTTTCTGCAGTTGTACAGAGTTATCTAAATCGAAGTTTAACGCCGAAATGGAACTGGAAATTAACACGGACATTGTCTGCGATCTGCCGATGGAGATGCTGCTGATATGATTTCAAAAACCGCTAGTATACTTTGATTCCAGTGTGTGAAATAAACGCACTTGTTGACCAATGCAGGCGGAATTTACCAACGTTCGGCCTCAAAGCACGCAATCCTTAGGGAATACTTTATAATTACCAGCCTGGCCAAAGTTTTATTTTAAAAACTTAAACCGTTCATGATATCCCTTCTGCTTTGGAAGTGTATGTGCGCTACACTTCCTTGGATTGAGCAAAATATAGTATGCCTGAATACAATTTTGCAGACATTTTGCGGTCATTTTAGCTTTATTTCGTTGTGTAAAAGATTCGTAATAGCCGCACCAGGAGATCATTTTGATCAATTTCTCTCATTTGTAAATAAGCCGCAAACATTTTTTACCATATTTACGATAGTGTTCATCATATACAAATAATTTACAACTGGAATCCAATTTTAATAACTTAGATTTCATTTGGACAATATCTTTGTCATGCTTTAGCATGTAAATAATTAAATTTAGTACTTTACCTGGTCTCAATTTAGCCTTTGTTAAAAATATTTTCAAAAATTTTAAAATCGTGCGTTAACAAATTTATCGCTGTTTCTTTATTCAGTGACCGATTCACAAGTTAATGCAGGCTGCGACAGCGCGCATGAGCACATACTACAATAGAAACACGCGGTGACTAGTGCAATCGCATTTGCTAGGTAGTTCGGGAGGACAGTATTAGTCAAATCGCAATCTTGTACAGATTGAATGAGATTTGTCAAAGTAGGTCTGCTTTCCACGATAACAAGCTGCGTAAAACCAAGCTGTTCATAATTTTAGCTTAGCAACTTATGCCGTCATGTTGTTTTACATAACTATGAATAAACATCTAGCACTGCTTATACACCTGTTATCCGCTCACCGCATCGCAATTAGGCACCATATAGCAGCTGTTTGGAAGTTCTGGGTCAGACTTTTTATCTCTAAATAGCTCAAGAAATTCGTCATTTGATATTTGACATGTCTTAGTTTGGCTGCACATGCTAATCACAGATTTCAGTCGCCCAATAAGTGAAAAGACAAACGGCTATGTCAATTAGCAAGATATTACTGGATCAGGTGATTGTTGGATTATTTACAATGACATTTTCCCCTTAATTTCCTACATTAATCGCAAAATGGCCTTGCGAAAAACTGCGGGGTGCATACATTACCAGCCGACGTTGTGGTACATATGAAAGTTAAAATTCTTACCAGTTATTCTTCATTATCGCTTTATCCTATAACCAACCACTTACGCTTAGCGCTTGATTTAGTTCAGGTATGTTGAACTTCCAGATAAACAGACCAGTATTGCGGAGGGCATAACCAGAAATATTTTCTACATTTTAAAAAGGAAACCACTCGTCCGTAACTGCCCACTGCCTAGCCTCACCTGAGTCAGAAAAAAAGCAGAATAACCGCGATTCACTGGTTCCTACAAATCGAAGCTCTCCGAAGGCGGAATTAGTTACTTATGGACCCAAATATTATTGCTATAAAAATAAAGGCGAAAACGTTTTCCCAGAGACGGTATCTTGTTTAGTGAGTTAATCCCGATAGGGATATTTGCGGTGGTATTGCTTTCCTAATTAATATGATTGTTGTGCAGTACCATATCTTAATACTGGAAGGAATGAAGTGCTTACGATGAGTATTTCTTATTTATACCACTTTTAAACAATGTTTAGTTTTATAGCAATATTTTGGCATGTAATGGTGACGAATATACGTAAAATTTCTCTAACAACTTTAGCTATGCCGATATTTGAAGGGTTATGTATCAGTTCATTTAATATAACAATAAGAGTAAAGAACGTAGTAAAAATGTAATGTGTGCTTCCCTAGCAAACCAGTTAAAATCTTTATGGAATTTTTCTAAATTTATGACAACTGACTGCAAATCTACCACTTACGCTGGTTCCGTGGATGCATAATTCCAGACAGGCTTCCCATACCAATATACATTTTCCAGCATCTATTAATATTAAGCCATCGATTACTTTCGACATATCTTAATTGGAATTCATTGAAATAGAACAAAACTAGACGTAGAATATTTAGGGTAGAAGGATTCTGACATTTTTTGAGCTCATGGCCATCAGCCGACAATTCAGATAACTATGAATCCGGAAATGCACCAGACGCCCATTTCGCACAATGGGCGGCTAGTGTCCCTAATAGCTCAGTAACATAAGCTGCCGGCTAATTGTCGCAAGCCACAAAGGTTCATGGGATCGATCCAGAGAGGGGAGAGAAGGATGAACACCACTAACGAGCCACAAATAAGGCGCAACGGCCGTCAGGTGCCTTTGTGGATTGGTACTTGAGTTACCTGAATTGGCGCCTGATCAGTAGACTGTCTGATTGTTGGCATGAAAAGGTATTCAACAATGCAGTACGGTTACAGAAATAAAATACATGCTTTATATGTGCAAAACGCTCCTAATGTTGCAACTTGAGACCGCCTTTATGGTTTGATTGAAACTTCTTTTAAGCACAACAGCAGTATTGTTTGAAATACGGAAGCATTCATCTCGTACAAAATATACGATCTACTTATTTTCACTGACATAACTAAATAAAGTTATCATTTGGCAACCGGTATCCAAGCTGAAATGGTGTGTTGCAATCAATTTTCGTAAACAGCACCTTAAATATACTACCAATGAGCTTATGTGAGTGGAAATTGATGGCCGGAATTGTTAGTTTGACATTTGCTAGTCAGTGTTGTTGCTCAGCGTGAAGTAAAAGCGAATTGAAATATGTTAAGAAAACGACAATGACGCACCTAGATACGCTAAAATGGTACACAATTTTGCTGTGGGATTACCTACCCATGTCTAAGCCTATCTACTTTCTTTCGTTCTATTTAGCAAATGGAGGGTTAAACTTTCAGATAAATTGATGGCATTTTTACGCTGTGAATTAAACTAAATACATTCCATCAAATCAATTACAAATATACATGTGTTACTAAGTTTTGTAATAAAGCAAGCTCCTTAAGCTTTCGTGCTAATTCTGTATTCGAGATTGTTACTGTAACATAATTGCTTGAGCATGTGAGTTCACATAATCTCACGGGGTGATAACTTGACCAGCTTGAATTATGTAATCTTGGTTGTTACGCATAACAGAAAGCATTTAATGATACTGAGAATTCTGTAATGGTCTAAAAAGATTTACAGCAAATTAAAACCTTATTAACAAGAAAAATGTTTGCCTCCGTGGTTAACAGATCAACTAACACAATTTTCAAAATATGCTTAAGCAAATAACCTGCTGGGTTGTTAAGGGGTGGCTTATCAAGAAAAAGACTAGTTATAATCATTCTCTAAACTCGAATCAAGGTGCGCTTAGTCAAAATATGAACCAGAAAATCCGGAGATAAATGTGGAATATGCATCAGCTCTGAGAATAGACTGAATATGCAAATAAACTCGTTGGAATTCGAATTGGCGTCACATTGCTCAATCCATACATGTTCGGTTGGTTGGGGTTTCTGCATTGCAAATAAGCCGACTGGTTCAGCGTCAAAAATGAAGCAATACAATACCAAATCCTTCTCATTGCTTGACAACACGATGCTTTTAATACATACAATCTAAAGATGGTTACTTACAGTATTTCTTTTCCAAGCGTTGATCAGGAATCGTTAGGGTTAAAACATTGCGTATGAAAATTTTTCGTTAAACAACCAAGTCAGTGTTCAATATGAGACTATCAAAATGTTTCTAATGTGTACTCCTCTAAACATTGCCGTTAATGTTAACAAGACCCATAATTTGAATGAACCAGGCGCAACCTCTCAGATATAACTTCCATTTCTTATATCAAAGTCCGTGTCAAATATTTGTATCAATTTGTATATGTGCAACGGGATGATGTATAATTTGTTGTTCCCTCTAAAACCTATCTAGCATATAGACATACAACGCACAACAGCCTAGTATATGACTCGTATTCATTGAGGAAGGAAACAAATTAAGCACAAGAAACACATGGATCTGACTAATAAATTGAATGTGAACATTTCGCAAATGTTCTTATTTTTACGAAGACGGCTTGAAACGTTTACCTCATTTGAATCATCGTGTACAAAATTACAGCAAAATCTGAGCAAAACCCATCATTCAAAATCTCTTACTGTGTAATTTTGCCTTGTACTATAGCACCAACGCTTGAGTAAATGAACGGTTTATTACTCAAAACCTGCTGTACTAAAAGTACGCTGGAATCGAACCCACACCTAATTTGTCCGAATTCGAACCTATCAAAATATCTGTATATTTTTTACTTCCACGGATGAGCTGCACCTCTTGTCTCTCATTGAAGGGCCGAACGTTCCGAATTTGGGTGTCCTTGTTCCGTGCAGGAAATTACAGGCGGCAGAATATGCATGTAATCGTTTGATATTGCGACTCTGCTAATATTTTGCTCAGCATAAATCAACAACGCTGCCAAGAGTATATAAGCGCTCACTTCACCAATCACCGGCACTAGATTTTTGAAGACTTGATGCATAATCAACCGTACGATTGCCTAGAATCAAAATCTCAATGAGTAGACTGACTATATAGTTTACTGAACTTGATGGTTGAAGAAATTGTGATAACCAGCAGTTTCAGCGTTATTAAATTTTGTACTTCTACGTGGATTGTACTAGGATTGATTTTCTCAAATATTGATTGGAGGGCAACAAAATGTGAGGTATACGCATTTTACGGTAATAATGATATAGGATATCCTGTGTATGCTGATATATTCGCAAATTTACTGACATAAATTAAAGAGTTGTATTCATAGAGGTGCTACATACTATTTAAATACATGAAATTAGCCGTCTACATTTTGCTTGAATACAGAATTATGAAATACTGTTTGA
Source organism: Dicrocoelium dendriticum (assembly GCA_944474145.2). NCBI lineage: Eukaryota > Metazoa > Platyhelminthes > Trematoda > Plagiorchiida > Dicrocoeliidae > Dicrocoelium > Dicrocoelium dendriticum. The sequence goes on along the minus strand of OX104063.1, from coordinate 161,527,525 downwards.
AGAATCTAAAAAAGACGGATGAGAAGAAATTTATTTTCGATAAGTCTTTTTAGGCTATACTAGTATGAATCAAATCGTAATTGGAAAAACAAAAATGTCACAATTAAGCCCGGTCGGGTCTGTGGGATGCGGCAGTTAAACGAAAAATACCGAAGAAATTTATTTTCGGTAAATCAACTCAGGCGCGTACAATTGTGAAGCAGATGACCAAATCTTACAATAAGGTATCATTAGTCATGCACGAGTAAATGGATGTCTCATGATGGGTGCAATGGTACAATTGGGATCTTAATATTTACACCAGTAAACATCAGATTACAACAATTAACGACGGACCGCGGCCTTGATGCTCGCTAACTGCGTGGGGGGCCACAGCGGAATTAGCGCTTGCACGAGGGTTCTTTGCTTGCATAATTCCGGCTTTAGGTGTCTGATAGCAAGAGCGTTCTCAATAGTCAGGAAGCGTCTTTTTAATCCATGTGGGTATCGTTTCGGGTTAACTAGGAGAACCTGAAATGAATCCTTCCACTTGCATTGATGCCAAGTGTTAATCAGGTGCATGAGGTAGTTTGGCGACAACGAAAAAGTCAACATCACGAATAAGAAGGTAGACCCGTATTCACACGTGACTACTGTGACTGCAAACAAGCAAATAATCTAATCGGGAACAGGAACAACGTCACAATATTTTGTAAACGCGGATTAAGATTGAGACCTAATTGCATGATCAGCTGTGATGGTTAACTACTATATTACTTCATCAATCAACTAGGTGTTAACCTTAATTTGTCGATCACACAGAAAAAGGGTGCAAGCTATGTATACGTTACGCAGCACCATGTGTTGTATGCTTTTTTATTCGGACACGCAGAACCGATATCGTTGCCTTTCCTGACAAGCACAGAGTTGACTTTGGTTCCAAAGGTGGAAGAGAAAACATAGAAGAAATAATTTAAAATAAATTCATCATGGATTCTTATCAAGGGTACGACTCCACTGAATGCAAGCTTGGCGCGTTCCCAGCCCTAAGTAATGAACACGCACCTCAGCATTCATATGCACTTTTATTACGAACTAACAACAATTAGACAAATGTTCTGTTTTGCTTAAATGCCTGATTGAATCAGACATGATTGGAACTTTCGTAACCGCTCGACGGCTGTGTATCGGCAATGGGTTTGGTAAATTATGATGCTATACATTTATACACAGAATACAGGTATTTCACACAGTAGATTTGTCTCCCGGCGCTGACCACAAATTTCAACAGCCAGTGAGAAAACATGTGCTGCCGAATTTCCGGACGGCAATATATTCATTTCGCCAATGCTTACTTGGTTAACAAGTGCAAAGTTACGAAGATGCGGTGCTTCCAATTTACTCCTGGATGTACTATGTTGTCGTCTAAAGTATGAGGATCGAAAACCGCACGAGGCTGATTACAAATCGTAATGTATACTGAAGGCAAAGCGATTCAATCCTCTTACATATTCGCCTGCTTACAGATTATTGATCAGAAGGTTTGATTCATATCGACAATTTAAACAAACCCTTAATAACCAGGCTGAAGATCACATACAGTATTATGCATTACTACATCACGTTTCAACAAGTGCAAGGAATTTGGGAACGGCGAATTGTTTTCAGACTTTGTATAACGAGTATTTTAGATAGTAAATGCACTACAATCTACCATGCAAAATGTTTGCGAAGATAATATATTGACGCATTCCATCTATATTGCCGTACCCACTATCATGGAGATTTGAAACCTTAGCTATTTCAATCCTTTTTAGAATGACGTAGTGACTGATGAGTAGTAGATAGCAGTCGACTTAGGGATGTAAATTTTCAAGAGCAGGGAGTTTAGACGGATGATTTATGAATCCAGTTAAATGTCTTTCCTTTATTTTACACCGTCGAACGCAAAGCTGCTAAAAGGTAATCAACAAAGGAATATTTTAAATAAAATTATGATAAAACAGAGATTACTAACAATACATACCGACGAAATATGTCGGGTTAATTGATAATCGGGATAATTGCAGCCAAAGATTAATTTGAAGCAGGATAATACGGCAAAATATAATTCGAATTCCAAAACACATGTGAGGTTTATGAAGATTCCGTTATAACCTTAGCATTGGTTGTAAATGTTCACTCAAATACTTGTAATATTAGATGATGTGTAGGTCTAGAATCACCATAAGGAGAAATTAACTTGGCTGTACCTAACATATCAGGTAATCTGGAAAGGAGATTACTGATCACCTCACGGACTGCTTGAAAGCAACATAGGTGAAAAATGATCTGGTAACCAGTAATACCTTGTAGAATGCATAAAGAGAGTTTAGAAATTTAGCCTGGAATATAGACAAGTATAACCTGCACTTACCATCGGTTTCTCAGTCTACATAAATAATCCTATTAGAGCCATCTCTGATATCCATCACTACAATGTATGCATAATAGCTCAACAGCACAGCTCTTGCTCGCCCAACATTTAGATTGTACTCCACAATTCCTTGGTAAAGGCGAATGGGATAAACAGAATAGTTAGTAGGTAGCACAAATGCTCGCACTGCCTCACAACAGCTGCCATTTACATCACCCCTGTGTAAAATAAGCACATACCGCAGTCAATTGCGGCCGCTAGTTTTACAACGACAACACTTTTGTCAAACATCTGTTAAATGGATTACGAGAAAGTCGTTTACAACATCAGAAATGCAACTGCTTGTGTTGGCTTAATGTGCCTAGTAAATATAAGCATTACATGGGTTGCGCTATTAAATAACCTTGCGTTCTCCTGCTCAAAGTGAAACAGGTAGGATCGTAGAGCACCATACTGTGAATTTGTTTCTCCAACCGTTAAGTTCAAGTGCCGTTCACTTATATGTAACAGTTGCGTCTAAGTATTATGTCGTAATGCTTCGGTATAGTTAAGCATAACCGTTTAACACAAAATGTTTGCTTAGTCCGTGTATCAATGCTTTTGTTTATTCCACCGGGAGTTATGGCGCAAGTAGAACATATATTTTAGCATACATTTCCCTATTATACTTTATTTTATAAGGAGTGAGGTGGCATTGTTCAACATTTTGGATATTTTTATCTATTAGGAAAAAAAGACATATGAGGAAATCTATGTAACAAAGCAAACAAAAGTAAATTGGATAATTTCCGAAATGATTACGCCCAGCAAATGCTGCGTCAAAGTACAAAGCAACCGATTAGATCAGCGATTGAATCATTTATCTAAAGTAGTACCAAGTCGGATTTTCATTAGATAGCTAATGCCATCATGATAAATTATCCCGTTTGTCTAACAGCATATCATATCTTAACTAGAAAGACTAACCTCAAGAAAGCGAAAACGTTTGAGGTTGCTTTATTTTATTCCCAGTCTTTTACCCGAACTCCTAATGGTCCATAACATACGTATGATGGAAATAAAATGTTTTATTGGACATACCTATTGCTCTCTCTTAGTTAATATAGCCTAGCTTCAGTCTCATTTACTTCAATTTAGTGGTTGGTCGTAGGTTCCCTGCGGTACAATGAAACAAATCAATTTGTCAGACGTCCCACAATGAAATACAGTGAGTAATTAGCGGAATCAAGATACAAGTTGCTCAAAATAACCCATAAAATAGTAGGAGTTTTGGCTGCAGCCCTGTATTTGGTAATCTTGCACCTTTTTAGCTTGGATCATATGGCTAACGATTTGGGCGCCTTATTATTCGAACCACAATGCTTTAGAGCCAAGGGATAATTATGTTATCCATCAAGAGGCTTTCTTTAGGCCAGGTAGCAAACATTAGAACCAACAATTATTGGGTTAAAATGGTTTATTTGTAATGGCTAATTTTATGTCACGCAGCCATAAGGTTAGATAAATTGCGATCATATTATGCAAAGCTAATTTGCAAAGAAAGCTGATCACTACTACGGATACATTCAATATGCGCTCCCATTGACAATTACTTTTCTTGCTGTCTTCGGTATAAGTGTCCTATACGTATAGTAACAATTACTTTTAGGTCCTATTACTATCGTTTTAATTTGGATATGATTTGCTAAATCAGCAATAATTCAGGCAAAGCTAGGTATGAACAGGGTCTCTGTCAATCCTGTCGCATTAGCCGACAGCGTCCGCGTTCTAATTTTGTAGAATATATTACCCGACAAACGCCAGTAGAGGACCAGTATATTCCTTCGTTTTCAAGAAGAAATTCACGAGACACCACATTTAATACATTTTTTTCAAATTTAGCCTTCCGTTTAAGGAAATCATTTTCTACAGGTTCATCAACGGTATTAACTAAAAATCTGCTCAATGCATGCTCCCTTTTAGTATAGCTATGCGCACAATGTCGCGCAAATGACACCAAAGTAATTGCAACCATTTGCACAGAGTGCGCCAGTTGCGGCGCAATGTTTGACCCATGCACTTTGCACAAAAGTATATGCGTTACCTAAACGAAATATTACCCGTTGAAAGTGTTTGCGATATACAACCCAAACTTTGGTGAGACCGGATGCAGATTATGCTGTCTACTTCCACCGTTTGTCTTAAACCAAAGCTTTCGGTGTGCTTGCCATTCAGTATCTCAAAAACGAATTCAAATATTTAGAGTTCTTTTCAGTTCCCATGCAGTATGATCGTCTCGAAGTTTACAAAGGTTAATTTGGGCATCTGCAGGGTGGTCTCATGCCGACACACCCAATCATCGAAACTCTAAAATATGGCTGTCGTCAGCTGTTGCACTTCAGCTGCCACACATCCATGGGTGACAACCAGTTAAAGTAGGAAACACTACACTGGCAGTTGGAAGAAAGGTAACATATTTTAAGTCATTGTGTGAGACATTCGTGCGGCGCTAGATCTCATCGGGCTGCAGCAAATGGGATCACATTTTGTGCATAACATGAGCGCTGTAATCGCAAAGAAGAATACACTAAAGAAATCGAATTATCAGAATAAAATGAGTTGTTGTACCACATTGCCTGCTTAAAGGTGCTAAACTGATAACGTCACTCATTAGTTGATGTCTACACAGAATAAAACGCGCCAAGCAAAATGTGTATAAGCGTGGACGAGAGCTTGATGAGGTTAACTTTCACAAGTCCACGACAAGTATTTTCATTCATTTATATACTTCCTAAAAAGCCATGTTACAAGCAAAGTATTTCCTAAATAATGCCACTTCTATTCTTGTGTTGCGTGTTAACATCATATATTTTTGTTCCATATTTGTAGACAACATATAAATTTTGGTGGGTTTGAATAGGAAATATTCCCGCAAATAGATACTTTAAAAACTTGCAGTGTGGTTGTAATTTTAGCTACATTTATTTTCAAAAATATCACTCCATTGACTTTTTGTCTCTTAAGAGGATTTGACGAACAGGATGAATTCAGGTAAAACTATAAATACTATAAACTGATGATTTGCAAATCGGGTTTAACCTACAATTTGAGGAGAAAAGATAGCCCAGAACAGTTTTATTATTTGCGATCTTGTTTTAACTTCAAGTCTTGGAATCAGAATGCTTATAATTAGTCGCTGGTTGCTGCCATTTCTCCTATCCTTCAGATTGCCGATATTTTAAGTTACTTTTGTACGCTGGACGTGGTGCTGTTTGATTCTAAGTTACTTAGGCAAATACTCAGCTCTTTGCAATGTACTCCATAAACCGTCGTACAAACATAAATAAGATAAACATAAGGATTATGCAGGAGCAAATTCACCTGTCCAGCATTAAAACAGCTGTCAATTAAAATCCCTGCTCAACGTGATCACTTGCTCCAGCCATTAGGGGCAAATAATTAAAAACGACGACGAAATTTTCGCCAAATAAGGGTAAACTGGATTGGTATAACGCAGTTTACACCATCAACAATGGAATTGAGATATTTAGTGATAATATGGCTGTTTACTTTGACCCGATTTGGTTAGTAAATATAATTAATATGAGTTGCGTTATCTGAATAAGCTTGCTTTCCGCTATCCAAGCTGAAACGAGCTAGGTCGTAGACCACACTTGTTGTAAATTCATTGCCCAAATTGTTAAATGGAATGTCCGATATCGTGCAGCCGTTTAATGTAACTTAATTGCATATTTATAACTTAGCAAAGTTTAAAGCAAAATTCTTGTTTATTTTTATTACCACCGTTTCGGTTTATTCTACCGGGCTTTGGCAAAATGTATAATATTTGTTGTATCATACGTTTCTTTATTATACTTTGTTTTACACTGTTTGAGCCAGGATTGTTGAACATTTTGAATATTGTCATCTAGTAGGAAAATAAACACAATGTTCCTTGTTACTTACGAGCAAATCTTTGCAATGGCGCAAGCAAACGAAAAACTGGCTAGGTTCATCAGTGCTTACTCCCAAAAAATTTTGCTTCGGAGGTAGATGAAACAGTATTGATAAGTGATAGAATCATTTCGCTACGAAGTACTAGGTTGTGTTTTCATTCGATAACGAATGCCATATTGATAAATAATCTCATCTGTATAACAGCGTAGCATTTCTTCACTTACAAAAGTAGCAGATCTCTAAGATATTGCAATTTGATGGTTTTGTTTATTTTATTTCCAATGTCTTACTCGAACTTCCAATAAGCCACGCCCTGTACATTTACTTTATGTTGAGAATATGGGCTTATTAGTGGACGGACGTGTTGTTCCCTCTAATTTAATAAATGCTAATCTTAGTCTCATTTATCCGATTCTTGTTTTGACATACTTGTAGCTGTATGTTGTGAAACAAATCAAATTGTCAGATGTCAAACGATGAAATACAGTCAAGAATTGGCAGTATCAATATATTAGTTGTTCACAATAGATACTACTAGATGTGACGAATTTCTACCTATACCATTCAACGCCCCTACTACTCTTCTCTAATCAGATACTACAACGTTGAGTAGTTTGGTTGCAGTCCTTGAATTTTCAAATCTTGGAACGTTTTTCGTTAGATTCATGGCGTTTAACCATTCGGACGCTTTGTGAATCCAGTTGCACTGTTTTGGGAATAAAGCGAATTTATACAATGAACCAAGAGACTTTCGTTAAGCAAGATAGTACACATTAGTACCATGAGGTATTTAGGCATCTAGTTGATTTAGATTATTTAGGTTTTACACACAAGAATTTAAACAAATTGCTATCATATGCTGCACCGATATCTTGCAAAACAACGTGATTAATTCCACTTATACCTTCACAAAGCACTTCTATTTACAATTAGACAGTCGTGTCAAACTCAATAAATAACGGTTAATAAATATCCTAACAAATATGTCTAATGTCATGACATCTATCTTTGAAAGTACACACATAGTATGTTATGATTGATTAAATAGGATTTCCTCTAACCTGCCATAAATCATGCGAAGCTGAATATGAACAAAATACCCTCCTCAATGCTGTTAAAGTAGCCGACCATGTTTGAATATTCTTATCCAAGCAGATTATGTTGCCTCCCCAAGATTATTATTAGTACTAGTAAAATGCTTAGTTTTCATAAACGAATTCACAAGCCTTCTCACTTACTGCACTCTTTCTGTTATTGACTTTAATTAAAGGATATCATAATTTACAGAGAATCGAAGAGTTTAATTATGTGTCTAATCAATCCATGTCCTCTTTATAGTACAGCTTTGCGAACAACGTCGAGCAAATATCACTTAAGTACCTCCGGATATCTGCACATAGTGCACCTGTTGTGGCAAGGTGTGTGACCTATGAAGGTCCTTAAAATATACTCTCTGTTTTCTAAGCTAAATGTTACTCGTTGAAAGTATTTACGATTTCCAACCATGCTGGTCTCCCGCAAATAAACGTTTAGTGAGGCCGCATGCAGAATATAGTGTATTATTCTACCATTAGCGGTAAAATCGAGCTCTTGGTATATTTGTGATTCAGTAATGAAGAACGACTTAAAAAACATAGTATTCCTTTCACTGCCCAAGCAGTCAGATAGCCTAAACCTTTACAACTTATTGTAAGGATATTCGCATGGTGGTCTCATAAGGACACACCAAACCATTGAAGCTCTGAAATAATTCTGCCGTCCGCTGTTACAATTCGGACGCTACAACTACATGTGTTGCAACCAGTTATAGTACGAAACATAGCGCAGCCCGCTGAGAGAAATTTGAATATTTTTCACTCATTCTGTAGGGCAGTCGTTCGGCGCTAAATCCCTTTGGGATGCGACACAAAAGACCACCTTTTGCGCACAGCATGAAAGCTGATATAGTGATGCGAAGACACTAAATAATTTAGTCCATTAAATCACGTTGTCACATTAAAATACATTTAAGTACCACATGGTCTGTTATTTTGGAACACAGCAGTTTCCATATTTGTTTACACAGAACATACTAGTATATATAACGCCAAACAACATGCTAGCCGTATTTAGCACGGCTGATTAGGATAAAATACCCAAGTCAGAAGTTTTAAGGTAGCCACAGACTGTGAGACAACGGTTAGACTACTTGTCAGTGAGTTTGCACGGGTAGAGGAGGAAGACTGAGCCGAAACCTGAAGGCTCTTCACGCTACGTTGTTAAGCCAAACATACGGAGCGGTTCGCAACGAAACGCTGAGGAATACACGTCGGCTTTACTCTTTCTGGCTGTATCTGATTTCGGCAATTTTCAAATATAATTTGGACGAAATCGTGTTGGATCTCGCGAAGACGATGAAAATGCTCAACTGATAATCCAACACATGAAATGTGGTATTTAACTTGGCACAATGCACACGTGAGGGCATTTGCACTGTATCCGACTAGTTTGGATCAAGTACCACAGGATGACTGCTTCGCCATTGCAAGTAATCCGAAAACAAGATGGCGGCCAATGGACGAAGAAAGTGGCGATAGCAAGATCGCCGAAACCAAGCGATGAAATACAAGTATTTCTGGTCGGAAATTTCAGAATCGGAAATGAAACTGAATTGTAGCTCAACTTCCACCAAATACTTCCAATGTACGCAGAAAGTTAACACAAATTGATCTTGTCAACACAGCCAAAAATAACCGACCGGAGGACGCTATCCGCCGCCACGTGTTTTCTGAATTGATACCTCCAATGTTCACACTGTACCAGCTTTAAATTGTATGCTTTATCCTGGCTACTGGGCACAGGAAATATAGTTAAACGGTATTACCAAACGATCCAAGTGACTCAATATCCTCCCCTAAATAACTTGCTAAACTTGAGCTTTTTAGGTAAGAATTGATCAAGTACGTATGGTTTGTTTGCTACCCAGAATATTTCAGTGATTTGACAAAGTTGTATAAGAGTACATTCTCTTATACAACCTTGTCAAATCACTGAAAGATTCTGGGTAGCAAACAAACCATACGTACTTGACCAAGAAATTCATGCAAATCAGCTTTGGTCTGCTATTGGGAGAAAGGGTTCCTGCGCATCTTGCATATTGAAGACGCTGAGATGAGGATATGGTTGTACATAGGTCAGGACGACATCAAACAAGAATACATTTCCGAAGTTGATGGTGGTGGGTGAACTAGGATAATTACGAGACGCTGGAAAATGTGGTTCCGGATAATCGAATATGGTATATCGCAAAATACTGCGGTAATAAAGAACCCAATGTGCCCTTAGGGTTAGGTTGTTTAGGATGAGTGACATTCCCGGTATCTCGACTCGAAATCAGCACCGTCTTAATGCAATCCGCAATGGAAAATAGGTTCAAGGTATTCGCGACCTGACCTAGTCCAAATTGGCCACTTCTGATGACCAGTTGGACATTGGTTTGCTTATAGATAGCTCGGATTTCATCAATGTTTCAGGGACTGCACAAATGAGACACGGGATTACGCCGAACAGTAGGTGGCCGGACACTATACGTTATTTTGATATGTACTCGGTGATTATTGTGATGTCATACTTATCTGTTTTTACTTAACCAGACATTTTATCTACATGCAGCGTAAACAGACCACTTCTCTCTTTATTACCAGTTTGTATGAGGTCCTCAGACACACTTCTGGGGCTTGTCTTGGCATTCGTTATTTATTTAAAAAGAATGTGCTACTAAACTGAAGAGCGTTATTCCTCATTCATTAAGATGGTCGAACCGATGTCTGCAAGTTAGAACATGTTACACATTATGGCGATTATTACTTCGCCCTTAGTGGTCAAGTATTCACAAAAGCTAAATGTTTGGTTGTGACCCCATCCAGCAGAAATTCCAACATGAAACCCACTGTAGCCCCAAGTAGCTAAAGCAGAAAATGTCATTCAACACATACTGGGTTCTTCGCGTTAAGCATTAGGTGCAACGGGCACCAGTCCGGACCGGCTCAGGGCGGTAGATCAACAAATTGTTTATCTAAGTGCTTATTGGTATATATATATATATATATATATATATATATATGTATATATATATATATATATATATATATATATATATATAAATCGCTTGCCGTAGTTCTGGCTACGAATCAGGATATATGTTAAAAAATATTCAGTGTTGGAATGCGTCTTTGGAATAACGTTGATCACGCATTATCCCGAAATTGTTAACTTAACCCTTGCTTTAAACTGATAAGTTGGTCATATTGAACGATGAAAGGCTTATATCATAACCAAGTATATTTTAACTACCTATCATATTTAATTGTCTAAACATGAACAGATGGTCTATTTTCTCCGGTTGTGACCATATGATAATCGTAAGCAACATATACATATGTGGCTACAGTTAAATAGTTAACAACGTGATTAACCCGCGTTCTGTCCAATCACCCGAAGCAAGACAAATATGATGGAACTTGTCTAATAATTCAAAACCAGGCTGATTCAAAGGTTACAACGATTATCGTACGAAGTTTGTTACGAGAATTGCGGATACTACACTCTGTCTTAGAATTGCTTGCAAGTCCATCTCATTGTGACCTACCGCATAAGACTTCTCGATGAGTTCCCCAGGTTGAGGCCTCTGCTGCATTTGCAAACACTAAGCAGCACACGCGGACACCGGCTCATTCTTCTGTTACCAGATATAAATCGGTCACCATATCCACTCCGCTTCGAATGGACAGTGGTAAATATATGGAACCGTCTACCAGAACAAGTCCGGAATACCAAACCTGTGCAGCAGTTCAATACTTTGTTGGATTTATATTTTAACACCTTTCGATTTAGAGAAAGATTGTACACTGGCATTAATATCTTACATATGTGCTCCCAGTGAAAGGGTAAGTCGAACATTCGAAATGCAACGAAAAACTTGAAAGTGATTAGATTATCTGGGGTAGCGGATACCTTTTATACAAACTAGGGCGCCGTTTGCACATAAGGGTGGTATAGATATGTTCACTGAACATCGCGTGCCGTCTAACATTACTCGCAATTCAGATGGATCATTTTTAGCTATATTTATGAAGAGCTAACTAGCATTGTCCAATAGGAAGTTTCCAGAAGGGGGAGTTCAGCTTGCCTACCTTAGAAGCCGTAGACACTCTCAATTGACAATTGCGGGTTGAATGTTGAGCCTTACTTTATCGTTGTGTTTTCCCACGCGATCCAGAAGAATGAAAAATCTGTCTGTTTTTTGCTTCGTGTTCGCAGTTAAAGAATTATTAGTAGATGTAAAACGATGGCCAAACTCAGGCGGCAGCGATCATGCATACTGCTGTTTCGTATCACCTGTTGCGCAGTATATACATATATATATATACATATATATATATATATATATCAATGTAACAACCCATTGGGATGATCTGCCTAAATAACGCAAGTAGCTGATATTTAGCCGATGGTCTTCTGGAGGGCCTTAGCCAAACATTTCAATGGCTCAGAGAAAAACAGATTAAAATTTAACTTCCACCGTTTAAAAGATGAAGCCCTTCCTAAGGATTAGACCTAAGGAATGCTTGGCTCTGAGGGACTAAGCTCGGATCACCCCCATAAAATCTAAGATGGAGAAACCCTTGTGTGTTATACAACCAAGTGATCCCAATGAGACAAACTGATCCATCGGAATAAAGCAAAGCACCATGATAGGATTTGGCCATACACTCTACTGATCCACGGACATGCAAAAAACCTTCTTAGATTCTGAAGCTGAATTCCTGCACTCCCTGCAGAATATGGCTGGCATAAACAACACAAGAGGCGGTCAGAGCTTTTGAACATTAATTCACTGTCACTGTTCCAGTTCACTACCATACGGATTCCTAGGTACGCAGATCATTCCGATATCATAGTTTTGACAATTACGCGTCAAATTTACAGATGTACCGAAGCAGGTGATTTCCTTAGGCGTGTACAGGACTTCTGATGCACAACACATTTGCCTACAAGCTACCGAGGCGACTGCAATTAACATTGCTGAACCGTTTACCAGGTTCTTCCAAAAATACCTCGATGTGATGCTAACTTTCATTAAATAGAAATGTTAATTGACAATAGCAGCATTATTGCAAAACCCTTTACTTTTTCCCCAATAACGCTCCGTCCGGCAATCGTAAAGGTCATTAGGTTAACTATTACTCAATTCTCATTTCTACTTGGAAATCAGCAGACCATGCTTTGCGGCAGCACAGATTTGAATAGTGTTCGTCACACCCCGTGTGCTTACTGGACGGATTCTGGGGATGCTAGACATACAAAAGTTAGTTGGTGATCTGAAGCACTGCAGTGCGCTCTACGAGTTTTAGAGTTATGGAACGGGTGAGCCGTTCTGCGTTGGATAACAAACTTTCACTTCCAAATCACTTGCATATGGTTTTTTGTGTAGATTAGTCACAGTGAGACACAGACTACACTGTCCGATGTAACGGAAATCCATTGTGGCGTACCTCATGAAAAGCCACTTTGACTACGCCTATTCCTGATCACCGTGCGACTGGTTTAAGATGCTGTATAAGGCGAAAGCATATCAGATACTTATCATAGGTGACTTCAAAGTACACGGTTTAGAAACCCATGTTTAAATCGGAGAATCATTTAAAGCAGAACTGCAATAACTCTTAAGAAGTGTTCCACTTTTCAATCAGGTCATTTTGCCCACTCTTCTCAGAACATGGATTAGACCACCTTTGTTGGACCTTGTACCCACTATCGAGGAACATAATCTTGATGTATTGATTATAAAATGCCCCTTTGGGTCAAAATGATCATGAAGTCATCACTTTTGACTTCATCTGCTATACGGAAATTGTCCGCCAGAACACTGTGTTGGTGCTCATCACTACGCGCTACTACGGATTAGCCAAGCTACTCAGTGTCACACCGTGCTCTTTCCTCATTGCATTCAACCTGGAACTCGTTTGGCTCGAATTCGTTAGCAAATTCAATACACTGATTAAGGATGTCTCAGAGACAAAAGTTACCAATGGGCTCAAAACCGTTTCTTTGATAAGGACCAGAATGCTAAAGTGCATATTTATACGCAACGCAGCCTGGCGATAGCGCAGATAATCACCGACGCTAGATAGTTAGAATAAATACGTAGACCATCGTAACGACTGAACTCAACTGCTCAGCGATGATAAACGCTCAAATGCACAGGTAGCAAAATTTTGGACTTAATGTGAATATCTGTAGCTCGGGTTGCGGATGCGGATTCTGAGCTGTTTTCCGAGCTGAGTGATTATTGTGCAGAAGTTTCAGTGCCTGACATGTCAGTAGTATCAGTACGGCGTCAGGCGCCTGTGTCGCAGTGCTTCGTAAGCGACATCAATGTCCAAGAGCTTATTGATGGAGTTCTGCTTTGAATGCCAGACTTAAAGCAACACACGCGTTTGCCGGAATTTAGCTTTCCCGAGGAGGATGGCGCGAACTTTGACACGCATTGACGTCAGGCTACACGATCAAAACCTGGCCATTAGTCGCCACGATCAAAACTCCCTAAAGTCAATGCTTATAAAAGTCGAAAACCATTAATTAAAGCTAGAACAATACACCATCACTGCAAAGTCTAAATTTCGGCAAGTTCATTGCAGCCTTGTATCCAAAGCAGAATTTGATCAATAAGCTCTTTGACATTGAACACCCTTACGAGACACTGCGAGCCAAGCCCCTGAATCCACACTGATGATGTTGCCGTATCAAGAAACGAAAAATCTGAACAATAATCACTCAGCTATGAGAAATAATATTTGCATAAAGAAAATGTTCATCGCTAACCACAAACTGCCGTAAAAGTACGTCAATGGCCATCGGAAGGTAGGGCAGAGAATTTCGCCGCTTCGGAAGACTGAGGTTCAAACCAGAACAGATATATATCCAGCCAATGGGTTGCGGACACAATATGCTCCCACAGTTCCGGGGATCTTATCACCAGGCCATATACGAACTTTTGTTTTCTCGCCTCCGAAACGCACCCAAATCCCTTTTACTGCAGAAGCAGTATTACAAAAGCTGACGATACTACGCAAACACAGCTTTCTGAGAGTCGACAGCATTCCCACAAAGGCACCGGGATCAGCATCAAGGCGATTGGCAAAAATGTTGGCCCCAATTCATTCGGGGCTGCTTAGAACAGAATCAGATTCCTGTATGTAAAAGCTTTGAATAGTAACACAATTCACAAAGTTGGGAGCCGGAGTTATAAATCCCTACCCGGTGTCTCTTCTCCTTTTTTGTCCAAAGTCATAAATCCATTGTTGCCGATGCGTTGGATTGGTATCTAGAAAATCGTAACTGTATTATACCCAAGCAACACAGTTCTCATGCACAACAATTTAATTAACTGAACCAAGTTATTGGAACGAGTCACCTGAAGCTGTGGAGGCCATTGATGTGATCTACTTGGATTTATCAAAGAGTTGTGATCGTTTATGTCTTTGTATTCTCCTTCCTAAGCCCCAATATCACGAAAGTGATGACCCTCCCTTGACTTGATCACCAACTTGCTCCTGCAAGGAAAATTCGTTATCACAATTCGGAGTTCAATATTTGACCGCATACCAGTGGAGTCTGTTGTGTCCCTGGGCTCAGTTCTAGCTCCACGATTATTTTGCTATTCATCTATGACCTAGCACGGAAAATCACTTCTAATTTATTGTTGTTTGCTGACGATTTTAAAATGTTTCGCCAGATTCAAGCGGATGGCGATGGGAATTTACTTCTAGGTATCTTAATTGTGATACATGAGTTGTCAACGCGAGATTTTTTACAATTCCTCGTAGACAAATGCAATGTACTCTCCATCCGACACGAGAATACCTATTCCTACAAGCTAGGAACGCAAGTGTTGCATCGGTCATCCGTCGAACGGGACCTCAGCTGGCTTGTTCTTGATAACCTGGGTTGTTCCAAGAGATACGTAAAGGCATCAGAAACGGGTATCAGACAGGACGACTAGATATGACCGTCGTTCGGACAAATGGACACTTTTTAGGTAGATGCCGAAAACGTATGTTCTCCCCCATTTCTACTAAGCAACTCAAGCGTGGCATTCATTGCTGAAGCATGACCATACTGCACAACCTCAACGTCTGTCTTCTAAATAATTCATTGAAATGCTCCACTTGCCACATGAGCAAAGGCTGAAACCTGTGGAAATATTCAACGCTTGGATGATGCACTTCTACTTTTTAATGTTGGTACTTGAATATATTTGAAATCCTACTCAAGGTATTTACCTTGGCATCATTTTGCGCGTGTTGAGGCGATGGAAGAACTCAGAGTGCAGGGCTACTGAATTACATACGATAAGTTCATGTTGGTGCAGCGGAATTATTAAGTGCACTTTTACATTAATGGTTTTCGATAGTCCACTACACAACCCATCCTGGTCTGTACAGCGATGCCTCTTAACCCGCATGAAACTCATTGATCAATGTTCCTTGTTTTACACGATCATGCGTAGTTTCTTAATACAATTGTTTCACCGTTTGTTGATAATATAAACATCTGGCGTGTCATTATTACAGCGAAATTTCACGCGGTCCTGTGAGCTTTGTCACGTTGGTCGTTGCCGTGCAAAAAAGCTATTTGGTCTCCACCACTGCTTAAAACAGTCGCGTTGTGTGCCTTAGCTTCAGAGGGGCCAAATGGAATGCGCAATGCCACCATATCCAGCAGAATAAAAAAGGCCGTGCCATGCTTTTCCGGGTTTGTGATGGCTGCTTGATTGATTTTGGATGTGATACAATGGGTCAAGAGAGAAAAAATGCTTCAGTTCAACATCGAAAATTGCATAGTTCCGTGTATATTCCTTCACTCAGGGCTATCGACTAAGAGCACGAATTCTACACCTCACTACTAATGATTATCACCTTGGACAGTTTGTGCAAGATGAACTTGGCTAAATGGAACAGCCTAAACGGCATACAAATAAGCAAAGAAGGCCTTGGTCCTCTACAAAGGATATTCATGAGAATTAGCTCGTCCATTAGTCCGCAATCGTTCTCCTCATACAAAATCACAACTGTCTGTTTAAAAGCACTGTGGCGTGGCGGATGTGCATTGCTATCAAATAAAGTCACTGCCCTTTGCATCACACTGTCAAGTTTGCCTAATTCACATACCAGTAATTCTGATGCATATGCTAACATATTTACATACCCCCGTTAAATAAATTACATCTTAAATTTTTAACATTTCACTATGTTGCTTCTCAAAAGTTCGTTTTACTTTATCACGTTCCTGTAGGTAATTTACCCTCAACTTTTAGAACCGTAATTGCATGTAAAAGTTCAATAACGCCCGCTTTGGTCTGACTCGAAACATTCGAGAATAACATTGTATTTTCATTTACTATTATTTAGACCAGAGGTCGCACGTGGGATCCGCTTTCAAAGCTCGGCAACCCTGAGTGAAACACCATCCAGACCACACAACAGGATAACAAACTATGCTAAGTGCGTAGTCTACTTTAACTACCTATCAAGGATGAATACACTAAACAAGCACGGCGAACTTTGTAGGCATCTGCGGTATAATCTTACAATGGTGTATTTAGCCCTAAAATACTGCAGCCGATCTTACCGCCACATGTTGGACCTCTGCAACATATGGCTCTGATAAGTCTAAAAATGCTTGTCACAAAATCCAACAAACGGACAGAATATAGACAAAGTATTTCCCCTGGAAGTCCTCCTGGCAACCTCATCCTAGCTAACATCACTTATGCGCTCAACACCAGATTATTCAACGCACGAATCGCCGAAACTAACGCAATATACCTTCATTTAATTTAAAGCAGAGGTACTAACATCTGCGCCATCGTAAAATTCAAGATGTGTCCAGGAACATGTGTCCATATGGAGAATAATTTGGCATCGTGTGCATTTCGCCTTGACAATGCTACAGAACTTATCATCACAAACTTCCTTTTCACTCTTTGTAACTTATTTCTCTTTTACTCACCAGGGGGTTCACCTTAACTCATTTGTAAATCACCCTACCCCGATTTCATGAATTTCAGTAAGCAAAGCGTTTGTTTGCTTATGTGTGTTCCTCGACATGGTGTGTCCGTCCCATATACGTCTCCAAGTTTATCGTGTTTTATACGTGATATTTTATGGCAGATCGCTGGAAGTACTTTTTCGTCTCGGTTTGACAAATGCTAGCTAGTGAAGGCATTTTCTCTCAAATAAATACAACAGTGACTGTTTCTAGGGGAATTATGATTTCGGGAAATATTTTGCCCTTTTCAGTCATGAAACTTCATGAGGTTACAATGATCCAAGCAAGAGTTAGACTAGTTCGATACAAATATCTCCTTAATATAGATCAAGCATTCACCCGCCCCATTCCACCACTGTGTTACACCTGCAGAGCAAACTACGTTCCCATGTAATGTCCTCTATGGATAGAAACCTCCAAGTATCGCCCTACCTGAATTCATTCGGTGACATAAACCGACCTGTTCAGCAATAGAATTGTCCACACCAGGCGCCCTACCCATGGGCAAGACACAATCCACTATGAGCCAGGTGCCTAAGCTTGATTGACGATCGACGTCCAAGCGATAGGCGACGACTAGGCGATGCTTACCCACAAAACGGGCAGCGGTCATTCGGCCTTAATGGCCAAAACACCGATAAGCCCAACAAAGTGTTTTGTGTTAATCAAATAGGTGATAAGTCAGGAAAAGTAGAGCTGACATATATCCATTGCAAAAGTCATTACTAGCCGAAGTACAACAAAGTCTACTTAACCGAAATAAAGAACAATAATAAAAAACTGAGCACGCTTTGCTTCTGTACTAAATGTATGACGGTCGCATGTGTAAAATCTTGTATAAGATTAGCACAGATGTATGTACGAAAAGTGTTTCGCTCGGGAAAACAATAACAATGCTGACAAATTATCCGTCGCCCACAATTGCTCCATCGAAAACAAGAATAAGCGCAATGTGTCCCCGCGGCAGCACAGCACCATAAATCATAAGAATCACGAACTAGCATTCGTCTCCAAAGATCAAAGCGTACAAGGCTCCGCGGCCCACATCCTCTTATCTAATGTATCAACTGATGCAAACTCAGTAAGAATACACTTTCATTTGAAGTAAAATTCTGAAGTTCTTTAATGGCGGAACTACTTATGCAATTGCTGCCACCCGATAGGATCAAAGTACGACATTGGTAACCTTATCAGTATAGTCACAAATCTAGTCAAGATCCAGGTGCAACCGGCAGAGACGTTAACATCTTAACGAAGACCAGGGGAAGCGACGGTGCCCTGACACTCATATGCACCAACATTCCTGAGTGCAACGCAAAATCCTTAAGGGGTAAACAGTAGAATGGTATAAATCAGTGGTATTACATTTGTGATAGGACCGATGACAGTTTAGGTCAGACCAACTAGTTGACTCCGCATCACTAGACATCCAACCACGATGCATTGTGGTGAGTCCCGAATGATGTGAGAAATATTAGGGTCCACGGATAATGATTTGAAGGTGCTTTTTCAGCCTACCGCCTTCGCCCTAAAAACAGTCTGATACACAAATCCCCTAAACTTCCATGGAGCGAGTGCCAGGGGAACAAAGTAATCCAAACCACTGGCACGCGTAGAGTTGCAAAAGCATCATCTTCGTTTATGGCGTGCCCATGCTACCGGCATCTAGCGACCAAAGAGCTAATGCTCATGACGCGAGTAAGGTTTGTACATCCGTACAGTTCTTTCTGTTGGTGACGTTATAATTCAGCCGATTATACGGTTACCGTGTCACCACACTAGGTGGAACGAAAATTAAACTGGCATTCACAACAGATGTTACTAAAATTAATACGCCGCTGGTATCTACCACGCAATAAAATAGTACGGCGCTATGACTCAAGACAGCAGCTAGAGAACCTCAGCAAATCGCGGTCGTCGCATAAATGACCTCATCCGCGATGTAACATAAAAACAACAGCGATTCAGAAAACAGTGCGCTGAGAAAAGTAGCAATCGAGAATGCTAAGGATGGGTTACATATCGTAGGCGCAAGTGTGCTCAATAACACATGACGTCCATATCGAGAGTTGGCAAGTCCCTAAAAAGTCTAGCTGCCGGACTCTCATAGGTCGACAAGAATACAGACACATATCATGCCCTGTCACATGCGAAACGAAGGACAGGCCCTAATCCAATCAGATGGATTACATTTCACACACACACACACAAACCAAGCTCACTGCCTCGCCAGTGAGTGCATTTCGAGCCGCCCATTTATTATTTGATTTTACAGTGTTCTGTCTAGATTTCTTTTCGATACCTAGGATTCTGGTCCGCGTGGAGCATGCGCTCGCCTGCATTACTTACCGTGATTAATATGTACCATTCGGCGATAGGGATTAACATATCCAATGTGAATACACCCACGTATTTCTGTTCATTTTATACTAAAAAGCAATCTATGGCCATTTGGAATAGATGGCGAAAACCATTTCTGATTACCTGAGTTACCACAAAATTTGAATCCGCCAATTGTCTTACAAATACAAGTGACAGTACTACAACATTTATTTTGTTTTAGAGGCCAGCGATCCTTCGACGTCTTTGCAACAACATCCAGTGCATTGGATGCGTTCAGTGCTTTCTGCGGTGTTCGACAAAGCGTGTTAATCTGCAGGTACCATCTGTAAAAACTGTGCCAAAACCCAGAAGAATGTGTAAATGAGTCCACTGCTCTTATACCCGAGGCTACTACAAATGGTATTTACAATGAAACTAATCCGTCGAAATCCGAAGAAGCATTATTGATTTAACGCATAATAGCTGACATATCAGACGTGAACACCTGTGATAAACTGGTTTCACAGGATGACAGTGCAGTTAATTGGTAAACAGCTTGTGCAATCGACCGTCGAAGAGTAAATCTAAGGCGACAACTGTTCTCTTTTAATCTACTTGCTGCATCCGATGCACAATTGATGAAAAGTAAGGCACGGTGTTCAGCTGCTGTTCAGGGCGCAGCCAGCTATGCAAACACCTGGCAGTTGCACACGGAAGAACACAAACTGCCCTGCAATAGGAGAATCAGGAAAGCAAGTGAAACGATCTCTACGTATTGGTACTGCTTAAGGAGCAATATATGGCGTTTAGCAAGTTGATGTTTCGTGGTGCTATCTGAGACGAAGCACGACAAGTCCTGGAAATGATAGACTATTAAAATGATGAATACCCAGCTTATCTCCTACATCTAGCATTCCTTTATTCCCTCTTCTATAGGATATCATTACCTACGTGAAATACCTCGGAGTACGTAACTGCCTTGCTCATCTGGTCACAGAATCAACACAGATCATTGAAATCTTTCACATTTCGCTATCCTGATAGAACAAAGGAATCCGGAAAGCTAAGTTAATAAACACCAGTTGCTTAAGTCGTCCGACTTCACCAGCTTCAATTACACGCGGTCGAATCTGAAGGAGCCAACCACACATATAACTGAAACAAATTGGCAAAACATTCCCGCGAAGGACAATGGGCTAGATGCAACCTTGTCAATATCATATCACTGGTCGGCAGTGTTCCAGAACTTGGTGGGGTTCAGCCTAGCAAGCGTTCTCTCTACAAAAAACCACAAATATCTGTTTAACAACATTACGACGTGGCGGATGTTACTCGCCACCCAATAAAGTCACTGCTTCCAACACGTATTGGCAAGTTGACTGATTCCACTTTTCCCAAGTTCTGTGCTTATATGTGCACTCATACGATTTCGCCTACATAACTGATCAATGTCATGCTAATATGCTTAAAATTTGACGGCTTTTCTCTCATTCTACACTCACATAACCCCCATTGTGTACACAACCTCATTGGACCAGTTACTCCTCAATATAGTCCACCGTAGTGATCTCGATAATTCTTAACTTTACTTATCGCCCACTACGATGATAGACTTTATGTAATATTTGCGCCATGTGGACCAACACTATTGACTACACCTGTATTACTCCTGCTCTTGACCCTGCTTAATAGACCATCATGTACAACATTACTCTATACTGATCGTGCCCAAAAAACCGGCCTTGATTTGTCAAAAATGAAATATTTCTTTATTTCTTTATTTTATCCTTAAACAGTCATGTTAAAATTCGGCTATTTCTGCAAGGGTCACCCTAACGACGCGTATCAAAGCTTGTACTTTTTACTTGAAACAGGCGCCCATACGATTTCGTCCATAACTGTTACGGAGCTGAGGATACAGGCTTGTTCCTTTAATTATTGCAATTGTACGGGCGACATTCTCCTCAGAGATAGAATGGTTCAGATGGTCACTGATGTAACCATCACCAAGTGACTGCTGCGTCGATCTCATTTCTCTCTCAGATAATGCTTCAGTGCTTCAGATAGGCTTCAGTGATCTGTCAGCTGCACTATGCACCTAGCCAATGTGGTTGCCATCTGTTGCAGAAGTGTGTACCTTAACCAGCTAACTGACAAATGTGCGAAGCTTTTTACCAAAACACAAAAAATGCAAATTCTCCGCGGCGCGAATTCCAAATGCTCATGCTCAATGTCTGGATTATGTTGAATCTATATCAAATGTGGTAAACTAATTTAATTCGCTCGATGCTTTCAGTCTTCCAAGGTGTTTGCACTTAATGTTGACACAACACCTTCTAACTATTAACGCCCAATCACAAAGGTGTCGCGGACGGGAATAAAGAAGTGTGTCCACGCACGTTTATTGCTAGGCGACCAAATTGTGCACTTCCGTTAAGACACGGGTGAAACTATCAACGGATAACTTTGAAGCGGTGCTCAGAAACTTGTGAAAGACCTGTTCAGTGATATCTGAGCATATGGAACGGTTCCAAACTACAGTTGAACTGTTTGGCCGCCACCAAATTGATTGATCCCGAAGACGGCTCTTCACAAGAATTGAAATTCACGATCCTGGAGGAAGAGCCTGCGACACTTCTCGGAATCGATTACATCCAGTCACTTGGCTTTGTTCATTTGAACTATTAACCCTATTTTTTGAATTCAACTGTTATACAGAGTATACCGTGAATTTCGCCGACGCAACCAGAACGATTACATGATAGGACATACCAGTTAGACTATTTTGATACAACCAACTGCACTTTTCTGGCAGAGATTTCACCACCTAGTGCACCACCACTGTATTTCAGCCAGTTTAAATATCGGTTTGCCAAAACAGCGGGTAACTCTGTATATTTGGCATACATGACCTCTTGTTTGCGAAGCATGACACGAATGTTTATAATGGTGCGATATCCCGACTTATCTACAAACTCACTCCGAGCGCCGGTACCTGGATTTCTTATGCTATACAACGTAAGCACTCTACTCTGCTTGGTCGGAAGGATTGAATGACATACCAGCTGAAATTGGCCATGCGTAATACTTCAGACCACAAGTGTCTGTATCAACATGTAAGCACTGTACGTAAGGTGAAACGGGGTATCTCCCTTCTCCAAGCAGCGGACGGGCAGACAAGGACACCGAAATTTGCTTCCAATAATCTGTGCGTGCAGTATGCCACAACATTTCAGTCCGATCACCAGCCACCAGCCCTATGTAAATGGTTGTCTCAGCACCAAAACCCACTCAAATATCTTTTAACGCAGAGGTGGTATTAAAAATCTGTTGGATATACGTAAGTACAGCACTCCTGGTGCTGTTGATGTACACCCGAAGTCCATGGGAGCAGTAGAGGATATTTAAGCTGAGATTTGGTTCTACTTTTCTAACACTGTTTGTAAGAAATGTCAGTGCCCCATCTGTGGAAACACCGATCGATTATTCCGATTATCAATGGAGGTATTCGTTCGTCCTCTAATGCTAATACCAGTTATTTCAATGGTCATGGAATGTTTCATTGCGGATACGCTGACTACGTACTTGGAAGTATTTAACTACCGCGCACCAGAACAGCATGGCTTCCGACAAAGTACGTTATGCACTGCAAATTGATTACTGGCATTATCCTGCTAGACCGACGCTTTAAGCAATGGCATAGGACCGGGTTGGATATGACATTCTGCTCTTTAAACAACAGAAACTTGGTGTTTGCTATCCGCTTCTATTGTGGATCAAAGGCTATCTCCTACACCGGCGCTCGCATTTGACGGCGCGCGAATCCTTATCGAATCCCATCTATGTTGAATGCGGAGTACCATAGGGATTGCGAAAGGACTGCGGTTATTGTTGACGCACATCAACGATTTCAAACGCTTCGTAAGCACCAAGTGCCTCTTTTGCCCAAATGACATAAACGTGTTGAGGGTGCTCAGTACAATAGAATATATTAGTCTAAAACAAGTTGGCCTGGATAACATTTACACTTGGTTAATCCAGCATCTACTTCGATTCAAGGTGGACCAATGTAAAGTGCTGCTATTAGGTACTCAGGTACTTACACCAACCGAGCAATCAAGATCTTCTAACGTCTTCTGGCGAAAAGGATTTAGTCGTTTTTGTCTAGGCAGATTTTGGATGTTCGAAGCGGGCTGGAACTGCGTGAATGACGAGCATTCATGAAGTATGCCTCCTGTAGCGTCTTTTCAAACCATTTGAGCATACGTTTTTTCAACAGCTTTTCGGCCCTTACGTACGTCCACTTATGAAATAGAGGTCTGGCATGCATGACTATGGAGAGATCTCATTGCCTTGGAAATACCCGACACCAGCTAACCAAGAATGTATAAGGTTTGTATAATTTGTCGAATGAACGAAAGCTTCGAGTGCTAAGGGGTCGCTGGCGGACAAAATTAGCAATTGCGTGGGGAGTTCATTTTGACAGCTTTTATAAGATCCCAACTTCACATAACGCCATTTGATGTGGTTCATTTATAACAATCATTTGAGTGGCCGGAGGATCAAACTGGTAGTGGTAGGGAAAACCATCGTAATGTCCTTACCGCGCACTTCCACATTGCGTGGAATAGCCTTTTCGATTCTGTAAGCTATGTTTCAAAATTAATAGGTCTCCAAACCCCTGTTGACCGAGCACTCATTTCTCCTCACCATATGACGTGAATCAATGCTCATGTCTAAAGTCAAGTGTCTGTTAGATATTACCCTACCGGTCCATTTACAAAACAGTTTCACCTGTTTCAGCTCGTGTATGCATTCATCAGGTAACAGCACACCGTTCACTAATGTCATTCCTAAGGAACATACAGCAGCTTTGCATTTTATGTAACATATACGGCGGGTAGGCAACTATTGTGAACATAATTCTTCTGATATTTTGCAATAATTTCAATTATCAACATGACATTTCTACTAAACCTGTTTAACATTTCTACCAGTATACATGCATTGACGGATGAAGACCATATCACATAATTCAGCTGCTTTGTAACTTCCGCGAATCGTATTTTAATATTGAAAACTTGGGCAAAAATTTGGTACTAGTCAGAAAAGCGCTTCGCGAATTGTAAATCCAAAGGAAAATACAAACTGGTAACATTGCGTCTAGCTGTATTTTGCAACCAACTGCATAAACTTGCGTCTGGGTACTGTTGACATATCTACCGTGCGGATGCGAAATCTCCGGATTCATAATGGAGTTAGACTTGCGGACACACCTGTCACCACAGCAATGTGTTTTCACGGATTCTACCCTGCTTTAACAACGCTATCTATAGAATTTCTCACTTGCTAACTTCCATAACGCAATCGCTTACATCCTTAACGCAAACACTAACATCCTTTGTTCAGAAGCTATCATTCTTAGTTCAGAAGCTATCTTTCTTAACGCAAAGGCTATCATCCGATAATCATCCACGTAGCATCCACTTACCACTGCGTGGGCAGAGGCTACGAGCCAATAGAATTCGGTATAGCGTAGGGACTGAAAACAGTCACACGCAGAATACTCACCCTTTCAAGGCTGGGTAGGAAAACTCTGATACTTGGGTGAGACTAGCGTAGTCCAACTCAAATGGACGACAATTGAGACTTTATTAAACGGAGCTCAGTCGGTGCACAGTGCGCCGCGCTCCTTCACTAGACAATGGTGGTGCCTGAGACATCCATTGGAGCGCGCACAGTCCCTGAGCGAAGGGAAACGCGTGCACTCAGAGCACTGGGTATAAGCCTGAGGTGGAGTTAAGCCCCTTTTGTAACTGAGCAAAAGAGATGTCGGAGGCTAGGGCGCAAATGATGCACGCAGGACAACAGTGAACAACGAAGGCTTGGTACTAAAACGATACTCTAAACAAGAGGCGCAGATAAGTTGTCTCGTTTTGGTGGGTATTCAGGCTAGTTCGGTCGGATAGTTAACTACACAGTAGAAGCTACCTTAATCGCAATGAGGCTGGACATTACCGTGGTGCGATGTTTTATGTGCTTTAGCTATCCTTTGACTACGCTGTGTGGTGCTTTTGCACCTCATTTCTCATTTCTCAGCGTAAAACACAATACATTTTTGCCTTTTGCCTTGTAGCCGGCTGGTAGCTTACCGGAACGATACCTATCCGTTGCTGGTAGCTCAGCTGGCAAGAAAATATTTATTTATTTTCCTTTTTCCTCAATGTATTGCGGCACATTAGCTGAAGTGTTTCAAAACTATAGCTGACGTGTATAATGACAATGATGATGAGAAGCTACCGTCCGACCTCGAAGTCAAGTTGTCTGTAACATAAGGAGCGGAACAATCTCCGTCGCAGCAGAATAGATACCAATCATTACACTTAACTTCTTTATTTATGCGATGAAATAGCAAGTTTGTGACAGATCCGCAAGTCTAAATTGCACGTGGGGTAGAAAGTAAACATATTCCAAACAATTCGCACCATACGAACCGCGCAAACCAGATTTGATCGAAGTACACAGGATAGCTCCCTGGTGGAATGATTTAATCACCAATGGAGCGATGAAGGAGGCTTGTGTTAGATGTTTGTTTGCAGTCTTGCCATTTCCGTTCAAGGGATATGCTATACGGTGACTTATATGACATTCGTTTATATTCCGCAAGTACGCAGACCTGTACTATTTTGTTGCGAAGGGATTACACTACAAGCAGCCGGTCTAGTGATATATGGGGGTATAGCAAGCCGGTGCACTCTACGACAGTGACACCCAACCTTTGTACCGCCATGGACCGGTCGGCGTTCGCTTATTGTAATCCGGCTCGCTGAGGGTGTTTGTTGAACTTTTGCGTTTTAGAATGTTTTTAGTAAATAATTGTAATGTAATTGTGATTGAACATACCTTGAAAATTGTTGTGCCGGAGCCCCACGACTGCTTCCACCCACCAACGGTAGCGAGAACACCAAAGACCGAGCAACAAACAATGTTCACGTAGCAATCCAAACCGGCCACCAAGCGTCTGTCTGTGCAACACAATCATAATATTCAAATTAGGGCATATCACAGGCTATGGGGAACGGCTGGTATTCGATCAGTCAATGCTGGACAGTTTAAAAAGCGGGGATCGATAAGTTGCCTCACGAACGAAAGAAATTCACAAAGTAAAAGCGAATAACCGTACGCTTCAGTGCCCAAACAAGCTAATCACAAATGTGAGGCAAAAGTGAACGTGTGCCAGGAACCGGAGGAAAGGGCTGGGTGAGTGGGGCAAAACAAACAGAACAACGGGGAGCGGTAGAGTACTTTGAGATCCGCTATCACAAAAAAATCCAGTTGCACCAACAAACAGCTATCAAGTGATATAATACGATAGCTCACTAGATCGCTAACTTAGAGAAAATCATTAGCATGTTCCCTTGCAACGAGACTGCTCCAACTAAAGGAAATAGGAGACAATGACGCTCGATGTGTGCCGCGAAGGTCTAGTTAATCTGATTGCTTTGTTTCGGCTGCTGACACTGAAGAACACCACACTTCACACAGCTAACTTGTAAAAATGGCAAACCCGCGTAATTCACCGTGACTTTAATTGCAGCACACTGGCGAACATGTCCGTCATGAACGTAATATCAAATCCGCCGTCATTAACAACATCAGTACTACTATATACTGTGGGATAGATGAGTAATAATAATGCGATAAGCGCACAGACGGTGAGACAGCAGTTTAGAAACTGACCTGCAAATCTTCGGAATCCAAAACATTTAAAAATCCATAAACGCATTTCTATTGTCGTAATCATTATCCATCAGATGAAAAATATCAAATATAATGTTCTCTGTAGCTTGGCAATTGAAATATAAGGAATTTAGTTTTCCATCACGTCCAGAAGAAGTGCGAGCTTGCCAGTGTGTCCGCTATGTATTGCGTAGGAGCGTGAACTATCAACTTCACCCTGTGCGTCTGTGAATGTCTACGTTTTCAGAATGTTTGTAGAATCATGTTCCTGCTGGTAGTCTGACTCATTATTCACATCCTCAGCTGCTAACATTGATGTGGTTGGCAGGTCCCAGTTTATTTTTGTTATATGACTTGTTTGAGAATAAGAAGCAATCAGATGGCTGTCAGCCAGTTTGCATGCAAACAATTCCTCTGAGAGCGTATCCATAGAAATTGCGTTTGTAAGAGGCACAATTTGCTATATGTCTCAGGTGAGTTTTGCATTGTTCTCTCAGAATCTATTTCAGCAGTACAAGGAAAGCCCGTTTTAAAGAACAGAGATGGTTGAGTTCTGCACCTCCATCCAGATAGAAGTTATGTAGAACATGACGTCTAGTAAATTTACTCATTATATGAAATCAGTTCCGGACATATCCTTGTGGGATTCCATGATCGTACTAAGATGGAGAAGCTTTACTCGCTTTACTCGCCTGGATGACACCCTAGTCGTACGGTTGAAGTAAACAGTGGTGTTCGGTGACAGGAACTGCAATTTGATATTTAATAGGTGGAATTAGGGAGGACAAAGGCTTTGTCGAGAGAACGTATGATGTTGCGTTTTTCTGTATTTTGCTGTTAACCCCTCGGATATAGCTACAGTCATCCATGTCTTTTTATTATCCTGGTAAACTGCTGGGAGTTTTTCACGTTGAGACTTCTAAAATTCGAGAGTTGGCTGATTTCCAAATCACTGCAGTCGGTTCTCGCTCCCCCAATGTGGTAGTGCACAGCATAACTGTGATACGCGCCTTCCTTCTTTTCCCACCTGCGCATTTCTATCCTTGTACACAAAGACTTTATCCGCCGTCGTTTTGAATAGCAAAGCAATTTCCTGTGAATTAAAAATGTCTTGAGCTGTGTGGCCGGAATATATTTCGAGCGATTTTTCTGCCTAGTCGGATGCAGCACACCTATCTGAGTCACCGCTTTCGCCCGATTGCTTACCAAACACAAGATCGTCTACTGCTGAAAGCGTGTAGCCAAATGTTTGACGATGTTAAGTCTATGGTAATTCTTTTGCGAGGTGTAATGCTCGTTCTTGAATCACGTGTCAAGATAATGAAATTTTCCCCTCAGCGCTGACTGGCACTATTTCCAGCAACGTGCGTTCATGTATTGGTTACCCACTTTTCTATCATTCTTTCTTTCAGTCTTGGTGTGTGGCTCAAAACTTCATACAGAAACGGCTTTCCTCTTTTATGTTACATGGATTTGTGTTCTGCCAACTCTGAAATTTTGCGCCAATCTTAGCGAACTGTTCCTTCTTAACATCGTCGAATCACTGATACCATTTATATGTGAATGCCTTTGGCTTTGCTGAAATGGAACTAGCCATTTTGTCCTTCGTAAAAACGCTCAAAAAGAACCATAAAAGCGAACATGAATATTCAGTAAGCACGTACGTCAGCAGTACCGCCGGTGACAAAAAGTGGTCACAGAATGAACAAATACACACAGAAATTGATAGACACAGTACTTGCGATTGTATAACGGTATCACAAATCGCAGAGTGCGCGAGGGGAGTACCACTGCTCTTTTATTTTGTAACATGACTCCATCAGATTAGCTCATTGCACGGCCCATAGCAGCCTACATGCATTAGTAACATTGGGTGAAAATCCGGGGGGGGGGGGGGAAGGATGCGTCACTCGACAATTCCGGTGTGGCTTCTCCATGTCGTAGGTTGTCCACCGCGTCTGACCAGCAATCATGAAGAACGCGCGACACAGAAGACGATGATCGTAAATACGCAGTACGTGTCCAAGACACCGCAGCGGGACGAGTTCCTCCAGCGAATGGCTGCCTCCACCCAAGCTACGCTGTTTCACTTACACATTGATTTCGTGGTCAGCGGACACACACGGGCAATCAACCACAAGCAACGGTACTCAAAGACAGAGAGACGGCGCAGGTCGGTGATACGAACAGGCCAAGTCTCGCAACGGTACAACAGTACAGCTTGGACAGACGCACAATAAACCCATCGTTTGATGGATAAATCAATGTTATGGCGGCGCCACAAGTGCTTCAGCTTAGATAAAGCGAGGCGAGCTCTTGGAATACGCAACGAAATCTGGTCTCCAATAGCTCCATTGGCTGTGGTGCAACTACAACTCTCCGTAACCTTCAGTCTATCACAACCAAGATTGAGTGCAGGTAGAGGCATCTGAAAGTCTAGGGAAAGAGATTTGCTATTGCATGGAAATACTCATCCCATATATTGACTCTTCAATCACAAGTTGGACGGCCTGTGGACCGTCACCCAGCAAGACGATATCAGCAGCATAGCACAAGTCAACAGCTCGGCTACCTGGAAGGAGCTCAACGCAAGCGCGTTTATCGAATTATGCAGAGCATTCTTTAGGACTTTCTCAATGGGAAGGCTATTAAGATAATTACACCTACATTGTCCCGGAGTAGTCCGGCTGAAGGCTTCAGCCAGAAGTTAGGTATATTGGACTTTTATTAACAACGCTATCCATGATTGTTTCCCCACATGCAGTATATGTGCATCATCAGCGGAACTTCCAAGCAAATTAATCCAACCCTGGAGGCCAGCCTGTAAGCCATGGGAGAGAACTCATCTCGATTTCCCTGGTCCCGCTCAAGACCATATTTTTGAATTGTGATTGATGCGTATACCAACTGACCGGACGTAGACCTGATGAACACAAATACAACAGCGGCCACGGTACGAAAATTACAACAGGTATTTGTACAGTTCGATACACCAAATACCTCGGTTTCCGATAACGGTTCGCAATTTATCTCCGACGAAGTTGATGCTTTTTGCCAGTGTAATTGTGTCAAGCACTGTCGGTAGCCTCCGGAACATCCACAGTCCAACGGGTAAGCAGAATGCTTCGTGGATACCATCAAATGATTACTTCTAAAGCGGTAGAGGGAAAAACCTACAGTGGATATCATACTCCTGTTGCTGTTAAGTAATATGGCCTACGAAAAACCCCGATCTACCAGGCGGCAGATTCCCAGCGGAATCCACGTTCGGGCGTGTGAAAAGTCCTCCAGTTTTAATGCAGTACTCTCTAAGGTTACGCAACGGCTACTGTCGTTAGGAGTGGACAGACGTTTTTGACTAGGGGAGCCAGTGTACGCGTTGGATGCATAACCAAACCTGGTGACATGCAGTGGCACGATAAAGAAAATGCTCTGCGCTGTACGTGATGTCTGTCAGAACGTTGTCTATCATACGGCACGTTTATCAGTGACGCAAACGACAGATCGAACAAACAACCACTTCTACTTTCGAGTTGCCGTTTGATATATTGTCGGACACATTGGAACTATCAAAATAATCGGGGCGTATTGAACCGACAGAGACGTGCGCGGAGCCATGCGACTGAGTCACCGGGAGAAATACGCGGCCCACTAAGCCTATGCAACTTCACAGGTGAACCCAGCGCTTCATTCATATGCGTCTGGAGAACGTTTATTCAAAAAGGGAGACAATAGATAATTTGGTGCCTTAAAAGTGCAATGTCCTCCCACACGCCGGACCGTGAACTTCGCTCTCACCCAATGGTCCACTGTGGTTCATGTTCATCTGGCCGCCTCGAGTCGGAAACACTCGCACCATAAACTTTGTAGTCTGGCATTATGTCCGTTCCATGTGACTTGAGATCTGGTCCCTACACTGTCCGGTGCGAGGAAGGTCTTTATTATGACGGCCTTAAGCCCCATTAACTGCTATTATAACACTTAGGTGAGCGACTACGCAGGATCGAGTTTGCGTGCCGTTGCTGGCCTTATGTCCGGTTTAATGACGGTGCATTAGAAATTCGTAGACTATTGGAAGATTGCGTGGCACAGAAACAATGCATTTGGATCTGATGGACTGATGTGGTTCAACAGCAATGGACCCGTATACTCCATAGACGTCCTGTGAAGTCCTCCCAAAGTTTCGTTGACCTGTGTTATTGTTCAAGCCCTTGGTAGGTGCCCTACGCATGGTTTATGGTATAGCTCTCTGTGAGCTTATAGGCAGTCGGCGTGTTGCGTGCTACTTAGGTGTAGTTTCACCTTGCGTGGTTATTTGAATGTGTTACTCGCATGCTATGATGTCCGTTTATCCGTATGCGTTTGCTGTGTACCGATTCCCGTGGAAATCGCATTTGACACCTGCTGACTGTCTGCGTTTTGAAATAGCCGGTGAAACATTTAACGCCCTCTGCAATTTTGGTGCGACTTTGTATGCGTATATTCACTAGTCCCTCAACCGTTTCTCACTTCGTGTCTAGCCTGCTCACATGTATACCTGCGGACATCTCTCGGCTCTGTGAATACCCTCTGGTGGTAACCTTTCAGCGGTATATTCACAAGCACAGCGGTGACCATAAATACTTTCGGTATACTACATTGACTCCTTGTAATCCCTCACAGTTTGTCCGTTATGGTTGGTTGTACCGATAATTCTGCCTCACTTGTTTGAGTAGGCACATAAATCACGCGTCACACTAATGTACCATGACATAACGGTGACCGGATGACGGCATATGGGCTATGCGGACATAAGTGCTGCCCGAATGTAGGAGGTCATGTTTACGAGCCCGACAATGCTAAGTTATGACAGGGAACGCTCAGGCTGATGTACACACATCTTAATTACAGCATGAACAGATGGACTGAATGTACTCCTTCCGGGATTCCAGTTGCACCATTCGTGGTCATTTGTCGTCGGTCTATCTATGTAGCCACCGCATTGACTTTCTACAAAACCTAAATATGTGACCTGAACTGCTGATTCCACCAGATCACAATTACCGTGGTAACTTACTCGAAGTATCTCCATGTACGAGGTAACTACGCAGGACTGGAAGCAATAGCAGCTGAGTGCCACTGTACACCCTCACTTAGGTTGGGCCAACAAATATTTGAAAAATAAAACCAACAGTGACAGTTACAGTGCAATTTATCAGTGATGTTGAAGTATTTACAGATCAGGTAGGCGTAAAACAGCAGCATACTTTTGCCTTACATGACGCACCATTTGTTGACAGTGGCTGAGTGTTACGCAAGCGCGTGCTTCCACAACACCCTGCTCGAAAAAGTTCATCCTTCACTCTGTCTTGCTCAAAACACCAGCTGGATCCATTTCGCTATATCTCCTCCTCATTTCTTGTTTACCGTAGGACTTAATGATGCTCTAAATCCCTTCAATGTGGTTCAGTTGTGGAGAATACGGTGCGAGTCGTAGCAGTGTTCCCGAGGTATAAGCTTCCTCTTGAAAAATAGGCTCCAGATTAGTGTGACATGGAGCGTTATCACAAACAAAAATACAGCTGTCAGACAAATGTCTACCAGCTGTGTCAAGCATCTGCCGCAACCAGCGCGAACATCTTTCCTTATTGTAACTGCCCCTTAGAACTGAATACCCCAGCAATCCGTCCGCGGTCATTGCGCTTATTAAGTGCAAATTTTGTCGCCGACTGTTGGCCACCGTACACTGTGCACGGATGCCGCGTGCCGATCGACCCCTTGTGCGCGCGCAGAACAGATTGAAGTTTGTTTCATCCATCCATACTGTTCGCCGTCATTCAGCCTCCAACGACATCATTGTCAGGACGTAAACCTTCCTTAGCCTCTTGTTCTCCATGGTATTCATAGATTCTGGTATTGAATGTAACCTCTTTATTTTCATGAGCCGACCATCTAGGTAGGGAGCAATGGTGCTGACGCTTACCTCCACCTCGAACTCAACCTTCAGTCGTAACCGAAGTGTTTCTAACGTCACTGTTGGCTCCGATTCAACTTATTCAACAAGGCAATCAACGTGACTTTCTGACAGCGACCTTCGACGCGGCACGGTAGAAGTACTTTTCGGCTCATTCAGTTCCAATCTGTCTAATCCAGCGGCGACAAGTCTTCTGGTTTTCTTTTAACACAGATGTAACATTTTCTGGTCGTCGCCTTCCTCATAGGTCTTCAGTATAATAGCCTTCAAGTCAGCCGGATGATGGATG
>OX104063.1:161468356-161493774 GCA_944474145.2 Dicrocoelium dendriticum | reverse complement strand
ACCAAAGCCCCGAACGAGGAAGCAGAACTCTACTGGTACGCAATACAAACTTCTATTCACGCCAACGGTACATACACTCAGTACATTCAAAACAACCCTGGTATTGATCGTGAACGGACGGGCATCCAATCACAAGCTACGAAGTGCGGTCGTGGTAAGGCCCGCGCGTACGCGCTGCCACACTACTCCCCCTCTTCAGCGGTTGGTTCACTGCGGTGGCCCTCGCTTCAGGACACCTGCTTCGGTTGAAGTGCTGAATATAGCTGTCTGGCGTTGACTCGTCGGCCGTCTGCTAACTCATAAGTTCCTGGCCCTATCGCACGAGTAATTCTGATGGGTCTCGTCAGTGCCGGTTCTCCTTTCCGTGTTTGCCTCTCCTTTATCCTGACCAACGTTCCAGGACGCAGCGATGTGGCCCGTTTTTCGTAGGAGGACTGATAACCCCGGCGACGTTCCAGTTGGTAGGGGTCGTTGTTTTCTGCAGCCGAAATAGCTGCGTTTAATTTCGTACGCAACTTCTTGCCAAACATCAGCTCACCTGGCTTGCGATCAGTCGCTCTGTGGTGCGATGTTCGGTGAGTAAACAGAGCCTCCAAAACGGCATCTTCCAACCGCCTGCCGGACTAACGTGCTGTCTGTATAGTTTCCTTTAGCGTGCGATTAGTGCGCTCAACCATGCCGTTGGTAGCTGCGTTGTACGGGACAGTATGTAGGTGCTTCACATCACGAAGTTGTAAGAAACTTTTAAACTCATAGTTCGTGAATTGTGATCCGTTGTCTGTCACAATTTCCTCAGGAATCCCAAATCTAACAAACAGATCTTTCAGCCACCGCATAACGGTTGAGGTGGTCACCTCGCCACACAAATGGATTTCCGGCCACTTACTGTAATAGCACGTGGCAACTAAGCAGTTCCTCTGGTGCTGTGGCGCAGAATGAAACGGTCCCATGATGTCAATCGCCACATTCGACCAAGGTTTCATTGGATAAGTAACAGGTTGGATTGGGGGCATCGATTGGTTAGGAGCTCTTGTCGGCCTTCTGACATGCATCGCAAGACCGGACACACGCGTCTGCCATTTTTTTCATTTTTGGCCACCAAAGTCTTCTTGATGTCGGAGCTTCGTCCGTACGATACCCAGATGTCCCTCATGTGCACATTGGATAATTTTTGATGTTAGTTTCTGTGGAGCTACAAATCGCGAACCTCGCATAAGGCAATCATCAACGACCGCTAGCACATGTTGTAAAACATAAAACGCCCGTAGTTCACCACTCAAATTCGCGTAGCAAGGCTAGCCTTCATAGAGATAGGGAACGACATCTTGCACATATGAAGCACACCGGTTAGCTTCTTGAAGCTCTTGTTTACTAGCCGCGGAGAGCTCACTTGATTGCAAAGCAGCAATCATGACTTTTTCTTCGTCGTCTTCATTCTTTTCGGAATCATCCAATGGGAGACGTGATAAGACATCTGCCATACGGTTCTCAGAGCTAGGGTGGAAGATGATTTGAAAATCATAGTTCAGTAACCGCGCATACCAGCGGTTAATCCGTATTCGCCTGTGACCATTGGTTCCTGGGCTGAGGAGGGTGGTTAGAGCAGCATGATTCGTGCGCAATGTAAATATCCGACCAAACAGAAACAGGTGCCATTTTTCACAGGCCCATACACAGGCAAAAGCCTCCCTTTCACTTGCGGAATATGAACTTTCAGTAGGGGATAACTTTCTAGAAGCATATGCAATCACTTTTTCCTATCCGTTCTGAATTTGAGACAAGACCGCTCCTAAACCGATGTTTGACGCATCCGTTGAGACGAATGTTGGGCAGTTTTCGTCGAAAATGGCCAGCATTGGGGTGAAGACGAGGCGTTTTTTAATTTCTTCAAAGGCCAACTGCTGCGAAGCGCCCCAATCGGACGTAGCTTTTTCTTTTGTCAGCATTCTCAATGGCTCCGCTATAGTTGCAAAATCGGGCAAATAGCGCACGTTGTACGAGCATAAACCAAGAAAGTGCTTAACCTCGGATGTATTCTTCGGTACAGGGGCTTCCGTGATAGCTCGAGTATGTATGTATGTATGTATTCTCAACAGTCTATTAGCTAGACAAAGAGCCAGCGATAGCTCGAGTATTAGCTGCGCATGGCCTAATTCCACCAGCTGATAAGACGTACCCAAGAAACTCGACATCCGTAGCACAAAATATGCACTTTTCCAGGTTTAGCCGAAGATCTAGGCTCTCCAATCGCTGCAACACAGCGCGCAGCCTTGAGTCGTGCTCATATCTTGATTTCCTGAAAATGCATATATCATCCATATAAGCGATTTGTCCCGGTAGATCTGCTAGTGAGTGATTCATAAACGTCTGCCAAGCTGCTGGAGCGGAGCTGAGTCCCATTGTCAAGACTTTGTACTGGAATAGACCACTCGATGTCAGAAAAGCCGTAAGTGGTCTGGATTCTGGTGTCAATGACATGTAGAAAAGGCCTTCCTGAGGTCTAGTTTTGAGAAAAATCGCGTGCCAGTTATCTTGACCAACAACTCGTCAACTGTAGAAAGAATGAATTTTTCGACGACGATTTGACTGTTCAATGCTTTCAAGTCGTTGCATATGCGCACAGTACCGTCCTTCTTTAACACCGTGACCATGGGATGCAGCCATTCGGAACATTTAACTAGCTCTATCAAATCGTTGGAAATTATCTCTTGTATGGCCTTTTCTACCATCGTACGTTTGGCCAATGGAATACGACGTGGCTGCGAAATCGAAAACGGTTTAGCGTCTTTTTTAAGGCATGTTCGATGAGCAGCAGATGGAATCCGGCCAATCGACTCAGAAAATAATTTGGGATATAAGCTTTTAAGTACTGATGTTTTGAGTGTCATGATGCGCATTCGCTCGATAGATGGTGTTATGTTGAGGGCAACCATAGCATTTCGCCCCAGCAAGGCTAGACTGTCTTCGGAGGCAACATACACAGCAACATCAGATGCGACTGAGAGCAAACTGAGTTTCGTCATTATATATCCCCGAAGTTGCACACGTGAAATTTGTGTACGATTTGAATTTATACGACGTAGGATGCAACGGAATGTCTTGCAGGTAATTGTCGTAAACGCTGGACGGAATAATTGTTATCGGCGATGCCGAGTCTAGCTCCATGGTCACTGGTACAGAAGTGTTAAGCCCATGGCGTGTAACGCTACGTATGTCAGAAGCAGGGAGCTTGGGTTCCAGCGAAGCAATTCGTCGTGTTTCTGGTTGTAATCGTCTTCTGATAGAAAAAACATTCGGTATGGTCGGTGAGGTGGAAACGTCATTTTGTTGGTCAATTAACGCGACTCGACTCGAGCGGCAGCATCTGGCGAAGTGGCCGAGTTTACCACAGCTTTTACACTCAGCTGTACGAGCCGGACATGTTTGACAGTCAGCTTTGTGGCAAGAACTCCCACATCTATAGCACGAAACCGTCGAATTCTGAGGTTGACTGGAACCCTTGTGCTGATTCTTACTGACTTCTAGTATATCACTCGACTTGAATAGGCTCGAATCTTCAACGGCGTCTATTATTAGTCTTGCGATCTCTATGGCTCTCTCCCAGATAAGTTTTGAAGGATATTCGGATAGTAGCTTTTCGCGTATACGATTATCCTTTATGCCGGTTATCAACTGCTGCGTCAGCATAACACTCTCAAGTTTATTCTTCGGAATGCTAGTGTAGTCACAGGTTTTTACAGACCGAATTAAACGAGCGACAAATTGTTCCAGTGGCTCTGCATCTTCTTGCCTCAAACAGCAGAACTTGTAGCGTTCAGCGAAAATGTTTGGCCGTGCAACCTATGGCTGATCCAATGCCTTTGTAAGTGTATCGAATTTCTGCAGATCTAACGCATCGAAATAACGTTGACCTTAATTG
The DNA here is from genome assembly GCA_944474145.2 of Dicrocoelium dendriticum. NCBI lineage: Eukaryota > Metazoa > Platyhelminthes > Trematoda > Plagiorchiida > Dicrocoeliidae > Dicrocoelium > Dicrocoelium dendriticum. Next base: position 161,489,855 of record OX104063.1, on the reverse strand, counting down.
CCCAACTGGTGACGAAGTTTCAGTTTTTGCTTCTCATCGTAAGTAGTAGTTGCTGGGAGTAGGTCCAAGTAATTCGTGAAAGACGTTCTCCATTGGATCCAATCACTCTCCGTAGGTCTAGTAGCAGGATCGCACCAAAAGGCTTCTGGAGGTAGAAGGTGAAATGCCATTGTAATGGTCCACAGCCCAGACGCCACTGTTGTGTCTACACGTACACTACTCCCCTGCACGCAGGGTCTTAAACAAGCGCGACCAAAGCCACGAGCGAGGAAGCAGAACTCTACTGGTACGCAACACAAACTTCTATTCACGCCAACGGTACATACGCTCAGTACATTCAAAACAACCCTGGTATTGATCGCGAACGGACGGGCATCCAATCACAAGCTACGAAGTGCGGTCGTGGTAAGGCCCGCGCCTACGCGCTGCCACAATGTTCTACGTAGCAGATGAAACGCATTTAGGAAAGAATGTTGCCGCGGGGGAAAAATGAGATTCCTTAGTCAGTACAAGTATACCAAATGCTGAAAAAGTAGATGACAAGCAAGTAATAACCTAAAATGTTATTGTTTCAGATTATAGAAATCACCCGTTTCTTAATGCTTCTTAATATTGGTTTGGATCTAGATAATAAGAATCTCAGCAATGCCACATGCATGGTTCAGGAGAATCGGGTTTGTAGGGAAGTAAACTTAATTTGCTCGCAGTGTAAAGCAAGTACCTTTAGCAGTTTCAAATATAGAAGGTAGGTATCTTGTGTTAATCTGCATCTTCCTTGTTAAGATAAACCCATAGGTTTTATGGTCGATTATAAATTTAATTAACCTGCTGGATTGAAAGGATTTCTTGTAACACGGCACTGAAGAAAACATCTTAACATGTGCGACGTAACAAGTTAGAATAACTTAAGGAATCACCTTCGTTTGTACACTACCTCTTTGTTAGTCTCCACCATCTAAAAATGACATAAGAAACTCATTTTTGTGGCGCGCCATAAGGTATACTGTATATTCACTCAAATTCCTAGAGCTCAGCAAATGAAGGCTTATTGTTTCATCAGTCTAGGCAAGGTGATATATGTGGTGTATGTTGGTTTTGCTGATTTTATAATTTGTTCTGACATATTACAATTTCCAATGCCAAGAATAGCGCCACAGTTGACAATATGATCAAAACAAATTTAGGATTGTTAACAGGTACAATCATTTCTACGTTTGCATCAATACTTTATTTCTGAATCGCTAACCGCAGAAAATTTTTGGAACTACATTTGTTGATTGAAGGTCTATGGCTAGAGGATTTAGTGTGTACTAGTTTTTATAAATGTATCGCAGTATGCGTCACGGTTAACAGATTGCATAGAATAGGAGCATTTTAATTATATAAGTAGATGTTTATCTCATCTACACATAGACAGCCACCACAACCCCGGAAAGCGCTGGATAGCCATTTCATCCTTTCCAGAATCGTCAGCAGTGCATATGCTATCTGGCCATCTTGGGGCTGAAAGACGTAACTAAAAGGTTTCCAGACTGTATCGAAGGATATTGACTGCAGGCACCAATCTGGCTAAATGTTCTCTATCAGTACGCAGACTGAACAGCTCAGAATGACAAAAGTTGATTCAAAGAATAAATTAATTACGTTGCTCATTTGCTGTCGTGCTTCCCTGTAGTGTGCAAGGCAGTAAGATTTGAGTGCATAGTGCTTGACGCTATGTCACATCTGGTAATGTATTAACGTTACGCAATGCTTTCTCGCATAACGTAGCGTTCTTCACTACATACTAGTAGTAGTCGTGTTGCGAATTTTAATCCTACTGTGGCCAGATGGAAGACGCACTGCAGACGATTCCGGAATATATTAATTTGCCTACAGTGATAACACTTTGCTTATTGACAATTTATCATCAGAAACAACACAAACTAGTCAATGGGCTTAAAATGTGTCAAAGCCCTGTTTCTGAAATTGCATACTTTCGCACTGGCTTTTCCATTTATGTTAGGTCCATCCCAGGGAGAACTAATTGAAAAGAAATTATTTCATTTAGTAAATATGTTACAGATAGTAAATGCGCGTGAGCGAAACCAAACGCACAACTTGTATAATTGTCAGCTCCAACAAATAAAGTATTCTATTCAACCCTATTTGTTTGTTAGATAGCGCGGGACACCAAAGATTTTGACATATTATTTACGGCTTGGTCAAGAGTCTCACTCACTCATATAACTTGTCTTCGACTTTCCGTCGCAATCGCTCATTTGATTCAGTTAGAAGATAGTAGATATGTAAATAAATCACATAGCTACCTCTCTCACACGAGCGTGACGTTGCAAGTTTTGAAATCCGAACATTTGGGCTTTACGGTACATGTAAACGAAACTCTAAACCGGAGGATGTCGTTTTCAGCATAACAAACTAGTAAGTTCCAAAGCGAACAAAACCTTTACTTCTGGATTCTATACTCTCCACACAGTTCCGACTTTGGTCTCACGCTTTAACGTGGGAAAATCTCATATCCGTAAATTGTTTTACCGACTACCAAGCTGCAAGTTACAACCTTAATAAGTATATGCAAGTTAAGGCGCCATACTTGATTTACCTCCTACTTGGTTGCTAGCACACAACTGCTCTTTTAATAATTGTACGTTTGATTTTAGTTTACATAATCATGTTACATTCATCACGACTGCTTTACTTATTGCATGGAACACTTTCCAACAACGCAAACATAAATTGAATTGCTGTCTCTGCCCGAAGACGATTTATGCTTTCGGGTCAATTAAATTAATATGAAGCAGCTTACTTTCCAATCTGGTTATACATTGGCTCCATGATATAACCCCATTTTACCTCAACACTGCAGTGCACACTTTGCAAGAGAACATGGAATAGTTTTCCTGGGAGAGCTAACTTTTGACAAAAATACCACATAGTCTTTTATTTTGGTGCTTTCTTGCACAGATGTAGTATTTACCTATCAAATGATGAATTTTGAAGATTTTATTGGTGCACTTCAAACGTGACACAACCAGGCAATTTGTCGGAAGATGAGGCTTATAAAGCTTTCCATGGGCGCAACATTTGCATGACAATCATAATATTATAGTTATGTTTTGTATTTATTAAAGATAATGACCAATCAAAAGATTACATTTTTGTGATACGACACGTAATTTTATGGCGTGGACAAAAGATCAAAACGGCAGATAGAATCAAGAATGATGACAACAATAAGCCGAAAAAAGTGAGCATACAATTTTCATAATCCATTAAAAAGCCTGATTTCAAGCCATATTTATTTGTATGAAGCACAGCCAATATCAGTCAACATTGCTTCAAAAGTATTGTCTAAACAACATGTCCACATTTATAAATTAATCAAAATTAGCCGTAAATCGGTTGATAATATTTTGCACGTAAAATATGATAAACACAAACCAGCATAAGGCGGGATTCCTCTGCGTCCCATTTTTTAGAGAAGCTAATGGTGTGTTGGCAGGTGGTTCTCTATTATATTTCCTTTTTTCGAAAGAACGTTAGTACGCGCATTGGGGGTGTCCTTATATGGTATAATAGCATAGTTTTACGATTGTGCAGGAAAGCGTACATATGTTGCACTATTGTTCAATTATAGTATAGTATCGACACTGCAAACCAAACTAACTAACAACATTTAATATAAAGGAATACATTTTGTGCAAAACGTGCGAGTACAAAGAGGACTTATCAATTAAAATTTGTCCTGGACGGACCCAGGTTCTACCTATTGTCTCGAACATATCTAAATGGAGAACATAGGTTGAGGTTTTCGAGTATGAGTAAGTACTCTTGTAAACAACAAGAAAAAGAAAACAAAATTTAACTGACAAGGAAATATTAACCATATAGACAATAACTTGAAATTTCTCAATTTCTTTTTGTGCCTTCGCCGACACGGAACTTGATATAAGACGTCTGCTTGGTTTTTGCTAGGGAAACAATAACTCATGAGTGATGATAGTGTAGAAGCAAAAGTAGATAGAATGTTTATCCAAAAACTAAACGGGCCTCAGAGCTACAACTATTTTAAGTAATTTTCTTATGATGATTTATATCACATAGGACTAATTAGGTTAGACTAAATACAACTTTTTCGGAATATCCAAACTCAACCGCTTCCTACCAAGTAAAGTTAACTGCAGCAGTAGACGGTTGTAGTTTGCTTTGTTCTGAGAAGCTGGCCCAAACATTTAACAGTGGAAGCAATAGCAGCAATGGATGTTGTGTGTTCATGCTTAAGTTATTTGATTACTATTACAACTAGTCTCCCACAGACGGTCGTAATTATATTTCGAAAGTTTACTTCTATCGCTTGCTTCACTTGCTACGTTTAAAGCACATAGGCCAAAGTCTCAGGAATTTGTAGTATATTAGAGATGCAAATATTACAGCTTAGAGCATCATCAGCAATAATATGTATCAGTGCTTGTAGCTTAATTAAGTCACTTGATGGGGCAAGGCTTTTTATTTTCACTTAGTAAAACTCGTAGTGCTGAGTAACTCTCATGTAATATATATCCTTTTCGCGGTTTATTGGCATCCTACAACTTACGTAGATCGCTGTTACGCGGTAGCGTAAGATTTTGGCTACGGCCACAGCGGTTTCGCTAATAATTATAAACAATATGTTGTCAAACTTCTACATGTGCTGCATTCACTGCATTAAGCGACTGAAAGCAACTTTTATAGGTGTTTAATTTCTGCTTAGTAGATAAGCATGCATCCGCACATACCTTGCATATTACTTGTGCATAATTTGACATTTTTTGGAAACAAGACTGAAGCTACCAATATTATTGTACTTACAATACCCGGTAAGTGTTTACTGCTAATCATTTTCTCCAATGGACTAAGTTTATATAGTCGCGCAATTTGAATTTCAGTTCTAGTGTTTTTACTAGTATTGCAGAATAATCTGTATGGGGTCTAATTCAATTTGCATCCCGGACGAAGTAAAATTGGCACGTGGTCACTGTTTACTACAAAATGCGTACAGCTACCGGTTTCTTGAAAATAAAGCATTTATTTAGGAGTTAGAATAATACATGGAAAGATTTTAGCTATGGTGGCCCATCAAATGTGATCTACACGAAGTATTGAAAGGTGTTAACATTTCAACTACCTTTGGAAGAGAAGCTCATTTACTCTTGAGAAATTTGAATTATCCTCAGCACCCGTCGAAATTATCTTACCAAATATTGAAATAACTACTTCGACCCATTAATTACGGGAAAAGTGAGTGGTCGCCGATGGGTAACATATCAGCTTATTGATGTGTTAACCAAATCAGCATGTTCAAAATTGCATTCTACAACTTCAGTAACAAGCTTCATCTTGTGCCATTTATGACATGCTTAAAGAACACCAGAGAGCGTCTAATTGTTGGTAAACTTAATCCAGATTTATACAATTAGCTGTTATCACTATTAGCATGGATTTTGTACTATATTATATCTACCTGTTTGCGCCATTAGTACATAACTGACGTTACAAAAACCCACATGACTGTTGTTGATCAGAAAGTTTTGTTCGGCTAAAGCAAACACCGAATTCAAGCGAAAACATGAAAGCAATGCCAATGAAACTCATTTAGACCTGACAACAGTCGATGACACGCCGCCCTGGCAAAGGCAATACGTGGGATATTGCAGACATTTGTTGCAGAAGTACAACGCATTTGAAAGGTGGATTCTTATTCAAAGTTGTCAGAAGCATTCATGACTGACAAACTAAATGCTTATTTTATCGCCTTGCATTGAAAATTTTGGTTGAGCTGGATGGGGTTCAAATAGTCGTCGTAAGTGACAACAGTTCAAACTTTTCAGCTTCGATTTTTAACACTTGGCTATTGGATATTTAATCTGATCAAATTTACTTCAAACGGATCCATGCTCTAGTGGTTCAGCTAAGAATTTATTGCAAGTTTATTGTGGTCTGTTATCTCCTGTGCTTCTACTTCATACTATAGATCGTTCGATGCGTTGATAACTTCCTACTCTACTATCGTAACTGCTTGCATTGCATAACGGTAAATACACGGACTGAATTTTGTACCTCCAGACGATTTAGGTCGAACATGCTTAGTTTGGGAACATATGAGGTATTTTATATTAAGGGAAATCATTTCCGTCCTTCAAGCCGAATTATTCTTAAGAACCCGTGAAGTCATATGGTTAAATTTTTGGATATTGTGGACTGCTCAGTACGTGTGCGATTTTAGATCAGTTACAATACAAGGGTTCCGTTCATTTGTCATTCAAATCTTTGCGCACGGAAAACACTAACGATTATTAAGTTTCGGATTCTCTGGAGAGTTCCGGTCAAACTCATCCTCCAAGTTAATTCATCAAATTACAGAAGAGATCTAACGCAATTAACTAAAACTGGAGTTCATTCAATGTGCTATTATTCTTTTAACCAAGAAACTTGGAATATATAACCACGAAATGCATTTCTAATCCAAGTGTTCCTACTCGAAGAATTTATTAATTTTTCTGAGATCGAACCCATATATATTCCGATCCTACTGCAATAGTATTAGCGAGCTTCCCATTAATGTTTTGGTAATAAGCACAAATATCCTTCAGTCATCGCGGGTTTATAAAAAATCGCTTCATAATAACAACCGTTATTTGGTGCTTGCACAGGTATATTGGTTTGCGCATATTGAAGTTTAAAGTTCGCTGTCGCAATTTCATTTATGAAAAACTATGTTTCTCCATAAGCAACAAAAATTGCATTCATCTCATTTGAATAGGTTCAAATGGTAGAACTATTTAATGTACCGTTTGCAAATCCGTGAAGTAATTAGCAATATTAGAAAAAAATATTTTTATTCAGTCGACCGCTTCTAAGTGGGCAGGCATAAAACTGGGTTACCTGGAATTGTAGATTATTAATTGCTAATATAAGTAGCGCCAACTTATGGTTGGGTAAGTAACAACTTATATGTCGTTTAATCCAACTGCGCTTACACGCCTCTATGTATAGCTGCAGGCGTCGCTTGAGTTTATCAATAATGCGCAAATCAATGTGACCAAAAATGGAAATTTTAATCACGCGTCAAATGGCAGTGAGAGAGTTCTGTGAGCATGTATAGGTTAAGAAGGACAAAAATATTATCAATTACCGAGCTGCGCAATGACCGATATTTTGGGAGCACACATTAGTCGCAGCGCGCTCCTTCTGCCTTTTAGAGGGCTATATCGAATGTTTGGTTTCCTTTTACACACAGTAGCAAATCTAACGCTGAAGAAATCATATCAAAAACCTAAGCTTATGTGTAGCAATTATGACGCAGAATTTTGATGTATCACCGATAAAGTCCCGAATTTTTACAAAATTATACTAAGACAGTGTAATCGCCGTTGTATTTTAAACATAAAGGTTTATGGTTAGCCATTTAACGCATCATGCATGCATCATGCGGATAAATATAGCCACAAAAATTTTTGAACAAAATACTTTGACTCAAGGAAATTAGTCGTTTCACTCACCGCCGCCGAACCTCGTTAAGGTTTAAAAACATCTAAAATGGTACCGTGAGTAGGCTTTCACATGCTAAGAGTTTTTTGCGTATTTCATTGGATGGTCCAAATGGGACATTTCCTTCTTAACTGCTGACGCTCAAACCTCTGCAAATGTGTTCTAAAGCAACATCAGAACATTTACTGATGTGGTCTCACCTCTTAAGTTGCAATGCCTTTTAAACGGAAAACATGCTGACTGCTTAACACAAAGATCACCAAAAAACATGGAAATCCTTCTCAAAATTTCCAGAAGGACGAACGATTTTTCACTGGTTCCGCAACAGTAACAACTCTTAGACAGCTACTATATCCTTCGCCATGCAAGACAAGCGGCGGAAGAACGCATGCACCTTCGGGTAACAACAGCGAGCCAAATTTGATTGATCACATGAAAGTCTAACCCTACGACGAATAAAACTATTTTTCACAAGCTTTATCATGACTCTGTTCTACAAGACCGTATTTCCTTGGCAGGGACGTTGAACTGGCATTTTCATTCATTTTTTATTAAAGTCACTTATATCCCTCCGCATGTTTTATTCACCGTAATCTTCAATTGTCTTTCTGAAGCAGCATTTTTTTCGCGACATAAAAAACAACTAGGGTTGTGTAACTATCTGAATAAAAAGGCCCTGATGCTTTTCTATAATAGCATTAAAACTATTAGTATCAGATATTCCTCTTATTCAGCTCAAGCTACTGTTTCCTTCAAGAAGGCCGGCAATGACTTACACAATGGCAGATAGCCAAAGTTTTACCACGCCACAAAACTGGACTCAGACAATAGGTTAGAAACTATCGACCAATCAGCCGCCTTTCTATTATTAACAGAATGGTAAAAATACTAATTGCCCATAAATGGTACATTTGCTGGAAACAAATGGCCAACATACTAACACACAACATGGATTTCTGAAGCAACGCTCATATATAACATCTCACTTTGCCTTTCTCAACAATCTTACCCTTTCATTAGACTGCAAGATTTCCCCAGTAATGATCTTCCGAGAGATGCAGAATACGTTTGATTATGTATCTCGAAGAAACCCTATATAAAAGTCGACCCCGTTGAAATCATTGACCCACTGATATCATGGTTAAAGTCATATCATTGAAACCGAACTCAGACCTTTGGAAAAATTGATCAAAATTCGTAGCCTAGGCCAGTGATGAGTGGAGTAATTTAGGGCAGCGTTACCATGTATCAAAAATATATTTGAAGCAATACACTAAGGTGTCACATGTGTGTTTACTGCTTACGTGAAAAACCTTTACAGGTTTGATGAACGCCATTATATCATATATGAAATATCTTGAGTTATGTTGCGCCAAATGGAATATGTCATTCTCAACCGAGAAGTGCAGCGCCCTACCGTTCCGTTGTACAGTCGCCTCTGGCACCCTGGTTCTGTGTGGAAAACCAATAACGTGCCACCGTGGAGTAAAAGACGTATGCCATCATAGTCTGGCTGAAAAATTTATACAAAGCAAACGGTAAATATAACGGTTAAAGCTCATCGAACTATTGTTCAAAACATTCAAATTAAACAATTTCATGTCCAGTATATATAAAACGAAAACCCGATAGCTTTTAGACTATTGTGCATTGATTTACAGTAACACAAATAATGATGGCCAGAAACTGGAGAAATTGCAGAGATCTTCCACTAAATGTCTGCCAGGAATGTCCTCTCGATTCACCTGTTCACAGCGCTACAAGGACTAAAAGTATAACCGGAATGACTTAGAGGGATGAAACGTATTATTTATCTCTTATACGAATTCATGCCCTAAGTCTGGAATAGAAATTCCAAGATGGGACAAACTATGGTTTTCGAAACAGCCACAACTTGCTAAATATGGAAAGACATAAACTCAGGTACGTACGAACTTTCAACTGAAGGTTTAAGCAAATATGGAACAGTCCGTCGTTCAAGCTGCGCAAATGATAATCATCTGAAATCTTTCGTACGGTGACCCGCCCCTTGTTGACTGTTGAAAAGGCCACCGAACTGCTAAGACAAAATGTCGTGAGGGACGGCATACGAAAACCGTCTTGCAGGTATCTAAGTTATGGCAGCAATCGTCACCTTTCTAACCCCCACTAGTCAACATTTTGACAACCCGCAAATGTTGGTCACAAGAAACCAATCCTGCCTACGGCGCAGCAATACAGTCCAGTGCCACACTGAACACTGTAATATAAAACGTATAAATATAGCCAATAAACTATGAAATTTGGTTAGGTCGTGACGAAATAAATATCGATTTATTTACGTACAAACTGTTTTCCGTATTTCAAACGAATTCCCTTTTCTGTCTGGAAGTATAAACGCAAAACCACAAAGCGCTTCATGACATCCATTAATGTCAGTTCCTGAACAACTTGACTGCCAGCGCTGCATCGATCCAAAAAGTATTTTTTGTGACAACTTGAACAGAGGCTGTTTTCAACAGTCCATTTACAACATTCATCTTGTCCAACCTCAATCCGTATCTCACACGATCGAGATATAAACTGATTTCTCGTTTACCATTTACGTCTTAAAATCGTTCTGTAATAGTAAATATGTATTCTACTTTCCTTTTAACAACAGCCCAAAACAGAACAAATCCTAGTGCTCCATTAAACAAATTATTTATTCTGCGAACACTTGCAACTGGCCGACAAATATGTAGATTCCTTACCAATCTGACTCTCATATCGATAATCAGAGCGGCTACCTACTACTAAGGCGATCCCAACACATAATTTGATGGAGAAATACCTCGGCCTTTCTTGTATTTATATACAAAAATGTCTTATGTATCATCTTTGGCTTATTTACATTTCTAACTCCTCATATTCTAAATTTTTCTCTACTCTATTACTGGCCACGATTGGGTCGATCTCCTGAGGTGACGCATGTTAGGTTCTAAATTAATAGTTGAGACTATGCAAAGCAAGCTGCCATCGATTCGCTGACCAGTAAAGTGATTGATTAAAAATCTGGTTAATACCACAGGCTAATTTATTTAAATATCCATATATATACACTTTCAAAGAGCAAGGAATATGATAAGCATGGTGATGGCAAACTCGCTTTGAAGTCAGAACATACATCTAATTGTGGGGGAAACCTTTCGAGAGACTAACCTGCACGAAAGCAGGTCGGCTGGATACTAACCCAAAGTTAGCCGTATTATTTCACTAAAACGTTTAGACGTAACTGCATTTAATATGGTTTTCAACCCATTTGTCTATTTAAAAAATGCAACCGATCAATCAGCTCTGCAAATAATGTGTGAACAGCTCTGAGAAAGGAACTTGAAAAAGTAGTATCCATCCCATGCGATCCCTGACCTGAAAAGTCAGTAGGACTGTGCCTTGCATCGTCAAACAACATACACTTTATTTATTTGTTTAAAACTAGGTTTTCCAATTCATTAAGTTGCCATCCACTTTGAGTAATTAAAGTAGTGAAGCAAAACGTCAAATTTCAAAAATGGTAAACACTAAGCAATGTTTAGTGAAATAAACTAACATAGACAATGTCAGGAAAAACCTTGTCTTCAATATATTTCCTAATCCAAATGTGTAATTAATGAAATCTGGGTAAAACTAACGCACTTGAGTTAACTAGCATGATGCAGTTCCCAGTTTTGGTTGAGAACCCAACCCGACGAATAGAGGATTTAGTAGCTTACAGTACATCGTTGAACATCTCCCAATATCTTGTTAGAAGGCGCTTTGTGCGTGAGCTGCCATGACTAATGAAAATAAAATTAGACACGACCACGCACTGTGTGCACATAACCGCTTTTACTTCGTTAATATATTGAAATATGCGCGAGGTATTGTTTAATGTGAGGGTAATTATCAGACATTATTTCTCGGTGCATTGCGATTTTCATACTCAAAATCGTTTGACGGTAATTTCGTTTAAGCTAATAATTTCTTCCGCATCTACTACCTATTTCAAAGTTATTTAGTGAAAAATTAGAGGTAACTTAGTTTGCCAAAACTATTAAAGCCACTGCGTTAACAAGGCTCTTTTCACCCGATATTTAAGATAACGTGGCCACCTGATATTGCGCGGTAGGTTTTGTGGCAATATACAAGAAATTGTCTTATTAAATTTTGTTTAAGCAGAAAGTATATTTAGGTGTATATGTCAGCGAATTTGCGAGCCAATTTAAAAAAAGCAAGTAAAGTATCCCTATACATTCATCAGTAAATTTGGCATAACAGCTCAAAAGCAATATGTCTCTATCAGCAGAACAGAACTTTGGTGCGAATATTGTTGGTAAATCTTAGTTAAAATGAAATATATACAAACTGCTCTTATCCATGGAATCCTAATTGTGAGCGGTGCATGTTAAATTTCCCACGCTTACCAAAAGAATATGCATTCTTGGCGATTTCTGTGGGGAGGAAATAACGGAATAGTGCTTTTCAAGATATTCGGCGGTTTTCAACATCTGGAAGTCTTGAATTTTAATATTAGATATATTTTATTAATTGTTATGCCATCGAGCAGGACAAACTATGGCAAGACAAGTGCAACAGGGAAGAACGATAAAGTAGTGCGTATAACAAGCTCGTCATCTATAGAAATTGTGCGTTTTCAAACAATACATATTTGTCAACGTATGTTCAGACATTATCAAGTAGCATATTTCCCTTCTAACCGGGCGAATTTACACTTTCACCTGCTCCTCGTAATTCACAAAAAAATACGTAGGTGACAGCTTCGAGCTTTGCAAGCTGCATTCGAATTGTTACGGCTTTTAGCATCTATTTTAATTAATTGGCATATAAATATAAATATTCAGCGAAATGTATCCAGGTGACTGAAGCTAGGTTTAGACTTGATCTACAAAACCACAAACAAGCGAAACAATTTCTACACGTTCCCGCAGCAGTAGTAAAATGTTCGTTTTGACTCGAGATGCTGCTCCGCAACTATTCGAATTGAAATCTAATGTACGACCAATATGAAGGGTTGCTCTAAATGCGTAAAACAGTTTACAACCAAAGTAAAGAAGAAGCTGCACTTCAGAATACAGTTGATTCAGTACAGAGTGCATGATCATCCCACTCGTACTATGCAGCCGCTTGGGGACGGTGATTGCGATTGCGAAATGTGCTAATGCCGGTATATCAGCCGCTAAGAAACCAACTTCGGAAGAACCCGATTCCCGTTGCCTTTATGTTTACTCCAGCTTGGAACAAACTAGCTGAAACAAGTGTATAGTTAACCGATAGAAAAAACCGGCCTCAACCACACGAACTAGCATCCAGGGTCTGGCGACCAGGTTATGAAAATCTTGCCGAGAATGGCTATGCATGGTGGTGTGTTTGTGTCACATGATACTCGATTTAGCTCAGGTTTACATAACACTAAGAAAATAAGTAAAAGATACGCATCCGTCGTCGCCACAAGCGGACTCAAAGCAAATTAGCTGTCAATTTGGCAACTAGCTTAGGGAGAGGCTGAAAGGACATGAATACCAAGGTGACTGCGGAATGCCGACTCATACGCCGTCAGAAAGAGGAGGAATGCATTCATTAATAATTGTGATCGCAAGGAGGACGCAGAATTCAATGAAGATGTTACGTCCTAAAGTGCCTTATTACAACGAATTTCTATTATACAAAATTATTCCGCGACTGTAATCAATGAGAATCTAGACCAAATAGGCTAGTTTGTTTCACATCATCGGCACATAAACACTATTAACTACGCTTAATGAAAAGTACTTCAGATATCAGTTCGGTTAGCTGATGAAGCGAAAACCATACTTTTAATAACTAAGCGTCTTTTGATTTGGCTTGAGATGCTGCTTTATTCCTTGTCATCCCGAGGATTAAGCTTCCAAAATGAAACAAATTTCAGGAGAATAACGCAAAAAGGACGATGAAATTTCAGTCTATAGCAATGGCGTTCTTCAAATTAGTTCATTCGACGTGTCGCAAGTCTAAGCTTATCAATAGGAAGTGGGACTGTATATGCATAAACCCATCTCGCTCTATAACGAGACTAGCAGCTCAACTTCAACGTTACCAATAGTACCTGACTACGTATATTGCAGTCCAAGAGTGTTGAAAGACCTGCATCATCGCAGACAAATCGTTGAAGAGGTGTACGGATGTTGGCCTGAAATACGCAATCAATTACGATAAGAAATTCGTTTGTGGATGGTCATAACTAGGCCACCATTGGCTGAAGGAATGAGAAACACGTGACAACTTGTTGTGAGCGAATTTGTTTACATTTCTGGACAAGAGCGCATTTATAACACTAGTTGTTTGAAGAGTGTGATACAGGCCATACTCCGCAAGTTGCGTCTGGGGTCTTATTTAGTGGATTCTCTGTACAACACTACAAAACCATCCTGGCAGGAGCTCAGAAATTCATCCAAATAAAGTTTAGTTGCCTGCTCCATACGGCTGGTTTTATTTTAGCGGGTATCGTTTGGTAGTTGACATAACTTTTTAGTATCCTTTGTTTTCAGATTTGCGCACCTACACAAGGCCTCCGAAAATTAGACGCTTCGATCTTTCCAAGCTTCAAAATTATGGGATCACATGATGTAAATCGATAGATGGCTAAACCACATGGTTAACAAACGAAAATATCAATCTCTTTGCCCACTTACGGGCATGGAAGCGGTGTAATTCGTTACTATCTTTCAGACCTAAACGTGTATCACTGGATGGACCTAGATATTTAAGTTGTAGAATCGTCATCGTGCCGGGTACACCTAAGGTAAGGCGATATATGGTTGCTAGCGATTAAATACCATCCACCCTTGTTCATTTTATTAATGGATCACTTTCTAGCTACCATCAAGATGGATCTTCTGACATGACATTACAGCCATGTTCTCCTATTAGGAATATTGATTTGCACAACCAAGAAAACCCGGCCAAATTCACTGAGTAAATCAAGGCGGTGCTACAATTGCTAATCGCTGGTTCACCGATGTAAAATAATGACAGCTTACTAACGCGTTTCGGGAAAGTAAAAGCCAGCCATCTTGAACCTCGGATTAACCGACGATAAACGATTGATAAACAGTAACAACGTGCACCAATTTTGTGGCGCAGTAATCACGAAAAACTAATGTTCCACTGCGTATGCTACGCCGAGTAATTTTTGAAAATACCGAGAAGTCGCACAGCCTAACCAACTATGTTTATTTGTCCCAACTCATTGGTGAAACAGGCTGATATTTATTAGACTTATATTACCCTGAGGTGGCCTAGGAAATGTAGTAAACCAAAGAACCAATAAACAAAAATCCAATACACGAGAAAGATGACGTCATTCTTAAAGATCATGCCTTGTAAATGCATAGCATTAGGGGCCTTGGTATGGTTTGCATATATGGCTTCTCCGACTGAGAATACCGGGCTTTCAATACAACACGGAAGTACCATTGCTTATAGTTTGTCGGGAGGATAAATAGTTGTTCTCGCATCAAGCTGATATACAGACTTGTAAACAAAATCTGGAGGGTTTGGTGCGAAATTCCTGCTCGGCACACACAAGGCGGATTAGCGTAAACTCCCAAGAGGCGGCCAGCTTTCTTGGGTGAGAGTTTGGCCGTACAATCCTAAACGATTAGACATCTTACATCATGTGCAGATAATTCATGCCAACGCCACTGCTTAGCAACTTAACGTTTACAACCACAGATGTAATCAAGCTGCTGATGTTCTGGCACAAGTACTGCGCACCTGGTGCAGACGACCTCCGCCCAAAGGCATCGAAAGTGGCTGCCATATTTATAAACTGTAAGCGATCTTCTTTCATAAATATATTGATGAGCTGAAGAGTCACACGATGCAGAAGCACAGGAGGGTCATTATAATGCACAAAATTGACAGCCGAAGAGAACAAGTCCACAATCGTCGATACCACTACTGCCGGTGATTCCGGAGATGATGGTGTCCATTGATGCTGGAAAATACATAACTTACCTGGAGATCAACAAAATTATTTCTACAAAACAACAAGGATTTCGCCGCATGTGATCATACACTACTAACATGATGCTAGCCCGTGCATACTGTACAATATATGTGTATGCTGGTATAGGAATAGGTGCCGCCTACGAGGTTTTCTCCAAGGCACTCGACAGATAAAGCATTACATTACACTTCCCAAACTTTGAATTTGTATTATCGGCAATCTTGTTCTGCTCTTAATAAGCAGCATTTTGCCGGTAGGATTTCTTCTTTATAGGGTTCACAGTACCCTATACAACCCAATCAATGTACAGTACGACTACCACAAGGCTGTATATTTGAACCCCGCCTGCTCTTGGTTCTCATAAATGACCACTTGATGTTTCGCTTTCGTCGATGAGCTTAAGCTATGTGTCGTTAGCCCCTCAATGGAACATCACAAGTCTCTGTCAATGTAGTGAATAACGCATACGCGTGGTTCACCGAGAACGTGCTTCAGTTCAGCGCGGACAGGGGTAAAGCTTTGAGAATTAGCTCTCAGAGTATTCACAAATAATGCGCAGGACCACTTATCCAACAGAGTTCTTCTCAGGACTGCGATCATGGCTTGCTCATGCAAGACGACTTTCGTTCTTTGATGCGGACCGAAAAAGAATCATAGAATTCATATTATCACTACGACTTTCTGTTTAGAGCGTAAATGAAATCCGATACCTTAGTCTTTCCACAAATGATTGGCGCTTACACACTGCCGCAAATAAAATACGAGATCAAAGCTTGACAGTTCTGGCAGAAAAGCAACCACGCCGTGCTAGATACTGCACAACATATAGCGACAAGGAAACACTAAGATTTTTCTAACTTTCCATATAGTAGCGGGCCGAAAACTCTGCATGTGTACAGCGGACATTATAGGTGTTAACATACAAAATGGTAGTGAATCGGATCTTGGAAAAACGCCTTCACATGTACCGTCATATATTGTATTCGGAACGGAACATAACTCAGCTGATGTGGAGTACTCCGAGCTGGGCAACTTGGTTGCAGACGTTTCGCCACCATTAGAGGTGGCATCTTCAGTGCGGGATTGATAACAGTGAAGTAGCAGTAGCTGGTGAAAAGCAAACCCAATAATGGACACTGTCGGTAACTACTCCGTTCCTTATATAGGTATATGAGGCTATTAATTTTGACTCGATCTCATTGGTGAATCCTTGTGTTCAGCGGTTGTGCTCGAGTCAATGTCATTGGCTGCGGAAATGTTGTTGCGATGTGGTTGGGCTTATCGCACTCGGATTGGTGCAGGAGATGTGGGTGAGTAGTCTGGGCTCATCATGCCCAGACGTGGATCAGGAACCTGTCAAAACGACCACTCAGTAGTACGGAACAACAAATTCTCGTTAAAGGCCTAAATTATAACTACAAAGACGCGACAACTACGGACTTGCTGGCACGATTTAAAAGCGCTTTGCAGTCCAACGGACTAGGCGACGAAAAGCAGAAACGAATCAGAGACACAGTCGTCCCAGCCTTGACGCATTTAAAGCAATGCAACCCTCTATCCCGACAAGAGAAAGAAGCAATACAAGCTCTGAAGTCGGACGAATCAATTGTTATCCTACCGGCTGATAAAGGACGGATGACAGTAATTTTGGACAAAGCAGATTACACCGAGAAAGCGGAGCAGCACCTGAACGATACTACAACCTACCAATGCATTGAGAATGACCCAACGTCGCAACTAACCAACAAAATAAACAGAGTGTTGGCGAAGCTTAAACAGTCGAACGAAATAGCGGAAGACGAACGAGAAAAAATGAGGGCTCGCGACTCGAACATTGCACAATTATATAGACTACCTATAGTACACAAGGATGGAGCACATTAAGACCAATTGTGTCACTTCCAGGCACGCCTACCTACTACCTGGCAAAGGAACTATGGAGGCGCCTCAAGCACCTAATCATTAAATCGCAACACTCCATAAGCAATGCTCAACAATTCTTGACGAAACTCAAAGACCTACGAATAGAACACGATGAAACCATGGTGTCCTTTGATGTGACCGCCCTATTCACTTCCGTCAACTTACAGCTGGCCAAAAAATTGTCGCAGAAACGTCTGGACAACAGCGGAGCGAAGATTGGGAACATGACGACCAGAAGCGAATGCGAACTTCTCAACTTATGTCCCTCAACTTACTTCGCGTTCAACGGAAAAATGTAAAAACAAGTGAAAGGTGCACCGATGGGATCACCTGTATCCGGACTCATCGCAGAGATTGCCATGCAAAAATTGGAAGAAGATCTACTACTAACAATTAATCCGAAACTTTGGGTTCGCTACGTCGATGATACCTTTGTGATACTCAAACGTAGCCAAGTATCGGTGGCACAACAACTGCTTAACAACGCTATGGACGGCATACAGTTAACCATGGACTCAGATAAGGAAAACAAACTTCCTTTCTTGGATGTGTTAGTAGCCAGAACAGTGGACGGCGAATTGCAACCCACAGTTTACAGAAAAAGCACGCACACCGATCAGATTTTGAATTTCCACAGCAACCACCCAAGGTGTCACAAATAAGCTGTGTGCAGACACTGTTCCAGAGAATAGCAACTCACTGCAGTACGGCAGGAGCGCAACGAGCAGAAGAAAAACACGTATTCAAGTCATTTGAACGCAACGGCTACCCACGCAGTTTCCTGCGCAGATGCTTAAACCGCAAGCCCTCCCAAACCGAACCTATGTCAGCTATGACAAATCGTATAGTTCTGCCATACATAAAGAACGTGTCAGAAATGACTGCCAGATTGTTCAAACAACATCATATCATGGTAGCCCACAAGCCAACCGCCACTCTGAGGAAGACATTGTCAAAACCAAAAGGAAAACGAGAGACACTAGAACGACGGAATGTCGTATATAGAATAAACTGCGCAAATTGTGAAAAGCACTATGTGGGACAAACAGGAAGAAAGCTGTCCACCAGGATACATGAACACCAAAGAGCGTGCAAGAAGCATTACACAACCTCATTGGTTTCAGCACACGTGGATGAAGAGGGACACAGGTTCGACTGGAACAAGGTAGAGATCTTAACCGAAGGAGAAACACAAAAAGGGAGGGAGTTTCTCGAAGCCTGGTTCTCAACCACGAACTCAATGAACATGCATATCGACCTCGATCCAATATATCAACCGCTGAGATAACGAGATTTCAAGAGGATCAACAACCGTTGTCCGAATGAACCTAATGCAACACACGCACAATGAACGGCATGGGCAATATAAGCCCAGACTACTCACTCACATCTCCTGCACCAATCCGAGTGTGATAAGCCCAACCACATCGCAACAACATTTCCGCAGCCAATGACATTGACTCGGGCACAACCGTTGAACACAAGGATTAACCAATGAGATCGAGGCAAAATTAGTAGCCTCAAATGTCTATATAAGGAACGGAGTAGTTACCGACAGTATCCATTATTGGGTTTGCTTTCCACCAGCTACTGCTACTTCACTGCTATCAAGCCCGCGCTGAAGATGCCACCTCGAATGGTGGCGAAACGTCTGCAACCAAGTTGTTCAGCTCGGAGAACTCCACAAAACTGAGCAAGCCTCCCGAGCTACCAATATTCCAATTCATTTCGGAACATAACTTTTAGGGGACGACATCTTAAACTGGACACCTTTTGCATCAAACGGAAGTGTCAATGAATCATCTACCGATGTGCTCATTTTCTTTCTCTGAGTGTTGCAACGTTTGCGTTTATTGACCCAAAATAATCACCCTTTCTATATATGTTATGACGACACAAGTACATTTGTACTCTAGATGCTAAGCTCCTTATCATCAGTTAATTATTTAGCACAGAAGGAACAGTGGAAATTGTAATAATTTTCTTAAATATCTGGTAAGAATATTCATATCTGTGCTACTGCAAACCTCTTGTTAAGTCATGAATTTTTATGTACTTTTACTTGAACTGTTTTTATCTTATAATATTTACCATAAACATCTTACAAGTCATGTTACAATCTTTCTGTTATACACCCTGTTAACCATTGCTCCATTAGGTCACAGTTAACTGCTGCAAATTAACCTTATTTTAGGTTGGTACGAACACACACGTTGCATGCATATGCTCAATTAAGTTTCAACACCAATTGCCTTGGTTTTGGAGTTTTCGCAATCCACATTTTGTTTTGCAATTACTGCCTAATAATTAATGCGGATGAGGGGCATATGCTTGAACCAACTATGACAACAAGAAAACGTCTGTGTTAATATTCATCTGAACGACAACGCCTTAAATTATGACCGTGCTCTTTAATCCCCATCCAAAAGATTTAATAGGGCACTTTTATCGTCACTGCATCAAAGCGCTATTGTTTTTGTTTGTCAATATCTTGTTCAGCAACCGGGGGCATGTTCGTTTACATGCATGATACTTTGAAAGCTCTGCATGTATTTACGCAACCGTAGAAAATAAAAGAAAAAGCACAAAAGAGACGCAATATATTATCTGCAAACCCGTGTAGAATAGCAAGTTGCACCTAGGAGAAACCATGTGGGAATTATGAACGTATCTCTTGTACTTGGTACTGATATTCAAGTGATACTTAAACAATTAGGAAATATTAAAATTGTTATTAAGTGTCATGAATAGTCTTGCTTTCGCATCACTTGCTTGCATCACTGGCTTCACGCTGATGTTGAAGATTCAGTTGTGAAACTCATCAGATTTAACTGTTTTCATAATACCATCAATGTCTACAGATAAACTGCGCTGGTGGTTCTACGCTTTACAATAATTATTATTGGTGCACGGGGTTCAGTAGATAAATGATGCGGCAGCGATCAGTCTACATCACTGGCGGCTCGATTAACACCATGGAAGTCCGTCTTCCAATAATTGTAGGACGGTTCCAACAGTTGCGAGTTTGGCAGCGGCAAGTCTATGCTGGCTAACACCACCAAGTGGCCGCCATCCGCCAGAGGCTCCAGGATCTGATTTTCATGTACACGTTGAGGGCAACTCGTAAGTAGTATGGCTATGCACGATGGAGTGGAAAAGTGGTACAACGCGCTGTGGTTGGCAGACATGTTGTGCTGCCCCAGTGACAAATGCCATTACTTGGATAATGGGACCCTATGCCAAAATGCCCTGCGATAAGTTGAACCTCAAGTCACCGTATCCCGGGGACCTTAAAATACCCCGTAAGCAGGAATCGAGGCTGCCTGTGTGTACCAGTTTTCAGCACAGCCGGTACCGAATGTATAACAGCACACCGCCTCGATTGTTTGATAGTCTGTCGCACCGAAAGCACGAGTAGACCCTGAGCCGGAATTCCTGGTAATGACCACTGGTTGTAACCAGGTTTCGGCCAGTCCTATTATATCCGGACGACTAGAGGCAACGAAGTTATGTACATGGACATGTTTGTTTATTAAGCTACAAATATTTGTGACGGCTATGCCCAGGTCGCGGTAACAACCTGCGGGGTAGCACCAAGCATCATCGAACTGTTGACCAGTGTTTGGCGAACCCGGGGAACTACATAACAATTTGCAACTTGGCGATTCGTTTCTCACCAACATTTCGCTGTTTTAACGCCACTATAACATACGAAGGCTTGCCTTTTTCCGAAAGAATGCTAATCGTGATGAGCATGAATCCTTAGAATTCTTTTCTACCGATGCGGGATGGTATCACCCCCAAAACAGTTTCATTAGCAAACCTGAGTCGCTGAGTCCTGGACTTTCTCTTTGTACTCCCTCCAAGATGGGTAAATCGCTGCAATAAAAATTCCTGTTTATTCACGCAAAGAAACCCGTCAGTCAGGCTCTGCAGAAAATCGAGTTGGTCATAACTTGCCTGATGACTAGCTTCCGTCGTCCCAATGGGGTGAATTATCTTAAAACTATGCTGATCGCTGGCAGTTGTCAACTCCCTTTTGCT
>OX104063.1:161449656-161468201 GCA_944474145.2 Dicrocoelium dendriticum | reverse complement strand
CGCAACCCTACGAAGAATAAAACTAATTTTCACACGCTTCTTTTTGGCTCTGTTTTACAAGACCCTATCTCCTTGGCAGAGACTTAAAACTGGCATTTTCTTTCATTTTTTCGTAAAGTCACTTATTACCCTCCACATCTTTTATTTACCTAATTTTCAATTGTCCTTCTAAATCAGCATTTTCGCTTCGCTACGAAAAAACAACTAGGGTTGTGTAACTATCTGAATAGGAAGGTCCTGATGTTTTTCTTTAATAGCACTAAAACTAGGAGTATTAAATATCCCTCATACTCATCTCAAGCTACTCTTTCCTTCAACAAAGACCGGCAAAGACTTACACAATGGCAGATAGCCAATGTTGTACCACGCCACAAAATTGAACCCAGACATTATGTTGAAAAAAATCGACCAATCAGCCGCTATTCCATTATTTACAGAATGGCAAAAATACCAATTGCCCATAAATGGTACCTTTACTGGAAACAGTGGCCAACATAATAACACACAACATGTATTTCTGAATTAACGCTCATGTATAACATCTCACTTTGCCTTTCTCAACAATCTTACCCTTTCCTTATTCTGCACGATTTCCTCAGTAGTGATCTTACGAGACATGCATAATGCGTTTGATTATGTATCTCGAAGAAACCCTATATAAAAATCGGCTCCGTTGAAATCAATGACCCATTGTTATCGTGATTCAAGTCATATCTTTCAAACCGAACCCAGATATTTAGAATAAATGATCAAAATTCGTAGCCTAGGCTAGTGATGAGTGGAGTAAATTAGGGCAGTTTTATCATATATTAACGATAGATTTTAAGCGATACACTGTGCCACATGTGTGTTTACTGCTGACGTGAAAAACATGTACATGTTTGATGAAGGCCATTATATAAGATTTGCAATCTCTTGAGTTATGGTGCGCCAAATGGAATTTGTCATTCTCAACCGAGAAGTGCATTGTTCCGTTGTACAGTTGCACCTGGCACCCTGGTTTTGTTTAGAAAATCAATAACGTGCCACCGTGGAGTAAAAGACGTATGTCTTCACTATTCTGGCTCAATAAGCTATGTGGAGTACACGGTAAATGTAATTGCTATAGCTCATCGAACTTTCGTTCAAAACGTTCAATTAAACAGTTCCATGTCCAATCAATATATAAATGAAAACCCGACCGCTTTTAGACTCTTGTGCATTGATTTACAGTAACACAAATTGATGATGGCCAGACACTGGGGAAATTGCAGAGATCTTTCAAAAATGTCTGCCAGGAATGTCCCCTCGAATCATCTGTGCACAGATTGCAAGGCTTAAAATTATAACCTTAATGACTTATAGGGATGAAACTTATTATTTGTCTCTTATACGAATTCATGCCCTATGTCTGGACTAGAAATTCCAATATGGGCTAAACTGTGTTTTTCGAAACAGCTACAACTTGCTAAATATGGAAAGGCATAAACTCAGATACGTACGAACTTTCAGCTGAAGGTCTAAGCAAATATGGAACAGTCAGTCATTCAAGCTGCGCAAATGTTTATCATCTGAAATCTTTCGTACGGAGACCCGCCCCTTGTTGACTGTTGAAATGGCCACCGAGCTGCCAAGACAAAATGTAATGGGGGATGGCATAAGAAAACCGTATTGCAGATATCTAATTTATGGCAGCTATCGTCACCTTTCTAACCCCCAGTAGTCAACATTTTGACAACCCGTAAATGTTGGCCACTAGAAACCGATCCGGCCTATGGCGCAGCAATACAGTAAAGTACCACACTGAGCATTGCAATACAAACATATATATATAGCCAATATATTTTGAAAATATTTTAGGCCGCGACGAAATAAACATCGATTTATTTACGTACAAACTGTTTTCCGTATTTCTAATTAATTCTCTTTTCTGTCCGGAGGTATCATCGCAAAACCACAAAGTGCTTCATGACATGCATTAATATCAGTTCCTGAACAACTTGACTGTCAGCTCCTCATCGATCCGAAAACTATTTTATCGTGACAACTTGAACAGAAGCTGTTTTCAACAGTCCATTTACAACATTCGACTAGAACAACCTCAGTCCGTTTCTTACACGATCGAGATATAAACTGATTTACATTCCATTTACATCTTTAAAATCGTTTTGTAAAAGTAAATATTTATTCTACTTTCCTTTAGCAACAGCCTAAAACAGAGCAAATCTTATTGCTCCATTAAACAAATTATTTATTTCGCGAACATTTGCAACTGTCAGACAATTCTGTAGGTTCCTTATCAATCTGCATCGCGTGTCGATAGTCAGAGCGACTACCTATTACTACGGCGATCCCAGCACATAATTTGATGGGGAAATACCTCGGCCTTTCTTGAAGGTATTTATACACAAATTGTCTTATGTATCATCTTTGGCGTATTTACATTTCTAACCCCTCATCTTCTAAATTTTTCTCTACTCTATCATTGGCCACGAATGGGTCAGTCTCCTAAGGTGACGAATGTTAGGTTCCAAATAAATAGTTGGACCTATGCATGGGAAGCTGCCATCGATTCACTGACCATTAAAGTGATTGATTCAAAATCTGGTTAATACTACAGGCTATATGGTTTAAATGTCCATATACATACACTTCCAAAGAGCAATGAATATTATAAGCTTGGTTATGGCAAACTCGCTTTGAAGTCAGAAAATACATGGAATTGTGGGGGAAACCTTTCGAGAGACTAAGCTGCACAGAAGCAGGTCGCCTGGATACGAACCCAAGCTTGGCCGTATTATTTTACTAGAACGTTTAGACGTAAATGCATTTAATATTGTTTTCAACACATCTATCTATCTGCAAGATACAATCGATCAATTAACTCTCCAAATAATGTGTGAACAGCTCTGAGAAAAGAACTTGAACCAGTATTATCCGTCCCATGCGATCCTGATCTGAAAAATCCGTAAGACTGTGCCTCGTATCGTCAAACAACATATAATTTATTTACTTGTTTAAAACTAGGTATTCAGTTAATCAAGTTGCCATCCCCTTTGAGTAATTAAAGTAGTGAAACAAAACGTCAAATTTCAAAAATGGTAAACACTAATCAATGTGTTAGTGAAATAAGCTAACAAAGACAACTTCAGGAAAAACCTTGTCTTAATATATTTTCCTAATCCAAATGTGCAAGTAATGACTTCATCGTAAAACTAACGCATTTGAGCGAACTAGCAGATTGACAAAAATATTAAAGCCACTGTGTTAACAAGGCTCTTTTCACCCGATATTTAAAATAACGTGGCCACCTGACTGTGCGCAATACTTTTTGTGGCAATATACAATAAATTTGATTATTAAATTTTGTTTAAGTAGAAAGTATATTTAGGAGTATATGTCAGCGAATTTGCGAGTCAATTTAAAAAAATCAAGTAAAGCATCCCTATACATTCATAACAGCATAACAGCTCAAAAGCAATGTGTCTCTATCAGCAGAACAAAACATTGGTGCGAATATTGTTGGTGAATGTTAGTTATAATGAAATATACACACTGCTCTTATCCAAGTAATCCTAAAGTTCTGGGGTGCACGTTCAATTTCCCAACTCCTACCGAGAGAATATGCAGTAATAGCGATTTCTGTGGGAAGGAAATAACGGAATGTTGCGTTTCAGGATGTTCGGCGGTTTTCAACTTCTTGAAGTCTTGATTAATAATATTATATATATTTTATTGATTGGTTTGCCATCGAGCAGGACAAACTATGGCAGGACAAGTGCAACAGGGAAGAACGATAAAATACTGCATATAACAAGCTGGCAATCTATAGAATACGTGCGTTTTCAAACAATACATTTTGTCAATGTATGTTCAGGCTTTATCAAGCAGCATGTTTCCCTTATAACCTGGCGAATTTATGCTTTCACCTGCTCCTCTTAATTGACAAAACAATACGTACATGACAACTTCGAGCTTTGCAAGCTGCATTCGAATTGTTATGGCTTTTAGCATCTATTTTAATTAATTGACATATAAATATAAATATTCAGCGAAATTAATCCAGGTGACTGATGCTAGATTTAGACTTGATCATCAACACCACAAACAAGCGAAACAAGTTCTACATGTTCCCGCAGCAGTAATAAAATGTTCGTTTTTATTCGAGATGCTGCTCCACAACTATTCGAATTGAAATCTAATGTACGACCAATATGAAAAGCTGCTCCAACTGCGTAAAACAATTTACAACCAAAGTAAAAGAAGAAGCTGCACTTCAGAAAACAGTTGATTCTGTACAGAATGCACGATCATCCCACTCGTAATTTGCAGCCGCTTGGGGACGCTGATTGCGATTGCGAACTGCGCTAATGCCGGTATATCAGCCGCTAGAAAACCGACTTCTGAAGAACCCGATTCCCGTTGCCTAAATGTTTACTCCAGCTTGGAACGAACTAGCTGATCAAGTGCATAGTTAACCAATTGGAGACACCGGCTTTAACCAGGGTCTGGCGACCCGGCTACGAAAATCTTGCAGAGAATGGCTATGCATGGTGGTGTGTTTGTGTCACATGATACTCGATTTAGCTTAGGTTGACATAACACTAAGAAAATAAGTAAAATATGCGCATCCGTCGTCGCCACAAGCGGACTCAAAGCGAATTAGCTGTCAATTTGGCAACTAGCTAAAGAAGAGTCTGAAAAGACGTGAATAGTAAGGTGACTGCGGGACGCCGACTCATACGCCGTCAGAAAGAGGGGAATGCATACATTAATAATTGTGAACGCAAGGAGGAAGCAGAATTCACTGAAGATTTTACGTCCTAAAGTGCCTTATTTTAAGAAATTTCTATTACACACAAATTATTCCGTGATTGTAAGCAATGGGAATCCAGACCTAATAGGATGGTTTGTTTCACATTATCGACACCTAAACACTATTAATTTTGCTTAATGAAAACTACTTCAGCTAACAATTTGGTTAGCTGATGAAGCGGAAATCGTACTTTTAATAACTAAGCGTCTTTTGATTCGGCTTGAGATGCTGCTTTATTCCTTGTCATCGTGAGGATTAAGCATCAAAAGAGAAACAAATTTCAGGAGAATAACGTAAGCAGGACGATGAAATTCCAGTCTACATAAATGGTGATCATGAAGTTAGTTCATGCGACGTGTTGCTAGTCCCAGCTGATCAATAGGATGTGGGACTGAATATGCATAAATCCCTCTCGCTCTATAAAGCGACTAGCAGCTCAACTGCGACGTTACCAATAGTACCTAACTAAAAATATTGCAGTCCAAAAGTGTAGAAAGACCTGCATCACTGCAGACAAATCGTTGGAGGTGTTCGGATGTTGGCCTGAGATACGCAATCAAGTATCATAATAAATACGTTTGAGGGCGGTAAAACTAGGCCACCATAGGCTCATGGAATAAGAAACAAGTAACAAGTTGTTGTGAGCGAACTTGTTTACATTTTTGGAAAAGATCGCATTTAAAACACTAGTTGTTTGAAGAGTGTGATACAGGCGATACTCCGCAAGTCGCGTCTGGGGTCTTATTTAGTGGATGCTCTGTGCAATACCACGAAACCATCTGAGCAGGAGCTCAGAAGTTCATTCAAGTAACGTTTAGTTGGCTGCTCCGTACGGCTGGTTGTATTATAGCATGGATCGGTTTTTAGTTGACATAACTTTCTATTATCCTTTGTTTTTAGTTTTTTTTTCGCACCAACAAAAGACCTCCGAAAATTAGACGCTTTGATCATTTCAAGCTTCAAAGTTTTGGGATCTCATAATGTAAACCTATAGATAGCTGAACCACATGAATAGCGAAGAGAAACATCAATCTCTTATGCCCACTTATGGGCATGGAAGTGGTGTAATTGCTTACTATCTATCAGACCTAAACGTGTAACGATGGATCGATCTAGGTTTTTAAGTCGTAGAATCGTCACCGTTCCTGGTACACCTAAGGTAGGGTGATATATGTTGGCTAGCGTTAAAATACCACCCACACTTGTTCATTTTATAAATAGATCACGTTCTACCTACCAACAAGCTGGATCTACTGACATGACAGTACAGCCATGTTCTCCTAATAGGGTTATCGATCAGCACAACCAAGAAACCCCGGCCACATTCACTGAGTAATTCAAGGCGATTCTATAAGTGCTGGTCGCTGGTTCACCGATGTACAATAATGACAACTTACTAACGGTTTTCTGGAAAGTAAAAGCCGGCCATTTTGTACCTCGGATTCACCGACAACAAACTACTGATAGACAGTAACAACGTGTACCAATTTTGTGCCGCAGTAAGCACGCGAAACTAATGTTCCACTGCATGTGTTACGCCGAGTAACTTATGAAAATACCGAGAAGTCGCACAGCATAACCAACTATGTTTATTTGTCCCAACTCATTGGTGAAACAGGCTGATATTTCTTAGACTTATATTATCATGAGGTGACCTGGGAAATGTAGTAAGCAAAAGAACCAAGAAACAAAAATCCAACCACGAGAAAGATGATGTCAATCTTAAAGTCATGCCTTGTAAATGCATAGCATTAGGGGACTCGGCGTGGTTGGCATATATAGCTTCTCCGACTGAGAATACCGGGATTTCAATACAACGCGGAATAACCATTGCTTATAGTTTGTTCGGGAGGATACATAGTTGTTCTCACATCAAGCTGCTATACAGACTTGTAAACAAACTCTGAAGGGTATGGTGTGATATTTCTGCTCTGCACACACCATGCGGATTAGCCGAAACATCCAAGAGGCGGCCAGCTTTCTTGGATGAGAGTTTGGCCGTACATACCAAAAAGCCTAAACATCTTCCATCCTGTGTAGATATTTCATGCCAACGCCAGTGCATAGATACTTAACGTTTACAACCACAGATGTAATCAAGCTGCTGATGTCCTGACACAAGTACTGCGCACCTGGTGCAGACGACCTCCGCCCAAAGGCATCCAAAGTGGCTGCTATATTTACGAACAGTAAGCGATCTTCTTTCATAAATATATTGATGAGCTGAAGAGCCACACGATGCAGAAGCACCAGAGGGTCACTATGATGCACAATATTGACAGCCGAGGAGAACTGGCCCACAATCGCCGATCCCACTACTGTTGGTGATTCCGGAGAGGACGGTGTCCATTGATGCTGCAAAATACATAACTTACCTGGAGATCAACAAATTTATTTCTACAAAACAACAAGGATTTCGCCACATGTGATCCTACACCGCTAACATGATGATAGCCCGTGCATACTGTACAATATCTGTGAATGCTGGTATAGGAGTAGATGCCGCCTACGAGGTTTTCTCCAAGGCACTAGACAGATAAAGCATTGCATTACACTTCTCAAACTTTGGAATTATAATATCGGTAATCTTATTCTGCTCCTAATACGCAACACTTCGTCAGTAAAGTTTCTTCTTTATAGGGTTCATAGTACCCGATACAACCCAATCAGTATACAGTACGACTACTACAATGCTGTATATTTGAACCCCGCCTGCTTTTGGCTCTCATAAATGACCACTTGATGTTTCGCTTTCGTCGATGAGCTTCAGCTATTTGTCGTTAGCCCCTCAATTAAGCATCACAAGTTTCTGTCAATGTAGTGAATAACGCTTACGCGTGGTTCACCGAGAACATGCGTCAGTTCAGCGCGGACAGGGGTAAAGCCCTGAGAAGCAGCTCTCAGGATATTCACAACTGATGCGCAGGACCACTTATGCAACGGAGTGTTTCTCATGACTGAGATCTTGGCTTGCTCATGCAAGACGACTTTCCTTGTTTGATGCGGACCGAAAAAGAATTATAGATTTCATATTACCACCACGTCTTTCTTCTTATTGCGTTAATGAAATCCGATGCCTTAGTCTTTCCACAAATGATTGGCGCTTACCTATTGCCGCAAATAAAATACATGATCCAAGCTCGGCAGATCTGGCAGAAATGCAACCACGCCGTGCTTGATACTGCACAACACATAGCGACAAGGAGCCACTAATACTTTTTAACCTTCCATATAGTAGCGGATCGAATACTCTACATGCGTACAGCAGACATTATAGGTGTTTACATGCAAAATGTTAGTGTATCGGATCTTGGAAAAACACCTTCACATTTACCATCATCTATTGAATTAGGAACAGAACATAACTGTTAGGGGATGTCATCTTAAACTGGACATTTATCGCATCAAACGGAAGAGTCAATGAATCATTTACCAATGCGCTCATTTTCTTTCGCCGAATGTCGAAATATATGTGTTTAATGACCCAAAATATTCACCCCACAATATTTGCTTTAACGATACAAAAACAGTTGTACTCTAGATGACAAAGCTCCTTAAGTTAATTATTTAGCACAGAAGAAACAGTGGAAAATGTATTAAATGAATGTTTATCAAGGCATATAAGATCTACGCTAGACCCGTAGTCTAACATATATATATATATATATATATCATCGTATCACATTTCTTCGTTTGGGAGGTTCTCGTAATTGCACAGCATTAAAGCGTCCGTTCACCTGGTAGATTTATTGCTGTAGCTGATATTTTTGTTTTCCTTTGCTTAAGGTTGTGATCTAAGGGAACTTCTGACAATCACGACTTTAGTCAGGAGCTGTATTGTTCCTAGTAATTTAGTTTCTAAAAATATTCCAGGCAATAACGAAGATTGTGTGAATTTGCTGACAAGTTATTTTACTCCACAACATAAACGTAGATATTGGTATTAAACCGGATTACTGAATACGTTATTTTCTATTCACAACTAATTTCTAACATTTTCAGAATTCCTACAAGTGAATAGTGAGCGAATTCCGAACGCTTTGCTTCACAACTACCTCTTAACTGTAAATGGTCATAAATGAAACTGCGAGGGCAGTATGGCTTACCAGCAGAATTTGGCAATGCGTATGGCCTCAATTAACAAGCTTCTGTATCAACACGTCAACAGTCTACTTATGGTAAGACGGAGAATTCCTCCTCTTCAAAATCAGGCGGACTCACACGCACACCGAAGTAGGCAGCGAATACCCTGCGCTTACAATATGCTAAAAAACCTCAGTGCGATCACAGGCCAACTGACACTATGACGATGGTTTTTTACTCAAAAACACTCAAAAACTCGGCACGGCAGAAGTTGTACTAAAAATGCTGTTGAGTAGCGTAAGCACAGCCCAGCTAGAGTTGACAATGTACACACGAAATCCTTAGGGGTAGTAGGAGGGCGTTTAGCTGAGCGTCTGGCTTGATTTTTCCAAGACTGTTTTGAAGAAATGTACGTGCCATATATGTGGAAACACTGGATGATTACTACTATTCACCAAGGGTGCACTGATTCCGATCCAGCCAACTACCGTCCATTAATCTTAGTACCGGTCCTTTCAAAGCTCATAGAAGCTATTAATTCTGATGCGCCAACGGCTTACTTGAAAGAATTTTACAACCTCTTACTGTAGCATTATGGCTTCCGACGAAGTCGATCGTTCACTACAAGTCTAGTACTAGCACGTCAAGCTAGAATGAAGCAATAGACTCCGACGCAGGAGTTGATATAGTCTTTCTTGACTTATCAAAGGCGTTCGACCAGTTAGACCATAGCAGAGCTTCGGTATTGGTAATCCTCTCCTAGGATGGATCATAAGCGCTCTTCTGCACCGGCGGCTAGAAGTACGTGTGCGTTAATCGTCGTTAGATCTCATCCGCGTTAAATGCGGAGTATGACAATGATCGGTACTTAGACCGCGCTTATTTTTGGCATACATTAACGATGTCATATGCATCAAAAGCCCGAGCTGCCTTCTTCATGCAGATGAAATCCACTTGTGGAGGGCAAGAAATACAACAAACAATATCACAGTACTTAAAAAAGAGCTCTATATGTTGCACGCATGGTCAATCCAGTGTTCATTTCGATTCATTGTGGATAAATGTAGAGTGCTTCACCTACTCACACGTTGGTACACTCCTACAAATGCGACAGCCAGGAGCTTCAAACATCTTCTGGCGAGAAGCATCTGAGAGTTTTGGTCTAGGTCGACTTTGGGTGTTTGACGCAAGCCGAAAGGTCGTTTTGCAGGGCATCCAACATGTTGGCTTCTTGAAGCGTGCATACGGACGATTCGACACTTCGAATTTTTCACAACATCGGCTCATACATACGGCCACATGTGAAATGCGCAATAGAGATCTGGCAGCCATGGCTGAAGATATATCAAGGCCTTGGAGATAACCCAACGCCAGGCAAGCAAAAATATCAAGAGTGCGTGTAATTTGCCGTATGAATGAAGGATACACGTGCTCAGGGCCTTCAGTGGACAATATCGGTGATTACACAAATACCCCATTTTGACCCACCAAAT
This sequence comes from Dicrocoelium dendriticum, assembly GCA_944474145.2. Taxonomy (NCBI): domain Eukaryota; kingdom Metazoa; phylum Platyhelminthes; class Trematoda; order Plagiorchiida; family Dicrocoeliidae; genus Dicrocoelium; species Dicrocoelium dendriticum. The sequence continues at coordinate 161,457,830 of OX104063.1, read as the reverse complement.
TTTGCGAGATCTCAACCACACCTTCCTCTACTTACTAGAGCTCAGTCAGAAAGCCATTTGGGAGCTAACCATATTAAACAGGCAGGGCAGCACAGCCGCTTGTAGTGCCCGCGTTTGTATTTTTCCTTACGCAGTTGCCGTACGTGGAATGCCCTACCGAAATCTCTAATATGTGCTCCCACGCTAGCAGAGTTCAAGGCCCTAGTTGACCGTGCATTTATTTCGCGGATCCATCTTACATGATCCGCTACCCATGGATAAACTCAAATGTCTGTAAACGATTTCACAGGCGGCCAAATCACAGATTTCGTTCTACGTTTTTCACCTCCTCTATGTGTATAACAGAAAGAGACACGATTTTTAACAACATCCTATCTGCCTTCATTTCTCATGGATTTACTTTGGATTCACAGTCAATTCCACGTTTTCGTCAGTGCGTTCACCACTGTAAACCAAATTTTGCTAACAATTTCCGTATATTTTGTAATTTCACCACAACCATCCTACGGGATATTTTAATCCTTAGCTTTCTCCCGTATCAAACCATTGTTCCATTGGACCTTGCATTTTAATTAGTACGTAGCCCACAATTGAGCCATAAGCAAGTCAAGTGGCGCAAGCTTGATTGAAGTAGTCCACAAACGGAATATTGTGTTCGTGCTTCACGAAGAGTCACTCCATTTCCGAAACCCTAGTTTACATTTTACGCAGCCAACAACCTACCTACAAGTTTAAACTGAAGAAAAACGATAATTTGTAATTTCACAAAACGGTATCCCTATAGTTGCTTGTAATGATAAGCGCGCATATTTTTGTCGCATAGTAATCTGCAATATCCCTTAACGGTTACTGACAGAAGATAGTATATTCCATCTAATTAACATTGTTGTTCATCATCTAAAATATATTTGTGTAACGTGTGTGATGAACGCACTTTCTGTATAATTTCTAATGTTTCTAAAATTAGAGTGATGTCCATTTAACAGATGATGAATAGTATAGCATGCAAAGAATTAACTCTAATTTTCGTAAAATGTGCCACACTAACATTTCATGATAAGCATTGTTCACGGAACCTCTATTGTTTTTAAGGTAAATGTATCCAGAGTGCAAATATAAACTTGTGCCAGAAAACAAATACCGTCTATATGCTAGGTAGTAATTTACAGAACGCTACACATTCCACATCTAAAGCACTAATCTATTTTCAGGAATTATGAACGGTAAATAACACGTTTTGTAGTGCCACGTATGGTGGTTCCCCACAGCATACAAAAAATACCCTCATGCAAGTAAATATCGTACCGTGCATTAATTGAATGTTAAATAATGGTTTTAGGGTATAACATAAGGACTAGCATGCAACTTCATTTGTTACCTCACAGTTGTTTAATTTGAACCATCTGAAGCTACTGCTGCACTTAGTTATCAAACATAGGTATCCAAAGTTCCATTCAAGGAATCTGATTGCCGAATTCTACAATCATGGCTTAGCTAACGTTGCCAGATCTGGACTGCTTTTTGACTCTTTCCGTTTTGTTGACCATAACTTTACTGTACAGACGCAATATCATATGTTGAATTATCTACTGAGTTAGTAGTAAACGTGGCCTTCCAACGGATAGAGGGACATGAGTGAAAACTAATCCGATTGTCACACAAGAGGAAACATTACCGTCTTTTGCTCAAGATAAATGATCTCAAGTTAGACCGTTAGCTACCAGCCACAGTAAAGCAATAAAAAGCTCCCAGTAAACATGCGTAGTGGATCTAAATGCTTTATCGGTTTAGCCTTCCGCTCGATTAGTGCAGTTCCTTGTGCACTTCCTGCCGCGGGACTCTTAATCAGGTGAACAAAAAGCTGGAATCTATGTCGTGAAAAGAAAAATTTTTGCGATAAAATTGGGAGAACCCACGATTCATGTTTTTCTACGAATCGGAAATGCCAAACTCATGATATGAATTTATGGTTTAATCAAATAGTTTAAATCATGTATGCAGTAAGGGTAAGAAAGCACCACTAACCGTTGTGATAAATATCGTTCACCGAGCCTGATGACCCCATAGTAGGTGGAATTGTCGCTGGTCTGCAAGCGACATCAGCCACGGTTACCTCGTTTTCACGAACACAAATGGAAAAAAATTATTGGTTAAACCTCATGTTTGAAAACACCCATGGCAACAATGCCATTATTAGTTTGTTTTGCATGCACCTTCTTATGTTAGGCTTTGGTTAGAAAGGGACCTTCTCAAGCAGCCTTTTCAATGGAAAGATGAAAATATTGCCTGGAGTTGTGTATGTATAAACATGTATACTTTCATAATAACCCATTATTTCCTTGTATAAAATACCACACTGAAGATACGCAATCCGTAGCATGTTAATTCAGTAATGCGTCCTGAAACTGGAATATATTCAGAGCCAATTTTAGTTATTTACTTAGTGGAACAAATAAGTAAACGCGTTTTTAACCTGATGAATGGGGATTTATCTGCCAGTGCATTTGGAACTCAACCTCGAGCACACCGATATGCATTTTCAGTAGGATGCAATTTAAGTGCGTGCGGAGTCTGACGTTACATTCTGGATGCTTCTTTACCACAGTTGGACTAAATCAACTTGTACTTAAACTAGGTTTTCTACGCTGGATAAATTTCGTTCCAATTTATTTGCTTTGTTCTGCCTAACTGAATAATCCTCTATTAACTAGCCGTTTTGCTTCCGCTAATTGCGTTTGTCTTCGCTAACTTTGTTGCTTTTGTAGCATTTTTAATTGACTTGTGGATATATTTTACTTGTAGCAGTTTCGTTGCTACCAACTTACTTCATATGTTAATATAGCGAAGAGTTGTCACCGTATCTGCATGAACTTTTGGATTTATTTTATTTTATTTTGTCGTTTCAAGTGATTGGCTGTTGTGTGATATCCCCAGTTTTGCTGCACTTGATGTGCATATTGACAAGGTGCCTACCTGTCTATTACCCACTATGTTGTCCATACTAGCCCCAGGAGACAGTTGGTCGTCGCTGGAGGGGACGGAAAGCACGGTCCTTGTGGCCGTGCTAGGCTCGAAGCGCGGTTCCCTGCACTCAGTGCGGAGCGGACTACGGTGCAGCGACCGCCTTGTGTGCGCTTGATTTCTCAACCACAGCTTGCTTGTGTTTTCCTATGAAGGTTTTTGGGCCGGCTCCGTTGATGAGCTGTGGAACACATTCACATGCCTCCCAGACCTATTCCTTCGAGTTTGCACTGAATATGGGGTGTGTGGATGGAGCTGTGAATGGAACAGCGCAAGCCACCCATGACCCCTTTGTAGGCGCAGGCGTCCTGTGGCTGGCCACAGTGACAGGCAAATCCAAAACCGAATGCCACCAACCATTTAAGGGAATATAAATCCTTGATTAGTCTTACCTGTGAAATATCTGAACTCGAAGAGAGATTTTCGTTCATGTTTATAAAACAAACTGGGACAGCCAAACCAAAAAATAAATCAGTGATTACTTATGCCATAGAAACTACCTTAAATCATGGAAACTCAAGCGCAAACAGTTTTAAAGTGAACATGTTAAACCTAATAAAGTTTTGTTCAAAAGAAGTACGAAGTACAGGTAGATGCAGAAAGAAATAAAACTTTTGTGTTTCATAACCTTCCAACAGCTATGCTTTGATCTTATTTGTGATATAGAAAGGCAGTGTCGTTTTATATTTATAGGATATAGTGCGTAGTAGAGGGGGAATTAAAACCAAAGGAGGTTTGCGGAAGTCTACCGTTATATTTGCATTTATTTGTATTTATTTTACTCATGTTTATATTTATTTATTTATATATTGTAATTGTATTTGTAAGTGGAACAACTTATGTTTGTTTATTTTCACGCTTTTATTTCGCTTATGCTAACATACGCCAACACACGGAGTCCGCCGTATATTTTGCAGACAAAACTGTTGACACTGTACGCTTGCAATCTCCTTTAAGCACGCATTTTCAAAAGCTGTAAATTAACGCATGACAACCATGCGAACCGGTCTTGGCTGATTTACATAAAAACCAAAACACTCAAAGAGAGGAATTGGTAAGCCGACACTTTATTAAAAGTGAGACTGATGAAGCATATCGAACGTCAGATCTTAAGGAGGTCACTATATGAGAGATGCATAATTCGGTTTTTTAACTTTAGTTGTGGTAGAGAAATACCACATTATAATGTATTAAAGTCCGTCGCGCCTTGTTAGGCTTTTCTAGGAGGAATATCTCACAAGTTGTTAATGAACGTGCCAATTTTCCAATGTTTGCCTTATTACGATCAGTTAAAATATCCTGCTAATTTATGGGTCAAGTGAGCATCCAGCTGGAATCAGAGGTCTACCTGAAAGGAAAAGCCCACAACTTCCAGGTAAATCCCGAAGACTGTTTCTGATAACTATTTCTTTTTTTCTTATTTAAAGGAGAACTGTCAAGTGTACCACAATCAACATCGGGCAGGCGCATATCCGGAACAAGCAAACATGTTAAGGTTACATTAATGCCGCTTAGCGCAAACATAACTTTGCCAAATATGGTAAGAATTTTCATCCCACGTGAAGGGCGGACTTCTACTCTGTTTATAACAGAGACATTTGCTGATACGCGGTATGACTTATAGCGCGTAGAACAAATATATATTTTGACGCAAAACGTTAAAACTTCAAATTGAAGACGGAACTCTTTCTGAAAGCAAGTACATTTTTGTAATAAACTGAAATATTTTGGTTGTGTTCCGCTCGCCAACTCATGATTAGACCACCGAGCTTGGTAATTTTGTTGCAAATGATTCAATACTATTTAAAGCAACATAGTCAACGCATAGCCGCGTAGCATGCCATCTTGCTTAATCGAAGTCCTATGACTATTGCTCACTTGTTATTGCGTTGCCGTCACTATCTGTCGCATTTGTGTTTTGAGATGCACATGTTTTTCAATTTTTCCAGCTTTCACTACATCGGATACATCTATGTAGAATAGCCCCTTTCGGAAAACTTACCTTCTGCTTTCTTCCTACATCGGATCTATGGATTTCAAAGTCACATTCGTATCGATATTCATTTACGAGGGCTGTAAGAAGTGATAATGCGTAATGAATTTAGCTGGCTTATATTCATAAAGGAAACTCCCTAAAGTTGGGTCTATATAAATTTTCTCGCAATGTTGACTACTTATCATGCAAACGAAAATCTGATATTCGCTTGCCTAAATTTTACCTTTTGGCATGGACAGGGTACTTTTCAAAGTTCCGCTTGGTATGTGGGCTTATATCATGTAGCGCTGCTTAAAGGGGTTGCTATCATTCCTCATGACTTCATGATACTCGACAAATTTATCTGCCTCGTGGTTTTTGGCTTGGACATTCTTCTGACACCATTCAGTAAATTAGATGGACCATATTGTACGTAAGCATCTGGACATAGCCACACGTTATTATCTGAATTAAGTTGTGTGTTAGATGTAAAAAATACTTCGCTCGGATAAATTCTTAAAATTCAGTCAATATTTTCGCTTACCTTTAATATTAATAGTGATGCATAAAATATCTGGCGGAATTTTATGCTTGGCATGAAAATGAAATTCCGACATCGTACGTAAATTCAGCATCAGACGAACCATCTCCGAAATTTCTAAATGTGCACACTAATTAAAATTTAATACAGAATGCCGTGTTTGCTGAGTTGATAAAAAACTAAAAAAATATTCATAGTTAACTGTCAGTTTATACTGATAAGCTGTAGTGTACTCATCACTTTGGTTAAGATCACTTTAAAATGCAAAATTATATACGCCCAGGAAATACCGTTAGCCCGTGACTTGCCTTCACTCTTAATTTACGTTAAACGTTGAAATGCAGGTTCAAATGCGTAAACGTTTGCATGACAACGGATAAGAAATATATATCTTTGTTTCACAAATTTTACTGTTGCTATTGCTTTACAAAGTGCTGAGGCGGCAGTGTAAATTTATATAGTTTATTTCCGGTTGATGAATTGCAAAACGTTTGCAAGCTTTTACCTTGTAGACCAATGTAAAAGTACTAATTTACATATAACGTGACATTTACATGCACAACTTTCCTATACTATTTTCCACTTGTTTGCTCAAAATGAATTAATTTGTTCATTACGGACAGCGCCCTTTTATTTATAATTGTTTACAGAATACAAAGGCCATGTATAGTTTCTGCGAAAAGAAGCCTATATATGTTTGGAGACTTAAAATAGGGCTTGAAAATTCCGCTTTAGATAAATACCTATGCTTTCTTGAAAGTAATACAAAACACATCTAACACAAAAGGCGATTCCGAATAGCAATGTAGGTGATGGATTTCATCTACTGTCTGAGGCGTTTACATGGTAGATACCTGTCGCGCATCAGTTAATCCCTCTTAAAAGGTTAATAAACATGCTGTCCATGTCTTACGTTGTTAAGCACCGAATTTTATTCTAAGTGGTTATTCCATACCGTTTCTCACTTGCTTACATCCTAAACGCAGTCTCTTGCATCGTTTGTGTATCAGCCATTGTGTAGCAGCTATTGTCCGATACTCACTGCATTTACATCCACAACGGTTAGCAGTAATTAGTATTCGACATAGTGTAAAGGCTTAATTCACCAAGTCGCAGAATGCTCACACTATGGAAGATAGGGTAATTGTTAGACTTAGTTGAGACCAGTTGGTCCAAATCTAATGATCGGCAATGGACACATTAATAAACGGACCTCAGCCGTTGCACCTCGGGACACGAGCGCTGTTACTGGACAATGTAAGGTGGATGTGCTAGGCCGCGCAGGCAAAGCGAAGTCAGTGCATTGCCTGATAGAACCGGAATGTTGGCGCGCAGATAACATATTTGAAACACCAGGTTCATCGGATGTAGGTAAGCCCCTTATATGAGCTAGCAGAGTTGTCTGTTTGAGGCTAGGGTGCATACGATGCATGGGGGACGAGAGTGAACAATGTTTACTTGGAACGCCAAAGTGGTCTACGCAAGAGGCGCTGATATATTGTGTCTTTTTATGTGGCCTCAAGCTAGTTCGATCCTATTGTTAAAGGCGCAATACAAGCTACCGTTTGATCTCAAAGTCAAATTGTCAGTAACACACCGAGCAAACATTATCCATTGCAGCGGAATGAATACAATGCGATCCAGTTGACTTTTGATTTATACGATGAAATATCAGCTTTGTGGCGGATTCTTAGGTAAAAGCTGAACGTGAGACAGAAGCTAATCATATTCAAAAGGTATTTGCGCCAATACAAACCACCCAGTCAAATCTTATGGAAATAGACAAAACAGCTCCCGTGCGGAATGATATAATCAACAATTGACGGATGAATCAGGTATGTGATAGAGGTTTGATTGCCGTCAAGAGGTTTCGTTCAAATGAGATGTTACACTGTCAACTATAATGCTTTGCTCCACTTTTGGAAATATGCACAAATAAAGGATTAGATTACAAGCAGCTGGACTCGTGGAATAAGGGGTTTTGTCAGTTGGTGTAATACGGTATTCCATAATAAAGTGCATGATCATTGCTTTAGTGTGGAGAAAAATTCTTAGGATTAACATGTCCCACAAGGTGCTGCATTGAGCTTTTCAAAAGGAAAGATAACACAACCATAACCAATAAAGAACGGAAAGCAGTTAACCTGCGGAGCAAATATTCGTCCATCCGCGTCATTTCTTCCTGGTTTAATTCAATTTCATTGGCTAGCGCTTTCATTATCTCCGGAGGAGCGGGTGTGGGTTGATATGGTTTTGTTTTCTGAATATGAGTCTCATTCAGGTGTGTTGCACTTTGGGGTAACGCAAATTGTCGACATGTGGTTGGGACACATTACAAGTACAGCCTGAATTAACAGGTTCTGGTAATGAATTCTATATGCGGAAAAGAAGTAGGGATAACAAATTCCCTATACAATGCAACCAGCTGCCAGTTTGAGTTCGTGGCATCGCTGTGTGTTGTTTTGACTGAGGTACAAAAGCCGATAGCACTACTGCTTATGGTTATCATGCCTAGGTTCCCCGGAGAAAGCACCTGAAGTACTCAGATGCTGTTGTTAAAGTAAGTGGCATTGTCCTTTGATGTAATTGTTTACCCGATGTTTGCTGATATCTATGATCGTGAAATCTTGATCCAGC
>OX104063.1:161438338-161449388 GCA_944474145.2 Dicrocoelium dendriticum | reverse complement strand
CACCGCTGTTAAAAACTCACTATCAGCCATTGTCGCTTTTGTAGTTCAGAATGATGGCTCCAAATTCATATTGAATACAAGAACCTTAAATTTATTCCAGTCATTTCCTTGAAAGTTACGAGTGGAATACAAATTTGTACTTAAGTTGCCTAATGCGTTCAATGTTAACGATAAAGAACACCGTGTTGTGTTCACAACCTGGCAGTGCACTGTCATTAAGTGCATAAACACTCGGGACGCTCAAGGTCAATACCAAACCTAGAGCACGTGCATTTCTGGTCTGCCCTCTGACATGGATGATGCAGCCATTGAGGTGGATGAGGTGTATTAGTTCGTCTGGTCCTGTTTATAACGTAGGTTCAGGCAGTAGCCAGCTTCGTGTGGCGCGCTGAAATGTTCGCGTTATAAGTTTGGACTTGTAGATATTGCTAGAAACGGTGTAGAGGCTATTCATTATCTGCTAGGTTTCATGGTGGGTTGCTCGATGAAATCGGTAGATAAACCCACCACAAGATGTTAACAAATTGTGACACGTTTTCAACCTAAATTGGGGAACGGTGAAATGTTTACGAATATAAAGATCTACACTTGCAAATGACTTTTCTGTCACCAGCAGCCATTTATGTGTGTTTAAGTAAGTTCCGTTGGAAAGCTGCCCCTGACCTGTACTATAATGAACCATCTTATCCCTAGTTGTTTGGATATTCGGATAATAAGAAATATTCCATCTCGTTTTAACCATTCTTTTTGTTTCCGACATCCTGAGATTGATTTAAATAGTGGCAACCCGTATGTTGGTCTCTTGCGAAGGACAGTCGACATTTTGCTTCATCCATCCACTTCCGTGTGAATCAAGTTGAATAGGATATGCATGCTTGGCAGCCCTGACTGTTTACTACGTCTCGTTTCGTTCTGAGCTTTACCACTTTATCGGACGCCGTACTGTTATGGGTCCAGTTAAATCTGACTATGGGCACGGCAACCCTAGCTTTGTTCAAATGCAGCTAGCGAAGCACACGCATCTCTTGCGCAGTGTTCACATTATTATGCTGAGAAACAATTCCTATATTTCACGGACCCGTCTCTCGCCTCCCGCATTTTTCATAACCTAGCTGCGCGATCGGCCGCTTTCCGTGGCCCGACGAACGATCACCGCATTGCTAATGGCGGTCAGGCCCACAAATTTCATTAGTCAGGCTAGGCGTCATCGCGTCCTGTTGCTTAACCATCAGCCCTTCAATCCCGAGCAAAAGCCACTACCAACGGCCTGCAATCCATTATAAACTCACAGAGCGTCTTCCTGTGTACACCGTCCTCTATCGCTCCGTCAATGTTTCAAGGCACGTATCTAGCGGCTGGTACAGCATACGACCAAGTGCAATGCATTTTCCCTCAGCAACGCGCCGTGTTTCATATTCGAAATCTTTATATTGCCAGCGGAGCATTTGCTGTTTTACGATCCTACTTGGTGCTGAAATAAGAAACCCAAATTCTATTTAGAAAATACATGTATTCAAAACGGCATCGTTTATAAAGCTGTCATGTGTATAACTGGTTTTATTTGTTGGCCACATTTTGCATTATCTTTTGACAGTGCTGTAGTGTCACACAGTTGCAGCCTTCGGATACCACCTGCTTCAGTAATTGGAATCGCCATTCACTTTTGATGAAGGCACTATCGGAATCCCATCGTAATATTTCTGAGTACCTGCTCCTCAGAGTGCGTTTCACATATACATTTATGACACTCCTGATTCCCTTGATGGGTTTCAACGCTGGGAATTTGGGGCCAGATGCAGAAACATATCTCAGTACAGTTCTATGCGGAATACGCCTAACAGGTCTGTGAGGCATGGCGAGTTTTCTCATATACACAGACAACTCTAGATAAATGCCTGATCATTGGCTTCCAAAACTTGCTGTAGCCACTGAGCGCAACCTCGTTTGTTGCAGCTTCTGCGTAACAAATAAAGAATAATATCCCGTGGTCGTTCGTCATGGCGCCAACAACATATACATTTTCGCAACGGCTATTGTTAAAAGTACACTGAGCTCTGCTTCTCCGTCACGAATGACCTCTGATTCGCGCGCATATGGGTTACAGCCCATGGAGGTTAAAATGCAGGAGCCGCAAGACAAAGGACTTCCGCTGTCCGTTGTTCTCTAACGTGCTACTGGAATCTGGTCTAGCGTGCATCTTCTTTAACGTGATTAGACTGCCATCTAGGTATCCGGCGACTGTATTGATACTGGTGTGAACGAGATACAAAGTACAACTTTCACACAGATGAGGGCACACGGGAGTTTTCACAATATATTTTGGACGAACCTGCGTCCATTGTAACGGTGTCGTCTAGAACAAACGTTGTTTCCCGCACATTGCACCCTGCATGGCATGATCAACTCTCAAGGCAAATCCGTCCGTGACTTCGGCTCCGGTTGCACAAAGGATGCGCACTACCAACCATTTTATATTGCTCGTTGATGTGCCCAAGCATGTCCAAGTCAGACGACATGGTTTGAGTGAAATCAATACCGGTTTACCAAAGATAATTGGCTACGCCGCACCACATGCTTACAGTGATCATTGTACTGCCATTGGACTGCAATCATTTAGTCAAGTACAATGATATAAAACATGCGATTTCCGTTTAGATTCATACGTTAGATTGCTCACACCGCAGGGATCAAATATTTTCGCTGAAGCAGAATGGCAGACCTTCTGTATGTAATATACATTTATAATAGTCATCTTTATACACGTTAGCTTTAGGTGTAAAACACCTCAGCTGCTGTGTCCCAACATATAAAAAGCAAGTAGTTGCGACAGTTGCATGCCAGCTGAGCTTCCAGTAACCGATAAGCATCGTTCCGTATGGCTACTAGCCCGTTATTGACAACAAAAAAGTACCATGTAAAGTTATATTATGCTACGAGTTGGGAACGTTGCTGGAGGGGGAGGCCAAAGGGGATGGGGAGAGACAAGGTAACTCACAGCAAGAACGTCACTCCTAGCCACATAAGCAAGTGTATCTAGCCGAACGACTTTATCGTCTTTTGGACCCCAACCATGGTGCCATGACACCCGTACAGAGGCCAGATCCAAAATGAGGGCATTCATCCCTCTCGACTAAGTCATCGCTTTGTCACCTCTCCCCTTAGTCCGTCCACACACACGGCGAGCAAACAACGCACTTCTCGATAGCCAGTAGGCCAGCATGCGTAACACGTGGCCGTTCCATCAGAGCCTGGTGCGTAAAATGACGATGCAGAGCGGTTCAGTTCCATTTACTACGCCATTAAACAAGTCGCCTAACAAGTTTGTTGCTCACGCGGTGTTACGACCAGACGTGAGACAAGCTGCGAAGGCTTCGATGGTCGAATGTAACTAGCCTCTATATGTCCGGTGATCTAATGGACCAGGTTTCGCAACCGTACTGTATGGTGGAACGTAGCGCTGCATTGTACACTCTAGCCTTCAGGGCGACAGTGATGACGCACCGGCACCATAAATGGAGAAGACCAGCAAAAATACCACGACATTTTGCAAAACGGTTCGTGATGACATCTTAGATCCCAAGGGCCCTGATACAATTTCCAAGGTGGTTGCATTTCTGGACGTCTTCATTCTGATCCCCACCAAGGGTCACCACGAGAGGCGATTTCTGCCAACATTGAAGGAAAACTTTGTATTTCGATTATGCAAAGGAAAGCCTGAAGTGTCTGCCAGGCATTGATTATTTGTCCAGTGCAGCTTGGCACAAGCGGGAGCTTTCACGTTTGAGGGCAATACCATCTGCATACTCCAAGTCAAGAAGTCCTTCTCTAGTGAATACATCCACACCTAATAAGTCATGTCCTATAAATGCACTCGACATAACTTCATCAGTAGCGAAGGTTAAAAGGAAAGCTGAGAGCGGGCATACATTTATCGCGCCGCTGATGAAATTGAAAGGCGGCGACAGCTTGCCGTAAGCCATCACAATGCCAGCGCTACGCGCGTATAATGCTCTGATACATATTTCTCAGGCAAACCTTTCTTGACTATGCAGTTTCAAAGCGCACATCCATCAACTGAATCTAAGGCACATTTGATGTCGGGGATCCCGACTACGGTGGGCCGCCTATATGTGTGGTGGTGCTGAAACCATTGATGCAAAGTAAATACGTGGTCGCTATAGCCACGACTCCGAAGAAACCCGGCTTGCTACTCAACAATCTGGCTTAAACGTGCGTCAGTCATTCTGTGAAAGACTACTGAGACAAGTAATTTGTTGGCGATGAGGTTCAGACTGATTCTTCTATGGTTGCCGCATTCTGAAATCAAAACATCTTTGAAGACTGAAACAATAACGGAGCGGATCCAGTCGGTTGGGACAGTTTCCTGCTCTAACAGTTTCACTACTACTTGGTGAAAATCATCAACAAGAGAATGGCCCTCGAATTGAAGTCTGCTGGATGAAATTCATCTGGTCTCACGGTTTGTTCAACTTCAACAGCCTGATCTCACGTTTGACATCTGGGCAACAGTGTGGATACAAAGGGACTGTCCAGGAAGCAGGGTGATCACTGGCCGGTGCGAAATCAAACAATTTCGGCCGATTAAATTGCTTTTCAAAATGCTCAGCCCAACATTCCAAACGTCTTGACAAATTGTCGATAGGTTGTCCACTTTTGTCAGAAATTGTTTCACTAACACTAAGTATTCCACTGCCCGCTGCCCAAATCAGACGTAATAACGTTAGTTGGTTACCAAGGACAGCGGACACTTTCATCTCTGACTCACGAAGAGACCAGCAGGGTTCGCGGTATCTTGGCAGACTAGCACGGCGTGTTGCCCTGAGCTCTTTACGAGTTTCATTGTAATCGCTTCCAGCCGAAACACGCTGGCGTGCATCGATAAGTTCCAGAGACCAAATGGCCATGTTCGCTATTTGACTTACAACACGAGGATTGGCCTGTTATTGGTATGGCCGGGTGAATATGCGACCAGTGATTTCAATTGCCTCCAGTGAGCGCTTTCTCAATTCGCATCTCAGCGTATTTTAATACACATTCAGAACAGCTGGCTTCGCAGTTGACTGGTGTCAGTGCCATCACAGCCTCTCCTGGGGGTCCGCCAAAACCCATTCGCATGTCAGCACAAACAAGTGCACGGTCGATGTCCACACATGTTCTCCAAATCGAACGACCGTCCTTGACACAGCCTCTCCAGTGGTAACTGATTGCAGTGGGATTAATTTTTGTCCAAGGCTGGTATAAGTCTGGTAAGCGCCATGTCACCCACCGGCGCGTGCTGTATAAGAAGTTTGTGCTCACAAGAAATAAGCGGACAAGTTCACACAAATGAAGTAACAGCTTACGTTTTCACTACGGGAGCATACACCGTGTTGACTGCCCAGATGCAGTTCATCAGTGGACAACTTTACAACTTATGCGTTCAGATGTCCAGCCAACACACTACTATACGTGCTTCTTCTGTGGCGACGGAGTTCGGTCAGTTGGGGTAGAAGTCGTTTTTTACCGAATCATCGCTAGAGCTTGTGGGCGCGTAGGGAGCGATGATGAATTTATACCTATTATTCCCGCGCGACTTCGGAGCTTTGAAGGAGCCAGGCAATCGGACCGCCCCCATCCAGTTACTGAGTGAGATCCAATAAACCAGAGAGGTTTCAGCCTGTGTACTCGGCGCAATGCAAATACCAGCATGGCTGATGATCGAAGCTGCATCGTAACCAGATAGGTCCAATGCAAAATACTGCTGGTGTCACATAAAGGGGATCGCAGAGTGATCTCCGAGCGCGGGTCCTCCAGGCGGGTCTCCGATAAGCAGCATATATTGATGGAGAGGTTCTATAATGTTCGGGTATTTGCTGCCTGTTGACCAATGTTTAGCAATATGCGCACATTGAGTAATCGAGGGCCCCAAATCGAAGCTGATAAAATAGAGTGGACCGCTAGGTTGGACTTGGATTCGTCGACAGGACAGGAACGACACTCCGCGTTTGCGTATGAGTTTAAAGTAGAAGAAAAACGCAAAGCAAAGCATGTTGTTTGGTTACTAAGAAGCGTAGGTTGAAAACTTGGGGATATTAGTGAATTTTGAACGGGACGGTACTGGTGGAAAGATGTAAGTGCGTAAATAGAAAGACGGGAAGCCTTGAGTACTAGCATCTAAAACCCTGTTCCCCATGTTGGCTGCTGAAGTTAGGGGGCCCTTTATTGTTCTACACGTGCGCCAGAGCATTGAAAATCTGTTTCAAGAAACATCTATTGTATTACGTGGGCAGGAAGCTGTCAGCTTGCCCAGGCCTAGACCAGAAAACGACTAGGGTTCTCAACCAAATCCTTTGGTTTAATAACCTGACCGCATTGAAGAGAGTTTGGCAGTGAGATCCAAGAAGAAAGTTTTAAGAAGTAACGAGCCACCCATATTCGAAATCCCGTCCTCGTGGACCAGGAGGCTGAGATTGTCTGGCCTCTGACCATTGACTAATTCGGCATGAGCTATTCTAAATTGCAGAAAACACCACCTACCATAGCGCAATATATATCTGAGGCACCTAAACCATCGCACCACGGTAAGATCTAGACTAATTTGGATAGTGTGACGCCAGTTGCGAGCGTATAAATACAATGCGTCAAAACAAGAATGAAAGGAAGCTTATGTATCACTGTCCAATCCTTGGGTTGCAACAAATTACACAAAAATCGCGGGTTTTAAATATCTGTCAAGTTCTTGCTCTGCAATGCTACGGATTTCTCAGAATTATCCAACAGTATTTGACAGTTCCGTCGACATCGAATTGTATTTTTTTACTGACTGTTAAAGTTGCTTCAACTTGGACAGGATGGAAAACTATATCGTCAATTGTTGTCTTTTGGAAATTTGTAACCGTATTCCATTTTGGAAGCTGGTTATATTCATTAATAAGAGAAGAACCGAAATAACATAACCATTATCGCTACATGACCAAAGCAGATCTATAGAGCCCCTCTTATTATTTTGTGGATCCCCTCCATCAGCACTTTTCTCAGGCATGCTTAACTGCTTCCAGTATCCGGCGCATGTCGGAGTAAATTTTAACTAAACCTATGTTGGAAGATATCGTTTTTAAACCCAAATTGTGTATATTTTGTTCTGTAACTAGGCGCGAGCAGACTTTAGCATTGCTGAGTAATAAAGCATTCACCGATATATTGTGTTAGTGCGCACCAGTTATCTTGTCACTCAGATTGGGGATGTGAAGTAGTTCACATACAGCTTCCCGGTCACAACACAGAGAACCGTAACCTGGCCATTCTATGCGCAACGCATTTTCATACCCGTCGGAATAGTTACTATAGGCAACAGCCTAGACAGTGAGCATTTACGTCATAATCGTAAACCGAAATACTTCGATTGCATTTATCGACTATCCGCCAGCAATGAGTGTACTCCGATGCTAAAATTGCATCTTTTAATTGCTCGGTCGACAACGTCCGGCCGAATTTGCCTACCTTTTTCTCAACACCCACCTAGAAGTTCAATTGGTTGAGGCGGCCGAGCAATGAGGCCACTAGACGACTGCGCGAGCAATCACAGCCGATGCCAGCACAACGAACTTGAGAGGGCAACAAACTCTATCGCTTTGTGACCAAACGAACTGACGAATACTGGTGGGAAATGGTATATTTATTAACCACGACTTAATAAGGTAATAGGTGCTTCCGTATTAACTAAATGTGCAATTGACACAATATTAGTTTTTCTATTAATATTTTGCTTACTTAATTCAGGCGAATGGTTGCGTTTTTTCCAGGTAATTCATATTTGTATTCCTTTGAGTTCACGTGCATTTATATATAGTTGGTTCCCCATTCCTCTTTGTTCATCACTGCATAGGTTGATAGGCTTCTCACGAAACGGAATATTCACAATGACAAGCTAAGAAATTGAGCATATTTTTTAACTTAGGAAGAAGATAGCTGCTTGGAACAGTAGCTAGTGGAATCGAAGGCTTGCACTGAACGGTTTGTTTTTCGTTGGACAGCATCACGATATTTCATCCGATAACTGATGCATTCGTAAATGCGTCATAATGGGGAAAGCCCACTTGTGCTTTGCTAGGCTGGTTAAGGTAAGTTTCTCCAAAGCTGAGACTGTGGAATGTCAGCAACTGAATACGTCGTTTTGTGCACCGTTAACAACGTATGCGTAACCAACGTGCGCAAGTTCTGTTCCATAAACCTTTTTTGCTTTCGTGTTGAAAATTTGTCCAGGATTAGTAGAGCATAAAGCGATCATGATCACATATGCTGCTTATAATCTTTGACGGAAAATAAATTTAAAGACCGCGGTTACTTAATGGGAGAACATTTAAGCCGCAAGGAACATGTTTCCTTTACACGGTCTTCTCCTGGATTTCACCGCTATCTAATATACCATCTTGCTTACATTGATCATTATAGGACGTTAGTGAATAATTTATTGCTTTTATACATCACCGCGCATAACCCAATTGCAAATATGGATGTCAGAACCAAAGCAGCTCAATTTGCTAGGTAACTACATCCAATTATCTTAAACCTTTAAGTTAACTATTCTATCCGGTACTAATATGGGCTGCAATTTCACGGCTGCTAACACATTGAGTAATTTGATAAGGCTTTCATCCCAACAGTTCACAAGCTACATAGCAGAGCCTAGTCCGGTAAAGCGCCAGACGCGTTTCGCCGGACTAGGCTCTGCTATGTAGCTTGTGAACTGTTGGGACGAAAGCCTTATCAAATTTACAACTAAAATCCTGCTACTTATGAGTACATTGAGTAATTGTTGTACATTACTAACTTACTGTGCGATGCGACATGTCCAACGTTTTCTTTTTGTCCACCAAATACTAATGATCATTGCTCAATAAAAATGATGCAAGTAGCAGAGGCATTTTGTATTCTTCTGGACAGTCTGACTTGCACAATATGTCATTCTGTGACAGCAAAATAAGGAAAGTTTAGTAAACTAAGTTAGGCATCTGTGATGTAAACTAACTGTTCAGTACGAATGCCCATAAGTTACTTGGGTCGAAACCGTGGAATAACCAGTTGATTGGAATCCATGTTACTTATAATAAGACAACTATCGTAACGTTAGTGAGGTATTTTGAATTCTTGAACACGGTATCATAAATTTGGTCTGAGCACC
This sequence comes from Dicrocoelium dendriticum, assembly GCA_944474145.2. Lineage (NCBI taxonomy): Eukaryota > Metazoa > Platyhelminthes > Trematoda > Plagiorchiida > Dicrocoeliidae > Dicrocoelium > Dicrocoelium dendriticum. The sequence goes on along the minus strand of OX104063.1, from coordinate 161,440,207 downwards.
CCTGTGTGACAGTAATTCACCTGTTCCATCTTTCTGAAATCCGACCAGATAAGTTATTTTAAACCTCTTGATTTTTGATTCTACGGCCAGTTTTCCAGTAAATACGCTGCTATGCACGCAAAAATGCTACCATCCTGACACCGAGACACTGGTCAAAGCTGTTCCTACACACGTGTACTCACCCGTGTTTCAGTTCAATGAATATCACCGAAATGTGGTTAGCATTGCAGAACTCCTTAACTCACAATTATGCGCCCAGGTATGTACGAAGCACGATACTGTATTGCTAACCACGTTAAAATATATAACTCAGGGTTCGGAAGATTCTTGCCCTAACGAATGAATAAATTTGTGCTCAAATATCTGCAACCGAATGTTCGATCGCCATCATATTGTAACCGATGGACCGGATCAAGACAATCATTACCGATTTTAGCGTCCCAGAAGTCGTAATTTTGAACTTTTGTGAGCGACTCGCTAACCGAAGCAACAATGTCTTTCGATTGGCGATACCGATACTTTCTACACGGTCTGGCTTACAGTTTATTTAACACCCACACTCTGTAAATCAGCATACACTGCACAATTTGTAACTTTGTGGCATGTTTTCAACGGCCATACAAGTATTACGGTCATACAAGTATTATCTGTTTTGTCTTTTTTCAACGCATACTATTTTATCGGTAATTGTGACAACACATTGAATGCACGTAGTTAGACTATTGCCACGACTAAAAAATTGTTACCTAGAATTCTGCATTTGTTAAGATTAAATACCGTTGCATCTTGAAGTTCATTCGCACCGCCGTTGACTTGGCTTTGGTTAACTTCAACTTGACCAAACCTTATGCCACCACCCACTATTGAGATTATATATGATGCGGTTAAGCGACTTAATAGCATAAACGCATTATGTTATAAAGGATTAAAAGTTCTTATCCGTGCAAGGCAATCTACGTGATTATTTCCGGCTTCTTTTGGATTACTTGTAGTTCGATGTCATAATATATGATTTCCTTTATTTGTTGGGCACTGGTTAATTTAAACATGGATAGCAACTAATCACTGAACATTTCCTGTGACAACATATCCTTTTCCTTCCACACAAACATGGGATTGAGGATATTGTTATAATAAGTATAGCACAAGTTAATGGAAATCAGGCGGGCAACACCTGATTTCCATCTGATTCGACTACAGTCCGTGATTGCAGTGACCAAGGTTAAATTCAATATTAAGCGCGGTCCACATTGGAATTGCGCGTCGTAATCCCATCACATAACTTGTTGTCCAAAATTGACCCTCCATTTATAACGCCGGTAATTTAAGGACGCCTCTCATGTTCGGTCAACACAAATTTATGAGGCATTGCCTTTAGTGGGCTTTGTTAATCCGTCAAACGTCATACTTAAGGCAGAGGCAACGCACGTTTGGCTTCGTATATTGCGTAATCGTTTAGTTATAGTGTGGTATGTTGTTCCGCTGTAGGGTCAGGTACTTTATCACTGCGCCCTCGTAGTTCTCCGGAAAGAGAACATTGACCCGATAGCACTGAAGGCTGTGGCCAACATGATAGCTGAACCACTGTCACAGTTCTTCCAAAGTTGCTTTGATGAACAACAAGTCCCCACTATGTTGAAGCGTGAACTTATAACCCCCATTTTATAAAGGCGTTAGCCGTTCAGAGCCTGAAAACCATCGCTCAGTGACTCTCCTACCTGCGCTCGAAAGGTGATGGAAGGGGTCAGCGCTAAGACTCTAATGGTCTATTTGGATAACTACAACATCTTTGCACCGAAGCAGCATGGCTTCCGTCATCCACCGGTCATGCACCACTAACCCTGCTTATTGCACGAAGTAGTTTGGATC
>OX104063.1:161203458-161438302 GCA_944474145.2 Dicrocoelium dendriticum | reverse complement strand
TTACCTTGGATTCACAGTCTTATTCTACGTCTTGCATGCAGCTTGCGTTTCACCGCTTGTAAACCAAATATTTTGCTACGAATTTTCTGTTAGATTTTTTGTAGTTTCACCCTAAACCATCCTACGGGCGACATGTTAATCATTTGCTTCTATCCGTGTATCGAGCCGTGTTAGTCCATTAGGGATCCGTGCAGTTGTAAAATATGCACGTAGCGCATCGATCAACTGGGGCCATTAAGGAAGTCAAGTGGCACAAGCTTGATTGAAGTAGGCCACGTACATGACGCCTTTATGTTCGGGCTTTACGATGGGTCAACTCCATTTCTCCGAATCACACTGAGGTTGTAATATGGTATGGTAGCGCTACAACAACCTACACTTACAACGTTAAATGAAGAAATAATCGCATAATGCAGGTTAATGTCATCTTAACACGTGTAGTGCGTGAATGTGGCTTGTAATTGTTTTGGCGTCCACTTAATTTGGCTGTCGAATAGTTAGTCTGCATTATCCCTTAAACGGTTGTCGGAGCAGAAGATTGTGGTGTTCTCCATCTTCCTGGACATTGGTTGTTCATTCCTCTCGAAAGAATTAATATTGGGTGTTAAGGTAGTGTGTGATGAACGCACACTGTTCTGCTGAAGTGCGAATGGGTTCTATAAGTGTTGGTGGATGTGTGTATTTTTAACAGAGGCTTGATGAATAGTATAGCAAGTATAGTATAGTATAGTAGTATAGTATAGCAAGAATTAACTCTAATTTTCGTAAAATATGCTACACCATCATTTCATGATAATCATTGTTCCCGGAACCTCTATTGCTTTTAAGGTGAATGTATCCAGAGGGCAAATATAAATTTGTGCCAAAAAACAACTACCGTCCATGTGCTAGATAGTAATTTACAGAACGCTACACATTCCACATCTAAAGCACTAATCTATTTTCAGGAATTATGAACTGTAAATAACACGTTTTGTAGTGCCACGTATGGTAGTTCTCCACAGCATACAAAAAATACCCTCATGCAAGTAAATATCGTACCGTGCAGTAATTGAATGATAAATAACGATTTTTTGGTATAACATGAGGCCTAGCATGCAACTTCATTTGTTACCTCACAGTTGGTTAATTTGAACCATCTGAAGCTACTCCTGAACCTATTTGTCAAACGTAGGTATTCAGAGTTCCATTCAAGGAATCTGATTGCCGAATTCTACAAGTAGGGCTTAGCTAAGTTTGCCAGACTTGGATTGCTTTTGGACTCTTTCCGTTTTATTGGCCATAACCTTAATGTACAGACGCAATATCATAAGTTCAACTATCTACTGAGTTAGTAGTAAACTTGGCCTCCCAATGGATATTGACAGGAACGAAAAGTAATCCGTTTGTCATACAAGAGGAAAATATTACCGTCTTTTGCTCAAGACAAATGATTTCAGATTAGATCGTTAGCTACCTGTCCCAGTAAAGCAATAAAATAATCTAAATAAACACGCGTAGTGGATCCATGCGCTTTAGCGGTTTAGACTTCCGCTCGAATAGTGCAGTTCATTGTGCACTTCGTGCCGCGCGGCACTTAACCAGATAAACAAAAAAGCTGGAATCTATGTTGCGAAAAAAGAAATTTAGTGCCAAAAAATTGGTAGAACCCACGATTCATGTTGTCCTACGAATCGGAAATGCCAAACTCATGGTATGACTTTATGGTTTAATCCACTAGGGTAATGCATGTGCGTAGCATGAATGTAGTAAGGGTAAGAATGCGACACGAACCGTTGTGATAAATATCGTTTAATGAGCCCGATGGTATTGTTGCTGGTCTGCAAGCGACATCAGCCACGGTTACCTCGTTTTCAAAAATACAAATGGAAAAAAGTATTGGTTAAACCTCATGTTTAAAAACACTCTTGACAACAGTGTCGTTATTAGTTTGTTTTCCATGCATCTCCTTATTTTGGGCTTTGGTTAGAAAGGGACCTTCCGAAGCATCCTTTTCATTGGAAATATGAATATGCTGCCTGGAATTGTGTATGTATAAAGATGTATACTTTGTAATAACGTATTATTTATTTGCATAACAAATACCATATTAAAGATACGCCATACATAGCATGTTACTTTAGTAATGCTTCCTGCAACTGGAATATATACAGAGCCATGTTTAGTGATTTACTTAGTGGAACAAATAAGTAAACTTGCGTTTTTAACGTGATGAATGGGGATTTATTTGTCAGTGCATTTGGAACTCAACCTCGGGCGCACCGATATGCATTTTCATTAGGATGTATGTAAGTACATGCTGAGGCTGATGTTACATTCTGGATGATTCTTCACCGCAGTTGTGCTAAACCAAGTTGTACTTAAACTAGGTCTTTTTACGCTGGATAAATTTCATTCCACTTTATTTGGTTTGTTCTGCCTGCCTGAATAATCCTCTATTAACTGGCTACTTTGCTTACCCTAATTGCGTTTATCTTCGATACGTTTCTTGCGTTCGTAGAATTTTTAATTGACTTGTGGAGATATTTTACTTATTGCGGATTCGTCGCTAACCAAATTACTTCATATGTTACTTTAGCGAAGAGTTATGTCACCGTATCTGTATGCATTATTGGATTTATTTTAGTTCATCTTGTATTTTCAAGTGATTGGCTGTTGCTTGATATCACCGGTGTGCCTGCGCTTGTTGTGCATGTTGACAAGGTGTCTACCTGTCTATTACCCACCACCTCGTCCATACTGGCTCCCGGAGACAGTTGGTCATTGCTGGAGGGGATGGGGTGCGCGGTTCTTGTGACAATGCTAGGCTAGAAGAACAGTTAAATGCACTCGGTGTCGAGCGGACTACGGTGCTGCCACCGCCTTGTGTGCGCTTGATTTCCCAACCACAGCTTGCTTGTGTGTTCCTGTGTAGGTGTGTGAACCGGCTCCGTTGATGAACCGCGGGTCCCATCCACATGCCTCCCGGTCTTATTCCTTCGGGTTTACCCTTGGTATGGGGTGTGTGGTTGGGGCTGTGGGTGGTGCAGCGCAAACCATCCATGATCCCTCTGTTGGCGCAGGCGTCCTGTGGCTGGCCACAGTGAAAGGCAAATCCGAAACCGGATGTCGCCAACCATTTAAGTGTATATAAATTCTTAATTTTTCTTACCTGTGAAATATATGAACTCGAAGATAGGTTTTAGTGCATGTTTATAAAACAAGCTGGGACAGCCAAACTAAAAAATAATTCAGTGATTACTTATGCCATTTAAACTATTTTAAACTATGGAAAATCAAGCAAAAACAGTTTTAAAGTGAATATCTTAAACCTAATAAAGCTTTGTTCAAAGTAATTAGGAAGTTCAGACAGAAGCAGAAATAAATACAACTTTTATGTTTCATAACCTTCCAACAGCTATACTTTGATCTTATTTACGATATAGAAAGGCAGTTTCATTTTATGTTTGTTGGATACAGTGCGTAGTAGATGGGCAATTAAAACCCATGAAGATTTGCGGAAGTCTACCGTTATATTTGTCTCAAATGTAAGTGGAACAATTTAGGTTTGTTTATTCTCACGCTTTTATTTCTTTTTTGCTAACATAGGCTTACACACGGATTCCACCATATATTTCGCAGAAAAACTGTTGCCACTTTACGCTTGAAATCTCCTTTAAGCACGCATTTTCAAAAGCTGTAAATTAACGCATATCAACCATGCCGACCGGTCTTGGCTGATTTACATAAAAACCAAAACGCTCAAAGAGAGGAATTGTTAAGCCGACACTTTGCTAAAAATGAGACTTACTGATGAAGCATATCGAACGTCAGATCTTAAGGACGTCACTACATGAGAGATGCATAATTCGGTTTTGTAAAGTTAGTTATTTTAGTAGGATACCAAATTGCAAAATATTAAAGTCCGTCGCCCGGTGTTTGGCTTTCTAGGACGAATGTCTCACAAGTTATTAACGATGTGCCAATTTTCCCATGTTTGGCTTATTAGGATTAGTTAAAACATCGTACTACTTTATGGGTTAGAAGAGAATCCATCTGGAATCAGAGGTCTACCCAAACGGAAAATCGCATAACTTCATATAAATCCCGAAGACGGTTTCTTCTTACTATTTCTTTCTTCCTTATTCAATGGAGAACTGTCAAGTGAACCACAATCGACACCGGGCAGGGGCATATCCGGATTAAAAGAGCATTTTACCTTTACATTAATGCTGCGCAAACATAACTTTGCCAAATATGGTAAGCATTTTCGTCCCACGTGAAGAGCGGCCTTCTAGTCTGTTTATAACAGAGACATTTACTGCTACATGGTATGACTAGCAGCGCGTAGAACCAATATATATTTTGACGCAAAACGTTAAAACTTTAAATTGAAGACGAAACGCTTTCTGACAGCAAGCACATTTTTGTAATAAACTGAAATATTTTCGCTGTGTTCCGCTTGCAAGCTCATGATTAGACCACCGAGCTTGGTACTTTTGTTGCATATGTTTTATTACTAATTAAAGCGACATAGTCCGCGCATAGCTGCGTAACATGCTATGTTGCTTAATCGAAGTCCTGTGACTTTCGCTCAATCGTTATTGCGTTGCCGTCACTATCTGTCGCATTTGTGTTTTAAGATTCACATTTTTTCAATTTTTCCAGCTTTCACTGCACCGGATCCATCATTGTAGAATACCACCTTTCGGGAAACTTACCTTCTGCTTTCTTCTCTCTACATCGGATCTGTCGATTTCAAAGTCACATTCGTATCGGTACTCATCTACGAGCGCTGTAAGAGGTGATAATGCGTAATCAATTTGGCTGGCTTAGATTCATAAAGGAAACTCCATAATGTTGGGTCGACATAAATTTTCTCGCAATGTTGTACAATTATCCTGTAAAAGAAAATCTGACATTCGCGTGCCTACATTTCACCTTTCGGCATAGACAGGGTACCTTTCAGAGTTCCGCTTGGTATGTAGGCTTCCATCATTTAGCGCTGCTTAGGGAGGTGGCTATCATTTCTCATAACTTCATGATACTCGACAAATGGATGTGCCTGGTGGATTTTGGCCTGGACATTATTCTGACCCCATTCAGTGAATTAGATTGACTATATCATACATAAGCATCTGGACATAGCCGCACATTATTATCTGAATTCGATTGTGTGTTATATGTAAAATAACGTTGCTCATATAAATTATCAAAGCGCAGTCAATATGTCCGTAGGGTTTTTATATAAATATTGATGCATAAAATATCTGGAGGCATGATATGCTAGGCATGAAACTGAAATTCCGACATCCGTACGTAAATTCAGCATCAAACGAACCATCTCAAAAATTTCTAAATATGCACACTAATTACAATTTATACAGAATGCAGTTTTTGCTGAGTTAATAAAAGCTAAAAAATAAGCAAATTTACCTTTCGTTTTATACTGATAAACGGTAGTGTATATCATCACTTTAGTTTAGTTCACTTTATAGTGCAAAATTATACACGTCTAGGAAATACCGTTAGTTCGTGACTTGCCTTCACCTTTAATTTACGTTAAATGCTGAAAGGAAAGTTCAGATGAGTAAACGTATACATGGCAAAGGATAAGAAATATATATCTCTGTCTCACAAATTTTATTTCTACTATTGCTATAGAAGTGCTGAGGCGGCAGTATAAATTTATATAGTTTATTTCCGGGTGATGAATTGCGCAAAGTTTGCAAGCTTTTACCTTTTTGACCAATGTAAATGTACTAATTTACATCGAACGTGATATTTGCATTCACAACTTTCCTATAATATTTTCCACTTGTTGGCTCAAAATGAATGAATTTGTTCATTACGGACAGCGCCCTTTTATTTATACTCGTTTACAGAATACAAATGCCATGTACAGTTTCTGAAAATAGAAGTCTATATATGTTTAGAGACCTAAACTAATGCTTGATAATTCCGCTTTAGCTAAGTACATATGCTTCCTTGAAAGTAATACAAAACACATGTAGCGCAAAAGGCGATTCCGAATAGCAGTGTAGGTGATGGATATCATCTACTGTCTGCGGCGTCTACAAGGTAGATACCTGTCGCGCATCAGTTTATCCCTCTTACAAGGTTAATTAAAATGCTGTCCATGTCTTACGTTGTTAAGCTCCGAATTTTCTTCTGAGTGGTTGTTCCATACCGTTTCTCAGTTGCTTACATCCTTAACGCAGTCCCTTGCATCGTTTGTGTATCAGCCATTGTGTAGCAGCTATTGTCCGATACTCACTGCATTTACATCCACGAAGGTTAGCAGTAGTTAGTATTCGGCATAGCGTAAAGGCTCAATTCACCAAGTCGCAGAATACTCACACTATGGGAGGTTGGGAAATTGTTAGACTTGTTTGAGACCAGCTTGCTCCAACTCTAATGATTGGCAAAGGAAACATTAATAAACGGACCTCAGCCGTTGAACCTCGGGACACGAGCGCGGTTACTGGACAATGTCAGGTGGATGTGCTGGACCGCGCAGGCAAAGCAAAGTCAGTGCATTGTCTGAGGGAACCGGAATGTTGGCGCGCAGATAACATATTTGGAACACCAGGTTCATCGGAAGCGTGTCAAGCCCCTTGTATGCGCTGGCAGATTTGTCTGTTTGAGGCTAGGGTGCATACGATGCATGGGGGACGAGAGTGAACAATGTATACTTGGTACGCCAAAGCGGTCTACGCAAGAGGCGCAGATATATTGTCTCGATTTGATAAGGCCTCAGGCTACTTCGATCCTATTGTTAAAGGCTACCGTTTGATCTCAATGTCAAGTTGTCAGTAACACACTGAGCAAACATTATCCATTGCAGCGGAAGGAATACAATGCGATCCAGTTGACTTTTAAATTAAACGATGAAATATCAGTTTTGTGACGGATGTTTAGGTAAAAGCTGAACGTGTGGCAGAAGCTAATCATATTCCAAGGTATTTGCCCCAATACAAACCAAACAGTCAAATCTTATGGAAATAGACAAAACAGCTCCCGTGCGGAATGATATAATCAACAATGGGCGGGTGAATTAGACATGTGATAGAGTTTTGATTGCAGCCTTGCAAGTTCATTCAAATGAGATGTTACACCGTCAACTATAATCCTCTACTGCTCTTTTGCAAAAATGCACAAATAAATGATTCAATTAAAAGCAGCCGGTCTCGTGGAAAAAGGGATGTTGTCAGTTGGTGTAATACGGTATTCCAGAATAATGTGCATGGTCACTGATTTAGTGTGGAGAAAAAATCTTAGGATTAATATGTCCCACAAGGTGTTGCGTTGAGCTTTTCAAAAGGAAAGATAACACAACCATAAACAATAAAGAACGGAAAGCAGTTAACCTACGGAGCAAATTTTCGTCTATCTGCGTCATTTCTTCATGGTTTAATTCAATTTCATTGGTCACCGCTATCATATTCCCCAGAGGGGCAGGTGTGGGTTGATACGGTTTTGTTTTCTGAATATGAGTCTCATTCAGGTGTATTGCACTTTGGGTTAACGCAATTTGTCGACATGTGGTATGAACACATTACATGTACAGCCTGAAATAACAGGTTCTGTTAATGAATTACATATGCGGCAAACAAGTAGGGATGTGAAATTCAGTATATAATGCAACCGGCTGCCAGTTCGAGTTCGTGGCCTCGCTGTATGTTGTTTTGACTGAGGTACAAATGCCGGCAGCACTACTGCTTATGGTTATCATGCTTAGGTTCCCCGGAGAAAGCACCTGAATTACTCAGGTGCTGTTCTTAAAGTAAGTGGCATTGTCCTTTGACGTAATTGTTTACCCGATGTTTGGGGATATCCATGATCGTGAAATCTTTATCCAGCTATTCTTGAATTGCATATTCGGCGTATTGGCATATGCATGCTGAAAGCAGCTGTAAAAAGTGCTGGGTCCAAGTGACAAAAATGTTTCTTTTAGTGATAGCGCAAATCCCTCCCAGCAGCCTAGCGTTTCCTGTAATAGTTCGCTGAGTTCTATCTTTCAATTACAATGCTAGAGATTATTGTAGGCAAACTTATAAACGTTAAGAATTTGGTGTTGTAGATGTAGCGCCACAAATTTACTCAGTTTAAACTAAAGACTGACCAGTCGCGAATTTCATCAAGGTCATTTTGAAGCTACATGAGATCTCTTGGAGCCATGAACTATCGCCGAGGCTATATGTTGTCTCCATAAAGCAGAGTGAGGGGATGATTTTAATGGTCACTTCAACCTTCAATTGCAGTGCTAACATATGTTCTTTTCAGTTACGTTAGCTACTTATGTGTTGTATTTAGCCGCTTGAAGAATCAGCGAAAGGCAGTTTTTGCCATACTGACTTTATATTATTGGAACAGAATTGATAACTGGATAAAAATGCGGAACAGTGGGACTCCGATATGGAACTTTATGGCATACCGTATAACAAATGTATTGTAATACTGAATCGGGGTCCTTTTACTTCCAGAGGCGGGTGCAGAATGAAGTTGCTTACAGACTACGGGAGGGGATGACTACAGAACGCTGTGATGGGGCAAGAAATCGCGTTCATTAGGGAAGTCGAGATGGACAACATTAAATTCTGCACAAACATACACTCTTTCGTTCCAAATGTCCAGTGCTAACAGTAGATGGTCATTGAACGCTGGGTTCCGGCGGAACCTATTTTGTTTTTGCGCATTGCATTCAGCTTCATATTGATAAGCTCTAAGTGGGCTGGACAGACGGCCATTGAAGGGATGCATGTCGGTCTGTGTTATGAGGAAGACGTGAAGCAACATACCCGTCTTATATCTTGGCACAGAGGCAACACTTGGATCGACGGCTTATGCGGCCACATCAAGCGACGCGAATTTTCCGATAAGGAAAGATGTTCCACTTGTTGTTGCATATGGCCGCAAGTGCAGATAGAACTGTCTTAGCGCTTTTCAATTTCGAGAGACCTGCTCTTGTAGATGATCTACGTGGATTGCTAGTAAAACCTTAGGGGCAGAGTACTGCCCCGACAGACTGGAGCCGCTCCGTTTTAGTCCTAATTTTCATGGGAGTCTCCGGTTTGTAATATGGCAATCCTAAAGGGAAAACTCTTGTATAGATTGCCTCTAAATTGCTTGCGTCCGTCTTTCTCTACAGACACACTAGCGCTCGTGAATGCCAGATCCGCGAAGAGCAGGCCAAGCTTCGTCTAGGTCGAGATTGCATCATTTAATCCTTCAGTTTACGTCGATAGCTGGAGAACCGCTACGTTTATTTTCAACCCACGGTAGTCGTGTTTCTCGACATCAAAGGTGCATTTGATCCGGTTGATCGATGTGTCCTTTGGGACCGCTGAGAAATGGTGTTCCGGATGAATGTGGAAACATTATCAAAGCGCTGTACGCCTATAGTTCGACCAGACAGAGTTTATGGCAAAATGTCACCTCCATACGATATCACCAAGGCTGTGAGAAAATTTTCCTCGTCAAATTTGCGATTGACGAAGTCATGAAACGGTTTTCAGTTGACATGAGCTAGAATGTGTGCAGCTATTTCCTGGTGAGCGACTTATTGCCTTAGAGTATGCGGACGATATTGCCCTAATCCTTGAAAGCTCACGAAAATGCCAAGCAACACTGGACCAATTAGCCCTGGCTGTCATTCATTTTGAACTTTGCATTGCTCCTTCGAAATGCAAAGTACTTTTTCAAGATTGAAAGTAACACACTCCTGCGCTGACCGTTGATGGTGATTAGCTAAATTTCGTTCAAAAATCCAAGTACTTGGGTAGCTACATAAGTGCCCGTGGTATCGAATATAAGCATACGAACTGTATACCAAAACTCAAGTTGCCTTTGCAAAACTCCACCACCTGTGTTGCACACACGACATCACTTTCGCCCTGAAGGTTCGTCCGTTCAACCCTAATATACGGTTGTGAATCTTTGTGCTTCAGGTCAACAGACAGAAAGATGTTAGTCACTTTCGACCAACGCTGCCTGTTCAGCTTAGCTCAAGTCTGGTGGGAACATGGCTTCAGCAGTGGATGTGTTAGGCATCGTACATAGGTTGCAGGAATAGCGAATGAACCGCTCATCATCATTATATCACACATCTGGCTGCTATGGATGGGTCACGTGTTGCCCATGCCATCACACCGACTCCCGCGACGAGCATTGTTTGCGTGCCCTGGGTGCGGTTGGATAAGGTGGAGAGAAGATCAAGCCATGACTTGGTCACCAAGAACGAAGACATTTACTTCGAATTTGGCCTCGGTTGGAGCCTCTCGGCTCCCTAGTTGGGGACCGAAAGACAATGAACACGTTTGGCTGGATACACTTGTTGACAGGGTTAGCAGCCGACTTCAATGGCGTTTGCGCTGTGAGCTTCTTTTTATTTCACCCTCTCGTTTAGTCTCCCCTCCAAACACGATCTCAAGCATAAGACCTAACATGACTTTATTTGCACTATAGCCAGCTGTATAGCCGGCTGAAACGATGTCCATGTTTAACTGATGACTCAGCCGGGGCGGCCCTGTTGCATGTCTTTATTCTATTATAATGTACTGCGGCACAATAGATGAGGTGTTCTGCACCAGCAGCTAACGTGCATAATGATGATAAGGTTGTTGCAATATCGGTCTATTGTATCTTTGTCTCTGACACCAAACAGGATCGGTGTAATTTGGCGTGTGCATTTGCATGATGAAGGTGGATGTTGGGTAACGAAATCCAGTAAATTGTTGAGCTAACGTGGTCTGTTCAATATACTGAGGGTTCTTCCTCTGGCACAGTTCTAATCTGAGGGGCTACGAAGTCAAACTAGTGGCACACTACAGTCGAATTGTCGTCAATGGAGCCTTTCCTAACTTCCAGTATCCTGAATATGCAGCGCCCTTCAAGCACATGTCAGTTGTCCTCAACATTACTACACTTTAAAAGGCGCCTTGAGGATACATTTTCCCATTTGCCTTACATGCTATATGGTCAGTATCAGTAATGGGACCAAATGGCGAGTCAAAGCAGGAGCACACCAGTTCTTTCCGAAACAATGTGATGACAAACCCACATCAGCATTCATATGGATAGCTTTATGAGACATTTGAAGCTCCAATATTTCGATTCGTTCATGTGATTTGGTTATCTTAGGTTTCATCATTCCCACTTCAGATATCCTACGGGAATTTCTAAGCAAATGCATTTTTACCCATCATACATTGTTTTTCATTTCACCAGTCGTTGCAATTATGCTATCACTGTCTTATTTCTTGTTTGTGTCGACACTGAGCACGTGTACTCCCCGGCCAACTTATGATTAAGTTACAGATTAGTTATTATTATACATTCAGTAAAACACTTTTCTTGGATTTCTTCATAAGCTCGGGTAAAGTCTAGGACACCGGTTAACTAAAACCTCTCCAGTATCATTGACACGAACATGAGAGGTAATGATCCAATGATACGTGTTCAGTCGTTTAGAGAATCGCTCCAACTTCATAATTACTTAATGACATACCGTTTAAAGTAACACATTCAGCAAATGGTATTTCATCAGCATCATCATGGTTATCCAACTGAGGCGGTAGCGGTGTTGGTTTTATTGAGCTGTGGTAAGACTTAGGTGGGCGAATATCCATGACACAGGTGGCTTGCCGTTCCCGACTGTATATCGAACTTAATGACCGTGTATATGAATTCCGTAGAATATGAGATGGATGGGCCTCTTCGATTAACTGATGGATTTCAACGGTGGAGAGAAAGTCGGCTCCTAAGATATCCTGTGAAATCCGCTCAAACTAGATCTAAGCTCTGTTAGTGTTTATGCTCTTCGTCGCATTGTTTTTTTCAAGTGTGGTCCGCGGACCCAGAAGGGGCATGCACCAAGCTCAGGAGGCAGACTGGCGAATTTAAGGAGGCCCGACAGATATAGTGTTACTACTGGGGCGAGTGTAGTGGGAACTGCGCAATATACTTTTGCCGCGTATTCACTGGAGACAACTCACTTGTAAGCTGCGCCTATGAGTGGACCTTTGGCAGCAGTTTCCGTCGCCAGAGCTTTGCTTTGAACTGGCTATTTTAGGTCTTTTCCTAGCGAACGTATATATTGAGCCCGATAATACACCGGTAAACTGCAGCTATGTTCGACAGGACTGTGCAAGCCCTGGAGCAGGATTCAAACCGTTAGGTTATTAGTGTAGGCTGGATAGGCCGGTGTATGTCAGTGAAAACTCGAACACCCCAAGATTTTTTCCCGAGCGGAAAACGAGAGGGAAGTCTTGAGTTATAATGCATTTCGCTGTCATTTTGAAAGTTGTTTTAATTCGAAATTGGCAAACCGGAACGGGAGTCCCACTGACTCGATCCAACCTACAAAGCTCAGAAGGAAGACGCGGGTATTTTTGTTTAATGAGTGCGCTTATTTGCTTTCGCGAATAGTATCGAACTAGCTCAGCTACGTTACAAAAAGCACGCAGTTTTGTCTACTTTAGTATATACTTCATTTAAAGTCCAGCTTATCATAGCAACAAAATCCGTGTGTGTTCTGCACTCTGTTGAATTATTTACTTCCATTTCAGCATTCGGATCTATAACACTAACATGGACGGTTGACTACATACTGGAACACGTTTGAAAGTTTCACAGTAATATGATTCGTCAAGTTCAGTTGTAGAAATGTTTTGGCCATCTAACATGGTTTCAGACAATGCAAAGTTTGATACTTTGATTATCCTATACTACTTGATGTGATGCATCATAAATATTTGTCAACTGGGCTCTTTGTACCCGGAGGTTAAATGCGCACATACTACGATGTTTATCTTACTTTTTGATCTAGTGATTCCGACAATCGCCCACAGTGGGTCTCGTGCAACTTATTTCTTCCGAACAGTTAGATGGTGCTTACTAATATGTTGTGGCATTTCAAAACAATACGTGCGGGCTTTAGAAAGAGAAGTAACGAGTACATTGAGCGTATGCGAGATGAAGTTGTACACCCAGGTACACTCATGCATGGCAGAAATATCTTAATCCTACACGTTAAGCTTTGATGTACGTTGTTTTTTTACCTAAATACAACAGCGACCACTTTTTATTAACATAAATGCACACCCATGTTTATTCAGTGTACAGTAATGACCATTTTCAGCGCAGTGCCGTCATTCGCATTACATTGAAGCCATTTCCGGTGGTTAACATTAAAGTAGTTGGTGTGACTTGCGAGATTCCAACCAAAAGGTATGCACGAACTACTAGCTTTGAGAACCTCTGCTTCACAGTGTATGTGGTGTATTTGTTTTAGAGACAGCTGTAACGCTATCTACGTCAAGGGGTGTCCAAAGTCCGGCCAGTGTTAACATTCCAACTGGTCCGCAGTCTCATGATGAAACAATAAATTTTGGCTTGGATTTTTCTTCCTACATGTATAATTGTTCTTATTCCTTTAATGTCAGACTGAATATGGCCAGACATATTTTTACCTCACAAAACGTGGCGCTATATGTAAGACGCTTGGACACCCCTGATCTGCGCGGTATCTAAGTCCACATCAACCGATCAGACAGCTCCCACTTGGGTCAAGCACCAGCACCGTCAGATATGCAACATTGATCATTTTTAACGTCAGGCCAACCAACCAGACACACACACACACAACTCACACCTGTACGTCACGTATGGGAACATGTAACCTTTCAAGGTGCGACGAGCAAACAAGTCGGCTAACTCAGTGTATGTGCGGCGGCGTAAGTGGCATTAGCTAACTCCGTATAACGTATACGCTGCGTTGACCTTGCTTTAATCTCTAATTCACGTGGTTAGAAACTCTTTCAGGTGTCTAACTACCAAGGTAGCGGGGCCGGATATGTCAAGCCGGGTAAGTCAGTGGAACTACGGAAGCGGTCGAAACCATGCGGTGTCGTACGCTGTAGATCACAGCGTTGTGTGGCAGGAAAACAAGTTACTTATGTTGAATAAGGCTTCACACCTGTACAATTACCCGTGACAGAGGAAGCAAAGGAGACATAGTACATTCTTGGTCAGCGCTGACTTGCTCGATCGCATACGGAGCGCCTGCTTACCAGCGTCCAGCTACCTACGTAAGTGGTCTGAGATGGGTAAAACTACAAAAGGGACAGAACGTGTCGCAAAGTAGTCAACTAGAATACCGGAATGCGTGCATTCAGCCCAGCTGTTCATTCTGTAAATGAGGTGTATGTGTATCAGCATCAGCGTTACGTGCGTCACCCAGTTGCGTCGTTGGACTACACTATTTCTTGATTGATTGCATCCATCGTAGAATTTAATCTATCCCTAACACTTTGATTTGCATTTTTAAGCCGACTGATCATGCTTATTAGTACAATTGAAGGCATCCGTTACTATTTCTAGTCACCAAGCGCGCGCAGTTACTTTGCTATTGAGCTAAACCAAACTAGCCAATGACGGTAAAATTAATAGTAATTGCATGAATCTACACCACTTAACTCCTCCTACTACTCCTCTGTAAGCTATGAGTTGGTGCAGTGTGGTGTTGTTGCGTGAGCCGTCTGGCAGCATTCAGCAATGGTGCCTAGTCTGAAATTAGTTCTACGCACTTCAGGGGCACAAGTTTGTCCAAACACGTGATGCGATTGGGTCTAAGTGGTCTACCAGGTACGTAAAGATATATATTATTAAAAACACCAGTGGGAGGCTGCGAACACGGGATTGCGACACCCATTAGCGATCTTATGGCTAGGTTTGCAATTGAGCAGCTCAAGGTTTTGGACGGCGTACCAACGCTAGTGAACGCAACGGTATTGTGCCCGGCTATATTGGAGTTCACAGATGCATGGCTGCGCATGACGATGGTGGTGTGATGGGCTTCCGAGAAGATCGACAAATGGGGCCTACGCAACCAAAATACCGGTTGGAAGGTTGCCGCCTTGGGTTAAAGAGATTCCTCGAGAGCGGCGGTTTGCAGAGAGGGCTAGAGCCGAAATACAAGTGTAGCCATTTTGTTACAATTCGAGTAGGCCCTGTTTTGTTACAGCAAGCGTCGTTCACCCTAATGATGGATTCAGTACACTGACTTCATGGTCCCTGAATCGAATGAGATACTGTGACCGGGCTGTAGGAATTTGTATCGACTGATCTGTATGCACATGCATGGGCGGATTGGTGCGGACCAAACCTAAGGGCAACTGAGACTCAATTCACTTCGCATCAAATGAATTCGTATCCCGTACTAAGTTATATGGTATGTTCACACATGAGGTACACTCCATCGTTGCTCGGCATTATTGGCTGTCTATTTCACCGCCTATTCTCTAGCAAAGGTACTTGCCCGACACAGTATATAGGCAAGCAACACCTCAGTTGCTTCTTACAGTAGTTGTACTTTCAAAGCCCACAATTCCACGATTGCGATAACACACAATTTCCTACCAAAGGCCTGTGAACACGTAGTCCACAATCGTAGATAGCAGTACAAAGGTATATAACATGTCCCGAATGATGTCCATAATGATAGAGAAATATTAAATAATGAACGTACAAATAAATTAAATGGGATATGTTGATTTAGCAGAGATATTTACATGATAGCTGGTGTACCTCCAGTTAATTGCAACTAATCGCTTGTTTTAATTTGAAATTTTAGCACGAACCGGGCAATTTGAGAACGGAACGTTATATGTGAAACCCCCTTTATACTTCAAAATAAGAACAGGAGAAGTACATGGTCGTAGAATGACACTGTTAGGACGAGCTACCATCGCTCGTGCAGGTTCGGTGCGTTCTGATATCCAGACAGCCACTGACAGACCGTGACGGGGAATGATCGGAGTCTGTGGTGACGAGATTTGAGGGTGTGCTTGTGAAGAAAAAGTGACCTGCGCAACTTGCCACTAAACTCTGGGTTGACGTTGACACCATTGGTTAAAATATGTATGTTTTTAGCGGCGCTCCGCTGAAGGCGCTAATGTCAAATACCACAGCCGCAATTTTGTCGTACGTAGGTACTGATTTGTTGCAACAGGTGTTGCTTGATTTAGTATATTATTTAGCTGATGTAAGTAGAATGTGCTGAGGCGACAGTTTACCGTCATGAATAGCACCATAGTTGGCGGTTAGTGGTTTATAGCATTTGCCACTGACTCGTACATTACTGTACTGCGTACAGTAAAATGATCACTTAACGGAAGCTTTATGGAGATTTATTTTTTTCATGATGTTTATACTGATACCGTATTTAAGAGCAAGTACAAAGGTTTCTGTACAACTCTGAAGAGTTATGAAAAATCAAAAAAATTTAATTGTGCATCGTCAAAGGGAATGTTTTGTCAGTTTACCCTTTATACTTTTTCGTTCAGGAATTCGTATTCGTGTCATTATTTCCGGGTATACGATGTCTTCTTTTGGCATTGTATGTGCACCGTTTCACAATATCACGTTTCCGAAATAATCCTCGGTATGTGTTTTTAAACTTTCACAGAATCGGCTTCTGTTAATCGTTCGGGTAGCGTAATCCGTAAGTTTACGATTCTTCGTTATACGCAATGCTGATATGATACCTTGTTCATGCAAGAGACCATGAGTTTGTAACCGTGTCCTCGGGTATTACAGGGTTACCGCAGGTGAAATATTGGCCGCAGTACCGGGAAGTGTATTACTCGATGGGTCTTAATGAAGTTATTTCTTACTAGACGGTAGGATAATGTGTATAGTCCAAGCCTTTAACAAAGTTTTTCTTACGGAGTCTTTGCTAGACTCAATAGAATACCAGCTGGAATATACTGTATTTTCTTCAGGTTTTCAGATTTCCTCTGGGTTATCGTATGGTAAGCCGGGCTACTGTGTTCAGGAATTGGTCTAATGAGCCAGGTGAATATGCGAGGGGCGGTTTCTTCAGACCATGTGGAGAAACTGTGTGGTAATGCCCAGAGCATACGAAGTCCCGCATGGTACAATCTCTATGAATGTTATAATGATCGCATGTCATGTCACGAAAGCATTCCTAAGTCTCTGACAATTGTGTTGGGGTGGAGAAACTGGCGGTCCAAGGTGTATGATCGAGTTGCCGGACGTCTGGTTTTACTTATGAATTCCGACTTGTTGGCCATAAGAGGGAATTACATTTCCGCGGACCAAGTGGACAACAGATCTAAGTCATGCTGGAGGCGAAAGCATTCGTCCTGATTCTCAATGATCATCCAGATTTTAAAATCATCAACAAACAGGGCACATGGTGACTAGAGTTGCTGCGAAAGATCGTTGATATAAAAAAGAAATTATACTGGCTTAAGTGCAGTTCCTTGAGGCACGTCACAGCTCGATGGGAACCAGTCTGTCTGGTAATGATTTACCTGTAACCTAAACGTTCGTCCCACAATAAACTCGTGTAACCACTGAAATAGAGTGTCATCAATTCCGTAGGTCCACAGTGTATGAAGGAGTACTTCCTGGTTCACACTGTCAAACGCCATACTAATGTCGATGTACACCAAGTCAACCTCCTACCGTTCGTTGAGAGCTCGTACCCACTGGTGGTTTGCGTATATCAAGTTGGTGTTGCACGATCGCCCTATCATAAAGCCGTGCTGCGCTGCCGTCATTGTGTCCATCGATTCGAAGAACCACCGCGGACAATATTTCACAATATTCTCAAGAACATTGCATATTATTGAAGTCAAACAAATCGGTCTTCAGGTCACTAATTTACTCTGATCACCACGCTTGGGAAGCGGTCTCACTATCGAGCATTTCCCGTCGTTGGGACAGATCCTTCAGAGAGTGATTTATTGATTAGTATTGTCACGACTGGGGACTTAATTATTAGGGGTGAAGTCGGTCTGGTCCGGGGGCCTTGCACCATCGAGGTTGACAAGTAGCTGATAAACTTCGACTGCATCACCTTGTAGGCTGTCGAGCAAGACTGGCGAAACCTGTGCCACTACTGAATCAGCCGCCGGTTTACTGGAAATTACGGTGAGGAATTTTGTAGCCAAGGCTTCCGCGCACTCCGCTGTTGAAATAGGCGTCTCTCTGTTCAGGCTCTCCAAGACCTGTACGTCGCCCCCAGATTTCAATTGACGTTTAAACTTGGCAATTATTCTTTTGGGTGCAGATGTGGCAAAGGATGCTAGCTCCTCTTCGAATTATCGGCCTTCCTTGATCTTTGTGACGTTAAATAATTTTCCCTGTCTCTTGTATACCGTATAATCTTTATCGCAACCCGAGCTGATGTATCGATCCCAAAGTATGCGACGCCGTCGCGCTAACTCTATATTCCGCATCAAACCAATGCGGTTTGACAGGTCCGATTTTTAATACTTAAGGGGAACGAACCGAGTACACAGCGAGTTGAGCTACCCCTTGTGGTAGTGTCTAATCAATTTGACTTGCGGCTTGGACGAGCCCATTGAAATCTATCTTCCAATAGTTGAATGTCGGTTTCCGTTGGTTGTAATACGGTAACGGCAGTTTTATGCTTGCCCCAATGGAACAGTGGCCACTGTTCGCCAGAGGTTCGAGGACTCTGATCCCGTTCAGCTTCAGCTCACAGCTCGTAAATACTAGGTCCAGACAAGCTGCTGAGTCTTAGGTTACGCGCGTCGGTTGGATGGCATGTTGCGTTGCCCTCATTTCAATAATTATTTTAGCTAATTGAGCCTTAAAGTTGCCATGACCGGGAGGTAGCCGAACGTCCGTGCAGAATATCTTAGGTAAATTTAGATCGCCAATCAATAATAACTGAGGGCGGCTCATGTACTTCTGTATATGTGGCAGCCAATCGCAACGACGGTTTGATGGGCTACGGTAGATAACACTCACTATTAGTTCTGCGTGTCTGAGGCGGATTGTGCACAGCAATTGATCGCATAAATTGTCCTCGCTCCGATACGTACTGGTAAGTTTACCAACTAGTGACGATTTACGTACAACATAACATCACCGCCAGCCTTTGATTTTCGGTCACATCGGAAAAAAGAGGATATTGACAACTCGACTTCTTGGGGTATGACGTCGGAGTTCAGCCATGTCTTTGCAATTCCCTAAAACTTCCGGCTACTCCGAGACAGCGAAGTGGCATAGTTCGTCACGTTTGTTCATTGAGCTGCACACGTTGATGAAGGCCACAAGGAAGTCCTAGGAGGTGCCGCGGAACGTGTCTGGAGGTTGAGGAACCAGTTGATAAGGGTTCGTACATCCTTCTCGATCACCCGAGTATTTTCAATTTGTATATCAGTCTCACCTTCTTCAGTAAGGCATTTGAGCTCAATGACCGCAGTCTTCAAACGATCCATCTATTCTGATTCCAAGTCCTCGCGGATGTTAACTTTTATGCGTTTTAGCCTTTACAGATGACACAGTATGTGCTACGGCATATTGTGATTTGCAAAGGTGAATATCAGAGGTCGACATGACTGGTAAGTTTTCTGGCCAAGTCGTATTACTTGTTTAGTCGTCACACTGTCTTCGGTGACATCCAAGAGCCCCTGGAGTAACTCAATATCGTGATCACAACGTATCTGAGGATTTTCATCTTTTGACTGTGGTACTTGGAATACCATGAGATTATGACGCTTCAGCGAAGTCGGTGATGAACCTGTGTGAGCAGGACTAGAGGCGCTTATCGGTTTGCGCTGCTGTTTATCAACAAGGGACGCCTGAACTCGATTACGTGGCCCATTGCACTTTTGAGTGGTCTAAGGGATCCTCGGTGTTCAGAAATTCACAGACAGGCTCCGAGAAATTCACGGACCAATCAGTGAAGCGGCATTTCGTAGGTTCCGAGTCTGAATCTTCCTTCGGTGGGGAACTTTGAACCTGAGGATCGGCTGGGGTCGAAGAGCTGATGGTGGTTCAGATTGTGGAGTGACAAAAGAAGGCAAAGTGGCGGAGGTACTTTCACTAAGGCGCTTAATCCCACGCGGTGAGCTGAATTTTTCTGTCTGGAAGAGAGATTTTTCCATAGTTGTTGGCAGTCGCAGTATATTCCGTTGTTTTACACTGTGACATTTATCATGTCTAATTGAAAAAAACCGATTTCGGATGTCGAGAGATTCTGAAAACCGTCGACGGATAAGTCAATGCACGAAATATGGAACAAAATATCACAGTCCAAGCACCAAAGTGCGTAAGCCGTATTTTCCACAACATTCGAATACGAACCACAAGTAGCGTGGGACGGCATCACAAGGTAGACTAAATCCAAGATGTTGGACAAAGATGGCGGTAGGGCAAATCAATGAGATCTCCGGAATTAGCCAACGAATAGCCGCCAAATTTGCACCGAAAAAATAGGTCAAAAGAAGAATATTGGTGAACCATGTTGGGCGGAACCTGGGATACTAGTCGGTAAGCAATGACACGTAATACGTGTCAAATACGACAGTATAGAAGTCGGAGGAGACTGAACCCAACGTGTATTGTACAGGCTACAAGAATAAGAAGCGAATCAGACGGAGCGAGAAACGTGCAGCGAGGAACTCACCAAAACGGTTTTGTGTCCATGGATGTGCAGTCAGTTAAACAAATGGACGTTTCGAAGGTTAAAACAACCATAAAATCCAAAGTTATAAGATACTGAAAGAGCATGTTTTCCGGTGACCTACAAGGGTCTCCCCCTAGAAGGCTGAAGGATGGAAGCCTTCGATGGAGCTGTTAGTGGGGGGAACGGAAGGTGAGGGTGGATGCAAATGTTTGCAGGGGCTTGAGAATAGCTTCCAAAGTGGGGTGTAGCAGATTTCGCTGGGTCCAGGCTTTTGTTAGTTTTATTTATGCCGATCGTGTGGACCAGAGTGCATCATCGGTGGGCCTTCGGGGCGGACTGGTCAGACTGCAAAAAAAACTGGCTAGTCCAGAAAAAAGGCCGACAGGACCTTCCCATTATTGCAGACCCGACGGTGCGCTTGGGAGGTGTCACTCCCCCCACCGCACTTTAGTCCACGGTCCTCGTCCCTCGGGGAAATCCCGCCGTCCTCGTCCCACGAAGAAATGCAGGCGTCCTCGTCGGCAATGCCTAGGCGGCGTTTGAGGACCAATCCGTTCGTGGGTGTCTGCGGTCGAGGGCGACTGTCTGTTCCTTGGATGAGGAAGGGGCTTTGGGACGGCTGGCGAGTCACACCAGGGTTGCGTTGAGCCGGTTGGCGGGTCACTTGTGGGTTGACTGGGCAGTTCCGGCTGTTGAGTTTCTGGAAGATAGAACTCAGAGGGGGTTGGCAAGGGTCTGGGAAGTGGCTTGACGCCGGAGAGGGGACATGTCATGTATGATAAAAGCAAATACGCTTTTTAGGTTTTTCAAAATGTTTTGGGTATTTTTTTGTCGATTTTGCAAAACGTTTGTGGGTGAGACGCAGGATAACCATTAAATACGAAAAAGGCGTGTTAATGGAAACAGCAAACGCTTACATAATCAAAAAAACCGACCGGACGTTTGACCTGTCTACCGTGTCGGTCGGTTGCCTGGGGTTGCGGCGGGATAGGTTGCGGGTCAAGGGGTACGGAGGGTTCCGGGTTATGCAGTGCTCGGGAAGTCACCACAGGTGCGGGTGCTTGTGAGAGAGCATCAGGATGAGCTGCAAGTGGCTCGTCAAAGAAAGCAACTTTGAGGCGGTCGATGGACACCGTTGTTCGGTGACCATTCTGGTCTATAGTAAAATGTTTCGGAGTCCGTTGTAGAACTCTGAAAGGGCCAGTGTAGGGAGGATGGAGAGGGCGCCGCACTGCGTCGGTGCGGAGGAAGACGTGCGTGCAGGTAGAGAGTCCGCTGTGCATTTGCACATCTCTAGTCTGTTCACGGGGCGGGGTCGGGCGTAGTGAAGCATGCGCTGGCATTGAAGGCAGGCGCGAGCCCAGGTACGAACATCTTTGTTTACGCGTGGCCAAACGAAACGTTCGGTGACCAGTTTCAAATATGCACGGATACCGGGATGTGACAGTGAATGCAGTGCGTCAGACTGTGCGTCTGAAGGAGACCGGCACGAGAGGTCTAGGACAACCTGTGGACGTGTCACAGAGGATGGTTCCTTCCGTGGTTTGGAGAGGAACAGGTTGCACATGCAGCGAAGTGGACTGCAGAGTGCGCTGTATGTCTTCGTCTTGAGCCTGAGCCGATGCCATGGCGGCAAGGTCGACAGTAGGCAAAGACTGGAGGGTGAGATTGACGCGTGAGAGAGCGTCGGCGACGGGATTGTCGACACCTGAGACATGACGTATGTCAGCAGTGAACTGCGTGACAAAGTCTAGGTGTCTTGTTTCCCGTGGTGAGTATTTGTCGCAAGCAGAGTTGAAGGCAAAGATAAGGGGCTTGTGGTCAGTGTAGACCGTGAAAGCGCGGCCTTCGAGTGTGTGCCGGAAGTGACGTATCGCTAGGTAAATGGCAAGCAGTTCTCTGCCAAACGTGCTGTAGCGGGATTCCGCGGGCTGCAGGCGCTTGGAGAAGAACCCAAGGGGTTGCCATTGCCCACCAACGTGTTGTTGGAGGACGGCTCCTACCGCGACGTCTGAGGCATCAGTCGTAATAGAAAGAGGTGCAGTCGATTCGGAATGAGCGAGGAGGGCTATGTTGGAGATAGCATCCTGGAGCTCGGCGAAGGCTGCCTGTGCTGGGTCAGGAAAAGCGAACTTACGTTCATTTCCTCTGAGTAGGTCAGTCAGTGGCTGCATGAGCTGAGCGCAGCGCGGAATGAAGCGTCGATAGTAGTTGACCAAACCACAAAATCGACGGAGGTGCTTGAATGAAGTCGGAGCTGAGAAGTCCTTGATTGCCTGGATCTTATCAGGAAGGACTTCGATACCAGACGATGAAACGACGTGGCCTAGGAATTCTACCGTTGATTTGCCGAGTTCGCACTTAGTCGGGTTGACTGTGACACCGTGTTGGGTCAAGCGCTGGAAGAGAGCTCGAAGGTGCTCGAGGTGCTCTTGTTCCGATGAACTGGCTACTAAGATATCATCGAGGTAGGCATATGCGAAGTCTAGGCCACGAGTAACATCGTGGATGAAGCGCTGGAAGGTTTGTGCGGCGATGCACAGTCCAAATGGCATTCTTAAAAATTCAAACAAACCGAAAGGAGTGATGACGGCTGTTTTAGGAATGTCATTGTCTTCCACAGGTATCTGGTGATAGGCGCGAACCAGATCGATCTTGCTGAAGATCGTCTTACCTGTGAGGCATGCGGTAAGGTCCTGCAGGTGTGGGATGGGATAACTATCTGGGACGGTTAGGCGATTGAGTGCGCGATAATCACCGCAAAGGCGCCAGTCACCAGATTTCTTGGGGACCATCTGTAGGGGTGAGGACCAAGGGCTATCGGAAGGGCGGATTATTCCAAGTTCAAGCATGTGCTCAAACTCCGCCCTAGCTACCTTTAGTTTCTCAGGTGATAGTCGGCGTGGACGGCATGACACAGGTGGGCCATTCGTCCGTATGTGGTGCGTGACTTGAGCTGCCACGGGCAAAGCTGCGTTCATTGGCTGAACGAGCTTGGGATACTGAGAAAGGAGATTAGCGTAGGCTGACGAGGTCTGGGGAAATGCATAGACCGGGGATATAGATGTCACATCGGCGGTGATGCCACGTACGCTGAGTTTTGTTGCAGTGTCGACTATCATCTGGCGTTTCGCATCGACCAAGAGGTCGAAATGCCTGAGAAAGTCAATGCCGATGATGGCAAAGGGGACTGCAGCGACGGTGAATACCCAACGGAACGTGCGCCGAAGACCTAGGTCCAGGGTAAGTGACCGCTGACCATAGGTGGCTATTGGCGTGCCATTGGCGGCACTGAGGCTTGTCGACAGAGAAGCGGTAGGCTCACCTGGCATAGGGGGAATGACGCTGACTTCCGCACCGGTATCAACTAAGAACTGGGTATCAGAGTCATTATCCCTAATGTAGATGAGACGACTTCGGGCTTTGCCGACGTTCGTGGCCATTACGGCCCGGCGTGGCGGATCATCTATAGCGGAGTAGCTACACGGCTGTACGCACTTACGGGCTTTAGTACCGAAACGCGAGTGGTAAAAGCAGTGACCTGAGGCATCAGGCTTTGTGCGACGGTGCGATGATCCAGAGCGGTTGCAGTGCTTACGTTTTAAGGTGAGTTCTTTCATCTGGCGCTGAAGCGACGCTATCTGCAATGATAATGCGTCTATTGCCGACGGAGGGCTAGTCGAGCCTGTCGTGGTTGCGCCAGCGCAAGGCTGCTTAAGTGCTTTGGTTTCAGTCTCTGGTTGGTGCCGTTCGATGACGCGGTCTGCTAGATCTGCAATTGCCGTGATTGGCAAGTCACTTGCTACTGCAAGGATAGCTTGAGTGCTTGCAGGAAGGCGTTGCATCCACAGCTCGCGGAGAATCCCTACGTCCATGTTGGACGTGCCGATGAGCTGTGGCATTTCGCGCAACAAGGCTGAGGGCATCCTATCTCCTAGCTGCAGATCACTAAATAGTTGCTGCAGACGGACCTTGTCAGAAGGCGTGATTCGCTGAATAATAGTCTGTTTAAGTGTCTCGTATTTCATTACTAGAGGGGGGCAAAGTATGATGTCTCTCACCTGCGAGGATATACTATAAGGAAGGCAAGATATTAACTGATTATACATGGCGAAATCAGAAGAAAGCTTACGAATATAAAAGGCGGATTCTAAATGCAAAAACCATAATAAAGGATCATTCTCCCAAAAGGGAGGGGCCAATGCAACCGAATTGACCATGGCAGGCTGAACGGCGTTAACCGCGCATGGAGACCGCTTATCCTCTAGATTATCCATTGTAAAAAGCAGATAAAATATGTGGTAGGTGAGAAAACAATATGATCACAAGTAATGAATCACAAAATCACTGGAACGAGCTCACCAGAATGAAAATGCAAAATGGCGGGCGGCGTGTTCCTGACAGGGGGTCACCAATTGTTGGGCGGAACCTGGGATACTAGTCGGTAAGCAATGACACGTAATACGTGTCAAATACGACAGTATAGAAGTCGGAGGAGACTGAACCCAACGTGTATTGTACAGGCTACAAGAATAAGAAGCGAATCAGACGGAGCGAGAAACGTGCAGCGAGGAACTCACCAAAACGGTTTTGTGTCCATGGATGTGCAGTCAGTTAAACAAATGGACGTTTCGAAGGTTAAAACAACCATAAAATCCAATGTTATAAGATACTGAAAGAGCATGTTTTCCGGTGCACTACAACCATTCACACAAAATGAACACCAATAACACAGTAATCCAAAGCAAAAGTATTATCCAGCACACAATGATCCAAAAAACTGCGGCCTCCGTGGGTACAACTTTCCTTCCGAGTAGATCTTTCGACAGCATTTCGCGGTTAACACAGCAGGTTGCGTTGTTGTATCCAATAAAACACTTATGAGTCAATATGTTACTTTTGTCAAGCAATGCCGGCGTGAAACGGACGAGGTGAGTCACCGCATTTACGTTAGGTCTTTAACTACAAGATGCTTTAAAGGCGTTATTTGGAGCTGGTTTTGGACTGCATTATTTCAAGAATGATTTTCTGTTGATGCTTCTGGGCAACAGATTAACGAAAGACAGGTCTTCATCCGTTGGACCCCTTTCTTGGTACCGGTGTGATGATGTCGTTCCCAAGGATAGACTAGATATACACTTCATAGATAAGTTTAGCTCTACTTTGGTTCCAACAGTGTGAGACCTAACTGAGATGCCGTCGTTTTCTTTCTACACACTCACCTTAAATCGACCGAGCATCTTCAGATGTTGGAGGAAAACCTGCCTGCGATGACGTTAAGAGATTTTTAAAACAACATGTAGATATATAGTCATGCTGTCACATATTTGCACATGTCAGTGTCAAGGGATACACAAACGTATGTGGATGAAACCATTACAAGAGTCATGCCTCCAAATGGACCTACTTACACGTGCATTCGGTGAAGTAACCCGAATAAAACATGCTAACGATATCGTCCAGGGTGTCAAACATCGAAAGGCTGATTGCTCTATCAGTTTACAAATTCATCTGAGCGACCTCAATATTTGGTCCAAAAATCGTCATCTGCCTCTTTATGCATCGAGGTATCACGATATGTTTTTTCGTTACACATGTTAGCCAGTTACGAGCAGCTTTTTAAACAGTGTCCAAAACAGCTTAGGCTCAGTAATGGATTTCACGCTGATACGTCCATGAAATACCTAGGTACGGTACTTGTAGCTATGCAAGATAACACACTGATAAGCTTTGATAACGCGGACTATACCATTTCTCACTTGCTAAGAACTTAACGCGATCGCTTATACCCTCATTGCAGAAGCAATCATTCCTAGTGCAGAAGCCATCATTCTAAGTGCAGAAGCTTTCCTCTCGAATGCAAAGGCTATCATCCGAAAATCATCACACTTGCATTTACGTAGGATTGCGTGGGCAGAGGCTACTAGGGAAAAGAATTCGATATAGCGTAGAGACTGAAGACAGTTACTCGCAAAATACTCACGATTTCGGAGGTGGTTAGGAAAACAGTGAGACTAGTGTAAAACTCAAATGGACGGCAATTTATACTTTACTAAATGAAGTTCAGTCGGGCACAGTGTGCTGCGCGCTCTCACTAAAAAATAGGGGTGTTGGAAACATTTATTGGAGCGCACACAGTCCCGAAGGGAAGGGAAACACGTGCGCTCAGAGCACCGGGTATAAGCCTGCAGTGTAGTCAAGTCCCTTTTGTAAGTGAGCAAAGGATGTGTCTGAGGCTACGGCGCAAGTGATGCACGCAGGACAACAGTGCAAAACTTTGGCTTGGTACTAAAAAGTTGCTCTAAACAAGAACTCAGATAGGTTGCCTCGTTTTGGTGGGTATTCAGGCTAGTTCGGTCGGATAGTGGAATGCGCATTATAAGCTACCGTTTGACCTCAAAGTCATGTTGTCCATAACCTAAGGGGCGGAACGATCCCCGTCGCAACAGAATGGTTACTAATCACTACATGTAACTTATTTCTTTATGCGATAACATATAACTTTTGCGACGGATCCACAGGTCTAAGTTGAAAGTGGAGTAGAAGATTATCATATTTCAAACAATTCACCCCCATACGAACCACATATGTCAAATACGATCCACGTAGACAGGTCAGCTCTCGGGTGGAATAATATGGCCACCAGTGATGGGATGAAGGAGGCATGTGAGAGATGTTTGATTGCAGCCTTGCAAGTTCTTTTTAAAGAATATGTTAAACGGTGAATTATATTACTTTCCTCCTTGTTCCGCAAGTACGAAGACATGTAATATTTGGTTGCGAAAGGATTACACTACAAGCAGCTGGTTACGTGAAATATGAAGGTATTCCGAGCCGGTGCACTCTACGGCAGTGGTCCCCAACCTTTGTTTCGCCGTGGACCGGTCGCCGTTGATACTTCAACACCGGTCCGCTGAGGGGGTTTGTTGAACCTTTACATTTTACACTTTTAGAGTGAATAATATACGTTAAATTGTGATCAAACGTGCTTCGAAAATAAAAAAACAATTACATCAAAAGATAGACAATACTTTCACACATTAGAATGCCATATTGCGGAAAACTATAAGCGTGTTCCTCTGCAACGAGACTGCTCCATCTGGGGGAAATAGGAGACAATGACCCTTGATGTGTGTTGCTAAGGTCCAGTTAAATTGGTTGCTTTGTTTCGGCTGCTAACACTGCAGAAAACCCTGCTTCACACAGTTAGGTTGTCAGAAATGGCAATCTGCGCGTAATTCACTATGACTTTAATTGCAGAACACCGGCGAAGTTGTTCGTCACGAACGTACTATAAAGGCTGCCGTCATTTGCAATCTCATTAGGGGTGCATACTGTGGGATAGATGAGTAATAATAATGCGATGATCTCACAGATTATGAGCCATCAGTTTAGAAACTAACCTGCAAATCGTCGAAATCCACAACATTTAAATAATCATACACTTATTTCTTTTGTCCTAATGATTATTCACCAAATGAAAAAATCAAACATTGTGTTCTGTTGCTTGGAAATTGAGATGAAAGGAATTTAATTTTTCCCTTACGTCCAGAAGAAGTGCAAGCGTGCCAGAGTATCCGCTATGTATTGCGTAGGAGCTCGAAGTATCAACCTCAGACTGGGCGTCTGTGATTGTCTACGTTTTCAGAACGTTTGTAGAATCCTGTTCCTTCTGGTAGTGTGATTCATTATTCACATTCTCAGATGCTAAGATTGATGTAGCTGGCGGGTCCCAGTCTATTTCTGTTGTGTGACATGTTTGGAAATAAGAAGCAACCAGATAGCTGTCAGCCAGTTTGCATTAAAACAATTCCTCTGAGAGAATATCCATAGCAATTGCGTTTGATGGAGGCACTATTTGCTCATATGTCTCAAGTAAGTTGGCACTGTTCTCTCAGAATCTATATCTGCAGTACAAGGAAGCCCCGCTTTAAAAAAACCGAGATGGTTGATTTCTGCACTTACTTCAATGTAGAATTTATGTAGAACACGACGTCTAATAAATTTACTGGTTCCATGAAATCAGTTCCATATATAACTGTGGGATTCTGCGATCGGTATAAGATGGAGTAGCATATTTTGTCCTAAACTTCGATTTAGGCCCCAGAAAGATACCCTGGTTATAAAGTTGCAGTAACCCAGTGGTGTTGGGTGACATTGACTGCAATTTGATATTAAGTAGGTGGAATTAGGGAGGGCAACGGTTTTGTCTAGAGAAGGTATGATGTTATGTTTTTCTATATTTTGCTGTTAAATCTTGGGAAATAGCTGCCGTCATCCATGCTATCTTCTTATCCTTCTAAATTGCCGGTAGTTTTTATGTTGATATTCCTAAAATTCCAGTGTTGGCTGATTTCCAAATCACTGCAGCCGGTTCTCGCTCCCCCATTGTGGCAGTGCACAGCATAACCGTGGTACGCGTCTTGATTCTTTTACCACCTGCGTATTTCTATCCTTTTACACAAAGCCGATTACCCGACGTCGTTTTGAATAACCAAGCAGTTTCATGTGAATTAATAATGTCTTGAGCTGTGAAGCCGGAAAACATTTCGGGCAAGTTTGCTGCCTAGTCGGATGCAGCACACATATCTGAGTCACCGCTTTCGCGCGATTGCTTACCAAACGTAAGATCGTCTACTGATGAAAGCCTGTAGCCAACTGTTTGACAATCTAAAGGCTGTGGTTTGTCATTCTTTTGCGAAGTGCAATGCTCGTTCTTGTATCACATGTCCAGATAACGGGATTTTCCCGTCAGTGCTGACTAGCACTATTTCCAGCAAGGTGCGTTCATGTCTTCGTTACCCATTTTCTATCATTTTTTTCAGTCTTGGTGTGTGGTTCACAAAGTCATTCAAAAACGGCTTTCCTCTTTTATGTTACATGGATTTGTGTTCTTCCTACTCTGAAATTTTGCGCCAATGTTAGCGAACTGTTCCTTCTTAATATCGTCGAATCACTGACATCATTTCTTTAAATGTGAAAGCCTTTGGCTTTGCTGAAATGGAATTAGCCATTTTGTCCTACGTTAGAACGCTCAAAAAGAACTATAAAACAAACATGAATATTCATTAAGGACGTACGTCAGCTGTACCCGCTGAGTTCTGACAATCGACTGGTTACACAGTAAACAAATACACACAGAAAGTGATAGTCACAGTACTTGCGACTGTATAACGGTATCACAAATCCCAGAGTGCGCGAGGGGAGTACCACTGCTCTTTTATTGTGTAACATGGCTCTATCAGATTTGTTCATTGCACAGCCCATAGCAGCATACATGCATTAGTTACATTGGGTGAAAACCCGGGGGGAGTGATGCGTCACTCGACAATTCTGGTGTGGCTTCTCCATGTCGTAGGTTGTCCACCGCGCCTGTCCAGCAACCGCGAAGAACGCGCGACACAGAAGACGATGACCGGGCATACGCAGTACGTGTCCAAGACACCGCAGCTGACGCAGCGGGACGAGCTCCTCCAGCGAATGGCTGCCTCCACCCAAGCCACGCTGTCTAACTTCCACATTGGTTACGTGGTGCAGCGGCCACACACGGGCAATCGACCGCAAGCAACGGTGCTCAAAGACAGAGAGACGGCGCAGGTCAGCGATACGAACAGGCCAAGTCTCGCAACCGTACAACAGTACAGCGCGGACAGTCGCACAATAAACCCGTCCTTTGATGGATATACCGATGTCATGGCGGCGCCACAAGTGCTTCAGCTTAGAGAAAGCGAGGCGAGCTCTTGAGATACGCAACGAAATCTGGTTTCCAATAGCGTCATTGGCTGTGATGCAACTACCCAGGTAGGCAAAACTCTCCGTAACCCCCAGTGTCTCACCAACAAGAGTGAGTGCAGGTACAGGCATCTGCAAGTATTAGAAAAGAGCTTTCCACTTGGATGGAGAAAAGTCATCACATATTTTGACGCTTCAAACGTGAGGTGGTTGAGTGCAAGTTGGACGGCCTGTCGACCGTCACCCAGGAAGACGATATCAGCAGCGTAGTACAAGTCATCAGCTCGGCTACCTGGGAGGAACTCAATGCCAGCGCCTTTAACGAGTTATACAGAGCATTCTTTAAAACTTCCTCAATGGCAAGATAATTAAGATATTCGCACCTACACTGTTGCGGAATATCCCGGAGGCAGGCTTCAGCCAGAAGGTACGTATATCGACCTTCTTTTAGGGACAACGTTATTCATGATTGTGTCGCCACATGTAGCAAATGCGCATCAGCAGCGGAACTTACAAGCAAATTCATCCAAAGCTGGATGCCAACCTCTAAGCCATGGGAGAGAATTCACCTTGATTTCCCTGGTCCCGTTCAAGGCCAGTTTTATGGAATTGTAATTGATGCGTATACCAAGTGGCAGAAAGAATACCTGATAAACAAAACTATGACAGCGGTCACGGTACGAAAATTACAACAATTATTTGCACAGTTCGGTTCAACAAACACCTTGGGTTTCGATAACGTTTACCAAGTTATCTCCGACGATGTTGGCGTTTTTTTTCCTGCGTAATTACATTAAGCACTCTAGGTCGCCTCCGGGGCATCCCCAGTCTAACGGGCAAACATAATGATCCCTGGATACCGTCAAACGTTTACTTCTAAAGCTGCGGGGGGGGCAAGGACCCACAGAGAAGATTGTACAGCTGTTCCTGTTCAGTAATCTGGATTACGCAAAACCCAGATCTACTAGGCGGCAGATCTCCAGCGAAAGCCGTGTTCAAAAGTGAGACACGTCCTCCAATTTATGTTGTACACCATAAGGTTATGCAACGACTACTGGCCTCAGGCGTGAACAGACGCTTTTTTACTAAGGGAGTCAGTGTACGCTTTGGATGCATGACCGAACCACCAAACCTGTCAACCTGCAGTGGCACGATAAAGAAAACGGTGTCTGTCGGAACGTTGTCTGTCATACGGCACGTTTTTTCAGTGACGCAAACAACAGATCGAACAAACAATCACTCCTACTTTCGTGTTGCCGTTTGACATATTGCTGGACACAATTGCACTAACAAAATTTGTGGGGCGTATTGGACCGACAAAGACGTGCGCGGAGCCATGCGACGTATCACTGGGAGAACTATGCTGCCTACTAAACCTATGCAACGTTTACAGGTGAACCCAGCGCTTCATTCGAATGAGACTGGGGAAGGTGTTTATAAGGAGGGAGATGTTACCATAAGCAATTTGGTGCCTTAAAAGTAGAATGTCGTCCCACACACCTGACCGTGAACTTCACTCTCACCCAATGGTCAACTTTGGTTCATATCCATCAGGCGGCCTACAGTCTGAAACACTCAAACTTACAAAAGGGACTTGATTACACTGCAGGCTTATACCCGGTGATCTGAGTGCACGTGTATCCCTTCCCTCAGAGAGTGGCGCGCTGTCTCAACCGGCCAGTATGACGGGCTTTGGCGTACTGACCTGAGGCCGAGCGCCAACGTCTAAGCACCCCTACTGACGAAGGAGACAGGTCTAAAGTGATGAGCTCGTGCAATGTACCATCTGGGATCTTACCATCTCTAATGTGCCACTTAAAATAATACTGAACTTTAAGTTGGTTAACATGCTGCTGCTATCTCGATAGCCACAATTATTTCCCCCCTTCGCTTGACCTGAAAAACCTTTCTTGTCAAACGCAAAGTTTGGTCGCTAACTACCCTATGGACAAGTTTGTTTACTTTGGTTTCCTTTTCAAAAAATCTATACCTTCCATGTATTCCGAAGTTTGGCCATTTGTAGCAAAACATTGTTGCGGGAGTTGAGAGTGACGAATAGGTTTTTAAGGCTGCAGGCGATCTACCATTAGCCAATTCGTCACGAGCATTTACTATGTACAACAGGGTCAAACACACTACACGGTTGTGATATCTACTGTAACCCTAATAACTAGTTCGGCCTGTTTGTGTCATTAATGTGCACCAATCGGAATGGCACTATCGCCTGCACAGGAGCTGCACAAAGCCTCACTTTGCATGCCACCCAGTCAGCTAATTTACCGTTTTATAGTATACCGTACGGACTAGCAACTGAGAACTGATGCTATCTCATTAACCCGCTCCATATTGGTTGCAGTGCGTACTGTACGTAACATGTCGGTCAGTTTGCTGCACGTAACGCTTGTGGGCTTAAACACAAGCGGCCACCTTATAAATCACATTTCACTCTTACTTTGCACAGGACGCTTTTGTCACTATACTCGCAGGAAAGACCGAAAATTATAGCACTACAGTTCCTCATCAATGACAGTTATGTATTTGTGAGCGTCGATATCCGGATACACCGATCGTGTGCAACCGTGTGCCCCTTTCATGGTCTTCCTACTCCTAACCGTGCAGAACATGGAAGCGCTATGCGGTCGTACAATATAGGTAAACTATGCTGTTATTCGTTTACAGCCAAAAGCGACGGTACGCCTTCCAGTTCGGTCAAATATTCAGTGCCAACTGATAAATTTGTCATCCCATGCCATAGTTCTCTCGGTATAATTACATGTTTGGGACATTGATGTGGTGTCAATGTATCAACCATGAGCCGCGCTCGCACTAATTTTGAATAAATGCACAGTCACCGGAAATACCATTTGCGTAAGTTAGTGCAATAAACTCCAGGGTTGAGTTGATCTTAATGATGATGCATATCGGACGGGTTTGACAGTTGGTGTAGGACAGTCTAGTTTAGATCGACGAAACACAGAGTGGAGAGGAAAAGCCCACATGGAAGGGAGCTGAACGTGTTGCTATATTGGCTGTGACAGAGTTGCTTGTCAGTCGCCATTGTGTTTTACTGCAGTGGCCTGATGAATGGGGTGTTCACCTCATCTAGCCGTGAGGTTGTATCCAGGAGCACGCTTAGATACACAAAGCGATCGTATCAATGGATCAATGGGTTTATCATTGGTAAAACAGTAAATCTTTACGATTCCCACAGGCAAAGATTATTACCGAATGTGAATGTAGCAACAAAAACAAAGGTAGAATATGTCGGTGAAGTCACCGGAGTTTCACTGGTCTAAGTAGTTTGCTTATGTCGTGATGTGTTTCAGTGACATTGGTTAAGTATTGTAATGCATGTGTTGTAATATTCTATCAACGGGTCTCAAATTCTGTCAATGCAAAATTAGAGATGGCAGAAATCGGGAGAGCGTTCCACTACTGGGACACACGAATTGAGAAAAGATGCTGGCGGCATTCAGCGGGATGTACTGTGTTGCTAGTTTCAAATGATGACCTCGAAGTGAGGATTTGTGACTTGATTTCAGTAAGTGCCGACATGTGGGGTTTTAATCGTTTCGGATCTGAAACACCGATACATTATCAGCGAGCAGGCGACGGTATTAACCACGGTCTGTACTCTATGCTGATAAGGGAGATGAGTCAGGTCATTAACAAGTGTTGCTGCTGTACTTTGTGGAGCAGCGAGAGCAGCAACATCATGTTTTTCTAAGGGTGCCAGACCTGGATGGTATATTTAACATGTAAGCGTTGAGCATTTGTGAAAAATTAGTGGGATCAAACCGACGAAACGCTCTTCGCAAGAGTCCCAAATGTTCCTTGATTTCTTTTGCTACTATTTTGGCCTGCTTTGAGGAAACGTGATCGGCTGTATGACCACACCAATATTATTTTCCTGGAAGACGCGATGCGAAAAATGCTGTTCCAGCCGCTATGCGTAAGTTTTCTAGTGGCGTATGCTAGTACACGAAATTTGGCAGCGTTGAACTCGAACATGTTCTGAACTGAGCAATCATGAGCAAAGTCGAGATCACCTTGTAGTGTCATGTGGTCGTTTACCGTCCTGGTAGTCCGTTATATTTTAAGATCTTCCGAGAGAAGTAAAAAGTTTGAACTCATCACTTCCTCGTAGCCATCACTAAAGACGATGATAAACCTTGGTTTTAGAACGTAGCCTTGTGGAGCGCCACATTGCATGATCTCTCGAGTCATATTAAGCGCTACGGACCCTCCCAGTTAGGCGACGTCGAAGGAGGAATGCACGTATCCAACCCAGTATGGAATCGCTGATCCGACAGCTCTGAAGCTTGAGAGGGACCACTTTGTGATCAAGATGACCAAATGGCTCTGATAAATCAGGTACACAGCGTCAACACCTTCCTCAAGATCGACAGATTCCGTCTAGTTGGCACGGGTTAACAAGATATTCGTGGTAAATGAGTAGTTTCGGCGGCAACCGTGTTGCTTCGAGTCGGTGTTACTGCATTTTTCCAGGTATCCGATGACGGCCTCTGAAATACAGGATTACTTGACCGGGAAAAGAACTGGGAGAAGTGTTATCCGGCAGTAGTTGTTTGATTCAGCGGGGCCCTAAATTACAAAGCTTGTTCAAACAAGTATATACGTAAAGCAGTTAGGTGACTCCCAGCTTGCTGTGCTTAGAATGACACAAAAAACACCCGTACACGCCACTCAGCGGCGGTCAACAGAAGAATACTGAAGACGTCTGATGAGGGAAACAACTGGGAGAAAATTGCATTATCATTAAACTTCAACCCAAATACCAGCCGCAGTTGGTTCCGAAGAATGGAATCAATGGAACAAAGTACGAAGCGTGGTGGGGGCGACAAGGAAGTCTGGCAGAAAGTCACATTGTTTGCCTGGTAGAATGACTATCGTCCAAACCAACGGTCACTCTCCAAACACTCTACCTGTGGTTGAAAGCTGCGTTGATGCTTGAGGTGAGCGTTTGCATCATATGGCGACAATTGGACGGGAGGCTGATAAAAATGAAGCAACTGCACGCAGTACGGAATCCGTGAAAAAATAAAAGGAAAGAAGGCGACGAAAAGCCTATATTTACAGAACAGTAGTAGGGGGATTTAAGGTAAAAATTCATTAAAAATGGAATCACTCAGGCAGCAATCTCACGTCCGGAAAAGCACTGTACGTAGTCTCATCCGTTCGGGAATCGTACCTCAGTGGACTTGACCACGGAGTGGTTACTGTCGAGTTGCGGGTTCGAGATGGGATGCGCACTGCTAACACTTCCCGACAATTCTGTTCAAGCACTGCTGTAGTCGGAGGTATAAGGCAGACGAGCGGTATTGTTTGACGAATTAAATTGCGAACACTGCGCTCGCACCAGAGGCCGTTCCTCGTGTGTTAGTTGTGTGACGTATCAAGTGCCCAACACTGAAGGACGGAACGTTCATATTATAGGAGCCGTGATGACCGATTCCTTGATATAATATAATTTCGTGAGAGGAAATTACAACAAAGAAAGGTGGGCTTAGTGGTTGTGTGGACTGTTGGATGCCAGGGGTCCAACGTTTGTCGAAAAGTGCCTCCTGATCCGTTATAACTCGCAATGCCACACGAATCTGGAACGCGTATGCAAGGAACAATCGTACCGCTCGGGCAGCCCCATGCGCTTTCCTCCATATTCTCTATCACTCAACACAATTCAGATCATTTATGGATCCATAAAGCATATGTGAAGCGAGTTATGAGGCAGAGATATCCCGAGATGCTTCAGTGTGATCCTAAGGACATAGTTTACAAGACTGAGTGGAGAATGTGTTTCATGGAACGAATTGTGTCAGAAGCACGGGTCTGCGTGACGTCTGTGCACTGCCAGCACGTGATAGATCATGTGAGGTGAAATTACACTCGCGCATTGCATTGTATGTTTTGTAAACTTCTCCCATTTTGTTGATATAAATCTAGATACCTTGAACTGGTGTTGTCAAAGCTATGCATTGCAAACGCAGGTATGAACGATGATGTTCAGGCTAAGTGCTGTTGCAGTGGGTTCTCGCAAGTTTCCGCTTTAGGCCTTGCGTGACAACCAGAGGTTATCCGGATGATTTCTGATATTAATGGCTACACTCCTGCTAACGCTGAGAGGTTAGCTGTCGTAACGCACTGCTGTGTTGTGAGGTAACATTAAGTAATCGGTATCCCGAATAGGACTTCCGTGAACAGGAAGAGAATATTCACTCTGTCGCTTGTTAGGTTAGGCATTGTTGCGAAAATCGTGAAGCTGCATAGTGCCGTAGATTACATATCACCGAATTAGGGCAGACACTGTGAGGTACGCTGGGCTGGAGGTATGGGTTAGTACGTTCGATTAAGGCACAGAGATCTATGGCTACATATACGCCTAAAAATAAGAATGTAGCGGCCGTAGCATGACATTAGACATTCCGCAGAGTGCCGCCCGTGAAGTTTTTCTCTTACACAGGTGACTAACTGTTAACTCATATAAGTGACAGGTTGCGCAAGTCACTTAGATAGCTTGGTTCACAGGCAAACCTACACATTTTGTCAACCCAGATTTCGATCATTCGCAGCCATACACATGTGACTGTCTGGATATCAGGACACACCGAACCTGCCCGAGCGATGGTAGCTCCTCCGCACAGTGTCATCCCACGATCTTGTTCTTCTGCTATTCTTATTTTGAATAATAAAAGGGATTTCATATATAAATAATGTTCTCGAATTTCCCGGTTGGTGCTAATAATTCTAATTATAACAAGCGAATAGTTGCAATTAACTGGATGTACACCAGCTATTATGTAATTATCTCTGCTAAATCACCATGTCACACCCCATTTATTATTACGTTCATAATTTAATTTTTCTCTCTCATTATGTACATCCTTCAGGACATGATATATGCATTTTACTAACATCTACGATTGTGGACTACGTGTTCACAGGCCTTTGGTAGGAAATTGTGTGTTATCGCAATCGTGGAATTGTGGGCTTTGCAAGTACAACTACTGTAAGAAGCAACTTAGGTGTTGCTTGCCTATATGCTGTGTCGGCCAAATACCTTTGCTAGAGAATAGGCGGTGAAATGGACAGCCAAAAATGCCGTGCAACGATGGAGTGTACCTCATGTGTGAACATACCATAGAACTTAGTACGGGATACGAATTCTTTTGATGCGAAGCGAATTAAGTGTCAGTTGCCCTTAGGTTTGGTCCGCACCAATCCGCCCATGCATGTGCGTACAGATCAGTCGATACAAATTCCGACAGCCCGGTCGCAGTATCTCATTCGATTCAGGGACCATGAAGTCGGTGTACTGAATCCATCATGTGGGTGAACGACGCTTGTTGTAACAAAACAGGGCCTACTCGAATTGTAACAAAGTAGCCACACTTGTATTTCGGCACTAGCCATCTGCACACCGCCTATGCTGGCCAATTTCCAACCTGTATTTTGTTAACGCAGGCCCTGTTTTGTCGATCTACTAGCAAACCGTCACTCCGCCCCAGTCATACGCAGCCCTGCACCTGTAACTGCTTAGCTAGCCGGACA
Source organism: Dicrocoelium dendriticum (assembly GCA_944474145.2). NCBI lineage: Eukaryota > Metazoa > Platyhelminthes > Trematoda > Plagiorchiida > Dicrocoeliidae > Dicrocoelium > Dicrocoelium dendriticum. The sequence continues at coordinate 161,400,552 of OX104063.1, read as the reverse complement.
CAGTACCTTCGCATTCCCTATCGTTAATAGGTCGTCCAAAACCAGTTGGAGTTTAGCATCATGCATGCATGCTAATTGATCACATGCTTTAAAAATGGTGTCTGCTTTTAGTTTCGTGGTTTCATTTCGCTATTTTTTAGCCATCAACTTTGAGGTGTGTCTTATTTATGACACCGCTTCCTTAAACCTCATGTGCACCAGTAATCAGATTGGCCAACCAAAATTCTGTCAGCTTGTTATTCCTTTTTGCGTTCTTTTCACCCTTTCTAGATATACTGCACATGGTTAACTCGTAAACATGCGACCGCGTGAGTGTTTTTAATGAGATTTCCATTGGAATTAACTGCTGTACCTCGAATAGTTAATGAAATCTCGATCCCGGCACTGCGTTTAGCAGCAAGTCTTTACGAAAATCACATTATGCCGTGGAGTCCTAACAAGTCAATGCGGAAACAACTTTTGAAGCACTAAACAGGCTTAGCAGCGTCGAAGAATTTTCGTCTTTGTGAACCATGACAACACGTAGGCTATAATAAACAAGCTGTTTCATAACTAGGATAAAATCAGCCAGAATGGGCATTACCTTCCATGGTCTATAAAATGTTTTTTCCTACCACCTTTCCTTAGAGTAACCGTTGATCCATAGCAAGCATACATGTTGTTGGACCAAATATCAAACACATCCCAGGCTAACTTCATCGACTGCCGTCGTAATAACAAATTATGTAACATATCATTCAGGCGACACATCCAAAAATTATAGGTGCTTGAGTTTAATTTTCCAATTTAACTCTATCTGTCGTGGGGACATAAGTATAAAATAAAGGATCTGGGATGCAGACTAACTACGAATAATACAATTTTTTATCAATGACATAAGCCGAATAATCAGGGCATAGCGGGATTCAATTTACTTTGGAAATATTCCGAAAAGAGTTCTGGGAGTAATTTGAATAACGATTGCTAAACAGATAGTTTCTTTTGGCCAATCAGGCACAAGAGCGAACATTTTGCGATGAACAGAAAAATAATTGAAAATGAGTTCTTGCTGGCTGAATTTTTAACTACCAAAATGGGACAACAACTGCACCTTCAGAAGTACCCTGTAAGGTCGTTTTACTATATTGTTTGTGGTCAAAATTTGGATCGCAGGTACCAGTATAGGGGTAGGATCAGGGACCCCCATAAAAAGGGACACTCATTATTACTACTGATTGAAGGGGGAGCAGCCTTGATCAACGTTCTAGTCGCTGCAAAATGTGACGCATCCCGCATCAATATGCATTAGTTCCATGCAGAGGATTTGGTATCCAGCAATTTATAGAACCTAAATAAAAAAGAATCGTGCTAATTTAAATATTTTAAAATCACTACTGATTGCGTTGGAATTGTAGGGCCATAAATGATAGAAATAGAAAAATTATCCCTTTTGTCGCCACTTAGTGGTTTATTATGACAGGTATGCAACTTATTCTATGTAATCATTCGGACTAACCAGTCGGAATTACCAGAGACTACAATCATTGAGAAATCTGTATCGTTGTGTAAAACATAGGACAAATATTTAGAAACAGATTTTGTTTGTTGAAAGGTGAGGATAAGAACACAACACTTGCCTCGCAGGATAAACAGCATACATGAGAGGACAGTGTCTGGTTTGTTATGCTGTGTGTTTGAAAGGGAACTCGGAAAATTATTACATTTTTTTACTACAACTTGTGGAATGTTTTCACCAGCCATACCAATTGTTCATTGTCATGTTAATTCCTTCGTTACACCAGTATTTTGCGTTTTCCGAACGTACCTCTACATTATGTTACCAATATTCTCAAAATGGGTTGCTTTGCCTGAGCTTAAAAGAATTCCAGTTTGATTATATTCATCCTGTTTTCTCAAACAAAGTAATTAAGCTGCAAAATGCTGGTAAGTTGCGTAGTATTTATTATTAATACGAAGCTTCCCACAGAAGAAAAACCATCAGCTTGTGATATATGATCCATAAGTTAGATTTAAAGCGAAAATAACCCCTACCCAGATGAAACACTTATTGCATTTATCACTTTCCCAATTAAAGGAAGTTTTCAGGTGCTACTTGAAATCCATATTAATAATACCAACGAAAATAACTTTTTTTACAACTCAATGTTACAATCGGTACTACGCGAGGCATAAATAAGTGGGCCTGACTTCGGAGCGCAACTTTGCGTTTTTCAACACCGATGACATTTCTAACTTTCGTGGTAATGCATCCGTACTTAAGACGGTTAAGTAGTTACAGGTAAAGTTTGCATTTTAGAGTATGCATGCGTGTGTGCTTTATGCCATTGCAATAGATTAATACTCGGAAACCTTCCAGTAGCAAATCAATTATCGTGTACCGAAATCTTCAAACTTATGTGCTTTCAGTTTTTCGTACATGCAATAGATAAAATGCTTATATGCATTTGTTTCCTATGACAGCAATATCGGTCCTTGCAATCCCACTTAAGCAAAGCCTATATTCTTGCACACAAGGTACCAGTCTCACTGCTTAGGTAATTTGCATTCAGTAAAATTCGTCGTCGCAAGCGGAAGGTATTTGTTTCTATTTCTGAGAGATATCGTTGCTGAATGTAGGCACAAGTGTTTTTCGGTTAACAAAATGTTGATTGGTTTACCGAAACGTCAGGGAAACAGAATGTCACTTCATGTAACTGTCAATTTTTTTGATAATTATGCATCTGATTCACCATCATGGGATCTTGTGCGTGTACAAAACCTTAACGGGAGGGAAAGGCACATTTGCGCAGATAGTACTGCGTTAAGAATTCTCATTTTAGTTATATGATGGAATAGAAGCTAACGTTGAAGTAATTTTGCTGCAGGGATTGGATGCTGGGCTACTAAGAGGCCTGTTGATTTTCAGTTATACATTTCAGCTAAGCACTGTCAGTTGAGTAAAATTAACATATTATCAAAATAATTTTTCCACCTGCCCCTTTGTTGATATAACACGTAGCCAGCTTGCTCTTGGTACTGGTTCCACTGTTGAAGTCAAATCTCCTAGTCAGCTGGTCAAAAGCGTAAATATTTTTACCTATTATATTACTCCGGTGAATATTGCGTTTATACGCAAATATCTACTTAACTCTTACTAATATATAGGTTTTCTTCCTGGTCTTCCGGTATTATATTAGAGGATAATATTCTTAGGGACTAGTGTTGTATACCGTTGTTAAAAGTTACCATAAAAAATATACGCTTGAATAAAAACTGCGCAAAGTTTCCACCATTTCCAACTGAAGTTTACGTGACCGGAATGTGATATACTTCAAGACTAGCAGGCGCCGAGAGCACCGCGGATAACAATTATTATGTCGGTTAATTTACTAAAGATAACAGGCCAAGAAATTTGACCAGTCGCGGATGAAATATCTGTTGTCCCAACTCTAATTTAGTGTTCGATAGCTATGTACTACGGAAAATGTGTGCATTGTTGCCGTTTATAAAATCAACAAGATTTCTGCCTATAGGTTTCATTGACTCCTTAGTTCAATCAAAAATTTAAAAGTTATAGATTACTACAAGTAAGGTTATTCAGCCCAGAGAATAAAATTTTCCTTGGTGATTTCACCAAAGAAGTGACACAATTATGGGTTATAATTTGAGTCTGAAAGCTAAGATATCTACCAAAAGCGCTCTGTCCAGTTCATTCATAATCTATCCGAGCTAGGTTGCTTGATGCTGTTAATGTAGAGTTTCCTGAGAAGGTATAACTTGATAGAGTTTATTGTTTCAGTTTCGAATAGGATTACGCCTAATCTTATAAATCCCAGCGTTTTGTAGAATAAAGTGTTTGCTGTGCATTACCCTTGTACAGTAAGCCAGTGAGTGTGGAGTCAATCCCAGCGCACTCAATTGTGCATTACTTGTAATTCAGCGTAAGATTGGTTGCACTACACCACAATTCATAGGTTGTGACAGCAATTGCCTGCTGCCCTAGGTCTACTGGTATAATCCGGGGGCGTTTATATGTCATAATTCTTCTAACCTATGGAGCCTAGGTACAGATACTCCCCTGGTGGCTTGAGTTTGGATTAGTTATTATGCGATGGCATATAAAAAGGAAAATTGTCACAATCTGTGCGACGTTCCTTTATCAATTACTGTTAATAGCCTCACGGGGTCAGTACGCTGTACAGAGATGTATAAAAGTAAACTCTAAATAAATACTCTAGAAAAGTTTAGAGAATTCAACATTAAATACACGGATTAAGTACAACTGTCAAACACCAACCAGTTACTGTTAAACGCATAAAAATCAGTGACATAAAATTATTAACAACAATAACCACCCTGGAGCACTCAGTTAGAAAGGTTCCTAGTTTGCGGACACACCTGTTGAGAGGGTGTTAAAACAAACTGAAATCAATTTTCGCCCATGAAACCTTAGATAAATTCTAAAGACCTGAATATTTGCCTAAATAACGCATAATCAAATAGCACACCCCCGAGTACAAAAGCAATTTGAAATATCGGTGTTCTGAAGGATAGGAGAAATAGCGGCGACCAATGACAATATTAAGCATATGAATTGATAACAACACATTATGGTTAAAACAAGATTGAAAATAATAAAAGTGTTGTGGGCTATCCCATATTTTTAAAATAAGATTGCAACAATTTTCATAAGATAAGATGCATGGTTTATATATATATATATACATATATAAATATATATGGATCCTGTTTCTGTTAAATCGTCTAATCTGTACAAACCTTCATAGGAATGTTAGTGTTTCAGCTAAAAATAGGTAATTTGCAACACAGGAGGCAACGGTCTGTCTATTTACTTACTGGACTATTCTCTATTCAAACACACCAAACCTCATACGTTGTCTACCAAAATAATCCAAACCAACGGGATGAAAGCACGAACACAATAATTGAAGTAGTTTCTAATTAACAAATGTTACTTGTAAAGGATAATTTTAAGGATGTACACATAAAATGGAAATAATTTCGCAAGCATACCTTAAAACTTTTGACTTGGGTACCTCATCCTAATCAGCAGCACTATGTACCGTTAACGTTTTGTTCGGCCTTACAATATACTAGTGTATTCTGTGTAAACAACAAATGGAAATCGCTGTGTTCCAAAATAACAGACCATGTGGTGCTTCACTATAGTTTAATATGACAATGTGACTTAATTGACTTACTTCTTTAGTGTCTTCGCATCACTATACCTATTTCATGTTGTGCGCAAAGGGTGGTCTTTTGTGTCGCATCCCAATGGGATTTAGCGCCGCACGACTGCCCTACACAATGAGTGAAAAATAATCAAATTCTTCTCAACGCGTTGCGCTGTGTTTCTTACTTGAACTGGTTGCAACACATGGAGTTGAGGCGGCCGAATTGTAACAGCTTTCGGCAGAATTATTTCAGAGCTTCAAAGGTTGGGTGTGTCATTATGATACCACCCAGCAGATTTTCTTATAATAAGTTGTGAAGATTTGGGCTATCTGTCTGCTTGGGCATTGAAAGGAATACTAAGAATTTTAAGTCGTTCTTCATTACTGAATAAAAGTGTACCAAGAGCTCGGTATTACCACTAATGGTAGAAGAATACAGTAAATTCTGCATCCGACCTCACTAAACGCTTGTTTGCGGGAGACCCGCAGGTTTGGAAATCTCAAAATCTTTCAAAGAGTAACATTTAGCTTAGACAACTGAGAGTATATTTTAAGAACATTCGTGGGTCACACACCTTGCCACAATAGGTGCACTATGTGCAGATATTCGGAGGTACTTAAGTAATATTTACTCGATGTTGTTTGCAATGCTGTACTATAAAGAGGACATGGATTGAGCAGACACATATTTAAACCCTTCGGTTCTATGTAAATTATTATGTCCTTTAATTGAAGTCAATATTAGAAAGAGTGTAGTGAATGAGAATGCTTGTGAATTCGTTTATGAAAACTAAGCATTTTACTGGTACTAATAATAGTCTTTGGGAGGAAACATAATCTGTTTGGATAAGAGTACATAAAATGGTCGGCTACATTAACAGCATTGACGGGAGTATAGTTTTCATAACCAGATTCGCATGATTTATGGCAGGTTAGACGAAAGCATACAAAATCAATCATAACATTCCACGAGTGTACTTTCAAAGATAGATGTCATAACATTGGAAGTAATTATTAGGATATTTCTCAACCATTATTTACTGAGTTTGACACCACAGTCTAATTATAAATAGAAGTGTTTTGTAAAGGTATAAGTGGAAATAATCACGTTGTTTTGCAAGCTATCTCTGTAGCATATGATAGCGCTTTGTTTAAATTCTTGTGGGCAAAACCTAAATAATCTAAGTCAACTAGATGATGCAAAATGAACTGTTATGCCTAAATACCTCATGGTTCTAATGTGCGCTATCTTGCTTAACGAAAGTCTCTTGATTTATTGTATAATTTCGCTTAATTCCCAAAACAGTGCAACTGAATTTACAAAGCGTCCGAATGGTTAAACGCTATGCACCTAACGAAAACTTTCCTAGATTTCAAAATTCAAGGACTGCAACCAAACTACCCAACGTTGTAGTATCTGATTAGTAAAGAGTAGTAGGGGGGTTAAATGGTATAGTTATAAATTTGTCACATCTAGTAGTATCTATTGTGAACAACTAATATATTTATACCGCCAATTCTTGACTGTATTTCATCGTTTGACATCTGAAAATTGACTTGTTTCACAACACACAACTACAAGTATGTCAAAACAAAAATCAGGTAAATGAGACTAAGGCTAGCCTATATTAAATTAGAGGGTACAACACATCCGTCCAATAATAAGCCCATATTCACAACATAACGTAAATGTACAGGGTGTGGTTTATTGGGAGTTCGGGTAAAACATTAGAAATAAAATAAACCAAACCATCAAATTGCAATATCTTAGAGATCAGCCACTTTTGCAAGTAAAGAAATGCTACGCTGTTATACATAAGGGATTATTTATCATTATGTCATTCGTTATCGAATGAAAGCACTACCTAGTACTTCTTAGCGAAATTAATCTATAGCTGATCAAACCTGTTGCATCTTCCTCTGAAGCCGAATTTTCTGGAAGTAGGCAGTGTTGAACCTATCCAGTTTTTCGTTTGCTTGCGCCATTGCATGGATTTGCTCATAAGTAACATTATGATTATTCTCCTACTAGATGACAATAATCAAAATGTTCAACAATCCCGGCTTAAACAGTGTAAAACAGTATAATAAAGAAACGTATGGTACAACAATTATTATTAATTTTGCCAAAACCCGGTGGAATAAACCAAATCGGTGGTAATAAAAATAAACAAGGATATTGCATTAAACGTTGATACATTATAATTATGCAATTATGTTATGTCAAGAGGCGTTAAACAAAACGGCTGCACAGTAGTGAAGACATTTGCATTTAACAGTTTGGGCAATGAATTTACAACATGGGTGGTCTACGACTTATCCCGTTTCAACTTGGATAGCGGAAAGCAAGCTTATTCAGATAGCGCAACTCATCAAGGTAATTATACTTACTAACCAAATCGGTCAAAGTAAACAGCTATAGGATCATTAACTATCTCAATTCCGTTGTTGATGGTGTAAACTGCGTTATCGAAATCCAGTTGACCCATATTTGGTGAAAAATTCGTCGTCGTTTTAAATAATTTGCCGCTAATGGCTGGGGCAGATGATCACTTTGAGCGGGGAATTTTAATTGACAGCTGTGGTAATGCTGGACTGGCAAATTTACTACTGCTTTTTCCTTATGTTTATCTTATTTGTGTTTTTCCGAAGGTTTATGGAATACATTGCAAAGAGCTGAGTATTTGCCTAAGTAACTCATAATCAAACAGCACCACGTCCAGCTTATAAAAGCAACTTAAAATATCGGTATTCTGAAGCTAGGAGAAAGGGCGGAAACCAGCGACTAATTTTAAGCATATTAATTGCAAGATTTTAGGTTAAAACAAAATCGCAAATAATAAAATTGTGCTGGGCTATCTTTTCTCCTTAAAATGTAGGTTAAACCCAATTTGCAAATCATAAGTTTATGGTATTTAAAGTGTTATTTAAATGCATCCTGTTAGTCAAATCCTCGTAAGCGAACAAAAAATCAAGTGCGTGATATTCATGAAAATAAATGGGGATAAATTACAACCAGGCTGCAAGGTTTTGGATTATCTAGTTGTTGGACTATTTTCTATTCAAACCCACGAAAATCTGTATGTTGTCTACAAACATGGATAACAATTTATGATGTTGTCACGCAACACAAGAATAGAAGTAGCATTTATTTAGGAATTAAGTTGATTGTAACTGGGCTTTTTAGCAAGTATACAAATGAATGAAAATAATTGTCGTGGACTTGTGAAAGTTATCCTCATCAGGTTCTCGTCCTCGCTTATACTCATTTCGCTTGGCGCTAAAACATAACGATATATTCTGTGTAGACATCAAATAATTAGTGACGTTATCAGTTTGGCACCTTAAAGCAGACACTGTGGTACATCAACTCATTTTATTCTGATAAATCGATTTCTTTAGTGTCTTCTTCTTTGCGATTACAGAGTTCTTGTTATGCACAAAATTTGCTCTTATTTGTTGCAGTCCGACGAGATTTAGCGCCGCACGATTGTCTCACAGAATGACTTAAAATATTCCAAGTTTCTTCCAACTGCCAGTGTAGTGTTCCGTACTTTAACTGGTTGTCACCCATGGATGTGTGGCAGCTGAAGTGCAACAGCTGACGATAACCATATTTTAGAATTTCCTTGATTGGGTGTATCGGCGTGAGACCGCCCTGCAGATGCCCAAATTAACTTTTGTATACTTCTAGACGATCATCCTGCATGGGAACTGCAAAGAACTCTAAATATTTGAATTCGTTCTTAGTTACTGAATCGCAAGCACACCGAAAGCCTTGGTTTACCACAAACGGTAGAAGTAGGCAACATAATCTGCATCCGGTCTCACCAAAGTGTGGGTTGTTTATCCCAAATATTTCAACGGGTAACATTTCGCTTAGATAACGCAGATCCTTTCGTGCAAAAATACATGGGTCAAACTTTGCGCCGCAACTAGCGCACTCTGTGCAAATGGTTCTAATTACTTTGATGTCATTTGCGCGACATTGTTTACATAGCTATACTAAAAGGGTGCATGCATTGAGCAGATTTTTAGTTAATACCGTTGCTGAACCTGTAAAATATGATGTCCCTAAACGGAAGGCAATATTTGAAAAGATGTATTAAATGTGATGTCTTGTGAATTCCTTCTTGAAAACGAAGGAAAATACTGATCATCTACTGATCTTTTGTCGGGTAATATATTCCACAAAGAGTAGAACGCGAACGCTGTCGGCTAATGTGACAGGATTGAAAGAGACTGTGTTCATCCCTAGCTTTGCCTGAATTATTGCCGGTTGAGCAAAGCATATCCAACTTACAACGATAGTAACAGGACCTAAAAATAATTGATACTAAATGTATAGGACATTTATATCGAGCTCAGCACGAATAAGTAATTGTCACTAGAATGCATATTGAATGTACCCTTAGCAGTGATCAGCTTTCATTGCAACTTAACTTTGCATAATATGATCGCTATTTATCTAACCTTATGGCTGTGGGACATAAAATTAGCGATTATAAATAAACTATTTTAACTAAATAACGGTTGGTTCTTATGTGCATTACATGGCTTAAAGAAAACCTCTTGATTGATTACATAGGATTTCCTTAGTTCCAAAGCATTGTGGTTCGAATAATAATGCGCCCGAATTGTTAGCCACATGATCCAAGCTAAATAGTTGCGAGATTACCGAATACAGGGTTGTAGCCACAATTCCTACTGTTTTATTGGTTATTTTGAGCAACTAATATCTTGATTTCGCTAATTACTCTCTATATTTCATTGTGTGACGTCTGACAAATTGACTTGTTTCACTTTACTGCAGTGCACATACGACAAAACACTAGGTTCGAGTAAATGAGACTGAAGCTAGGCTATATTAACTTAAAGAAAGCAATAGGTATGTCCAGTAAAACATTTTATTTTCCTCTTACATATGTTGTGGACCATTAGGAGTTCGGGTAAATAATGGGAGTAAAATAAATCAACCTCAAACGTTTCTGTATCTTTCAGGTTAGTCTTTCAAGTGAAGATATGCCATGCTGTTAGACAAATGGGATACTTTATCATGATGGCATTAGTTATCTAATGAAAACCAAACCTAGTACTTCTTTAGAGAAATGATTCAATCGCTGATCAATTATTTTGCTTTTTACTTTGACGCAGAATTTTCTTGGCGTAATTATTTCGGAAACTATCAAATTCACGTTGGTTTGCTCTGTTACATAGATTTACTCGTAAGTGACAAGGGACACTGTCTTTGTTTTCCTACTAGATGAAAATATTCAAAGTGTTGAAAAATGCCGACTCACTCCTTATAAAATAGAGTTTAATATGGAAATATATGCTAAAATATATATTCTCCTTGCGCCATAACTTCCGGTGGAAAGAACAAAAGAACTGGTATAGGGACTAAGCAAACATTTTGTGTTAAACCTTTATGCTCAATTATGCGGAAGCATTATGACATAATACTTATATGTAATAGTTAGATATAAGTGAACGGCGCTTGATTTTAACGGTCGGAGAAATGAATTTATAGTATGGTGCTCTACGATCCTACCTGTTTCCTTTTGGACGGGGAAAAGCAAGGTTATTCTATAGCGCAACCTAGTACAATGATTATATTTAGTAGGCACATTAAGCCAACGCAAGAAATTGCATTTTTGATGTTGTAAACGGCTTTCTCGTAGTCCAGTTGACATGTATATTACAAAAGTGTTGTTGTAAAGTAGCTGCCACAATTGACTGCAGCTTACGTTTATTTTAGACAGGGGAAATATAAATGGCAGCTGTTGTGCTGTTGTGTGCTGTTTGTGCTACCTCCTAACTATTCCGTTTTATCCTATTTACCTTTGCCAAGTAAATGTGGAGTACAATCTAATTTTCAGGCGAGCAACAGCTGTGCTGCTGAGCTATAATGCATACATCGTGATGATGGATAGCAGAGATAACTTTACTAGGATTATTTATTTAGCCAGAGGAACAGATGGTAAGTGCAGGATATCCTTGTCTTTGTACCAGGCTAAAGTTTCTAAACTCTCTTTATGCATTCTACAAGGTACTACTGGTTACCAAATCATTTTTCACAAATGCTTTTTTAAGGTGGTCAGCAATCTCATTCCCATATATACCTGATATGTTAGGTACAGCCAAGTTAATTTCTCCTTTTGCTGAATTTAGACCTACACATCATCTAGTATTTCATGTATTTAAGTGAACATTTACAACCCGTGCGTTAGATTATAACATAATCTTTACATACCTTATATGTGAGTTATAATTCGAATTATATTTTGCCGTATTATCCTGCATCAAATTAATCCTTAGCTACAATTATCACGATTATCAGTTAACGCGACGGATTTCGTCGGTAGGTTTTGTTATTAACATCTGTTTTATTATAACTTTATTTTAAATGTTCCTTTGTTGATTATCTATTAGCAGCTATGCGTTTGATCGTGTGAAATAAAGAAAAAACATCCAAGTAGATTAATAAATCATCCGTCTAAACTCCCTGCTCTTGAAAATGTACATCCCTAAGTCCGCTGTTATCTACTGCTCATGAGTCACAACGTCATCCTAAAAAGGAATGAAATAGCTAAGGTTTCAGATCCCCATGATTGTGGGTACGCCAATGTAGAAGCAATGCGTCAATACATTTTCTTGGCATATGTATTGCATGATAGATTGTAGCGTAATTAAAACTTAAACACGCGTTATCCAAAGTCTGAAATCCATTCGAGGGTTTCCCAATTGCTTGCACTTGTTGAAACGTGGTGTAGTAATGAATACTACTGTATGTAAACTTCAGCCTGGTTAGTAAGGTTATGTCCAAAGTGCCGAGCTGAATAAAACCTTGTCATAAATAATTTGTAAGAATGCAAATAAGTAAGAGGATTGAATTGCTTTTGTCTTCAGTAAACATCAAGTTTTGTAATCAGCCTCGTGTGGTTTTGGATCCTCATACTGTGTACGACAACACATTACATCTCGGACTAAATTGGAATCACCACATGTTCGTAACTGCACTTGTTAACCAAGTAAGCATCGGATAAATGGATATAATGCTGTCCGGAAATTCTGCAGTACATGTTTTCTCATTGGCTGTTGAAATTTATGACCAGCGCCGGGAGATAGATCAACTGCTTGAAATACCTGTATTCTATGTATAAAGGTATAGCATCAAAATTTAACAAACCTACTGCCGATAAACTTCTGTCAAGCGGTTACGAAAGTTCCAATCATGTTTGATTCAATCAGGCATTTAAATAGAACAGACCGTTTATATCTTTGTTGTTAGTTCGTATAAACAGTGCTTATGAATGCTGAGGCGCGTGTTCATAACTTATGGCTGGGAACGTGCTTTGTTTGATAAGTATCCATGATGAAGTTATTTTAAAGTACTTCTTTTATGTTTTCTCTTCCACATTTGGAACCAAAGTCAACTCGGTGCTTATCAAGGAAGGTGACGATATCGGTTCTTTCTGTCCGAATGAAAAAGTATACATACACATGGTATTGCGTAACGTATCCATTGCTTACACCCTTTTTCTGTGTGATCGTCAAATTATGGTTAAAATCTAGTTGATTGATGAAGTATTATAGTAGTTTACCATCACAGCTGCTCATCCAATAAGTCTCAATGTTAATCCGCGTTTACAAAAGGTTGCGACGTTGTTCCTGTACCAGATTATATTATTTGTTTGTTTGCATTCACATTAGTCATGTGTGACTACGGGTCTACCTTCTTATTCGTGATGTTGACTTTTTCGTTGTCGTCAAACTACCTCATGCACCTGATTAACATTTGACTACAATGCAAGTGGAATGATTAATTTCAGGTTCTCCTAGTTAACCCGAAACGATACCCACATGGATTAAAAAGACGCACTCTGACTATTGCCAACGCTCTTGCTATTAGAGGCCTAAAGCCGGAATTATGCAAGCAGAGAACCCTCATGCAACCGATAATTCCGCCGAGGCTTCCACGCAGTTAGCTAGCTTCAAGCCCCGGTTCGTCGTTAATTGTTGTAATCTGATGTTTACTGGTGTAAATATTAAGATCCAAATTGTACCATCGCACCCATCTTGAGACATCCTTTTACTCGTACATGACTAATGTTAGCTTATTGTAAGTTATAGTTATCTGCTTCACAACTGTACGCGCCTGAGTTGATTTACCGAAAATAAATTTCTTCGGTATTATTCGTTTAACTGTCGCATCCCACAGACCCGACCGGGCTTAATTGTGACATTTTGTTTTTCCAATTACGATTTGATCCATAGTAGTATAGCCTAAAAAGACTTATCGAAAATAAATTTCTTCTCATCCGTCTTTTTTTTGATTCTCCAAACAGTATTTCATAATTCTGTATTCAATCAAAATGCAGACGGCTATGTTCATGTATTTAAATAGTATGCAGCACCGCTGTGAATACAACTCTTTAATTTATGTCAGTAAATTGGCGAATATATCAGCATACATAGGATACCCTATATAACTATTGACGTAAATTGCGTGTACCTTACAATCTGTTGCTCTCCAATCGATATTTGAGAAAATCAATCCTAGTACAATCCAAATTGAGGTACAAACTTTACGAACGCTGAAAATGCTGGTTATAATAATTTCTTCAATCATCAAGTAAAGTAAACTAACTAGTAACTCTGCTCATTGGGATTTTGATTCTAAGAAATCGTACGTTTGATTATGCATCAAGTCCTCAAAAATCTAGTGCAGGTGATTGGTGAAGTGAGCGCTTATATATCCATGGCTGCGTCGTTGATTTATGCTGAGCAAAAGATTAGCAAAATCGAACTATCAAACGATTACACGCATCCTCCTGCGGCCTTTAATTTTGTGCACGGGACAAGGACAAACAAATTCGGAACGCCCGGCCCTTCACTGAGAGACAACACGTGTAGCTCATCCGTTGAAGTCAAACATATACAAATATTTTGAAAGGTCCTGATTCGGACGATGTAGTTGTGGGTTCGATTCCAGCGTACTTTTAGTACAGTAAGTTTTAATTAATAAACTGTTCATTTACTCAATCGTTGGTTCTATAATACAAGGCAAAATTACACAGTAAGAGATTTTGCACGATGGGTTTTGCTAAGCTTTCGCTGCAATTTTCTACATGATGATTCAAATGAGGTAAACGTTTCAAACCGTCTTCGTAAAAATAAGCATAGTTGCGAAATGTTCACACCCAACTTTTAGTTTCGGTTTCTAATTCCAGGTCCTGTGTTTCTTGTGTTTCATTTGTTTCCTTCCCCAAAGAATGCGAGTAATATACTAGGCTGTTGAGCTTTCTATGTTCATATGCTTGATGGGTTTTAGAGGGAAGAACAAACTGTAAATCATCCCGTTACACATATACAAACTGATACAAATATTTGACACGGCCTTTGATATAAGCAATGGAAGCTGCATCTGAGAGGTTCGTCTGGTTCATCCTAATTATTGATCTTTTTAACCTAAACGGCAATGTTTGGAGGAGTACACATTCATTGAAACGTTTTCGATAGTCTCATATTGAATACTGATTTGGTAGTTTAACGAACAATTTACTTACGCAGTGTTGTAACTCTAATGATTCCTGATCAACGCTTGGAAAAGAAAATGCAGTAAGAGATCCACGTTTGGATTTTATGTATTAAAAGCAATGAGAAGAATTTTGTATTGTATTGCTTCATTTTTGACGCTGAACCAGTCGGTTTAGTTGCAATGCTGAACCTTAAACCAACCGCAGCTGCATGGATTGAGCGATGTGACGCAAATTCGAATTCCAACGAGTTCATTTGCATATTCAGTCTATTCTCAGAGCTTATGAATATTCCAAATTTATCTCCGGATTTTTTGGTTCATATTTTGCCTAAGCGCACCTAGGTTTGAGTTTAGAGTATGAGTACAACTAGTATTTCTTCACAAGCCACCCCTTCACAGCCCAGCAATTTATATACTTAAGCATATTTGGAAAATTGTGTTAGTTATTCTGTTATTCATAGAGGAAAAATGTTTTTGTTAATAGGATTTTAATTTACTATAAATCCTTTTATACCTTTGCATAATTGTCAGTATTAATAAATGCTTTCTGTTATGCGTAACGACAATGGTTACATAATTTAAGCTGGTCAAGTCATCACTCCGTGAAATTATGTGAACTTAATGCTTAAGCAAATATGTTACAGTAGCAATCACAAATACAGAAGTAACACGGAAGTTAAGGAAACTTGCTTTACTACAAAACTAAGTAAAACATGTATATTTGTAATAGATTTGATGGAATGTATTTAGTTTAATTCAGAGCGTAAAAATGACATCAATTTATCTGGAAGTGATACCCTCCATTTGCTAAATAGAACGAAAGAAAGTGGATAGGCTTAGATATGAGTAGGTAATCCCACAGCAAAATTGTACACCATTTTAGCCTATCTAGGTGGGTCATTGTCGTTTTCATAGCATGTTTCCATTCGCTTTTGCTTAGGCTGAGCAACAACACTGACTAGCAAACGCCAAACGGACAATTCCGGCCATCAATTTCTAATCACATAAGCTCATTGGTAGTACATTTAAGGTGCCGTTAACTAAAATTGATTGCAACACAAGTTCAGCTTGGAAACCGGTTGCCAAATGCTAAATGTATTTAGTCATGTCAGTGAAAATAAGTAGATGGTATATTTTGTGCGAAATGAATGCTACTATATTTCAAACACAACTGCTGTCGTGCATTAAAGAAGTTTCAATCAAACAATAAAGGCGGTCTCAATGTGCAACATTAGGAGCGTTTGCACATATAAAGAATGTATTTTATTTCTGTAACCGTACTGCACTGTTAAATACATTTTCACGCCAACAATCAGCCGGTCTACTGATCAGGCGCCATTCGAGATAACTTAAGTACCAATCCACCTGACGGCCGATAGGCCTTATTTGTGGTTCCTTATTTGTGTTCATCCTTCGCTCCCCTCCGTAGATCGATCCAAAGAACTTTAGTGGCTTGCTTCAACTAGCCCGCAACTTGTGTTACTGAGCTATTAGGAAGACTAACCGCCCATTGGGCGAAACAGACATCTGGTGCACTTACAGATTGCTAGTTATCTGAACTGTCGGCTAGTGGTCATGCGCTCAAAAAATGTCAAAATCCTTCCGCCATAAATAGCTTACCTCTCGTTTGATTCTACTTTAATAGATTCCAATTAAGGCACGTATAAAGTAATCGATGGCTTAATATTAATAGATCCTGCAAAATGTTTATTGGTATTTAATGCCAGTCTAAAATTATGCATCCGCGGAACCAGCGTAAGTGCGTAATTTGCAGCCAGTTGTCATAAATTAAGAAAAATTCTTAAACGATTTTAACTGGTTTGCTAGAGAAGCACACATTACATGTTTATTATGTTCTTTACCGTTATTGTTATCTTAAATGAACTGATGCATAACCCTTCAAAATCGGCTGAAATATATGTTTTGGGGAAATTTTACTTTTATTCGTCAAAACTAAATAACAAAATATTACTATAAAACTGAACATTGTTTAAAAGTTGTATAAATGAACAATACGCATACTTAGCACTTCATGCCTTCCAGTATTCAGAGACGCTACTGCACAACAATTATGTTAGGTAGGAAAGAAAAACAACGGCAAATATCGCTCTCGGGATTAACTCCCTAAATAAGGTACCGTCTCTAGGAAAACGTTTTTGCCTTAATTTTATAACAATAATATTTCGGTCCATAATTAATTAATTCCATCTTCGGCAAGCTTCGATTTGTAGGAACCAGGGAATCGCGGTTATTCTGCTTGTTTTTTTCGGACTCAAGTGAGGTGAGGCAGTGAGCATCTACGGACGAGTGGTTTTAGTTTTAATATGATGAAAATCCTTGTGGTTATACGCTCCGCAATACTGTTATGTTTATCTCGAAGTGGAACCTACATACATAAAACCAAGCGCTAAGCGTAAGTGGTTGGTTATAGGATAAAGCTAAGGATAAAACCAGGATAAAACTAAGACATGTCGAAATATCAAATGACGAATTTCCTGAGTTATTATAGATAAAACTTCTTACCCAGAACTTCAGAACAGCTGCTATATTGCGCATAAATCTGATGCGGTGAGCAGATAACAGGTGCGTAAGCAGTGTATGAAGTTTATTCATAGTTATGTAAAACAACATGACGGCATGAATTGCTGAGCTAAAATTGTGAACAGCTTGGTTTTACGCTGCATGATAACGTTAAAGGAGACCTACCTTGAAAATACTTATTGAATCTACACAAGATTGCGAGTTGACTAATACTGTCAACCCGAACTACCTAGAAAATGCGATTGCACTAGTCACCGCGTGTTTCTATTGTAGTACGTGCTCATGCGCGCTGTCACAGCCTACATTAACTTGTGAATCGGTCACTGAATAAAGAAACAGCGAGACATTTGTTAACGCAATATTTTAACACTTTTGAATATGTTTTTAATAAATGTTAAAATTGAGACCAGGTTATATACTCAATTTAATTATTTGCATACTACAGCGTGACAAAGTTATTGTGCAAATGAAATCTAAGTTAGTACAATTGGATTGCAGTTTGAAATTATTTGCATATGATGGACACTATCGTAAACATGGTAAAAATCGTTTGCGGCTTATTTACAAATGAGAGAAATTGATTAAAATGATCTCCTGGAGCGACTATTCCGAATATTTTACACAACGAGATAAAGGCTAAAATGACCGTAGAAAGTCTGCCAAATTAAATTCAGCAAGATGAAATTTTGGTTATTCCAAAGAAGTGTAGCGCACGTATACTTACATAGCAGACGAGATATCATGAACAGTTAAAGTTGTTAAAATAAATCTTTTGCCAGGCTGGTACTTATAAAGTATTCCCTAAGGATTGCGTGCTTGGAGGCCGAACGTTGGTAAATTCCGCCTGCGTTGGTAAACGAATGTGTTTATTCTTCACAAACTGGAGTCAAATTAGGCCAACGATTTTTGGAATCACACCAGCAGCATCTCCATCGGTAGAACGCTGACAATGTCCGTGTTAATTTCTTGGTCCATTTCGGCGTTAAATTTCAATTAAATAACTCTGTATAACTGCAGAAAATATGTCCGGTCAGTTGTAACGCAATAGTGCTAACTAGGAAACAGTTATTGGTTGGTTAACACAATGTACAGTAGAGTCGAATTTCTAACTATATGTAGACTTGGATTCCGTTGTTGATCATTTTTTATCTGCTAGGTACGTTATGTATGCGGCGGGTGAGAGAGGCATTCAAATTCACGAAACATATGTGCCCTGGATATGCATAGGAATTATCGAACTACTAGAGAGGGTGTCGGTCCTATTTTAGGTAACTATTGCAGTTAGAACCCGTAATATATATACCAAACATGCCTGGGAATCGTACGTTGTTTAGCAATCAACATATTTCTAAATAAATATTTAAAATAATTTAATCCTGACCTAACAACTTATCGGAACTAAAGTCTCGACGTTCGTAACTTTAGAGCAGAACAAAATATGTGGCTAATTCTTGCCATTCTGACAACATTTCGTTCCCCATAATATTATTTAACTGTATGCCTCCCGGTCTTATTCCTTCGTGTTTCCACTGGATATGGGATGTGTGGATAGAGCTGTGGGCGGTGCAATCCAAACCATCCATGGTCCCTCTGTAGACGCAGGCGTCCTCTGGCTGGCCATGGTGGAAATAAATCCGAAACCGGATTCATCGAAACAAGTAGGATACTATTCATAGGACGCCAGAAAGCAAGCTGGCGACTACCAACAAATTTTGCTTCAGATAAGGTCCCAGTGATTAGACTGTCCAAAGTTCAATACACCCTTAATTTACATCCTGTAAAAGACTACGATTGGAAACGCATTCACACAACGTATGTCTCAAGTTGACCAATAAATCAGCAATCATAAGTAACAAATGATGCGAGCCGCTGCTTGCTGGCGTACGTGTAGATGCTTTAACCCACAAATTAAGCGCTTCAGCAACGAGCAGAAATCCGGTCACGGAATGCAGCGCTTTAAGAGGACTACAAAAATCATTTATCGTTTTTGGATACTGTCTATGGGTAACACAAGTGAATTGCGTTCTTTTGAGAAAACGTGTCATAATCATCTCCCAAAACAAACACCTAAAATGTATTTTTACTTTTTAACAAGTATAATAAAACTACTTTTCTTCTTTAATATCCTTGAATTCTTAATGAACTGGAATAATCCTGACGGTATTTTTGTGTGTACCGCGTTTTTTTACACAGTAAGGCGTGCAGCCACTGATTATTGTACATTATTTTTGGCCAGGTGATAATATATGCATGCAATTGGTCTATGAATTCATATCCACTGGATAGAGGAACATCGTAACGCACAGTAGAATGTCAAAAAACCTACCCAGTTACTGCAGCCACAAAAGTTTAAAATCAGTGTGTTTTATTGTCATCCAATAATCGAGTAAACATAACAAGGAACAAATTAGATGGGTTAGGTTGCAGTTGATTTCCAATGTTATTTGTCTGATCAGATTTCAGATTCATATAAAAAGAAATGTGAATAATAAGTAAATGGAAACTGACCTGGTAAATCTGTTTGCAATTATGTATACTACATGACATTAAATTTAAATAATAAAAGTCAAATTTGTTCGTATATTTTTAGTATGATAAATATCGCGCCTGTCTTTACATTTTTTGGACTAATAGCAAATGTCAACCAAAGTGAAGTCATCTCATGAGTCTTCGATTTTAACAGCGGCATTTGTTAATTTAACTAAAACATAACGCTCCAAAGCGTACAGAGAGTAGGTCTAAACCTCGTCTTTGCAGCAGGAATACTCTGCCTGCTCTATTTGGCTATCGTTGTCCTAATGCACTTTGCTGCGTATTTAGAAATCTTATCTTTACTACCAAGTTCAAATGTTATTTGATGTACTAACATTTATGATTATGTTAGCCTAAGTATCTTCATCTAATCAACAAGTTGTGTGTAACTACGTCCGTGTTAAGTACATAGGGTCAGACTTAAATTCAGCAATCAGATACCACCAAGGTGTCGACCGTCTAGGCAAACATTTTATCCTGAATTTCATAAAAGCGCGATGTATGAAAATATTGAAATGGCTGTAAATGACATTTAAATATACTTGATGCAGGTATGTATGTTCTGTTTATTAGAAAAACGGAGCCAAACTAACTACGGATAAAATTTGGCCCAAGGAACTTTGATGAGTGAAACGGAAGTCTACTATCAACACTGCTTTAGTAGGCAACAACGGCACCTATTCTCCGCTTGTCAACGATGCCGACAAATTCAGGTTTGCATAGTGATTAATTTGAGGATTTCCATTTCAGCTATATCAGGCTGGTGTATAAGTACTTTCCACGTTCGTTAACTAACGCATACCACCACGGAAGTCGGTAAACTCATCAGTCATCCCACTGGCAAAGGTAAGGAGATCAGGCGAAATGGTAAATATCGAGTAAGTGCACTTACAAAAGGGCTGCATACGAAGGGTGTTTGCCGGTCTGGAGCATGTAAGTGATTAGTCAAACTGACCTTATCTTGTTCGTTTTGGGCCAAGTGGTAACATCTAAAGTTTGCTAGGTTATCATGACAGCAGGTGCAAAAGATAAATAGCTCCATGGTCCTCTTTGGTTCTGCATTACTTGTTCGTCCATCCCATTTGTCATGTAAATGCTTTTCCTAGACCAAAAATGCAACCGTTTGGTAGCAGAGGCCAAGCGTAAAATGAGAACTAAGGGCATCTGATTGGAAGAAATTCTAAACCAGTTAAACCGTGGAATATCTAACCAAAGAGATGGTGCATTTGGTGTCTTCTGTACCAGGATTAGCAAAGTCCAAATCGCTGTTGTCTTATGAACAGTGTCGATTCATCCACAAACCCCAACCCTTATATTATGTCGTGGGGCAGTGGTTTAAAATGATAAATCTCCTGGCAAATTACAGAAGATGCCGCTCGAGAAGCCTAAAACTCGTGCTTTAATCCGAGCAAGCATTGATGAATTTGGGTTACTTAGTTGACGTGAGAATAGGAAAAGCCTTCTATCGGAATTTCATCTAAGGGCTGCAGGTGATTCGCAACGTCCAGTTACGAATCGCCTGAAATAGCAGACCCGCCGACGATGCCCGCTCCTTTACCCGGTACCGACATAGATATAGTTGAGGGATGGGACACGCCTTGACCAGAGCAAGGTATGGAAGTGGTATCAATATCTCATAAAGAAACGAATCACGGCCGTCCTCACATCAGTTCGCAGTCCCACACACCTGACTTCCTACACACCTTTGTTTTACTAGAGACAGATAAACCAGCCTGCATGCACACGAATGCTAAGGGCCTCTTCGCTAAGCTGGCCTAACTGAATGACCGCCAATTTTCTCAGAAATATGATATCATAAGCATCATGGAGACGTGGCTACATACTGAAATGACGGACATTAAAATTACGCTACTTGGCAAGTCGATCGTTCGGAAAGATAACCTGACAAAATTAGGAGGCGCAATTCTGTATTCCAGAAACGGCTTTCAGTGCAAAGCCTGAGAGGTTCAGGTACGGTGATTTCTTATTCGATTTGATCCCCCGAAAGCTAAGGGGCAGAAAGAATTGCCTTATAGTCTTGGTGTACTGTCGCCGTAACTCTGCATATGAAACCGGCTGCCAAGTTGCGAATGTCCCACGGCGAACTCTAAAAGGAAGATAAATTCATAAAACGACCATTAGTATTTTCATTGTACCTTGGTTAGAAATACCTGTCACTAGCGAACAACAAATTAAAGAAAGTCTGCGGGAGCTTGTAAAACGTGTTCTGATTGAGAAGCATGTCACTTCGTCCACTAGGTTCAGAATGGTTCCTAGGTCATCTGTGTTGACCTAATTCGTACCAACGAAGAACGTATGCATCCACTACCATTCAGAAATTATAAAATAGCAAGAAAGAATATTTTTGTGGGTTAACCAGGATTCAGATTATTTAGTGTCGTCTCATTCAGCCGCTTGCAGACAAATCGTGTAAAGACTAAATTAGTGCAATTGACAACGGGGTCAATAACGAAATCAATAAAGCTGCGAAAATCAGTCATTGCCTACCTCTTACTAGGTCAAGGCGAGATTGGCTACAAGGTGGAGCTGTTTGCAAAGGTTAGGTTTCACTCACCGAATGGCGGAGGCATCCGCGTAACGAGGAAAACCGGCGCTGTTCTCTCTGCTGCTAACCTTGAATGTGTCACATGGGTTTTCGCACAAGGCGCAATCGAGCAAATGTTGAGCGATTGAGCTGGAGGATAAGTTTGGGCCATTATTTGCCCGTTGGCTGAAGACCGTCTATTCAGTGGAATTTTTATGCCGTTATTAGTTCTAACTTTACCTGCTATGCAAAATATTGAGATGCAGACCATGCGACGGCACGAACCATCACATTTTACCAACGATTAGGCCAACTCATCCGATCAAAACTTGGTCGTTCCTCGCTGAAGACCCATGGATTTCGTCTGGGTTGAATCCGAAAACAAATGCAATCGGCCGGTTACGGATGCTTTTAGAGACAAATTTTGCTAACCGTCTAAATGTTTTACTTATATAAGGAGCAGAAGTTAAATTTTGCTGGCAGTACGCAACGCAGCTTGGCGAGAGTACAGATTATGAAAGGATTGTCCTGTTCTCCGAGCTGGGCATTTCTGTTGCAGACGTTCCGTTACCAAAATAGGTAACAACTTCAGTGCAGCTATTTGGTGCTGATTCGCGGAGTCTCGCAAACCAATGCCAGATCTGAATGACTATTGATTGTTGCCTGCTTCGAATGTCAGCCTTCGATCGGTTCACGTGTCCGTCATGTAGGCACCTCTTCTCCTTGTCGATCTTATGCCCACATGACGGACACGTGAACCGATCGAAGGCTGACATTCGAAGCAGGCAACAATCAATAGTCATTCAGATCTAGCATTGGTTTGCGAGACTCCGCAAATCAGCACTAAATAGCTGCACTGAAGTTGTTACCTAGTTTGGTAACGAAACGTCTGCAACAGAAATGCCCAGCTCGGAGAACAGGACAATCCTTTCATCCACATCCCGAGCTACAGGTATTCTCAATAATTTCCGATTACCGATTATCCCCAACACTAGGAAGTTGGGATAATTACATAGCCAGATCGAAAACGCTGCACTCAACTACTCAGAGAGCACAAAGCCGTACATCAGCAGAACATGGTAAAACCCTCAGCGCTAATCACATACTGCTGTATAAGCTTGTCAATGTTTTACGAAAGGTGAGAGGAGCGGTTTCGCGGCTCACGAGAGCTGTTGGCCCAACAAGAACGGCTACAAAAGCAGCAAACGCGCGCGGATGCAATATGCCCTTATCTTCCAGAGGGCATTAGCATCATGAGATACACCAACTTTCATCGCCCCGACGCCTGGAGTCACTCACTTCTTCTTTACTATCGAAGCTAACTTGCAGAAGCTAACCACTGTACACAAGCACAATATTTGGGTGTCCATACTATGCGCCCAGAGGCACTGGGAGCAACAGCAAGTAAACTGGCAGAGCGACTGGCTCAGTTCTTCCAGCTCTGCTTTGACCAGAACCAAGTTTCTGATATGTGGACGCTTGGAATAATAACACGTATTCACAGAGCTGGAAGCAAAACCCAGGCTTCAAACTACCACCTAGTTTCCCTTCACCCTATTATTATATGTTTAATATGATGGAATCCATCATAGCCGATGCGTTTGTGGGTTATCTGGACAACTGTAATATTATTATTTCTGAGCAGCAGGGCTTCCGTGTAAATCTTACATGCACAACCATTAAGCAAATAGTGCGGATTAGGTGGATCCAATCAGGTGAAACTGTAGTGGATGTTGATGTGGTCTACCTGGATTTCTCGGAAGCATTCGGCGGTCTAGATCGCCGTACGCTCCATTACAAGTTACAGCTTTACGGATCGGTGACCATCTTCTAAGATGGATCGTCAACTATCTCATTCAGCGGTGCTTGGTGGTCAGAGTTCGAAGCTCATCCTCTGACTCCATATACGCTGAATGTGGTGTGCCTCAATGCTCGGCGCTAGGTCCCCTATTATTTTTGGTATTTAGCAATGATCTCACACAGACAAGCACATCCAACTGCCAGCTGTTTGCCGAAGACGTCCAGGATTGGCGCAAGGTTCCGAGGGAATACTGACCTGCAACCTTTTCAGAGTGACGTAGATATCATAACCATCATCATTCATCAAAAATTCTCCGCAACACCCCGTGAGTAAATGCAAGCTGCTCTCCATACGACAACAGAGCAAGCACTGATACAGACTCGGAATGCATGTGCTTCAGTGAGCTGCCACCGAACGTGATTTGGGCCTACTGATTCAGGATGATCTGGGTTGTTCTAGGACATCCGGAAAAGCTTCCAAGACTGGTAACCAATATGCGGTCCTGTTAAGACGGGCGTTCAGACAAACAAATCTCATTATTTTCCGACAGACACTTCGCGCCTATGTTCGTCCTCATTTCAAATATGCAATTCATGTTTGGCACAAATGGCTAGAACACGACCTTATGACATTGGAGCAGCCCAAACGTCGGGCATCAAATTACGTTATTGGAATGCACTATCTTCCATGCGAGGAGACGTTGGAACGATTGGATGTATTCATCGGACCTTACTGCCGCTTACGAGGTAACATGATAATGATGTACTTAATTCCGCACGATCCACATCATGCGTGACGCTCTCTTTTGTAACACAGCAGTGATAATAACTTAAGATGTCACTCATTAAATCTGAATGAACAGTACAGCAGTCTGGGTTACCGCAGGAATTTATTTTCCTTCCGCGTGTGTCACCCGTGAAACAGTATTCCAGAATCGGTCATTTTGCATTATCATCATCCATACATAAAAGTAGTTCGGGTGACTCCATCGCCCACTATTTTTTGCCTAGTACCAGATGTAAATCCCATTCTTGGAACATAATTAGTATTGCTTTGCTTTTACATACTTGTGTTGTGAAAATATACGGATGGCAGGTCTACAGGGAAAGAAAAGTGAATCCCTCATCTAAACGTAAATAACCCACTGCTATTTTATGTTTTGATGAACCTTCCATACCACCCAACGGGATATGTAATACATTGCTTTTGTATACTGTTTAGATTTATTTTTCATTGCATCTTGGTACATCCGACATACACACTTCAAATCTACTAAGGTAAAATTTGTACTTTGCTTGGGAGTGCACGCACGAGCTAGGACTTACATGTCATTTGGGTAACCTCAGCTGCTCCGGCTAAAGGAAAATAAGCACCACTTGTAATCAAGTCATCCTAGAGACATCATTCCAAGAATTATTTAATGCCGTAGTTTTGTTCAGAAACTATTTCATTAACCTCAAATCAAAACTTCTGCACACGTAGTGAGATCGGTGCACAACTGCCTATGCTTATGGTTCCTTTTCATCCCTGCTGAATGCGAGTTTATCCAAGTTTGTGAATCGCCATTGTACATTTTGTCCTGCATTTTACACACATCGTGTGCGTCACCGCTATTTGAATTGGGCTTCTCTGCCAAGCATTTCCAGTCGCTCAGCAATGCACCCTCGGAGAGTGATCCGTTGAATAGATCCCTCACGGCAAGCGAGATGATGTCCTATAAGGGCTTTAATATAACCGGGTAAAGCCCATGGATTAAGGCAGGTTTCGTGTAAACAAGACTGGCTAGTAGATTGCGGACATCTACTGCACCGCAATCCAGAATCTCGAGTTCATTGAGGGCTGCATGCGTCGAGCTCGGTATAGGCGCATGCAGCCTCAACCTCAGCAAAGACGGATGCTAAGAAGCTTTCTGATTATAGCTAGCGGCGTTCGAGCCGGCAATTTACATAGCACGTGAGGGGGCACTGACGGACAAACTCTGACCTCCAGCATGGAACGTGAGTCCACACTGATGGATCACTTCGCTTTTGTATATACAAGTGGGCATACGCCTATGCCGAACTCGACGTGTGCAGCCACTACTGAACTCGAGAGCCTGGACTGCGATGCAGATGTCCGCGGTCTACTCTCCAGTATTGATGGCGCGAAACCTGCCGGACGCGATGGACTTCTTCTGCAAATTTTAAAAGGCTTAGCGGCCAGCATCACTCCCGCTGCGACGGAGCTATTCAACAGATAGCTTTTCGAGGGTACATTTCCGAATAACTAGAAATGCTCGGTAGTGCAGCCGGTTCCAAATGGTGGTGACCCACCCCATTTGGACAAATATCGGACGATTTGTCTCACCTCTGTTTTTAGCGATGTTTTTTATAAGATTAAGAAAAAGGTTCTTCTCCAGTTGCTAGATTCGAAAGATCTCCTAATGCCAACATAGCGTGGCTTCATGAGCGGTTACTCGTGCATCACCAAACTGCTGTTGACGCGGAAGGAATTCTTGCATGCATGAACCGGGGGAAGTCAGTCGATGTTATCTACATAAATTACACTAATGCTTTCAACATAGTGAACCATGAGATGCTGCCCAACAAGCTGAGAATATGTGATGTTGGTGGTGCGCAGTACCAGTAGATCAATGATCTATTTATTTTAAGAATATGGCGGGTTACGACAGATGACCATATAACGGAATGTTATCCCTCGAATAGCAGTATTACACAAGGCGCATTTTTGGGACAAATCTTATCTGATCCACATAAAGGAACCTCCTCAACTACTTCGGTCGACTTGTACATTATTTGCAGGCAACTTGAAGATTTTGTGGGTTATTTAATCTTCCGGTGACTGTGAATTCTTTCATCAGGACCTCGACCGCTGTGATCTGAAGTCCGTCGACAACACGAACACTGTACGCAAACGGACCACGCCTGCTTCTCCAGTTGGGCTTAAGAGATTGCCATCTGTCTGTTTCTATCACGTTAAGACCGGTGCTTGAATGCAGCTCAACTGCCTGTTGTCCGATCACAACAGCTGAGGTGCAGAGACATGAAAAGTTCCAGCATGTACCTACCCGGCTCATCCCTAGTTTAAGGGGTATGTTGTACGAAGACCGATGTAGAGCATTAGGGCTTTATACACCGTCATGTGTTCGGCACCTGTGCCAGTTCACTATGTTGAGGCCGCTGCTTCACGTTCGCGCACCAAGCAGCACACCTTGACACAGGCACAAACTAATGGAATCGGATTTAAAGCGCATTGCTTCCCTAAATTCTTCCATCGTCCGATGGTGAAATATAGGAACTAATTGAAGGAGACGCTAGTCGAAGGGAAATCGTGTCAAAATTTAACATAATTCTTGGGACCCATTTTGGAAATTACGGGTATAGGGTTGTATCCCACCCGGATTAGACGTGATGCAGTTGCAGTATGCCGTCAGCACACAGGAAACCTTTACGTGGTTCTCCATATGTGCCGCTCTACCTATGATTGAGCAACACCGATTTTTCTCTTTGCGCTCTTTATTCGTAATATCCATTTTCTAGTGTTTAGATGGATTAAGCGACAAGCATTCTGATTCAATAAAAAATTATAATTACCTCTGTCATATGTATATGTAGGACACGCAAAGTTTAGAAGGAGACGTATGTATTGTTATGTATTAGTATTATTATTAGTATTATTATTATAATATTAGTATTATGTAGTATACTACTGTACTGCCAGCAACCGACTGTTTTATTAGGTTTTACACTGGTGAGCTTTTATAATTATATTTGCATTTCGGCCTAAGGTTTGCTTAGCTATAGTCCTGTTTGTATTATAAATTAAACCGCCATAGCCTAGTTTGAAAATTAAAGCGATCATATAGAATAGAAAGTAACCAACTAAATGATTTTTAAACAGAATATTTTGGCTAAGGGAACACTTTGTCCACAGACATTAAAGTGAGCATTTGTGTTTATAACAATTAGAGGCATCAAGGATGAGTAAATGATATCCATGTTAAATGATGTGGCCATATTTCTTTAAAGCAATGGCTAAACCATAGTAACTGAAAGTTTCAGCAAAATATATACCATGCATAATCGAGTAAGACAAAGTATATAGCTGCAATTTTAGTTAAAATTATTGTTTAAAACCATATGCTGTTAAATTCAAGCAGAAAATGCAAATATTTAAAAGGTCATGGAAAATTTACTTTGGTATAATGTGAACCAGGATAATTCACATATATACGTATTAAATATTAAATTAAACAAAATATCTCTCATAATGACCAACTAAGGAGGAAAACGCTTTAAACATAATAATGGAAGCTATAAAACGTTTAGCTAATTACTATTACTATTTTATCCATATTTGATCACCAATGCAATATACCAATATCTTAACTTGCTGACATAAAAGACGTCAGCAGAATCTCGATTAACGTAGGGCCTTAGTAAATAATTTCGCTGTCAACCACTACCTTTGTTTCTTTGATTAAAGCATGAAAGCGGTTTGCCTAGTGAGGATTTCACAGCTAAAACTACTTCCACAATTATGGTCGG
The DNA here is from genome assembly GCA_944474145.2 of Dicrocoelium dendriticum. Classification (NCBI taxonomy): domain Eukaryota; kingdom Metazoa; phylum Platyhelminthes; class Trematoda; order Plagiorchiida; family Dicrocoeliidae; genus Dicrocoelium; species Dicrocoelium dendriticum. The sequence continues at coordinate 161,371,871 of OX104063.1, read as the reverse complement.
AGTGATCATAATAAAACAAAAAAGGAAAGGTATGTTGAGTCAAGTATTTTATTAAGCGTCAAATATTCATAATGTAATGGGCAACTCAGATTTCCTTGTGCAAAATGGTAAAAGATACAACTGATGAATACTTTTTCGTACATGTAACCACCCCCTTGCATTTTAATCAATTTTTTATTGTCTGCGTTGGGAAGAGTCAGTCGAATTTCTGTCGTCATAGATGGCTTTAGTTGATAAACTGGGTAAAATACAAACTTTCTAAACGTAAATGCTTGGGTGCCCAATTATGTATACCGTGGGTGTGTTATTGTCACTGGATTTTGCCAAATTGAAGGATTTCGACTGACAATTGATCCATATGGGTTACTTTGATTTCAATCACAGCTTCGCCGATTAACGAAACTTAAATTACTCGCTAGACTGACGTTCTATACCTAGATTCGAGGGTATAAGAAACGAAAAATATTAGTGGTAAGTCTTGAAGTAACGTGAGCAAATTATCGGCGAAAGATATTTCCTGTTATAAAAGTTAAGTTTATCTGAATAATGCAAATTAACCAGGTAGATGTCATTAGCAAAACGCAAATTATTAAAGCACACTAGGTTGCACTATACAATATATGATATGTTTTTACGGATATGTAACTGAATGGTCATATAGTTCGTGCTGTACGGGTTCTGCTGCCGAGGTACATATTTTGAATACCTAAGCTACAATCAATCTATCATTCAGGAGGACAAAATTGTATATCTTACCTAATCGTCCTTTTTGCATGATGCACTGATTTTGCCGGTTAGTGTATCCCATTTGTATTTTCATGAGAATAAAGTGATGCTTATGCTTGTCAGTGAATATACCAGTATTTAGTGACTTGACATTGTTTAATTGCTCTATCTCTCTTGTTTACCATATAAACATTGACTTACTAGGTATTGGAAATGTAATGAAAAAGAAATCAAGCGGATTTCTCTCAAATGCTGGTCAGCGATTCGAAAAAGATGACTAAACATCGTCTTGATTCAGATCCACACCGCAGCTAGAGCCCATGTTGGTTTCATAAGCTATAATAATTATAGATGTAGCCGCTATACAATAGGACATTTGCATTGCTTAATGATAGCTAGGGGTTGTTAACAAGTTAAGTTGAAGCTCATGTTCTTCACCAGTCAGTGGGATGTACGGCCTCAAATTGTGACCGATGTCGCTGGTGTAGACCCTAATGTCATACAGCCATATATGCCAAATCATCCATAACTGACCTCTCATTTAATTGCCCGGGTTACCAGATAAGAAGCTTGGTAGCTGTTAGCAACGTTTTTGAATGCATATTGAGTTATAATGCCAGTGCATTCCTGTTCATTTAGACACGGGTTATTTAACTGGTCAGAATGAGCTCCACGTTGTTGTAGTTGGCAAACCTATAAGGCTACACAAATTGGCTTGACCAGATAGAGAAGTAATTGGTTTGATAATATCTTACAAAACGTGGCTGACATTAGCTACAAGCTTGTAGTTGCATCTGGCTGCAGACAGCTTCTTTACATTCGTGAAATTTTTATGTCTATTTTCAAAAATATCAAATGACTTATTAAGGTTCTGTATTAAGGGGGCTGCGGATATCCGAGATCATATAACTAAAACAGGGCACCGCCTAATCTGTAGAGGAAACAGTAAGTGTTGGAACGTATTACATTCAAATTAACTTCCTCGGTAAATGAATGATTAAGGACCACCCGGTTAATATTTTAAAAATATACAGACCTATGCGTGGTTATCAGCGTAAACATTGTATGCAGGATCAACCGTCCTTGCAGGTGATAACGTGTCAAATGCCTGCGTGTAACACCTTGTTCCACTTTGGAGTAGAATTGGGTAGATTAAATTATCAAAGGAAAACGGCACGCTATCTGCTTCTTTGAAAACGCAAAGAAGCGCAGTTTGGCGAATAACTAAATTCACTGATCTGCTCCCGGTGTGATCCGAGTGGACGCCTGCAAGCTTATTAATTAAACTCCCGAACAAATGCAGTGGACCTATTTTCCACCTGCTGAAAGGAAGGAGTTTATACGAACACCATTGGTGAATGGACATAAAAGTACTATATCGAAAAATAGTGATGGAACAAGCGCCGACAAAAAATATGGCGAAAATATTCATATGGCTGTTGTTCAAGGTGATCGCTGCTGAGCATATTATCAAAAGTATTTTCGTCTGCTTTCCGGGAATTATTTACCATGTCTCGAGAAATGCAGTCATCAGCCGTCTATAAGGAAATAGCCTTAGTCTGTCACTCTTAATTCACATTGTATCTATTGTCTGCAATCTGATGCAAAGGCAAGCAATCAGGTAGACACTAAATTTTTGATTTCAATGCATATGAAATAAAGTTTGGCCTTATGAAAGCACAACGATCATATTCAACGAGATACTCGAGTAAACCAGTGAAAATTCCTACGTCCAGTTACAAAGTTAACTTTTAGCTATTCTACCTATGTTATGTGTTGCCTAAGTGAATTAGGAACTTTGTTTCGAGAGAAATGTAGAATACAGCTCTCGTGTCCGCATACAAATGACTAGGGGGGCCTAAAAATTCAAAGGAAGCGTTAAACTGTATTTGAAAACAGTAAGAAGCAATTTACTGTTTTCGACATATTTTATTACATTGGTTTATCGACCATATAATTATTGGATTCTACCTTCTAGATAATTCCAATAGTGAAACAATGATTGCCAGTTAATTAGCAAAGACGCGCCAAAGAAAAATATGCACATGGCACATACGCGCATCTTGGAAAATAAATGTGTATAATTATTGATTCCTTCTTCTTTTTCTTCAAGACTCATTAACCTTGTTAACTTTAATCAGCATGCGAATTTTCATCTGTGCCTTGTGGATACCGTGCTCCATTGTAAACATTTGACAAATGCTTTTAAATGTAGACCAAAGAATGAACAAGAGATGTTGGAAAGCATGGAAACTACTGCTTCACGCAGTCGATAATTTCACACACAACAGGCACTCGCCGGATCACTTATCACTGTCGGAACAAATTCATTCACGCGATTTATGGAGCCCGAACGACGCGGCGGTGTAGTTCCAAGAAGACATCATAAATTATCAACTGTGTCTTATGAAAACAGGAAGAAGGGCACGTAACAAAAGGTGTTCACATAGTTGTTTATTGTTAGCGTCCATCTTGCAAAAATCGAGTCAAACTTAATGTACCTTTGCGAATGTGCTGCCCACCGAGACAACGAACTCATACCAGGAAGTAGCGTAGTATCAAACAATTTTTTTACACGCCAGTTGGCAGTGGATTCAATAAGAAAGTGTACAGCTACATGCAAATATTCGGAACTGCAGAAGCATAGGACATTTTCCATAAGGGCTTAAAAAAAGAAAATATTTCGATATAAGAGAACTTATCTTCGCATAGGCTTTCCAGTTAATGTCCACGACGGGACGGGTGTTGACTAATTGACGCGCTGCGGACGTACTGCTGTAGCAAAGCAAAGATTTTAAAATAAATTATTGATAAATGTTCCAACTTTGAATAAAGTATGACACAATATTTTACTATATGCTTTTGTTTAATAGCTTTCGGTGCGCAAAGACCACATAATGGTTATTGGCACATTCCTTTCGACTCCCAAAATGTGGAACACTAGCTCAGGTTATATACACATACGTTAAATAGTATTAATGTCTTCTCATTACACTTGTCTTTCTCTTTACCTGCGTGGGGAGGCCGCTTTACTTTCTGAAGAAAAAGTGATTTATTATGAATGTGAAGGAGACTGCTGATCGAGAAGAAAAATGACCACTACACGATTATGACAACAGTTTTAACCATATGCTACATTCATTTAGCAGTAAACCAATCTCATTTCGTGCTCTAACGTTAAGTTGTGCAAACAAGGCGGTGTAATAGGTGTTTCCAATACAAGGATTTCCTTCCCTAAATAGTACATTATGTTAAATAGCACATTTTACGATGTTTTCACGTATCGTCATGAATTGCGGCTGAAATCAAGTGAGACTAATGGTTACGAACATACAGTAAGCATCAACTAATGCATAACGATTGCGCAACTAACTTCCGTTCCGTATTCTACCGTTTACGGGTCGTGTTAGGCCGTACAAGTAATAAATTCAGCTAAACTAGAAATCAATCTCGTCAATAGTGTTACGGGCTGGTCTTCCGATAAACAAAATTTAATTTAAACGACTGTGGCATGTGCGAAACGTCAAGCGGCTGTTACCCTAGGCATGCACCGCTAGCCAATAGCATACCGGATGCATAGACATGGCAACATGTATGCATGTATATTGTACGGTGCAATAATTTCTATACAGACCGGAGTACCTCGTGTGCGACTTGTCACTTAGGCGGTGACGGATTCCATAACGTAAGATGGTAGTAGTATCTTGTTAATGTCTGAGATCATCAGTGTCATACTAAGATGTTATGGGGTCACTGTATGATAAGCAATTTGTGCATGATCCAAAGATCCAATATAACGGAAAGCTGTTGTCGAATGGCGTCAAATAGAGAACGTTCTAGGAACTTGGTGATACGCGGAGGTTAATCAATCTTTACTGAAAGCGAACAGATCTGGGAAATAAGTAGGATGGATATGCTCAAGCTTCACCACATTTTACTTCTGAAGAGGAAGCTTCAACCCAGCGAGGTGTTTATTATGCAATTATGGCGCATCTTTTGGATTCGTTTCAATTTATTCCTTATAAACTTTCCGTGCGAAAGTCATAGATTTTGAGAGCAGACAAACATGACCATTTCAAAATATCGCGCGTATAGGTCAACATGCGAAATATTGTTTCCGAATAAAGAAATGTACGATATATTTTATGAAAAGAAAAGCGTTTGTTTATAATTCAAGGGAAGCTCATAGTAGAGTATAGCCAAATTTTCACCCCCGCCAAACGACATTATTGCTGGAAAGTAAAGATGACAAGACAACCAAGCGTACCACATGTACTATTGAAAATAATTGTGTTAATGCTGCCAAATATCCTAATGTTTAGTAGGAATTATTGAATTCGTAAAAGGTAGTTTGGAATCCTGAATACGCTCAGCAAGCTTCCGGAAGATTTTATGAAAGTAACACTAAACAAAGTGGAAATAACTATCCCAAATTAATTGTTTGGTCTTTTAATGTAACTAAAATTAAAACAAGCAATAACACTACAGTTTAAAGCAGGAGGATAATAACTCCATATTATTTATCGTGTTGCATGTATCTGTGCCGGTCTATTTTACTGCAATGAAGATCTACTATTATGACTTTAAAAACTATCGTCTATTTAACCGCTGTCAATATTTTTGAATGACTGATCTAGTTAAATAGACCTGTGGAGGAAGGTTTTATTCCACCGATTGGAAAATTAATTGCATCAATTTAAATATACATACAACTGATATGCTATTTATTATAGAATACATTCCATATGGTTTGATGCTATTAGTGAACGGAAAACAAAATGTAATTATTATTAAACGTTAAATATCGCCAGCAAAGCACTTTTAATGGATACAAAAACTACAGGTGTATACTAGTGTTACTCAAAAGCTAACATGCCCATACCAAAATCATTACTCATCGGAACTCATTCTAATGTATAAATGAATAAGGTAGCTCAAAAGTATTACATTTTGTGTCGTGACTAACCCATGCAAGGTACATTTAAAACCAGGCCAAGGTTTTCAACCACAATTGCTCTAACAAATTTCACGCTGCATTAGCGGGAGGCAGTTGTCTCTATATGGGTGAGCCTCTGCTTTATCTATATCCACCTCCATATTTAATTGGTTAGTAAATACCTGGTTAGACAAATAAAAATCTTTGTGATGCGCATCTTAGTGGAAAGACCCAAGGTAGTGATTTCTAATACAAACAGAAAAAATAAATTAGCACCGATTCTTTGCGACTGTATTTCGGGTATAGACGTTTATACAACTGCAAAGAATATTCCTCATTAAGAAGATGTCTATCTTTTACAAAATGTATAGCCAGCGTATGAAGCAGCTTTAGCTGGCAAACAACGCAGACTATGAACGTATTATATATATAAAAAGATTTGCTGAGTTCAGTAGCACATTACAGGGCCGTATCTGTTTTCACCAAGAATCTTATCAATTCGCTTTTCTGAGTCCAAACGATGTTGATATTTGAACCGAAACGTCACAATTACTACTCGCTTAGGCCAGGATTTCGAGAGCCATTGTAACCTCAATATCTACCATAAGGAGTGAGGTTCACAGCTTTGACATTTATCACAGTTTTCCAACCAATTACCATAGACAACGTGGTGTGAATGCTTTCATTCTGCTTAAGTAGATAAATTATTCGCAAATACCTAAAAAATAACATTCACGATTAAAACTTGGCACTAACATGATATTTTCAAAAGAAAAGTTGAATATAAGCTTAAAGTCCACCTAGATTTACTTCCTAAAATGGACCTATTTATTAACGCATTTATGTTGCTTTAGTATTTTCGAATAACAAGGGATCATTTAATTGTTTCTTTTTTTAACAACCACGTTGGAACATACCACCGAATTTTGATATGTAAGTTTAATTGAAATAATTTGGGGCGTTCTCTCTCGTATACCTTCCAGGATATATGTGGGATTCATTAGCTACTCTGGAATGTCAGCTATTTAGATATGTGCACGCAAGTCAACATGTATCGGCATCATTCACCTAAGCGACTAGACACAACTCTATAGAAAACGCATTTTGCTGGGCACCAAGGGTTACTATTATCTGCATGATCTAACCATAGTAGACAAAGATGTAGGCAACACCAAAACAACCAACTATTTGGATTTGTTCATAGAGGCAAGATAAGTCTAAAAACCATCGATAATATGGTATGCCAAACTTGAAAATAGCGCAATTTTCTTTCTGTCAGAAGAGATCACCGTAATCCTTTAAGCGTTTTAGTCGGAAAATTTCATTTACTTGTCACAATGTTCACGAACTTGAGGAATGAAATCAAACGGAACTGACCCCAGTGGAATTAGTGTATGGGTAAAATTAGCTGACAATGTTTAATCCAAGCAAATGGAGATACAAATTGGCTAAGGTAACCAGCAGGAAAACTGGATTTCACTAAAATGACTAGGAGTTACTTTGACGTATTCAATGTTGGAATTTATTGTGACGCACAATGGAAATTTAGATTGCATTCTTTAAAAGTGAAATCATTTCAGCTCTGTCGTATTTACTTCATTTGACAATTGAGTAATCAATAGATTATGCCAGTTAGAACAAGTGCGTTTCAATACCAGTTGCACAACTGCTATTATTTACAATATTTACCTTGCAGGACTGCGAATGAAAACGTTTTGAAAAGCGTTATAAGCAGCTCGGATAATTGTAGCACATGCGTCGGCCGGTAGTCACAATGCATCGGTTAGATTATCAGTCACGATATTCTAAATGACCAGGGACAGCAATCAAGAAACCGGTACAGAACTATTGCGAAATGGTAATTCACAGCACATATTTCTCACCGAATTGCTCTTTGTGTAGGCTAGAAATCCAGGTGGAAAATGCATATGTTACCATACAACTGTCGGTTATCAGGTAATCACGTATTCGAACACCACCCATGTTAGCACAATGACATTTTGCTTACGGCATTATATTGTTGTGGAAAATAACCATAGTTATTGAATAGGATTATGAAATAAAAATTCTTCGGATCCCTATAGCCGGCGATACATGCATTTGCAGTAGGATCTAATGGCACCAACAAATCAACATTCCAGGTGGATTAGGGATCCGGTGCAGGTCAAACACACAGTCTTCCAGTAAAGGCCGATGTATATTTATTTAACATTTCAGACGATGCTGCCGATTACATTTACTAAAACCCATACTAAACAACGCTGGCGTTTGATTTCCGAACAACTTGATATGCGAAATCATTTGCTAACAGTCGAAAGCGCCGTTTGCGGTAAAAGAAGAAACGTTGTTCCTAGGTTCAGTGTGTTGTCAGCTTCTTTTGCTGGACAACCTGTACTGCGTGACCAGTATTTGTGCGGAAAAAGAAACGCTGCAGATAATTTATGGTGAATTATTTTGCTTTTATGTAAATTGGATGGTCTTGCTCACGAGGCTCCACACAGGGTAATAAGATATCAACGTATTATATTACTGCTGGAATTACTCAGGATACAATTTGCTAATCGTAAATAACCTGCTTGTAATTGTTTTATATATGTGCACTTGAACAGCCGATTTTAGTTAAATATTCGTAATATTGTGTAGTGTAAATTGTAATTGAAAAATAGTATCTTCGTAACCTCAGTCGCTGTCTTACCCACCGCTGTTTCCAAATAAGTGCCAATGCTGGCACAATAATCTACTCAGAAAATGCTTGCGCTTTTGCGTTGTACTTTCAAATATGGAAACGGTTAGCTGATAAACAATTATTTTACGAGTTTTTCATTAAGTATCAAAGAGTTATGCTGCTTTCATTCGCTGTACACTTAAGCTTTCAGTGGATGACCTTGGTTTTGTGCTATGGACGAGTATTTGCAAATGTATTTGCAGTTTACATTCAGAAGTGACATATTGTACGTTTCTTTTGGCATACTAAAAGGAAGAAGATTGTATGGCCTTATGTTTCAAATCCGATGCTTCCAAAATTCACCTAGTCGCATTTACATCGGATGATTTTGTTTACCTAGGGAATCCTTAGCTATTATACATTGTTCGCAATCACGACGAACACGAATACGGTCACATTAAAGAAATATGTAGGCCCAAGGATTTAAAAACATTTTGGATTTTAAAAAGGGGATTATATGAATATTCAAACAAAAGTGAAATATTTATTATCAAATAAATGCGCTGAGGACCAAGTTTCATAGGTAGTTATAAATTTGAGGGAATAAATAGGATCTCAATTTTACATGCCTATGCAAATGAAAATTTCTTTTACAAAATTTCCTGTAGCGAATTTGGAATTTCATGGTGGCACACTGGTGTGTCGTGGCACAAAGGGTACGTCGCCCTGCTCTAAATGCGCATGCGTAATTTTTCAACACCTAGTGACTTTGAACGTAAAAGAGTTCCTAAAAATGACTGGATTATCCTAAATATATGTATGAATATACATATCTATATATACGTTATAACCTAAAAGGCGGCTCGCTCGGATATTTTGTCCCGAATATATCATTTTATTGCATCACGTGATCCGGATGCCTCGGAGGCAGCTGAAGTACCATGTGTGACACCCAGTAAACTCGCTTATTCCATTGCATTTGTAATAACCCTCAAATTAACCGCTTTATTTATCCTATCTTGAGTTGATCAGATTTAATTTACCTGCTGTCCATTCAATCCGAAGCAACTGTGCACTAACAGTTAGTTGATATTTTCTTCAACCACAAAAGTTGGACAAACGACTAAAGGAAACCGCTTGAAAGCGGACAACGTACATTGCATCACATTTGCTCATTTGTTATTTTGATAACCTTTAAGTTAATTATTCGTTGTGTGAAATATTTATACATGGCTCCTTAGATCAGCTGCCATTTTGAGTTTTCAATTTTCCGATGGTCTAGCAGTTTTGTAATTTCTAATTGATTTGTTGTTTACACATTGCGTCCTCAAGACAAAGCATATTGTGTTGCAACAAAATTCTCACAATTCTGCTTTTTGAGATTGCGAAGGACTTAAATGAACGATTCACATATAGCATCGACATTTGCCAATGACAAAATGATTATACTTATTGCGCTACAAGCACCATAATCTCCCGCCTTTCGAGCTAACTAAAACACAGCATTATTAATACTTCGACACGAACAATTCAAAGTAAGGATTTTAGAATACTGGACAATTAAGCCGTGTAGATGGCAACGTTGCTTTTTGGAAACAAACCATATATTTTACTTTATTAGGTGTGGTGCGGCTTGCACTTTACAAGTGACCTTGGTTTAGCAGAATTCATAATGCGCTTAGCAAAAGGAAATATACGTGCATCTTCTGACAAGAAGACAGCTGCGCATTTTACGCAAAGTGGCATCCAGTCGAGCATTCTCTATCTTTACCTAAACAAGAGATCATTGGAACTTTAACGTTCATTATACTGATATCTTAGTTCATCACTTTGCAGTTAAATAAAGAAATTGTCAAATGCACCAAAATGTTTGTAGGTGGTACATTTTAGACGGTATATTAAATAACTATAAACATTTAAATAAAACATTTAGAGCCACCACCTACAAAAAAAGAAAGAAACTGTGGCTCACAATCGAAGCGGAATCCACATTTAACTCCTCCTCTAGTTTACAATTTAGACTGTCACTTTGTACAATTCCTAGAGAATGACAAAAAACAGATGATACGTTTTAACGGCAATGCGTCTTGCATTACATTTTATACTTATGTTTATCCCGTCATATGCCATACTTGTTGTGTACGAGATATGTACAAGTATCCAGATTTCTCCGTAAATTTTGCGTTGCACATGTGCTCATTAAACGGCTGCAATGATTATGCCTCACCAGCCTTACTTAAGTTTGGTGATTCTGTTTTCCCATATTCTTATGAAATTGAACTACATCGTACATAACAGCCAAAACTAAGTATCTTCAGCAGAAAGAGGCTCAAACAGTAATATGATGTAATGACGCTCAAAACGTGATGCTGCAGCCTACAGTTCAAGCGATTTCCTCTACATGCCCGTTGAAGGTACTTGATTGCATTCTCTTGAATATCGAAAAGCAAAAAGCCTGTGGTCGTGTTCCATATCTGAATTTTGCCAAATTTAGTAGTAGATTAACGCTGATTCCATACACCAACCTTTCTCCTCATACTTTACTAACATTCATTTCACGTAGGGTGTAGGCCAAGCTCAAAAATCTACAAATCGTGGTAGTTACTTTAGGTATGACGTTGTAACACCAATTTGAGTCTAACCTTGAAGAAGTGCAATTATATATCATGTCGATTTGATATAAAATTAGGACCCAAATATTATTCTGTGAACCAATTACGTGTGGTAACCAGGTGCCAGAATAGTAGCCACAAACTTAGCTCCACCGAGCACGTAAAACACCCATTAGCCAATACTAAGAAAATGAATGTCATATTCTTTAACCTATTTGCTGTAACAAGTATCATACCTAAACCCTAAAAACGTGCATTCACCCCATGATGAGGATACTCAAGAACGCAGGATAGTGTGTCACAGCGGCAAACGAACGTGTGTACTATGCATAAGCAAACTTTTTCCCCGGAGATTCAGTTCACGTAAACCATACAAACCGCTTTTGCGGAACCAGATATGACCAAATCCGCTGATACTAACCAAATGTATATATGTGCACCTAATCCATGAATGCGTTTGACTAACCGACTATCACTTCGGTGGCAACACAAGGCGCGCTGCGGCATCAGTGACAAAGAATTTGCACCACCAGAAATGCTTTCATCGTTAAACGGTCAACGAGCTGAGGTTGTCGTAAAATGCCCATTAAATCCCACAAGTCTTCTAGCGTGCTTGATGCTAAGATCTATCCAGTGCAATAAGAGCCATGCACATTTTTAAAGTTAACTGCGTTTGGATGGTAGCTGAAATGAAACAACCAGGAGGCACATAATATCTGTTCATTTATAATCCTCAGTGAAGCATAAAATGAAAACAATGACAACTCTATAAAGCTTGGGATGAAAACTCAGCAAGCACAGAACTACGAACCAACAAGGCAGCTGACCAGTCTTTACACCACTAATGGTAACTTCTGTTTGATTTATCTCCAAATTAACTGCTATCCTTACAATGTAAGATTACAATAAACAATCTTAGCATCTGCATACTAACTTCTTTTCTATTTTACTTTCCTCTATTAACTGGTCTCCTGAATTGATACCCCCAATGTTCACATTGTAGCCGCTTAAAATTTTATGCCTTTATCCTGGCTACTGGGCACAGGAAATATAGTTAAACGGTATGACCAAATGATCCACGAGACTCAATTACCTCACCTAAATAACTTGCTAAACTTGAGCTTTTTATATAAGAACTTTGTCAAGTTCGTATGGTTTGTTCGCTACCCAGAATCATGTGAGTGCTTTGCCATGGTTGTATAAGGAAATGTAAAGGTGAAATTCATTCAAATCAGCTTTGGACTGCTATTTGGACAAACGGTTTCCGCGGATCGTGTATATTGAAGACCCTGAGTTGAGGATATGGTTTTACCCAAGTCAGGAACAGCATAAAACAAGAATCCATTTCCGAGGTTGATGGTGATGCGTGATCTAGGATAGTTACGAGACACTGGAACATGAGGTTCCGGATAATCAAATATGGTATATCGCAGAATACTTTCATAATAATAAACCCAATCTGCACTTATGGTTCTGTTGCTTAGGATGAGTGACATTCCCGGAATCTCGACTCGAAATCAGCACCGTCTTAATGCAACCCGCAATGGAAAATAGGTTCATAGTATTCGCGACCTTACGCAGTCAAATCGGCCACTTCTTATGACCCGTTGGACATTGGTTTACTTACTCGACAGCTCGGATTTCATCAATGTTTCAGGGACTGTACAAATAAGACACGAGATTACGCCGACCAGTGGGTGGCCGGACACTACACGTAATTTTGATGGGTACTCGATGATTAGTGTGATGTCATATTTGTCCTTTTGTACTTAACCACAAATTTTATCTACATGCACCATAAACAGACCACCACTCTCTTTGTTACCGGTTTGTATGTAGTCCTCAGACACGCTTCTGGTGCTTGTTTTGGCATTCACTACTTATTTAGAATGAATGTGCTCCTAAACTGAAGAGCGTATGCCTCATTCATAAACATGGTCGAACCGATGTCTGCAAGTTAGAACATGTTACACAATAAAGGCGAACATTACTTGGCCCTTAGTGACCTAGTATTCACAAAAGCTAAATGTTTGGTTGTGAACCCATCCAGCTGAAATTCCAACATGAAACCCAATGTAGCCCCCAGTAGCCGAAGCAGAAAGGTAATTCAACCCATACTGGGTTATTCGCTTTAACCATTAGGTGCTACGGGCACCAGTCCGGACCGGCCCAGGGCGGTAGGTCAACACATTATCCGCTCCACAACGGTCGGCTACAACTCGCATGGATAGACCAGTGTCTTTATTGACGATCCTATTTCAATTGGCCGGTGGAGGTATGTAAAAATCGTTTGCCCTGATTCTGGCTACGAAACAGGATATACGTTAAAATATATTCAATGTTGGAATGCGTCTTTGGAATAACGTTCATCACGCATTATCCCGAAATAGTTAAATTAACCCTTGTTTTAAACTGATAAATTGTTCTAATTGAAAGATAAATGGCTTATGTCCTAACCAAGCATATTTTAACTACCTATCATATTTAACTGTCTAAACATGAACAGATAATCTATTTTCTCCGATGGTGACCATATGATAATCGCAAACAGCACATACATATGTGGCTACAGTTAAATAGTTAACAGCGCGAATAACCCGCGTACATTCCAATCACCCAGAAGCAAGACAAATATGAGCGAACTTGTCTGATAATTCAAAACTAGGCTGATTCAAAGGTTACAAGGATTATCGTACGGAGTTTGGTACGAGAAGTTAGGATACTACACACTGTCTTAGAAATGTTTGCAAGTCCATCTCATTGTGACCTACCGCAAAAGACTTCTCGATGAATTCCCCAAGTTGAGGCCTCTGCTGCATTTGCAAAAACTAAGCAGCACATGCGGACACCGGCTCATTCTTCTGGTACCAAATATAAAACGGTAACCTTATCCACTCCGCTTTGAACGGACAGTGGTAAATGTTTGTAACCGTCTACCAGAACAAGTGCGGAATACCAAACCTGGGCAGCAGTTCAATAATTTGTTGGATTTATGTGTTAACACCATTCGATTTAGAGAAAGATTGTACACTAGCATTAATATCTTACATATGTGCTCCCAGTGAAAGTGTAAGTCGGACATTTGAAATGCAACGAAGAACGAAAGCGATTCGATTTTCTCGTGTAGCAGATACCTTTTCTACACACAAGGGTGCCGTTTGCACATTAGGCTGGTATAGATATATTCACTGGACATCGGGTGAGGTCTGAAATTACTCAAATTTCGATGGATCATTTTTAGCTATATTTACGGAGAGCTAACTGGCATTGTCCCATAACAAGAATCCAGAAGAGGGAATTCAGCTTCCCCACCCTAGAAGCCGTAAACGCTCTCCATTGGCAATTGCGTGCTGAATTTCAAGCATTACTTTATCGTTGTGCTTTCCCACGCGATCAAGACGAGTGAAAAATCTCTCTGATTTTTGCATCGTGTTCGCAGTTAAAGAATTATTAGTAGATGTAAAAACGATGGCCAAACTCAATAATGCATACTGCTTTTTCGTATCATCTGTTGCGCAGAATATATATATAAATATATATATATATATAAATTAATGTATCAATGTAATAACCTATTAGGATGATCAGCCTCAAAAACGCAAGTAGCTGTTTTTTAACAGATGGTCCTCTGGAGGGCCTTAGCTAAACATTTCTTTGGCTCAGAGACAAACAGATTAAAATTTAACTTTTACCGTTTAAAAGATGAAGCCGTTCCTAAGGAGTAGTCCTCAGAAATGCTTGGCTCTGAGGGACTAAGCTCGGATCACCCACATATAATCTAAGATGGAGAAACCATTGTGTGTTTTACAACCCAGTGATCCCAACGAGACAAAGTAATCCATCGGAATAAAGTAAAGCACCATGATGATATTTGGCCATAACCCTCTGCTGATCCACTTACATACAAAAACCTTCTTAGATTTTTGAAGCTGAATTCTTGCACTCCTTTCAGCATGTAGGCTAGCATAAACAACACAAGAGGAGGTCAGAGTTGTTGGACATAAATCCACTGTCACCTTCATAATTCACTACCATATAGCATCCTTGGTATACAGATAATACCGATATCATATGTTGACACTTACGCGTCACAGCTACAAATGTACTGAAGCAGGTGATTTCCTTGGGCGTGTACAGGACTTCTGGTGCATAAGACATTTGCCTACAAGCTAGCAAGGCGTCTGTAACTAAAATTGTTGAACCGTTTACCAGGTTCTTCCAACAATACCTCTATTTGATGCAGACTTCCATTAAATAGAAACGCTAATTTACAACAGCAGCAGTATTGCAAACCCCTTACTTTTTTCCCCATAACGCTCTGTCCGGCGATCGTAAAAGTCATTAGGTTAACTATTAACTCAATGCTCATTGCTACTTGGAAATCAGCAGACCATGCTTTGCGGCAGCATGAATTTGAATAGTGTTCGTCCCACCCCGTGTGCTTACTGGACGGATTCTATGGATGCTAGACATATAAAAGTCAGTTGGTGGTCTGGGATACTGCACTGCGATCCCCGAGGTTTAGAGTTGTGGAACCGATGAGCCGTTCTGCGTTGGATAACAAACTTTCACCTCCAAATCAATTAAACATTGTTTTTTGTGAAGATTCGTCAAAGTTAGACACAGACTACGCCTACCGATCCAACAGTAGTCCATTGTGGCGTAACTCATGGACTACCACTTTGACTACGCCTATTCCTGATCACCTTGCGACTGGTTTAAGATGTTGTATGCGGCGAAAGCATACTCACATACTTATCATAGGTGATTTCAAAGTGCAGTGTTTAGAAACCCATGTTACAATCGGAGAAGCATTCAAAGCAGATCTGCAATAGCTCATAAGAAGTGTTCCACTTTTCAATCAGTTCATTTTGCCCACTCTTCTCAGAACGGGTAGTAGACCAACTTTGCTGTATCTTGTGCCCACTAGCGAGGAACATAATATTAACGTATTGATTATAGAATGTCCGTTTTTGGTCATATCGATCATGAAGTCATCAGTTTAGACTTCATCTGCTATACGGAAAATCTCCGCCAGAACACTGTGTTGGTGCTTATCATTACGTGCTGCTACCGATTAGCCAAGCTACTCAGTGCCACATCATGCTCTTTACTCATTGCATGCAGCCCGGAAGTCGTTTGGCTCGAATTATTCAGCAAATTCAATACACTGATTAAGGATGTCTCAGAAACAAGAGTTACTAATGGGCTCAACACCGTTTCCTTGATAAGCAGCAGAATGCTAAAATGCATAATTATACGCAACGCAGCCTGGCGATAGTACAGATAATCACCGATGCCAGATAGTTAGAAATAATACGTAGTCCATCGTAACGACGGAACCCATCTGCTCAGCGATGATGAACTCTCAAATGCACAGTTTGCGTAATTTCGAACTAAATGTGAATATCCGTAGCTGGGGTTGAGGATGCGAATTTTGAGCTGTTTTCCGAGCTGAGTGATTATTGTGCAGAAGTTTAAGTGCCTGACAAGTCAATATTATCATTGCGGCGTCAGGGGCCTGTGTCGCAGTGCCTCGTAAGCGACTTCATTGTCCAAGAGCCTATTGATCGAATTCTGCTTTGAATGCAGTGCTTAAAGCAACACACGTGTTGGCCGGATTGTAGCTTTTCCAAGGACGAGGGCGTGCACTTTGGAACGCCTTGGCATCAGGCTACACGATCAAAAACTAGCCATTAGTCGCCACGATCCCAACTCCCTGAAGTCAATGCTTATGAATGTCGAGAACCATCAATTTGAAGTGGAACACGCCACCACCTCTTCAAGGACTAAATTCCGGCAAGCAAGTTAATTGCAGCATTATATCCAAAGCAGAACTTGATCAATAAGCTCTTTGACATTAAAGACCCTTACGAGACATTGCGAACCAAGCCCCTGAAGCCGCACTGATGATGTTGCCTTATCAGGAAAGGAAAGGTGTGAACAATAATCAATAGGGGAACTTCTCAAAATCTGCATAGCGAAAATTTTCATCGCTAACCACAAACTGCTGTACAAGTATGTCAACGGCCGTCACAAGGTAGGGCGGAGAATTCCGCCGCTTCGGACGACTGAGGTTCAAACCAGAACAGATATATGACTAGCCAATGCGTTGCAGACAATATATACTCCCATATTTCCGAGGATGTTACCACCAAGCCAACTACCAACTCTTTTTTCTCGCCTCCGAAACTCACCCAAATCTCTTTCACTGCAGAAGCATTATTACAAAAGCTAACGACAACATTCGCACAGCGGCACCGGGATCAGCATCAAGACAATTGTCAAAAATCGTTGCACCAATTCATCCGGCGCTGCTTAGAACAGAACCAGATTCCTGTTACGTAAAAGCTTAGAACAGTAACTCCAATTTACAAAGTTTGGAGCAGGACTTATAAATCCCTACCTGGTGTCTCTTCTCCTTGTATTGACCAAATTCATAAATCCATTGCTACCGATGCGTTGGTATGTTACCTAGAACACTGTAACTGGATTATACACAAGCAACAACAAAGTTATAAACCGAATCAATTGTTCGGAACGAGTCAGCTGAAGCTGGGAAGGCCAGTGATGTTATCTACTTGGATTTATCGAAGGCATGCAATGATTTATGTTTTGTATTCTCCTTCCTAAGCTCAAAGATTACGGAAGCGATGACCCTCTCTTGAGCTGGATTTCCAACTTGCTCCTGCAACGAAAATTAGTTATCGGAATCCGGAGTTCATTATGTAACAGCATACCAGTCGACTCTGTTGTGTCCATGGGCTCAGTTCCAGCTCCACAATTGTTTTTGCTATTTATCTATTAACTAGCCATGAAAGATATTCCCATTTGATTGCTGTTTGCCGAGGATATTAAAATATGGCGCCGGATTCAAGCGGATGCCGCCGAGAATTTACTTCTGGGTATCTCATTTGTGGTACATGAGTTGTCAACGCGAGATCTTTTACAATTCATGGTAGAAAAATGCGAAGTACTCTCCATCCGACACAAGAGTGCTTATTCCTAAAAGCTAGGAACTCAAGTGTTCATCGATCGCCGTCGAACGAGACCTCAGCTTGGGTTGTTCCAAGAGATCCGTAAAGGCATCAGAAACCGGTATCTGACAGGACGACTTGATACGACCGTCGTTCGGACAAATGGACCCATTTTTAGGTAAGTGCTGAATGCGTATGTTCTGCTCGATTTATACTAAGCAATTCAGGCCTGGCATCCTTTGCTGAATCACGACCTCACGGCACGATCTCAACGTATGTTAGCTACATAATTCATTAAAATACTCAACCTTCCATATGAGCAAACGCTGGAACATTTGGAAATAATAAACGATAGAATGACGCACTTCGTTTTAATTTTTATATTTGACTCTACTCGAAATCCTACTCAAGGAAAATACCTTGGAATTAATTTTTACCTTTTGATGCGATGGAAAACTCAGAGTGCAGAGCTACTGCATTACATACGATAAGTTCACTTTTTACAGTAGAATTACTAACTGCACTTTTTCATCAACGGTTTTCAATAATCCACTAGGCACTCATCCTGACTTGTATAGCGGTGCTTCTTAACCTGCATAAAAATCATTGTTCCATGTTCATTTTTTTGACACGATCATGCATAGTTTCTCAATACAATTGTTTCACCGTTTGTTGATAATTTTAACATTTGGCGTGCCATTATTACAACGAAATTTCACGCAGTCCGGTAAGCCTTATCCAGTTGGTCCTTGCCGTCCAGAAAAGCCCTTTGGTCTCAACACTGGAAGCAGTCGCGTTGGGTGCTCTAGCTTCAGAGGGGCCAGATGGAATGCGCATTGTTGACAATTTCCGGTAGCATAAAAAGGCCGTGCCTTGTTTTCCGGGTTTGTAATGGCTGTTTGACTGATTCCAGATGTGATGCAATGGGTCAACCGAGAAGAAAGTGCTTCAGTTCAACATCGGCAAGTGCATAGTTCCGTGTATACTCCTTCACTCAGGGCTAGCGACTAAGAGCACGAAATCTACACCTCACTACTAATGATTATCACCTTGGACAGTTTGCGCAAGGCGAACTTGGCTAAATGGAACAGCTAAAATCGCATAATAACAAGCAAAGAAGCCTTTGTCCTCTACAAAGGATGTTCATGTTGTTTAGCTCATTAATTAGTCTGCAGTCGTTCTCCTCATAAAAGGTCACAAATGTCTGCTTAAAAGCACTGTGACATGGCGTATGTGATTAGTTATAAAATAAAGTCACTTCCCTTTACATCACACTGGAAATTTGCCTAATTCACATACAGTAATTCTGATGCATACGCTAACATCTTTACATACCCTCGTTAAATAATTTACATCTTAACTTATTACCATAGCACTGTGTTGCCTCTCGAAAGTTGGCTTTACGTTTTCACGTTCCTGCAAGTAATTTCTCCTGAACTTTGAGAATCGTTATTGCATGTAAAATTTTAATCATGCCACCTTTGGCGTGACTCGAAACATTCGAGAATAACATTGTCTTTTCATTTACTATTATTTATACCAGAGATCGTAAGTGGGATACGCTTTCAAAGCTCGGCAACCCTGCCTGAAACACCATCCAGACCACACAACAGGATAACAAACTATGCTAAGTGCTTAGTCCACTTTATCTACCTATCTAGGATGAAAACACCAAACATGCATAGCGAACTTTGTAGGTATCTGCGGTATAACTTTACAATGGTGTATTTAGCCCTAAAATACTGCAACTCATCTTACCGCCACATGCTGGACCTCGGCAAAAATATGGCTCTCAGAAGTCTAAAAATGCATTTCACCAAATCCAACAAACGGACAGAATATTGATAAAATATTTCCTCTGAAATTCATTCTGAGAACTTCATCCTAGCAATCTCCAAGTATCGCCGTACCTGATTCCATTCGGTGACATCATCCGAACAGTTCAGCAAGATAATTGTCCACACCGGGCAGCATACTCCCTGAGACAAATCACAATTCACTATGAGCCAAGTATCTAAGCTTGATTGACGATCGACGTCCAAGTGATAGCCGACGACTAGGCGATGCTTACTCACAAAACGGTCAAAGGTCATTCGGCCTTAATGCCCAAAACACGAATAAGATCAACAAAGTATTTTCTGTTAATCAAATAGGCTTTAACTTGGTAAAATTGGATTTGATATATACCCACTACAAAAGTCATTACCACCCGAAGGGCAACAAAGTCTGCCGAACCGAAATAAAGAAATATAGTAGGAAACCGGGTACGCTTTGATTCTGTACTAAATGTATCACGATTACATGTGTAAAACCTTAAATAAGATTAGCACAGATGTATGTGCGTAAAGTGCTTCGCTAAGGAAAGCAATATCAAAGCTTACAAATTATTCGCCTCCCACAATTGCTCGCTGGAAACCAAGAAGAAGCGCAAGGTGTCCCGCGACAGCACAGTAGGATAAATCTTAAGAACCACGAACTAGCATTCGTCGCAAAAGATCAAAGCTTACACGGCTCCACCGCCCACATCCTCTTATCTGATGTATCGACCGATGCAAATTCAGTAAGGTTACACTTTCATTTGAAGTAAAAATCTGAAGCTATATAATGGCAGAATTGCTCATCCAATTGTTGCCACCCCATATGATCAAAGTACGACATTAGTAGCGTTATCGGTATAGTCACAAATCTGGTCAAGAGCCAGGTGCAACCGGCAGAGAAGTTGCCATCTCACAAAAGACCAGGCGAAGTGACTGTGCTCTGACACTCAGATGCACCAACATACCTGAGTGCAAAGCAAAATCTTTAAGGGGTAAACAGTACGATGCTATAAATCAGTGGAATTACATTTGTGATAGGACCGATGACAGTTTAGGCCAGACCGACTAGTTGAATCCCCATCACTAGACATCCAACCTCGATGCATTGTGGTGAGTCCTGAATGATGTGAGAAATATTAGGATCCACCGATAATGTTTTAAAAGGTGCTTTTTCAGTCTACCACCTTCGCCCTGAAAACAGTGTGATACGCATATCCCCGAGACATCCATGGAGCGAGTGCCAGGGGGACAAAAGTAATCCAAACCACTACCACGCGTAGAGTTGCAAAAGCATCATCTTCGTTTATTTCGTGCCCATGCTACCGGCATCTAGCGACCAAAGAGCTAATGCTCAAGACGCGGAGTAATGTTTCTCCATCCGTACAGCTCCTTCTGTTGGTGGCGTTATACTTCAGCCGATTATACGGTTACCTGTGTCACCACTCTGGGTGGAACGAAAATTAAACTAACATTCTCAACAGCTGGCAATAAAATTAATATGCCGCAGGTATCTACCACGCAATTAAATAGCACGGCACTACGACCCAGGAGAGCAGCTAGAGAACCTCAGCCACTCGCGGTCCTCGCAGAAATGACATTATCCGCGAGATAATATAAAAACAACAGCGATTCAGAAAACAGCGCGCTAAGACCAGTAGAAATCGAGAATGCTAAGGATGGGTTGCATACCGCAGGTGTAAGTGTGCTCAATAACAGATAACGTCCATATCGACAGTCGGCCAGTCCCTATAAAAGACTAGCTACCGAACTCTCATAGGTCGACAAAATCGCACACACATAGCTTGCCCTGTCACATGGGCAACGAAGGACAGGCCCTAATCCACTCAGGTGGATGACATTTCACACACGCACACACACATACCAAACTCACCACATCGCCAGTGATTTTCGAGCCGCCATCTCCTTCATTGATTGCACAGCGTTCTGTCCAGACTTCTTTTCGATATTAGGATTCTGGTCAGCGTGGAGCATGCGCTCGCTTGCATTACACACCGTGATTAATAGTATAATTCGGCGACAGGGATTAACATATCCAATGTGAATACACCCACGTAATTCTGTTCATGTTATACAGAAAAACAATCAATGGCCATTTTGAATAGCTGGCGAAAACCATTTATGGTTACCTGAGTTACCTCCAAATTTGAATCCGCCACTTTTTCTTACAAATACAAGTAAAATTACTATAACAGTTCTTTTGTGATAGAGGTCAGCGATCCTTCGACGTCTATGCAACCACAGCCATTGCCTTGGATGCGTTCAGTGATTTCTGTGGTGTTCGACAACGCTTGTTAACCTTCAGTTACTATCTGTACAAACTGTGCCAAAACCCAGAGGAATGTGTAAATGAGTCCATTGATGTTATACTCCAGGCTACTACTAATGGCAGATATAATGAAACTAATCCGTCTAAATCCGAAGAAGCATTATTGATTCAATGCCTAATGGCTGACATATCAGACATATCAGAGAAAAACTGATTTCACAGGATGACAGTGCAGTTGCTAGGTAAACGGCTTGTACAATTGACTGTCCAAGAGGAAATCTAAGGCGACAACTGTCCTCCTTTACTCTACCTGCTGCTTCCAAAGCACAATTGATGAAAAGTACGTCACGGTGCTCAGCTGCTGCGCAGGGCGCAGCCAGCCATGCAAACACATGGCAGTTGCACACGGAGGAACACAAACCGCTCCGCTATAGGATAACCAGGAAGGCAAGTAAAACCATCTCTGTGTACTGGTACTTCTTAATCAGCAACATGGCGTATAGCCTGCTGATGTTTCGTGGTGCTATCTGATATGAAGCAAGCCACGTCCTGGAAACTATACACTATGAAAATGAAGAATACCCAGCTTATCTCCCATATCTCATATTCCTTTCTTCCCCCTTCTATGGGATATCATTATCAACGTGAAATACCTCGGAGTACATAACTGCTATCCTCATCTGGCCACAGAATCAAAATAGATCATTGAAATCGTCTATACTGCGCAAACCTGACTCATTAAAGGAATCCGAAATGCTAAGCTAATAAACACAAGTTAACTAAGTTGTCCGACTTCACCAGCTCCAATCACTCACTCTCGAATCTGAAGGAGCAAACCACACAACTAACTGAAACAAATTGGCAATACATTACGGCGAATAACTGCAGGGACAGTGGGTTAGATGCAACCTTGTCAATATCATATCACCGGTCGGCAGGGTTCCAGGACTTGGTGAGTTTTAGCCTAACAAGCGTTCTCTCTACAAAATGCCAGAAATTTCAGTTTAACAACACTGCGACGTGGCGGATGTGACTCGCCACCCAATAAAGTCACTGTCTCCACCACGCATTGGCAAGTTGACCGATTCCACTTTTCACGATTGCTGTGCATATATCTGCTCTCCTACGACTTCGCCTACATAAATGATCAATGACATGCTACTATGCTTAAAACTTTGCCAGTTTTCTTTCATGCTTCACTCACCTGACCCGCATTGTGTACACAACCTCGTTGGACCAGTTCCTCACCAGCATAGTCCACCCCAGTGATCTCTATAATTCTTACCTTTATGTCTCGCACTCTGCGACGACAGACTATATTTAACCTTAGGGTCAAGTGGGCCAACACTACTGACTACATCTGTATTACTCCTGCTTTTTGTCCTGCTTAATCTGTCATCACGTACAACATCGCACTATTCTGATCGGGACCAAAAGACCTGCCTTGATCGGTCAAAAAGGAAATATGTCTTTATTTTATGGTAAAACCGTCAGGCGAAGATTCGGCTATTTCTGCGAGGGCCACACTAACGACGCGTATCAACGCTTTCACTTTTTACTTTAAATAGGCACCTGAACGATTCTGTCCAGAACTGTTACGGAGGTGAAGATACAGGCTTCTTCCTTTAATTATTGCAATTGTGCGGGTTACATTCTCATCCGAGATAGAATCGCGCAGGGGGTCATTTATGTAATCATCACCAAGAGACTATTGCGTCGAAGGCATTTCTCTCTCAGGTAATGCTTCAGTGCTTCAGATGTGCTTCATGGAATTGTAAGCTACACTCCGCACCTAACAAACTTGGTTGCCATTTGATGCATAACTATGTGCATTAACTAGCTAATTGACAAATTTGAGAAACTTGTTACCAAAACACAAAATACTGCAAACTCTCCGCCGAACGACTTCTGAATGATCGTGCTCAATATATGGATTGTGGTTGAATTTATACCAAATGTGGCAAACTACATCAATTCGCTCAATGCTTTCAGTCTTCCAACGTGATTGCACGTAATGGTGACACACCGGCCTGTAACTTTTAGCGCCCAAGCACCAAGGTGTCGCGGACGGGAACAAAGAAGTGCTCGGCGACCAATTTGTGCACTTCCGCTGAGACACGCGTGAAACTACCAACACGATATTTTCGAAGTGGTGCTCAGAAATTCGTGAAAGACCTGCTCATTGATGTCTGCGCACATGGAACGGTCCACTATTGCAGTTGAATTGTTTGGCCGCCAACAAATTGATCGATCCCGAAGACGGCTCTTCACAACAACTGAACTGCATAGTCCTGAAGGAAGAGCTTGCGACACTTCTTTGTATTGATTACATCCAGTCACTTGGCTTTGTTTATTTGAAGCAGTAACCCTTTTTTCGAATGCAACTGTTATACAGAATATACGGTGAATTTCGCCGACGCAACCAGAACGAATATTTGGTAGGACATAGCAGTTAGACCATTTTGATACAAGCAACTGCATCTTTCTGGTACAGATTTCAACACATAGCGCACCACAACTATATTTTAGCCAGTTTAACCATCTGTTTGCCAAAACATCAGCGCGTAACTCTGTCTATCTGGCATACATGTCATCTTGTGTGCGAAGCGTAACACGAATATGTATAATGGTGCGATACTCAGCCCGACTTATCTACAAACTCTCTCCCAGTACCGGTACCTGGATTTCCTATGTGACCCAATCTAAGCACTCTGATCTACTTGTTCGAGAGCATTGAATGACATACAAGCATAAGTTGACCATGCGTATTTCTTCAGACCACAAGCCCCTGTATCAACATGTAAACACTGTACATAAGGTGAAATGGGGTATTTCCCCCTCCAAGCATCTGACGGGTAGACAAGCACACCGAAATTTGCTTCCAATAATCTGTGCCTGCAATAGGCCGCAATATTTCAGTCCGATTACCGGCCACTAACCCTATGTCAATGGTTGTCTCAGCACCAAAACCCACTCATAAGTCTTTCATCGCAGTGGCTGCATTAAAAAGCTGTTGGATATTTGTAAGTACAGCACTGCTAGTGCTGGTGATGTACACCCAAAGTCCTTGGGAGCAGTAGAGGAGAGCTTAGCTGAGTTTTGGTTCTACATTTCCAACACTGTTTTGAAGAAATGTCCGTGCCCGACGTGTGGAAACACGGATAGATTATTCCTATTCAAAATGTAGGGATTCCTTCTTACACTAATCTTACTACCAGTTATTTCAATGCTCGTGGAATATTTTATTCCGGATACGCTAACGACTTACTTGGAAAAATTTAACTGCAGTGCACCAGAACAGCATGGCTTCGGACGAAGTAGGTTATGCACTACAAATAGAATACTTGCATTATCCTGCTGGACCGAAGCTTTAGGCTATGGCATAGGACCGGGTTGAATATAATATTATGCTCTTTAAACAACCGAAACATGGTATTTGCTATCCTCTTCTAGTGCGGATCAGAGGCTTTCTCCTACACCCTTGCTCGCAATTGAGGGCGCGCGAATCCTTATCAGATCCCATCTATGTTAACTGCGGAGTACTATAGGGATTGGGAAAGGACGTACATCAACGATGTCATAAGCTTCGTAAGCACCAACTGCCTCTTTTACGCAGATGACATAAACGTGCAGAGGGCGCTCAGTACACCAGAATATATTACTCTACTATAAGCTGGCCTGGATAACATTTGCACTTGATCAATCCAGCCTCTAATTCGATTCAAGGTGGACAAATGTAGAGTATTGGTATTACCTACTCAGGTGGTGTACTCATACAAACTGAGCATACAAGGTCTTTTAACGTCTTCTGGAGAAAATTATTTACGCGTTTTTGTCGAGGCAGACGCTGGATTTTTGAAGCTGGCTGGAACTGCGTGAAGGATGAGCATCCGTGAAGTAGGCCTCCTGTATGCTCACTCAAACCATTCGAGCATTCGTTTTTTCAACAGCTTTTAGGCACTTACGTA
The DNA here is from genome assembly GCA_944474145.2 of Dicrocoelium dendriticum. NCBI lineage: Eukaryota > Metazoa > Platyhelminthes > Trematoda > Plagiorchiida > Dicrocoeliidae > Dicrocoelium > Dicrocoelium dendriticum. The sequence continues at coordinate 161,345,883 of OX104063.1, read as the reverse complement.
AGTCCACATATGAACTAGAGGTCTGGCATGCATGACTGTGGACAGATCACACTGCTTTGGAAATATCCGACACCAGCCAACCCAGAAGGTCTAAGGTCCATGTAATTTGTCAATGAACGAAGGCTTCGAGTGCTCGGGGTCGCTGGCGGACAATATCAGCAAATGCGTGGGGAGTTCATTTTGACAGATTTTGTATGATCCCAACTTCCCATAACGCCATTTACTGTAGTTCATCCCTAACACTCATTTGAGAGTCAAAAATATCAAACTGGTAGTTGTAGGGAAATCCATCGGAATTTCCTTACAGCACGCTTCCACATAGCGTGGAATATCCTATCTGATTCTGTATTCTGTGTTTCAAAATTCATAGGTTTCTAAACCCGTGTTGACCGAGCACTCATTTCTGCGCACAATATGACATGATTCAATGCTCATGCCCAAACCCAAGTGTCTGTTAGACATTACCCTACCGGACAATTTGCAAAACCGTTTCAACTGTTTCAGCTCATGTATGCGTTCATCAGGTGGCGGCACACTATTCACTCATTCCTAAGAAACTTACAGCAGCTTTGCATTTTATGTTACATATGCGGAGGGGAGGCAACTATTGTGAACATAATTCTTCTAATATTTTGCAATAATTTCAATTTTCAACATGATATTTCTACGGGAGGTGTTTAACATTTCTACCAGTATAAATGCCTTGATGGACGTAGACCATATCACGTAATTCAGGTGTTTTGTGACATCCGCGAATCGTATTTTGATACTGACAACTTGCCAAAATTTGGTAATAGTCGGAAGAGCGCTTCGCGAGTGCTAAATAAAAAGGAAAAGGCAATCTGGCAACAGTGCGTCCGGCTGTATTTTGCAGCCAACTTCATACACTTGCTTCTGGGTACTGTTGACCTATCTACCGTGCGGACGCAAAATTTCCGGATTCAGAATCGAGTTAGACTTACAGACACACTTCTCGCAACACCAATGTGTCCGCGGATTCTACCCTGCTTTAATGCGCTATCTAGTGCACCCGATCATTAAGATCTAGGTTGTGTGGATCATCTTTTATTTTCACATCGCTGCTTACGTATTGTTTCTGCAGAAGCAAAAGCGATGAATTTTCCGAATCACTAGCAACTTTATGGCCGCAAAAAATGTTAACACTCCGGTTCATCCGACGATTCATTACTCACATATATCGACTATATACCAAAGTAGGTAGTGATCACATTTGTACGTGTCTCTCAGCCGATTTGTTTATCAACTGAACGATATGCCCGCTAAACATGCCTCGTGTTGACATTAAAATGAAGCTAGTCCTGCGCGGAAGCGACCCGCAGACAACTAAAAGCGCTGGGTCATTGGCTGAATATGCATTGTTCAATGCAAAGGCTTCTAAATAGTAATCGAAATTCATTGGTATCAAAATAATTGCGAACAGGAATCCGGTGTTGCATTTTCCTAATCGGTTTTCAAATTCATTGTTCTAAGCTTACAATAAAATCTTCGAAGGTGCACAGTAGTAGACCAGGTTCTCTTTGCTTCTATGCAGTATGTTTGGTCATCGCACTGGTAAAGATAATACATGAACTATCGCAGCAACTCGAATAGTGTTGGCAATAATTGAACAAGTCAGGAATATCCAAATTGATTCATGTGAAGAATGTGCGGCAGAGGTAAAACGCCATCATTCGCATTAGGCTACGCTCCATATATTGATGAATAAGGCTGGGCAGTGCACCAAAAATGCGTCACCTGTAGATTTAAACATATGTACCAACCGTTGCCAAATTACGCTTAAACCAACCAATGACAGTTCGATCAGAATTATAAAGCCAGGGCCTTTTTCCACTACAAACTTTTTCGAAATTTTAGAAGGGCCTGGACGCTAGGAGAGAGGAAAACAAGTTTGCTGCTCATTGGGCCTAAATTAGATGGAGAGTGGAAAGCTATACTTACAAGACCACTATCGTTGCCATGCCCCGAGCTCCACATAGTGTGTCCTCGATAATAATCATCAATCTTCCGGAACTGATGCCTAATTCCCTTGAACGGAAATTATTCGTTGATGTGAAACAGCTGCTTTTAATATGTCATATCATAGTGGTTGTGACTAAGCCAGTCAACTTGACGAGCATCCCCGTCACAAAATATCACAGCAATTAGATGCACCAAGAATTCTCCGAGGGGATTTTGCTGCATAATTCAGTCTTTCAGGGACAAGCGCTTATTCGGCAAAGTCAAGGCAGCGAAGATTATGGCACACATGGCGAACCGAACTCTTTGATATAGATAACACACAGATCTGTAACTAACGCCCCTTCTGCAAGAATTTGCAACACTGAGGCACTGAAGGCAGTGAAGAATTCCACACTAAGGACATTAGAAAGCAACATGTACTAAATTGCTTTCATCAAAAAGCATCCCCAGCTCCGAGCTGAGCCTGAGCAGAAAATTACCGTGAGAATGAAAGAGGTTTGCCTCTCAATGCCCTACAACAGAGACATACACTTCAAATTCTTGAGTAGGAAATTGACTTCAGCGCTAAATCAAAGGTACCCTGCCGCCAGAGTCCGCATTCAAGCCGAAACCGTCCCGCTCATGACCAACTGCCAAAAACACAGAATTCCGGCCCAGTCCGAACCTTATGTCCTACACCGGTTCACTTGCACCTGTGATGCAAGATATCTCGGAAATACGACCAGACATCAGTCAAAGCGGAAAAAGGAACCCTGCTTTGCCTCATTACAGTGTGGTACCACCAGAAATGTCCATAGCTTCCTCCTAAAACACCTGGTAAATGGTGGACATAACATAAAATCTAAAGAGGTCTTCCGAATATTGTATATTGCAGCAAAACGCTGCAAAAGGGGACGCAGTCATCCCCTACTTACCAAAGCAAAAGCAATTGTGAGTAAGCAAATAAAGTCAGAACTGTGTAAACAGCGTGTATTTATGCAGATTTTAACCCTACCTTGACCCAAGTCTGGTCACGGAGCTTCTTGCATGGTTATCAAAGGTAGCGGGTTGAAGTAGACATAAATTACTACCGTTCCTCCGTCCGCAGCTTTCGTGACCTTGGTTCGTATCGCTAGAAATAGCTACTGCACAAATGATTATGAAGCGCTAATAGTACTCGTCTGATAAGATTTATCGAAAAGGAATTTCTTCGCAACTTCTTTTTGACATCAGAATGGGCATAATTTATTATGTATACGTGTAAGTTCTGTGTAAATTCTGCATCACTATTTTTATTTTGATGTATATTTCTAAATGTGCAAATTGATGCATAAACACTGATTTGGAAGATCTCATTGATTAGCCCAACTGCCATTTTCTCCAACATCTTGAATTTGTTCTACGGTAATCTAACTGTGTCAGTCCGAACACTAGCTTAAAGGACAGCGTTCACGGTAAGCCTTGCAACCCTAGCTCTTTCCTGGTTGAAGTGCGCTTCATCAAAGCTGGAATATTACAGAACATTAAGCAACCCATTGGATCAGGTAGCAACAAAAGTTTACATTGCAGGAATGCAAATCCGGAAAGGTTCCAAACAAAAAGCATCCGTGGGTTAAGTGAATGTTATCATTTAATTCAAATAAGTTTGGCTTGCATGCATTGACCGCTGTGATATCATTTGAATTGTGCAATTTTGTCCTTACAACTGGTACCAATGCAAACTAGCTCACAGAAGGTTATTTGGTTCTGTACTGCGTGCTTTACCATCCTATTCACTATGCGTATCCTTAGACTATACGTTTTTACACGCATATTAGAGTATTGTACCAAGCTTTTAGCGTGGTTCATTTTCGAAATAGCTTGCAGTACTTTCAAGTTAGCGAGGCTGAGAACGCCGATTTGCGTCCTTGACACTCTCATTGGTTATGGGACGTAAACCAATGAGACACCGGTTAAGAGCTGCCAGCATAAGAGACAGACAGTCCAATAAAAGTGCTCGAGCACCACCTTCTGTTCTGCCTTGATGCCCCTCTGGAGTAAACCTCGATGCTCCTCGAGTAAACCTCAATGATTGGTCTCCAACCTGAAACCGACCAATAGGCAAATTGTGATGCGTGTCAAAGGAGGAGATGCTAGCTACCACATTATCCAAAGATTAAGACTTAACCAGTGTGGACAGACATACTAACCAGCACATGAAGCGGTCTATGGCGATCACTGGCGGCTACCTAATGGTAACTTATCCAGCGGCCTAACCATGGTGACGTAGACAGGCAACCATCTAACTGGTATTCCACAGTGCAGCATTGCCTGCTAGGCGGTTGGACAATTGTGTGCGAATGTCATTTCAACGATCATGGGAGAAATAGTTCCCACAGAATTTAGTAGACCATCCTGAAGCTGAACAACGACAATTCTAAGGTTGATTAATTGGATCACAGTTGATGTCTCAACAAAAAATAATAGGATTCCAACTGGGGCGTTGACACGACGTCAGCGAGTGTTCATTTGTCTCCACACCCATGGGCGAAATGTTAATCAGTTATCGCTTCAGTGTCTCTATGTATGGCGTTATGTACAGATCATAGGAATATATGAATTCTTAGGATAATTAGGTGTCAATTCCATATGGTCGCCCACCTTGTCGTAGAAAGGCAATCGTCTAAATCGTACTCCACAGTACAGCAATAGCTGCTAGGCGGTTAGACAATTGTGTGCGAATGTCATTTCAACGATCATGGGAGAAATAGTTCCCACAGAATTTAGTAGACCATCCTGAAGCTGAACAACGACAATTCTAAGGTTGCTTAATTGGATCACAGTTGATGTCTTAACAAAAAATAATAGGATTCCAACTGGGGCGTTGACACGACGTCAGCGAGTGTTCGTTTGTCTCCATACCCATGGGCCAAATGTTAATCAGTTATCGCTTCAGTGTCTCTATGTATGGCGTTATGTACAGATCATAGGAAGATATGAATTCTTAGGATAATAAGGTTTCACTTCTATATGGTCGCCCATGGTGACGTAGACAGAATAATCTCACTGGTATTCCGCACGTCAGCAATGGCTGCTTGGTAGTTATACAATTTTGTGCGATTGTTATTGCGACGATCATGGGGACATTGTTCCCATTGAAGTTAATAGACCAACCCGAAGCTGAACAACGGAAATTCTATGTCTGCTTACTTCTATCACAGTTGATGGCTCAACAAAATGTGAGAGGATTCCAAGTGTGGCGTTGACACGACGTTAATGTGTGTTCGTTTGTCTCCTAACCCATGGGAGAAGTTGTTAGTCAGTTACCACTTCAGTGCCTACATGTATCGCGTTATGTAAAGGTCATAGAAACCTATGTATTCTTAGGATAATTAGACTTCACTTCCATATGATCGCCCATACGTGTTGAGACGCTTAACAAGTGGTTTTTCAAATGGAACCATTATAAACACAGTCAATGCAGATGGAACCTCCCTATTACGTCAATGGACTGGCATGCTCCCCTCAAGGAATCTGCATTACTCAACAAAGTAACACTTAAAGGGGCCACAATGACTCCGGTGTTTGTACATGCCACATCGTCCTGGTAGAAAAAACGCAAGACTTATGATTAGTGGCGACGCAGGCATGTTACTCTGGTACTTCAGGTGAGTACTTGAAACAGATAAACACTGTTGTCTCACTCACGGGCCTTCTTACAATGTGTTTGGAATCATTTACAATGGCAACCGCGCCCACTAAGCCTGCTATGGATCACTGTTTCAGCTAGTCTTAGAAGCATTCATGTATGCACGCCGTGACACAGGTTGTTAGCGGCTTAGCAACTACTGGGAAACATTTTGTCATTGGGAAGTAGGTAATTCCCGAGACGTTGTTGAAGAAGGAAACTTTCTCCAAACTCTATGCTTACTATGCGTATGCAATGCATATAGGCACCTCATATCAGGGCCGTAGGGTCACTTGAGTTTTAAAGCTTATCAATCACTTGGAAGTGAAGGGTAACTATCATGTTGAAACGCAGGATTGACATGCATCTTACGACCTTAAAATAACGGCAGGGCCATGGGTCTTGTAGCGGTAATTGATTACCGAAGTGGCTCACAGGTGTAGCGACGAACGAACACTCACTAATGCCGTGTCACCGCCGCACTAGGAACCCTCCTCTCTGGAACAATGGCTACAGATACAATGATGATCTTACCTACACAGCGAACTTGATATTAGTATACAATGCGCCGACTACATAAGTAATACCTATCGACGCTATTCACAGGAGTGTACGGCCAACTGAAAAAACACAACACGAGAAATTTGTAGCTGTAAAGCTTTTTAAACATTCTATTTGCCAAGTTCTAGCCTTACCTCCTTTATACGAATTATTGCATTGTTTTCGATTACCTCACACTGCCATAACAATCACACGCACATCCTAAGGTAAGTCGCGCACCTATCGATTCTCGAGATTGCTCGCAGTGGCACGATTGCACTATGCATCACTTGTGGCCAGATAGGCTAGCGACCAAGGTAGGTAGCATGCATTCAACCGGTAAGCCTGCAATGGTACCCTTCTAACAGGGTTGCAGCCAATCCGCTTCCTATCACCACTCAATTAGTTGTCATCACGCTCGTGTAAGCCTTCAAAAGCCCCTCTTACAACAGGCTGCAAACGTTACAACCTCAAAAAGCCACCAATCCGCTTCGTATTACCACTCACAGATTTCCTCTCGCCCACGTGCTAGTGATAGCTCCTTACGCCAGATTGGTAGCATTGGACAGCATGCCAGTCCATTGACGTAATAGGGAGGTTCCATCTGCATTGACTGTGTTTATAATGGTTCCATTTGAAAAACCACTTGTTAAGCGTCTCAACACGTATGGGCGATCATATGGAAGTGAAGTCTAATTATCCTAAGAATACATAGGTTTCTATGACCTTTACATAACGCGATACATGTAGGCACTGAAGTGGTAACTGACTAACAACTTCTCCCATGGGTTAGGAGACAAACGAACACACATTAACGTCGTGTCAACGCCACACTTGGAATCCTCTCACATTTTGTTGAGCCATCAACTGTGATAGAAGTAAGCAGACATAGAATTTCCGTTGTTCAGCTTCGGGTTGGTCTAGTAACTTCAATGGGAACAATGTCCCCATGATCGTCGCAATAACAATCGCACAAAACTGTATAACTACCAAGCAGCCACTGCTGACGTGCGGAATACCAGTGAGATTATTCTGTCTACGTCACCATGGGCGACCATATAGAAGTGAAACCTTATTATCCTAAGAATTCATAGGTTCCTATGACCTTTACATATCGCCATACATAGAGACACTGAAGCGATAACTGATTAACATTTGGCCCATGGGTATGGAGACAAACGAACACTCGCTGACGTCGTGTCAACGCCCCAGTTGGAATCCTATTATTTTTTGTTGAGACATCAACTGTGATCCAATTAAGCAACCTTAGAATTGTCGTTGTTCAGCTTCAGGTTGGTCTACTAACTTCTGTGGGAACTATTTCTCCCATGATCGTTGAAATGACATTCGCACACAATTGTCTAACCGCCTAGCAGGCAATGCTGCACTGTGGAATACCAGTTAGATCGTTGCCCGTCTATGCCACTATGGTTAGGCCGCTGGATAAGCCACTATTAGGTAGCCGCCAGTGATCGCCATAGACCGCTTCATGTGCTGGTTAGTATGTCTGTCCACACTGGTTAAGTCTTAATCTTTGGATAATGTGGTAGCTAGCATCTCCTCCTTTGACACGCATCACAATTTGCCTATTGGTCGGTTTCAGGTTGGAGACCAATCATTGAGGTTTACTCGAGGAGCATCGAGGTTTACTCCAGAGGGGCATCAAGGCAGAACAGAAGGTGGTGCTCGAGCAATTTTATTGGACTGTCTGTCTCTTATGCTGGCAGCTCTTAACCGGTGTCTCATTGGTTTACGTCCCATAACCAATGAGAGTGTCAAGGACGCAAATCGGCGTTCTCAGCCTCGCTAACTTGAAAGTACTGCAAGCTATTTCGAAAATGAACCACGCTAAAAGCTTGGTACAATACTCTGATATGCGTGTAAAAAGGTATATTCTATAAGAGTAACTGGTCAACCGCAGAAAAAGTGCAGCGGATAAACGACATGATTAATATATGTAAGCACGTTATAACTACTAATCGGAGTGACGTTTACGCAACAGATTACTGCACAATTTGCTTCCCCTTAACCGCAAACTGTCACGTCCCCATATCCATTGTCTTCTATAATTTTGGTAGAAATCCGTGCAAAGCTGACCGCAGATATGAGAGGCAAATATTACTCACGGCCAATAAAATGTGGGATCACAAGTAAAGCCTGGTTAAGGAAATTTCAATAAATTTGGACTCTTTTATTAACAAGGATGATGTAGCCGAACACAAACCCTTCTTCCCTATCGGTCTAATGTCTCTTGTCAAGACAAAGTCCTCCGAGACATCTGGTGCATATTTAGAGATTGTTGCAACGGTCAGCTGAGAAGCCACCGTTGCGGCCACTTTTGATTTAAAAAGCTGGTAAGGCGAATAGAGAGAAACTAAACAATCAACACTTGTCAGCCGGTCAAAACAAATGATGACCCTGCCCTGTTGCTGGACGAAAATGGAACCTTGCGATAGTGCTCTAACTGTTGTGTGCGCAAATGTTCCCGAATCTAACGCCTTCACACGGCATGCTAAGTTATCAAATGACCAAGCCCGATGGAACACATTTTGCAAACTGAGGAGTGTCAGAACCAAACCCATAAACCTATTCTGGATTATTTGTTATCTAAACTCTGCACACTATGGAGAACCAAGACTTGTTCCAGTAACACCCGAATTCTAAACTGATGTAGAAAACCTTTTATCCTCCTTGAGAAACCTATCTATCCTGACATCCCTTGGAAAGCGCGACAATCAAAATGAAACACCGAAGACGAACACAACAAGAAAGGTAGCCTAAAAACGAGTTTCATGAACGGTGTGCCAATGTTTCCCTCCGACGATGTTCAAGAGGCAGGAAAGCACGAATTAGAACGATGGAAGTTCATTCGTGAAACACTATCCTTGGATAATATTGTGGTGCTATTGCCTAACAGGCTACCCACTTACCAAATTATAGAGGGTAGGGTCCTAGAATCCTAAACGTTGTGGTTAAGTGGAAACAAACAGCAACGGATATTTTGGATTGATGACGGAGAACTCTAAATGCCTTACTTATGAACTTCTGTTAAAGGACGCAAAAGCTTTCCAAATTTCGGAAATCAAATGATCTAAAGCAACAAACAGGTAGTTAACTTGCCAGCTACTTCAATCCACATTAACGTTATCCTGCACGAAGATTAGGATGCACTTTTGCCAATTGATTTTTAGACGAAGTGCTATCATCTCGTCAAACATACCGGAAACTGCCTACTTCTCACCGGTCGACATTTTCCCACGCTGAATCTTTCAGCCTTCTGTGAGCCCCTAGAGACCAAGAAATTAGTCTGCTTCTAAGCTGATACTTTGGGGTCTTTCAATAAGCTGATTGAACTAAAAGATCGCTAAGCTTTTAGCTCATGTGATATCATCGGTATTACTGAGACATGGTTGCACACTAGAATAACGGACGCTGAAGTTTCGCTACCGAGCCTGTCGCTCATCCGAAGCATAGGGTCATAAAAGGAGGGGTGATTCTGTAGTACCGAAGCCACTTACAGTTCGTAGCTGTGGAGGATTCATACTTGCATTGATCCGACTCTCTTTGGTGCCTCCTTCAGTTAAAAGGCAGAGGCGCATGATTTATCGTTCTAATTTACAGACCCATAACTGTACACCCGATACCGTCTGTCACCTTGCGAATTCTATATGTCCCACACTAAAAGAAACATAAACTCAAATCCTTAAGCTAGGTGTTTTCAACCTACGTGATTTAGACACCCTGTCACGATCGGAAAACAATTCAAATTCGGTCTACAGAAGCTCGTAACTACTGTTCCGTTTACAAGCATATCACTTTGCCCACACGGTTCAGCAGTGGTAACAGACCATATGTGCTTGATCTTGTGCTTACAAAGGAAGCGCACATGCTTGATGTGTTGTCTGCAAAGTGTCAGTAGGGCCGCAGTGATCACGTACTCATCAGTCTCGACTGCTATGCGGAATATCGGAATGAGAACGAGAAGACTGTGCGAACCCTGACAATCTACGATTGATTAGCCCGATTCCTCAGCACCACAACCTTGTCATTCCTTGCCGAAGACCACCGCATGTCGTCTGGCTCCATTTCGTCAACAAATTCAGTCACCTGATAGCAGTTGCTTCCGAGAGAAGAGGTGCTATAAGTCTAAATAAGTCTCTGTCGTTTGGAGAAGTACAGAAAAATGGATGACATTGCGCAACTCAGCATGGCAGGTGTGCAGAAAAGCTACATAGCCAAAAACTAATGAGAAATACGTAGCCTAAAGTAAACGTTAAACTAAAATGATCAGAGGAGACAAAGCCGCATATCATGCGAAGATCGAGGAAACCTTCAGTGCTAAAAAGAAACAGCTATAAAGGAATGTCAATGGCCCACGAAAGGGAGGTTTGGAATTCCTCTGCTCCGGACCACCGATTGACAAAAAAACGGCTATGGAGGCAGCAAATGCGCTGCGGATGCAATACGCAAGCAGGTTTCGAAGGATTTGTCACCAAGCGATCTTGCAACCTCTGTCAAGCCGCCGTCAAAAGTAACCCACATCTCTTTTACCGCCGAGGCTATACTGCAGAAGCTGACGTCTCTACGTAAACACAGCTACCCCAGTGTTGACACCTTTCGCGAAGAGACACTTGAAACAGCAGAAAACCAACTGACAACATTTGTTGCTCAGTTTTTACAGCGCTGCTTAAAGCCGAACCAGATAACTGCTATTTGGAAGCTTGGAAAATTCATTTTGAACCATAAAATGGAAGCAGAGCTGAGCCCTCCATCTACCGCCTTTTATCCCTTATCCCTACACTCTCTAAGGCCACGTAAACAATCGCTCACGATAGACTGGTGTGTTACCAGAAAAGAAGCAAAGTCATCACGCCCGAGCAGCACGGTTTCCGTCGACAGCGATCATGCACAATGAATTTACTGATCCAACGGATCAGTTAAAACGTGTCAGCTGACTTTGGAGAATATATTGATGTAATCTCTCTGGATTTTTCGAGGACTTAAGGTCATCTAAACCATCGGATACTACTTTTAAAGCTCTAAAATTGCGGGCTCGGTGACTTTACTCTAAGCTGGATTGCTAACGTTTTATTTCAACTACAAATAGTAATCCCCGTTTGAAGATCTTTATCGGACCCCATAAAAATCGTGGATGGTGTCCTGCAAGGTCTAAATTCCTGGTCTACGTCTGCTTTTGGGTTTTATTAATGACCTCGCAATTAATCGCTTCAAACTTTCTAACGTTTGCCGATGGTATGATGGTTTGGCGCAGCATTCAGGCGAATACCGACCAGCATCTGCTTAAGTGTGACATAGACACGGTATATCAATCGTCATCCCAAAATTTACTACAGTTTAAGGTGAGTAAATGCAAGGTACTATCCATACGACATGAGAGAAGCTACTCAAACGGAATCGGAACGAACGCATTGCAACCTACTTCTGTCAAATATGACTTGCGTGTGTCGATTCAAGAAGACTAGGGCTACTCCAGGCAATCCGAAAAGGACTCGAATATCGGAAACCAACATTGTTATTTGTTGAGACCGGCGTACAGAAAAACAGACAAATCAAATTTTCGACATAAGCTTAGTGCGTATGTTCGTCTTCATGTCGAAGACACAAATAAAACACAGGAGGAGCCACAACATCGGTTATCTAAGAAAGTATTCGGAATACGCAATTTTTCATAGAGGCAATGCTGAAAAGATTGGCGGTATTCAGCGGACGCTATCGCAGTTTGCGAGGGGACTTGATTATAGCAAACGCGATTCTGCAAGCCTCAAGATCTAGAAACAGACGATGGATAGCTCCCTTGTGCTGGGTGAGCGGGTAGCAACACATTTACGATAATGTGTGTTACGCAAACAACTCACATGTACGTCATCCTTACTTAAATCTTTGGAGATGCCATCTAGGTTTTACAGACGACTTTTCCATTTATGGTACTGGGATCATGTTTGCTGGAAGGTTCAGTTGATATTGTAACTGGACTGAAGAAATATGTTAGGTTGTGGTGAATAGGTCAACTTTATTTCTAAATAATCTAAACAAGTGCATGCTGAGCAATGTCTACCATTGAATTCACATGAGGTGTTTGCATCCTATCTACACGCGTAATATCAAAGGACAGTCAATGATCAAGCTACTTACGTTGGCTCAACAGCTTATATTTATCTAACTAAACAGCACTAGCAGAACGGATAGGAACTGTAAGCCGCTGAGATGAATCGGCTCTACTGCATTGTGATGCCGCGTTTTTCTTTATGAACTCAAGTTGCGTGGATATGCAAGCAGCGTTTCTTGAGTTTATCAGGCGACTGCAAATGTTCCATAAATGTTTGGACACTGATTCCAAAGAATTAATTATACAAATAAACAAAGAATTATACGATATAATTCTCGAACTCACTAGAATATTGGCGTGACCATTTTGTACAACAATATCCAATATTGGAGAAATATCTTTGAGTTTTTCACTGGTCTCAATGGCGTGTTAAGGGTTTCCTATTATATACTTGATGCAGGATCAAGACTTGGAGAGTAGAAATAAAGTATATCCGGCAGTAAAAGCAAAGTAACACGGCCATCTATAGAACAGCCTCCTGCGGATCTGCTTTTGTGCGGGAGAATCCCATGAGCAGTGTCATTCGCCCCACAAAGTCACAGTTTGGGACGCGATAACATAGAGTACAACAACTAGCCATTGTTAATCGTTTCTCCTTGGGATGTTGCCAATGATGATCCACTCATAAGACTTGGAGAGTATTTCCGCTGCAAATCCTTATTTGATATTACAAATATCTTGCCAATAAGACTGTATAGAATTGGGTAATATCCGGAAGTTAGGGCACACAAATTTAATAAACAACAAGATTGGATTAAGGTATGAGTAATGAGTTGTTTACTAAACCTAAAGTGCGGACTGTTTTTGACAATTCCGTTGCACAAAAGTCGAGAAATGTAATGTTACCATAGCTTACACCTAATTCACAAATGGACTGATTGGTTCAGATTGTTCCTTCACTTGGAATTAAGATGACTACTAGGATGCCATATCCATGACAAAGTACACAAAACTTATTTCATTCAAAATAGAGTTAACCACTCATCTAACCAGAGTTCAAGGAAATTTTGGTCCAATTGAATAGCTTTGACAACTATCTACAGATGTTTAGGTGGAAACGTATAGACGATCTTCATATGGTCTGCAAAATGCACTGGTTTATCTTATTTCTGTTTATCGAAAATATCGTTGATACAAATAAGGAACATAGTAGGACCAAGCGACTGTTTGCAGTGCACGGGTTTTAACTGTAGATTATAAGTAAGACAGTATGTGTGCACTTCAGTTCAAAGGAGTTAAACCAAGCTATTGTAATTCCCAGTCACCTAATAATTTGAGCTACTTATGTGATGTAAAGTCGAAGGCCTTGTGGATATCTAGGAAAATCACTAGTATTGACGTTTTCGCATCTACAGCCGAGATAACATTCTAGAAAATCCAACTGTAGTACATATCCGTCTGCACATAAACCCGTATTTTGATCACTTAGGAGTCTGTCTATTAGAAAATACGCAAACAGCGGCGATATATGACGCACGTGTGCCAAATGAGGCGATACTTACCCAATTCGTTTCTTGCACCGCTTTCGTTTCACTGGAGAGAAGATAGACTAATACTTGTGAAATGATGAACCTGTTATGAAATAAACGGGGGATGCCTTCGTCACAATGCGTGAGTACGTTTTCGGGAACTTCGTCCGGCACCGAAAATTTAGTAGGTCGAACTTACCAGAGGGTGGATTTAACCTCTGGGATTCATATAGTTACGTCAGACAATATAAACTCTTTGACACTCATCGGCATGACATCAGCAATCTCGGGTGATTTAATAAGTGAAGAAGTAAAATATTCACTGTGGGCTTCATATGTACAGAGCGGAGCGGTGTTATTTACGTCAATTTGTCTAACTTACACAGGGATTCTGTCGGGATGCCTATGGTTCTTTCACTGTTATAGTTGTTTTAGTGCAGGTCTATTGCGTCAATTGAACATTGTTAGACAAATCTTATCGCTACGTTGCAACCTGTTTTCTGTAGTGAATTTATTGTAATGAATTTTAATACGTATAAGAATGGAGAAGTTACTATCCGTGTTATTCTTGGCGCTAAGTTTGCTTAACTTCATACATATTATTGGCGGTTGTTTGCTGGTGATATTGCTCACTGGTATTCGCATTCGTTTGAAAGGCGCGAGCGTATCCATAAAGGTTAAAAAACGTGTTATTATCTCTGAGCTAGAGTGTTGGACACAAATTTGTCAGGAAGAGTTATCCCGACAGAGCGATCGGATCAGCTTGGAGAAATAAGACCAGTCATCGTCTCGTTGACGACGATATAATATTATGGAATTTTGTAGGCAACAGGCGGAGGCTTTACAGCATTTAACAATGTTGTGGTCATTGTCCAGCAATCAAATCGGGATAACTTAATAGTCGATACTAAATACAGACTAATGTTCATACATGTACCGGATGTTATTTGTTGTGTCCCACCTGTCATCTCGATGCTTGGTAGTAAGTCTGCATATTTTTGAGGACCAAAACTGACCCCAACGACGCTTGTAACGTGTTGAAGTCCCCGGTCAAGATCTTTCTTGGGGAGTAAGATATGATTTAAACAATAAGGTCCAATGTATGCAAAGTTCTGAAGAAATGAGGACGATTCCACCTAATCTTGAGCGACTGATGAAATGGTACACTACAAGCAAAATTGTCCCTAAGCAGTCGTTGCATTGCGAAAAGTGCAGCTGACATGGTCAGCTAAGAAAACATGATGTTGATAGAGAAAGAACTCCCTTAAACCTTTTAATCAGCAAGTTAATGCTATACCGTGTAAGCAAATATACTCTACCAGAATACATAACTTGTCGGCTCATTTAAGAGTGGTTAGAGACAAAGATATCTGGACAACACAATGAGGATGCTTGTTGTTGCGTATGACGGTGCTGATTTCATCGCACAACCTATTGTGTCACAGTATTCAATGGCATAATTCACTATAGTCCGGTGTCATAAAAATGATCATTCATTTTCAAATTTTATATTTTGTATGGAATTTTGGCAAGTGCTGATTACCTATGTTGACCCTGATGATCAGCCTGATCCAGGTAATTTAATGTTTGTAGCGCAGATGTTTGATCATTGATGAGTATTAGCAAGAAAATCAACTTTGGAAATATGGCAGTTAAGTTGTTAAACAAGATGACATTTTTATTGGCAATGTCAACGTTGAGGGTAATTTTGAAATTCTTTCAGTGGCCAATTATCCCTTTTTATTGCAATTAAAACTAAATATTCAGCTGCCATTAAGCGTAGTAGCCGAATCCTTCATTTTCACATTTAGCTAAAGCTTTGACTGTTATAACCGAAATAACAAGTAACGGGTGAACACGAAAGCGAACGTGTACTGTCCCAAAATTGTTTCTTTTCAAGCGTAGAATGGCAAAATTAATTTGATCAAATGCTTCTCGATTTATAATAAAAAAAACAACTGCACACGCGCAATGGATTTAACTTCAATATTGAAGGAGTTTGACTTTACAGTAATGGGTTACGTCTGGTTTCTGTTGTAAGGGTGACAGTATGTCTGGCGGAGTAAGTATCCAAAAACCTGCTAAGACTTCCAGCAAGGAAGCTTTTGTGTTATTCGTTGACTTGAGGAGTGCCCGCATTTTCCAATTCTTCTTTTCACAGATAATTTGAGGCCACTTATGGAAACTGTCATATCCTTGACTTCCACCAATAATTAGATACTGCTGAGTTATTTGACGATATGCCTCAGTAGCGTTAAGCAAAATAGAAAATTACTGTTAGTAAGTATAAAATCGATGCCAGTCTGCAAACTAAGCAGCCCTGTTATGTGTTAAGTGTATAAGAATTTTTTTATGTGTTATGAAGGAAATGCATGGAAAGCGTCCCACCTCGCACTATGATGATAAGTGTAAACATACGTTAAATATGTATCCACATCTTCAGTGATTTTTTTTAAAGGGGGAATTTGTTAGGCAACATTTGTTTCTAGTAAGTTATATACGGATTGCAATCGACCGAAGTTGATAATGCGATATTGAGACGGTCAAATGTTATAGATTATCAGGCACGGTTTCAAATTGACAGACACCGTAGATGAAGTAGAACGCAAGCACGGCGAAACATGAATTCACTGGAATACTGTTTGTTAAATATTACAATATCCGTTAAGCCGACCATGATGTTTGAGCTATTGCCCCAGGTGGTACTTCGGATATCAAGTATATTTTTTTCTACGGAAATAAAAGCCATACAATATAATTCAACTTCAAGACGTCGATCGTGTTGAATCTTGGGTCTGGTATATGAGTTCAAACTGCTCATATTTATTCTTACTCAACGAGTATCTCATTGCATGTACCAGGAAACAAAACCCTACCTTCCGGCTTTCGAAGCTATGCAACAAAACTTCAGTTTCTTCTAGGACACCTCCCGTTCAGAAAAGGCGCTTATGGTGTAGCTTGATTTGTAGACATCTTGATAATGTTTGTGTCTGACGTACCATTTTTCTGGTTACATTGTTTTAGTAGTGGCCTGGGTGGCTTGAGTTGCTAATGCACTGATCAAAAGACGTTAGTCTTGCATAATCCAAATTAGGCGGCAAAGCTTTATACTAACAAGTTGACAAGTTTATACAAGCAAGTTAACTCTGTAGTCTCTATTTGTTTCCGTTATAGCTTGTTTGTATGATGATCAGAAGCTGCGTTTAAACGAAAAAGTTACATATGTATTTTATTCTCCCGCTTTAACATTGTCTGGTATTCATGTTCTTTAGTCTTTCCAATGCTTAATTACAAGTATGAACAGTTTTACCGCATACCAACAAACGAAGCCTTGTTCCATTGCGCGATAAAGTTTACCACCACTGATGGCTGTGGAAGTGTCGTGAAACACATATGGAGGTTACAACTGGCATGCAAGGTTACGGTCTGGTTGAATTTTCTAATGAATTCTAGGTTCAACCATCGCCTGTAGTGTAATTATAATATAAGCGAAAACAAATAAATATGGGTAGATCAGGGACGTAAACTAGCGAATCAGCGCATAAAATACACGCAGCCCCATCATTAATCTTTCTGGAACTCTGCACCCAAGAGTGAGTGGGCCAGACGGCGCAGGTCGAAGTTTAGCTTGCAGTTGCTAATGCTGCCATAGATTACTGATCGACCCAGGAGACAAAATCTTTTGCTCCCTGGCTTGCCATCATGTGAAGAATTATATTGTTTTATGCTGACGAACTCAAGCAGTTTGCTTTAGTATTCGAAAAAATCTGACACACTTGGCTAATATTGTACTATGAATTATGGGATCCCTTTGCATTTGAAACACAGCTGTTGTAATATTAACTTAGTTACTTTAAATATATGTCCATATAGTCTAATGCCCTTCACATTCAGGCCAGCGTCTTCATCAAGGTGCTCTTAAAATGTTTTCCACTCAAGTGATACACCAAGATATTTTGCATTGTCAGAGGGACGACGACGGAAACCAAAGTATAGTCAATCCAAATACAGAGGGAATGTCTGCTTAATAATGCTGCTGCAGTTTAAGCGCTGTGCACGAACATGGTCCTCTTGTTCGGGGAAAAGTAATTCTTTATTTGGTTTTAGGTCTTCAGATTATTCATATCGGACAGTCTTTGTTGCAACTCGTGAGTTGTGTAATGATATCCTAGGTAGGTAGTTTACGTCACTCTCAAAATCGATCGAGACGATGATCGTGTCCTCTTGTTTTTGCGGATATGAATAAATAATGAATGATAATACGTCGGTTTGGACTAAGGAAACTATGGATTAATAGAGCATCACGCAAGCATAGCCCAGCAGGTGCGAGCCACATAAAGTGACGAACAAAGCCCGTAACGGAATGTGACTCGTTGCTAGGTCGAAGTAGCGGTCACCCAGAAGCTTGTGGAATTACCACACAGCGAATAGTATGTTCAGCGCCGATTTCTCGAAGTAAATGCTGTTTCGTTCAGCCAAGTTCTGCGGCATTGCGGCAAGAGAAATTACATCTTAAGATTCATCTGAATGCGTATGTGAAATCAATCCACCTGTCCCTTGACTTTATGCATCGTGGGAGAGAGCAATTTCTTGCGATCCATCAGACTGAGACAGAAGAAGTAGTGAAGCCCAAAATGACTGTAAGTATATTGGCATCTAGAATTCCAGTAACTAGCTTGAATTGTGAATACCATCGTTTCAAGTAAGCACACAAATGAAGATGTTCTTACAAAATATCAACGTAGTACCGACGATACGAAGCCTAAACTAAGTACGTTGTACGCAAACTAAGCTAGAAACTAGGGACAAATAAACCTAGACATAACGCATGGTCTGGGTGGAAGAATAAAACAATGGAACAATGGTTTATTACTGGTGAAAAAGCATTGTTTAACAATTCTCGTAGGATGGGAGTTATTTTGAAAATCAAGTGCATGATAAAGTGAAAATCGTCGTGGGGGACTCACCATAGACTTATGTAGATATGCGGAGAAGTTCGCCTATTAAACGCATAAATCCATCAATCCATTGGTTAAGTGTTTGGGAAGACACTTTTTGATTGCGTTTTGTAGCCCCTGGCTAACAAGTCATAACATGAAATGTAAGTGAGAAAATGCATCGTCAACAAGTTTTTTTAAATATAACCAAATTTGGAGCACAGACGAATTATCCTGTAGCCGTGGTTCCACAAGGCATATTGAATAAAGTGCATGACTTACGTATCGGTTTTACACTCGTAGTGCAAGCGGACAGAAACTGTACAGCGTGCTGGTGAGCGAGTATTTGGGCAGTGCCACAATAACAGAATAATATGAACGACCGTGAAACGTTAAGGATATCAGTGATCAAGTGAGAGTTATAAATATACGATACTGTAACCGCTTGTAGGACACCTTAAGGCAATGTAAATTGGCAGAATAATTAAGGAATTAAGATACCGTGTCCTCATGTAGGCAATCCATGATCGGATACCTCAAAATTCCTTTGGACTTTAGAACTGTAATGCCCAAATGAGAAAAAATAATAAACGGTGTTACTGCCTACCTGATGGTGGGGGCAACTTTATAAATTTTTAATGTTTTCCGAATTACAGCACACTACAGTATTTTTAAAAATGAGGTCAGGATATCGAATCATTAAATTTTTCTTCCTATACGGATATTAATTTCCTGTATACGGCAAACAGATTAATGCGACAGCACAATAACTTATTTTGCTATGCGAGCAAATATGTTATCAACCGGGCATGAGGCTGCTCCACTGATTCGTACAACGGTAGTGTCCAACAGCTTTCGCAACATAACAGTGGCTGTATGTTTGTACCGAAAAGACGACGGTTGCATTGCAACAATTTACGAGGAAGTTTAATATGCAATGGTTCTCTCAAGACCTCATCGTTAGCCACTTGCAATTACACACGAAACAGATCAAACTAAGAAAATAATTGACTTACACAAAATAGATTATGATTGTGGAAGGAGATATTGGTATTCGTCTTGTGCTTTGTTCCAACTCGTTGTGAAATCGGTGCACGCGCGAACCTTGCCGTCTGCTTTTCTCACAGCAACATTCAGTGAAGCCCAAGAAGAATAGTTCACTGACATAATGACGCCGCTTCATTTTATTATGTAAATCTCATTAGCAACCTTTTATTTGTCTGCATACGATTAAACTATTTCAACCTTAAAACTGGTTTGATTGATGTACACAGGTACAGCGTCGCTTTGATCTTGGTTCAGAGGTGAAAGCCATGTTGTAACACATATGATTTGCTCTTCAGTGATCTCCTCACGTCCTCAACAGAGTGTGCTAAAGGAACTGGGTTTGCTCGAACCCGATTACATTTCTAATTCAATGGAACATAAATGTGTCAAAGGTTGTCTACGTAGTCAAACAAAGGATGTCAGGTTTGATTGCTACAAGGTTAAAAAGTTCTTGGCTTTCCTGCTTCAATGAATGAAGTGCTGCAAGATTTGCTCCGATCAAATACTGTATTCTTCCACATATACTGTAGACAGCATTCTCACGTTAGATCATATTTTGCTTATTTATGTGATTACAATTGATTTTGGAAGAATCAATACAGCTAAGGATACCTCAACATTCCATTTGCAAGGATGATGAGGAATGTTTGACAATGTCTAACTTACCTGGATAATTCTGTAAAGTTACATTTCCTTTTCGTGAAACTTCTCTTTACCCTGTCCTGGATTTGCCGCCAAATTCATAATGTACTTGTCCATGACACTTTTCGCTAGCATGTTGGTTGGATGAAAGGGTATAAAAAGCAATGTAACGTATAATCGTCATGTAGACGACGTATTTTAACCTCCTACACGACAGTCCGTTCCATTCACCCATGCTGGTTTCTTCACAAGATGTACATTATGAGGCATTGCAGACCAAACGTTCGATTAGGACAATTCCGTGCTGCAAACTGATGGGACGATTGCATTCCTCTGAAAGGGTCGTATGCGTCAGTTGTGGATCCTGATGCTGCTTGTAAAAGATCGCCTGTAGTTTCTAGTATCAAGAAAGAAATTCAGCGTACTGAAAGAGATGGGATTTAAACCAGTCTTCCTTCAAAAAGCTCAACGGAAATTATTCAAGATTTGCTGGATCTGCGGGCGCCCCTGTCATATGTTATCCGTTTGAGAACATCTAAGCATCGATTGCGAAAACTAAGCGGAACAGGTGATATTGATAACTCCCGAATCAAACCGACAAGTGCCAACAAATGGATGTGTGTATATTAGAGGCATTCATCATATTCCAACAAATGAAGAGACAATAAAATTTATTGTGTGGCGGTACAGACCTTATTGACAAAACTTTTATCCATCCTGAATGAGTGATCCCTGAAGATTTGAATTTCTGACTCACACGTAATATTCTTAAGAGATATCAAGCATCCGTTTTGCAGGTATCTTTCTCATCGGCAGCAGCTATTTACCTAAATAACTGTGGTGACTATTTCTTTGAGTGCAATAAACTTATGTTGGAATGCACTGCGCGTATGTAGGTAAACCTTAATCTTTTTAAGTGTGCCTAGGTGAATTCAGCTAGCTAGTTTAAAACGAGCAAAATGTAAACTGTCAGAAATGTCTAAGTTTTTGTGAACATATTAGAAGCGTGTTTTAAACTCTACAAGTTAGGCAAAGACAAGTATTGGTTCGTTTAGATATGTAGCATATATCCCTATTAAAATTTGGGAAAAATTATTGGCAGTTTTAGCAATCCGCATAAAAGGATGTGGGAAGTTTTTATTTCAGGCGGCACAGCAAAAAGTTGCTTACCAAAGTACTTTCATTTCATGATTTCGTGGCAGACTATGTAAATGGAAACTTTAACTCAGTGTTGAAGCTGTTTTAAAAATGGACATCATAACACAAAAAATATTCGCTAACCTTGGGGATATTTTACTCTTGTTTATCGGTCAATTTTGTCGAGGTACATTTTACTGCTGACAGCGCTGTTCCCCAGTATTTACATTGGCGTTTTATGTTGACCATGTTCTAGATTATGCATTAAATTGACTAGTTCGTATGGAGGGATGCGTCCCTCTACCGCTTTAAATATCGGTAGATGGCTTCACGCGTCAGCAGCGCAGCTGCTCACGCCTGTAATATAGGCCATCTTGTAACTGTGCGCACTGAATAGTTCAGTCCCACACTTCATTATTGATGACACCATTTGTTTGATGCCTTTGGCTTCAATTTTGAATGATAGCAACGGTTTATTGTCAGTGTACAGCGCAAAATATTTTCCTTAAATCTACCGGTGAAAGCCTTTCACTCAACAGGTTACAGCCAGCGCTTCTCATTCTAACTGAACACCATGTTTTTCTGCTGTTTGCAATTTACCCAATGCGTATAGTTGGGCGGTATGGATTAATCGTTGTGCGGTGGAACAGAACAGCTCTGAACGCCCAAGAGAATGCGTCACATTGAAGAATGAGTTATTTATTGGGCTCATAATAAACTAACGTTGCATGTGAAGCAAGGGATTGTTTTGCATTAGTGAAAGCGTCCTTCTGACGAGAACTCTATCTCCAAGGTAGTTTTAATGTTGCGATTCTTTTAAAGGAGACAACACTGTAGATGCGCACGTTAAGAAACGGCACAGTGAGATTGAATTCCCAGGAATCAAGGAAGTTCAGTGCTGTCCAGCTTAAAACGTTCTATAGTTCCAATCAATTTTTCAGTTTAAACGTTTAACCCATGGTTTACAAGCTCGTAGCCTAGCTACAAGTAGGTAGCGTGAAGATATTCAATTTGAATTTGTTTAACTCAATCGCTCGAGCACCGAAACGAATATCCGAAAATGTTTTGTTTCACAGAGTCCAACGATAAGAATGTCAGGTAAATAAGCGCACGTAAACCAATGTATCCTTTCTGGGTTATCGACAATTGTCTGTCATCTGCTAGGGTCAGAACAGAAGCCAAAATGCGAAACAGTATAGTAGAAAACTGTTATATTTTTGGTTATCATAGAACGTTCCATGGAAGTCTCGTCGAACTCCAGCTGGAATGAAATGAACTGACTACTGGTTAGACCAGCGGAGCTTTACGCCACCGAGTGTCCACAGTTTGCGGATCGGAGAAGCATTAAATGCGAAAATAACTGTAGTAATCGTCTGTTAATAGATGAGATGTATAAGCAATCGCAGACCATCAACAACAGCATCATACAGCATGGGGGGGTTCTAGAATGGTTACGTGCTTCCTCTTTAAATACTACAAGTTAATAAGACGGTGTGTCAAAGTCAATTTGACTGCCTGTGGGGTCACTGAATACACATTTATGTGAGTAGAATTAAGTACTCAAGGCAAGGCGGATGAACACCTTTGCTAGCCACTGGCTTCTGCAATGACCTACAAGCCAATTTTCTGTCAACGGCCTTCGTGCTCTTCTGCGATTTTGGTGGCCCAGGAAATTTCTAATTGCCCGTGTTGCTTCATACGGGCTTCTTGTGTTACCTGCGTAGTTTACGCTTGCCAAAACGCCGTGTTATCATAGTCTTGGTATCGGCTCCCAAAGGTATGCCCCATACGTCATTCGCCCCGCTGCCTTGCGGGTCAGGGATTTAAAACAAAACATTGCGTGTGGGATGCACTGAATTATCCGTCTTCCTCGACCAATCGGTAAGCTACATGTCTACACAACGGACGGGCCAATGCTTTAGAACATTTCCGGTCTCTCTCTCTCTCTGTAATTGGCCAGGGATGCCCTTAGCTGAGGTGCTGGTTGCCGAGCACACTATATCGCGGTCTATTGCACCATAGTAAAGTTAATATGTTTCACGAAAGTTTTAACTCGCTATTCGTAAGTGGCCTTCTCTCCGAGTTTAAAACCAGTACAGCCTTTTACGCGTGTGTTTACGCTGTAAGGATCAGTAATTTTGGTCCGAGCGTATGCTATCATATACTACTGGCAAGCCTTTTATAGAGCACTGTCCCCAATTCAAGCTGACAAGCTTTATTTTCCGGACGTAAATGCAAATGGGATTACAAGAAGCCTTTCATCGTACGATTGAGACTAACGTCATTTATTTCTGCTATCTCCCTAAAACCCAGGAAATATTTAAATTAGAATACCTATGCACAGGCAAAAGTTTTATATTTCGAGCCTTATATACAGGATAATGAATTTTCATTCCCTCACCATTGTTATCATTATTACTAACATTTAACCTTTAATTTGCTCTCATTGTGGTCCCCTCCGCATTGGATTACTGTTGAAGCACCTTTCTTACTGTGTCGTTAATATTACTATTTATAAAAACACTTCTTGTTTTGAGACCAGTTGTATGTATTCTACATTTTCCACCCAGGCTGCTACGTCTGCCAGTAACTGAAACCCGACATTATATGAGAGAGTTAAGTAGCAAATATTATTTTATCTAGTCACACTGCCGGACTATTTATCCTCTGTCCATATGTTGTACATTGCATATTTTCCTATAAACTTTTAATCAGTTATTCAGAAATGTCGAAATATATTTTAAGGCTTTGCAAGTCATTATATCATACTTCCATTAAGTTATGGCATTTTCACATTCCTAACGTCCAGAGCGATCTTTCTGACTATTCAACAGTTTTATTTGTGCATAGTCCTAAATCCTAAAAATATTTCAATGATTTTTGATATGTTGTTATAATTATGGTCATAAGGTATGGACATGAAGTTTTGCTTTGTTATCTCTGCAGTTTTCGGGAATAAACATGACTGTCATATTGCTAAGGAGAAAGCCCGTTGGCCTTCACAATAACCGCATGCCTCAACTTTGTTATTTTTCTCCTATTCGGAAGGTACCGTATTTTATAGTGTATACCAGGAGAGGATAAACTAAATGGATTTTACGAGAAGTTATAATAGTTGTTTGTACCATATCTGGAGACAAGATTGAATTTGGTTTTGATGATTGTTTCACTACCATGGAGTGCACATATCACGGCATCTATCATAGTCAATCTGCTGACAATGAATCTCCTCATGAGGACAGCGGTATGGACGAATGCCATGAAACCGTATTAGCCGTTTTTACATCTATCGAAATCCGCGTATTAAAAAAGGGTACATCGTGTATCCCGTTAAAGTCCAAAACATATAACGCTGATATGATGGCAGCACGTGTTTTCAAAGCAAGACTAGGATCAACCCCTTAGGCTAAGAAATGTGAAAAATATATTGAGCCCATGAGTGTTTTTGACATCACGCTCACGTCCCAAATGCTGTAAAGTATGGCAACAAGTACTGCAGCTGTAGTCCAGATGGTAGTAGTTGGCAGTTTTTAGTGGAACATAATTTTTCCCATGTTTCGTGCTTTCATTTGATCATTTCACATCAGAGGCTTTATGGGCTTGATGAAGATGGAATAGATATACTGTGGTAAGATAAATGTGGATTACCTGTTTTCCAGGAGGCAGTTGACAAGAGACGTTTCAAGGAACTAATGAGGTCCCTTCTTTTAGCTAGGTGAACTACCAGAAATGTAATACTGTAGGCTAGCAAGTTACCCTTAATATATGGATTTCAATTGCAATAGTTAGCAAATCTATGCAGTGCTGTGTGCCAGCGCAGAACCTCAAAGTTGACGAGCAGCTGTTCTCCAACAAACCCGCTGTAGATTTATTAAGTACATGGTCAACATATCTGTGAAGTTCGTTATCACGGTTGACATTCTGCCAAAAGTGGAAAGCAAATATCCCTTTAAGGGATATTTACCCTTCATAAAGGACAAGTCTCTGCCACGAGGAGAAGGTTTTCCAGGGAACCTGGCATTGAGCCATATATCAAACTTCTTTGGAAATGGTTACAATGTCACGTGCGACAACTGCACTTCTGCAGCATTTGAAGTAATGCTCTCCTTGGCAAATACAAGTTTGGCGTTCTATACTCAAGCTAATTTAAGAGGTATAACGAGTTTAAAGCAATAAAGTACAGTGTTGTTCCGTTCAGCTAATATGAAAATTAATAATAAGCATCCGCTGTCATGCAACCACTGTAGAATAACTAAAAATATTTCGGGATGCAATTCCTTGTACAGTAACTATTTTATTCAAGATACTGGTAAGAAAAAAACTGAAGCATTTATTTTACAACGTCACGAATGATTATAATATGTTTGTGATGAATGGCAGGAGCAATCACCTTCAATTCAGCATTTTAAGTATGACAAATCTAAGTATTGTTTAAGATGCTAGATATGGCAAGCGTTTATTTCTGGAAAAATTGTAACATTTTCGCTGAAATTCTATTACCTGACTTTGTCTTACCTGATACATCTTGCGGACAAATTCATAAAAATATGCTTACGACGTGGAACGAAAACGTCTTCGTAAGCCGAACAAGTAAGCTCTGTAGGAAAGTGTAGAAATATGTTAACATCGGCAGTGTCAGAGAGGTTACTGTGAAGACAGCAATTAAAAGGTCAAGTGTTCGGTATGGGAGGAAATAAGTTGCGTCTTGTGGGCATAAATTAGGAGAGTTATCACCTGTTTCAATTGCGAATCTTAATGGACAAGTTTTAGTTAATGCTCAATTAAATATATATTTTACCACTATTTCGGAATATATGTAATACGGTAATTGTTACCGGTTTTGGCAGTTCTAGGTAGGGGGCGGAGAGATCATAATCATTGTTCATGGAGCGAGCATTTCATATATCCTGATATTTCCAATACACGAATGCCGACTGATGGGTCGAAATTCGTTAAATTTTTAATCTGTGAACTTTAGTAGAGACCCCTAGGATTAAATGTGCATGCGTTTTACTGTTCAGGGACGGAGTTACAATCTTTTGTTTGGTGCCGACTCGCAATTCACTAATATTCGTAATGTTTGCGACATGGCTATCAAATATTTTCGACACAGGGAACTTAGAATGTACATCCCCATTCGTTGATTTTCCTGATACAATACCAAAACTCTCAGGGTGATTGCGCAGATGAAGCAAAATGGCGAATCTAACAGCAAGTTATGGACACACTCTAAGTTTACTAAACTCTGGTAACAAACACGTATAACTGTTATTGATGTTGATGTAGATCAAGAATATTTTCCCAATATGATCTTCAAAACACGGCATAAACTCCGAAGACAGAATAGTGTTAAGGTGGTCAAGCGGAGTTATTCAAATTGATATGACTAAAAAATTCATCGATTGCGACGGTGATTCTCTAGAGTCAATTATTTCAATCGGAGCCTATCAGATGACATATAGTACGAAGCCATTACATATGAATATGCAGCCTAGCTATGTCAATTATCCAAAGGCAGTGATTCCTGTGTTCCACCTTGAGACACGGCTTGCTCATAGCTGGGACAGCATGCATCAATTTGTGTAACTGTGTATTTGGATGTCTAGAGTGTGGCGGTAATTTGTGATGGATTATTGCATGTAAGTTAAGGGTAACTGACAGCTTCGTGCGACATGAATTTTTCTCGTCGCTGCACATATATAGCTCTATATTCGTGTCCCGCACATATCCTCTGTCATGTTAACTGCTATCACGATCTTACTGAGACTGATGATGTGTACAGATCTACGCCTGTTGATAACTGCATTAACTGTTTGATTTCTGCACACGAATAAATGCGGACGCTGGTGGTGCACATGAGCGACTTTTCTATTAAACTGAATCAAAGGCAGGTGGTTTAAAAACAAAGAATTCTTTACAGTAATTCTCATCAGACTCAAAAATTACCTGATGGCGATTATGTGCTAGATTTTCACCATATGGTTGCATATTTATTAAAGTGTTTAGCAGTAACGGAAACGAATCGATTAAGCACGTGGTCATTGAAGGTGGTACATTATGTGCAAGGAGCAAATCCCTTTCATAAAATACAGACTAACTTTACACAAAACAAACGAAATGGTAGGCCACGGTGGGAGTAGAGGAAGTACACACAGTTTTTGTACGCATTACTCCGCCTTGTGTTGGCGGGTATACCTAACCTTCGTAATAGATAAGAGATGCCTCCGAAATCTATGCAAGAAGCGCTCTGGCATACTGTAAATACGCTGAAATCGTTTTCTGTTCTTACTTTACCGCTCTCTTAAAGGCGCGAGAAAATGCTGCTATTAAAATTCCTTACTTTACTTCTGTAAAACTATTTAGGAAGGTATTCGTGAATCCTATGAAAGAAGCGCCTTATAGTGCGACCCACTGATCATGCACTGGAGAAGCGCAACTATTATAAAAAAACTTTAAACCATTTAGTAGAGGACGCCTCAATTTTAACGGTTATTTAAGAACAACGTTTTCTTGCCCTACATTATGCGTACATGAGCTGCAAACGAGGACATCTCAGCAGCGTCTTTCCGGCTTTTGGGGAGGGCATCATCCGCACTGTAGCCCTCGGAAGAAAAATGCGTTTTTCACGGTTACACCCATCCTTGGCAGTGGTATCTTGCGTTCTTCAACTAACTGAAGATGACTTTATCTGGATGCACATGCAAACTTAGGAGAACACAGATTACCTACAATTATTTTGTGATGTTTCCAGATGTGAAAATTTTGTGTGCCCGGAAGGCAAGTGTGCGGACTAGAATACCTCTGTACTTCAATATTAACACATTAAGGTAGTTGGCGTTTAAATCCTGCTGGCTTTTTCAAAACACTGTTCTGCTGCAAGGTCCATTCGTGTTCCTGATGATATCAAGGTCTAGGGAAAATAGTCCGCTTTCGGACTCGTGCTCACAGATGAATTATAGATGTTGATTTGCGTCATTAAAGATATTTAACAGCTTTACAGCCTGCACTTTGGGTTTGCTGTGTATAAATTGGTCTTCTAAATAACGTAAATACATATGTACTACGTGGACGTGAGGTCTTAGTGCAACATCTTCCAACTTGGACATAAAGACTGACAGAAGGGGTCACAATGAAGATCGCGCGGTTATTCAATAAATCTGACGATTCATCTCCCTGTTGGAAGTGAACTGCAAATTTTATGGTGCATCAGAATAACCTCCTTCAGAAGGTATTACGAGAGATTTGCATGTAGGTTCAACTGCCGTACTATAACGTTTACGCCATAAGTAAATCCATAACGGAATCAAGCTCCTCCTTACGAATATGCAACTGAATCCACAAGCACATAAAGTTGAATATAATGTAGCGCACATGCACAAATGCGTGCGAATCGTCTTGAGCAATTGCAAATAAATGCAAGCGTACTCAGAACATATACATCGGTTGATGCAGCGGTTAGACTGCGCTCAGCCAAAAAAACCACGTGATGCGAAAGCGGACGTGAAAACCACACATGAGCTCATTCACTTTAGGACTAGGACGGGGAATATATGGACGGATGAGGAATTAATGTATTTCCCACCTACCCACTTGTGCAACATCAAGACACCCAACACAGTACTGGGGGGGCAGGAGATATTCCATCCGCGTTCATAGTGTTCACTGTTGCGCATAGAAGGCCAAGCATGAAATGTGCTCCACAATGAGACAGTATCGATTGCCTTCACTTAAACTAGCTGCATCCGTCGCAGCGAGACTGGACCTTAACGTGGTGCGAAGGTTTGCGTACCTCATTGACCCATTAAGCCATCCTGGGTGATGCCTCCGGGTACCTTGAGAGCTACTCCTACCAGGTTAGTCAATGGTGTGAGGTCAGACAAAATCAGTCTCCTGGTCCTCAAGGTTGTGGGTTTGAAATGGCATGGCGTCCATTTCTGTAAAACTAAATAATTGTCATCCCCCCGCCATTTTGCGGACAGGCTTTTGAGCCAAAGGCTTTGAATGAGTACTTTAATCGTCCTCCTGTCTAAGTATGGGCGCATTGGCAGTATCTCAGCACACAAGCAACCATGACATCTTCTTCAAACATAAACTTCATCCTGCATCGGCCATCGCGCAGACTATCGAGATTCGCTTTATCTACTGCAAACAGCAGGGCAGAAAAGCGAAACCATGCAAGTGCTGGCGACTCCCTTATTCTTACCCACATTCGTTTCTTACACTCATCCCGACCACCATTAAGAAAATTCCTTCTATAACTCCCAGATTAACTGACAACATCTGAAGTGCCAATGCAGTAGAAACATTTGCAGACACCATCCTACAGCATATATCAGACGCGCATCGGCAAAATTCCCTTATAACGCCAGGCTATGCCGTTTGAACATGAATGTTCAACGTTCGCACTCTAAGACGAACAGGTCAACAGGCTGCACTCGCACAAACGTTAGACACCCTGAGTATTGATGTGTGTTGTATGTCCAAAACTAGGATCAATGACCCTAACACGGTTATTGAATTAACTGCACCCGGCCTATCCTCTCGTTATTGGTTGCACGCATCCAGAGACGCAGATGCAGCTCTCACGAGTCAAGCTGATGTAGGTATCATTCTCAGCTCCAAGGCTGAGTCGTCGTTGGTTGATTGGATTCAGGTGAACAGCCGTTTATGTGCAGCCCGTTTGAAGACATCAGCTAAGGTTGCATCACGACGTAGTAAAGACGCTGTACATTCGTGATTTCCGCGATTGCTTCCATCGACTGCAGTTCAAATGCTTTCAAGGACACATTCTATCACGAACTGAATGCGCTACTACGCAGTGCTAGTAGTACAGCAGTATTACTAGTAGCAATTATAGCACTTGCAGGGGATAAATACGCACAAGTATAGCGTCTAAATTCTTCAGAAGCTCAGTTTGGTGGTAATTGTGAACTTAACTCCAAACGAACGGATAACAGTGAGCGTCTGCTGCAACTGTGTGCGGAACACCAGTTTTTTCTTAGTAGCAATGCTTTTAGACACAGTGGGCGCCGAAGTGCTACTTGGCGTCCTCCTGTAGCTGGCTAACGATGGACCCAAATTGATCACCTCGCCATAAGTTACAGGTGGCGTCGGTCCATCCTAGATTGTTGCTCGTACTGAGGTACCTGCGTCGACTCGGATCATGCCTTGGTACGCTGTCGTTTCCCCATGAAATCTACCGGGAGGCGCACCAAATGTCCCCTAAGAATGGTAACGCAGAAATTGTCTCAGTCCTCGGTCAGGCAAGTCTATCAAGAAGCACTGTATGCCGAACTCTCGCTGTCTTGTTCTAGTGACACTTAGCTTCATTGCAATAAGATCTCGGCCACTATGCACGACAAAGGAGCATCTGCTTGTAGCACTATCCATCGTCATTGCAGCAGTAACTGGATATCCGAGAAGTCGGTAACCCTGGTGGAATCTAGAAGACACTTCCCGGCTGGCTCTGAACACAATGCAAAAGCGCGGCTGTATAGACAAATATTCACTTTGCGGCGGGTGCTAGAGCAGCGCCACGCATACCGCAAACCGACGATAGCTGTGTTCCTCGAATTCGAGAATGCGTTCGATTAAGACGATCGATCGATTCTGTTCAAACAACGTGCGGAAAAGTGTTCCCACGAAATATGTGAACATCCTTCGTGCTCTATACCCGAACACTACAGGCGGCGTCAGGGTCTACGTTGTCCTATCGGATAGCTATCCGAGCACAAGTGGCGTTCGTCAGTGTTGTGCGATTTTCCCATTTTTGTTCAATTTCGTTGTGGATTCTATCATGGAGTGTTCCCTTGCGGAATCTCACGATGTAGGCGTTGAAGTGCTGCCTGGTGAAAGGTTAGTTGATCTAGATTATGCGGACGATATCGTCTTGCTTTTTGACAATGTATGGGGCGGCACAATCAACCCTGAATAGCCTGTCCAGAGTGGTCCCATTATTTGGTATGCACATCGCACCGTCAACGTGTAAAATGTTGCTGCAGGACCAAAAGCCGCTTGGTGCCCCCTTGACGCTTGCTAACGAGAAACTCGATGTCGTTCATCATTTCACTTATATTGGCAGCTGCATCTGCAATGATGGGCGCATAGAAACTGACGTCAGCTCACGCATTGCAAAATTCAGAGCTACCTTCTTGAACCTGCGACATCTTTGGCGACAGAAGGGAGTTTCCCTGCGTCTGAAAGGCCGTGTATACAACGCCACAGTGACGGCCGTTCGGCACTATGGCAGTGAGACTTGGCCCGTTCGGTCTGAATATCTGAGGCGCCTTCAAGTCTTTGATCATATTTGTCTGCGAAGCATTGCTGGAGTCGGATGGCACCAGTGTGTCCGCAACGATGATGTGCGTAGGAGAGTACTAGGTGGTGCTACCTCCCTAGAACAACAGATAGCACTGAATAAGTTGCGTTGGCTCGGGCACGTGCTACGTATGCCTGGTCACCGTTTACCTAGGAGGGCCTTGTTTAGTCTGTCAGGTGTAGGGTGGCGCAAGGCTCGAGGTGGACAGAAGTTGACTTAGCAGCGGGAAATGAAGTCACTGACGACCAATCTCGGTGCATTTGGTCCGTCTCGCATTCCGGGCTGAAGTCCACGTGACTCGCTTTGTGCGTGGGGCTCAAAACTTTACGGGATATGGCTTGCCGTAGACACCAGTGGCGCGTCTGCTACCGTCTTCTATTCGGATTGCCTGTTTAAAGTGTGGTTGGTGCTGAGTTCTCTGCGGAGTAATGGATGTTTATGACGCGTGGCAGTGAAAGCCACAAGGAAGCTGTCTCGCTGATGCCGCCTTATCTTTGCACGATAGCCAGCTTTTTGAGACGGTATGTTGCCTTCACAAGGTGTAGGCGTCTTGACCTTTAATGTTTGCTTAGGGCATTGAGGTATTCAGATAAGTCCCCCATCTCTCCCTCTTCTTATTCTTTATTTCATATGTTCTCGTGGTTGCATGGCAGCGAAGTATCAGTTCAAATGGCTGATGTACTGCTGTTGATGAGGATGCTGATGATGATGTAAGTAGCTGCATGCAAGCTAGCAAACAGGTCAGTCCACTTCACCTGGTTTGACCTATGCTTAGCGGTGTATACGTTTGGTCGATTGTAGATAATAGTGCCTAGGCGAAATAATGCGTGCGGTGCTTCACTACGCATTGTCAAAGAACAATGTGTTAGTAATCGGTGGGTGTGTCCAAAAATGCCTCCATAATACAACAGTAACCTGGCGTTTGTAGTGTGTCGTGAATAATGTGAGCCACGCAACCAAATCTTGCAAGTATTTCTCTACTAGAAGATTTCAATTTTGCGAATACTTAATTTTGTCCTCTTATCGGACCTCCACTGAAATACGTTCCTGTCGTCAGCACAAAATCCCGCAATTATTATTATTTTTATTTTTATTATTATTATTATCAATGCCACAAATGCTGTGTGCACGCAGGCAAAATTCCGCTCGAACAATTTCTCTACTAGCTTGGGATACAATTCCTGGAGTGGAAACCGTAGTTATGAAATACGGTGTGATAAGAGAAGGCACAGTCTGCCTCTGTTAAATTGGCTTCTGTGTTTCCAAACGCTGTTCATCGCAAGTAATTATTAAAGGGCGCATTATGCTGCAGCAGACACCGCTGCCTTAGAATTATCCGATTTTAAATGTTTCCTGATATCTGATCTGCCACCGTGAGCCATAGAAAATTCGAATTTGCATTTGTCACACCGAACTTGCGAGTCGTTGTCGCGTGTTGCTTTCTTAATGATTGGAAAATCACTCTACACTTGAGTAGTCTTCTTACAAGTTCGTTTAGACCTGATTTTCATACCAAGCTAGACAAAGTGCAGGCATTCTCTACTAAATTTCCAAAAATCTCATAGTCGCTTTTCTCCCATATTTGCATATTGTAGTAAAATGTTTCCTTGCTACTTTGTCCACCCACGCAGTCGATCATCCCGCAAAACTCATGCCGGCTCAATTGTTTCAGTCTCATTGTGACAAAACGGTGCGGCAAGGAAGGACAAATTTTATTGGCGCCAGCACAAGCCATATAAACACCCACGCCGACGTACAATTATAAGTAACCTTTCCTTCCCACGACTCACCATCTCTCCGGGTTTCCGATCGCGACACCTCCATGCAATCTCGGTCCTCGTGACGGGGTAATCCCTGTCCTCACACCCACGTATCTCCGCTTCTACGAGTCCCTTTCTGACTGGCCCTGGTGTCGTTCGATAGCTCTTAAGTTAGCTGAACGTGGATGCAACACACAGTGCTTGGGGTTGGTCCAGGTTGTTAAAATAACAGCGGTCTTGTAGTATTTATTGCTTTCTCGAACAACACCCTCTCCGTTCTGCCTAGTTCAGGCTCACTAACGGGCGTCACTGATGCCTCTCTCTCGTCTCGTTCCATTAAGTCAGTGTTGCTTCGTCTGTTGTCCCTCATTCCGCCAGTTCCCGTTTCGTTCGCCTCCATTTTAGTGGTCTTTTTTTCTTCCGGTCAATCAATGCCTTCTGCCTCCCTACATTATGGTGTGCCCGCACCGCCACTGTTTGGTTCTGGTTTGTTTCACCTACATTATACGAGCTCAAAGCGGGACATTCTGTAGTGTACGACTGCAAATCGAGACATTAGTACATTTCACCTAGCATTCCTAAAAGAGTGGGACAGCAGTTTTGAATGCGGGAATGTTTCGCCTTGATTTCAAGTGATTTACCCGGATATTGTCGTGTAACGTAGGCAGGAGTTAAGGTCAACCCTCGAAGATTTGATCGTTGATTCAATGTGCATCGCAAAGCCAATGGTTATATGAACAGACTGTATGAGGTGTAGCTATCGAACGTGAGGCGGGTTAATCTAACATGCTGGCAGGTCGTGCATGCATGCCTCGTACTGCACAGCCACAAACCGGACGTAATTGCGGGGTCAGCAATGGTGGACTGCACTGTCACGGTAGCGACAGATGCCTGATCCACCGTTCGACTGAAGCAGGGGTTAATAAGCGAAAATAGCTAGTGGCAACATGTGCAATTGAATGGATACTTGCTACAAGGGCTGAGAGCTTGTCCTTACGTAGCATAGCTTACCGTGGCCACAGGTGAACACATGCGGGCGTTGTAACTGGGACATTAGGTGTTGCTGAATTTGGCCGCACAGTATAACTCACGTGTGAACGGATGCACACCATCGGTTCACATACTTCGCCAAAGTTAGGTTTGCGTCAGTGGGACACTGCACTTGCATTTGTGACAGGTCTCAGGAAATGCATGTCAGCATTGATTTGTCCCTATGTCATCACAGTCTCGCGCACCGCCGAGAAACAAACAGCTTTTTTACAACAGTTAGTCCCCTCCAATAGTTTAAATCACACAATGATAAGACGGTCACTGGTAAATGCGCGCATTACGTATTGTCTCATCAGTACCAATACATTAACTAGTAATTATCTTATACAGTCCCAAGTGTGTTCCTTATCAGTCAAATGCCATGAGATGAACGGCGGAAATCGTCCTAGTACTGGAGTATCCGTAGGTCAAAAACTGACTGTCTGCAGGGCAATTATTAGCTGGCTTGTCGTCACGGCTTAGGCGAACCGTAATAAGCGTGGTTTGGGATTACGTGCTACTAGCCGAAATGCGGAGCCGGTGTCAACCCGATAACGGGTCAATAAAACATGTTTGCGTTTACGTGCACTCGGAATATTGGGCGAGAGATGGCTGACTTCACCTTGAACCCATTTTGTCCGGTGTTCATTCGCACTGGAATCCAAGCCCCCTCATTTTAATTATCTAACTAACGCAGCGGGGATAATGGCATAAGTGCATATTGTGTAATTTGGCGCTGATGGCTTTAAATTCCTATACTGAAAGAAGCGACACTTTCCGGATTCTCTTGATCACCACTGCATCTGGAGCGCATTAGATCATCTGAGTGGCGGAGATGTAGCGCCCTCGTTGAACCGCTGTTAATGTTAAATGGGAGCTCGGGGAATACATTTTCCTTAGGTGTCGTCAATACCGTTTCTTTCGGAGGTCTGACTTAGCTACGCTTCCTAATGAGGCCCTTAGGGTAATAGACTTCCATGAGTGTTCCGGTTATCGTTTCTGTTTTCTCATTCAGATAATCACTCGAGCAGATACGCCTGGCACAAGTTAAAAGTTTTTCACGAGTTCACGGTTGTGGCCCATTAGTATGAAAATGGTAAAACATAGATATTGAACGGATCATTTTGATTTCCGTAGACTTACCGCAAAATGAGCCCGGTACAGCTTCCGCTGCAATCACCCAATTGTGTGAAACAATGTAGTTACGACGCAGCCGAGATTGATTCAAAAGTGAACAGTCCCTGAGAGGACACGTTTCACGCGAACGTGAGCGAAATCCTATCACTGTTTTGAGTAGTCACTCTTATAAACCAAACCCCAGCGCACTCAAAAACAAACGGATTACGCCTAACCTAGATCACGGTTGACATCGATGCGCTCGATGATGCTGACGGCAAACACTTTGTTGTATGTGTAACGTTTAATGCAGTGTCAGTAAACAATGTCAACTTAAACCAGTTGTCGTTAGGACTGATCACGCGACCCGGAAAGTTGGCATGTTACCTTCGTATAAACGACATTGAAGCACCGCTTAAGTATATCGCTCACCTAACCTTCACCAGAACCATACGGTAACCATGTGTCTAACACTTATACATGATGACAAACGCTCCGTTCTTCTTTTTGATTACTCACCGAATATAGATTTCGCGTCAATTACGAGATGGTGTTAATCACACTGTTTTCATGCTTTACTGTAATCCAATTGACTATCGTTGTAAACTAACCGTAGGTACTTGACTGTTCAATTTCTCGTTGCTCGTTGGTTGCCAACGATCGTTTTTGCAATGAAACGGTTCCACAAGATGTTGTATGGCAGATATTTTACACTCCTGACTGAGCACAAACCATTTCTGTCGATAGTCGGGTCAAAGAAAGGAATTGCAGTTTTTACGGCAAACCGGCTGAAACGATGGGCAAATATACTACTGGCGTACGACTTCATTATCCAGTACAAACCTGCGCAACTAACCGGTCAGTCGGATGCCCTGTCTCGTCTTATAAATTCACACTTGAAGGAGAATGATGATTATGCGTTGCAGCCATCAGTTTCTAATCAGAAGTTTAAAGAGTCCTGGTTGATAATGTGAAAAGACTCCCAGTAACAACCGGCAACTTGCGTATGTAGACATCATGGGACAGTATCTTAGAGAAAGCAATGCAGTATGTACGAATATGTTAGCCAAATAGAGGCAGACTTATGGAGTTGCCCCTGTTATACAATCGACATGGATCCCTGTAGTCGGGGAGGTCGAGTGGTAGTGCCAAAGAAATTACAGTCAAATATAGCAGCAGTTCCAAACGGGGCACCCGGGTACCATCCGCATGAAATACTTCCCACGTAGTTTTTTTACTGCCGAAATGGGTTCGGAAATGGAAAAATTTCGCCAACAATATGAGTCTTGTCAACTTGCAATGAAGGCCCCTCCCAAGGGTCAATCGCAACCCTGGCCTAAAGCAGGGAGAGTTGTGGCCCTTCACTATACAAAACATCTGTCATTTTCCAAGCTAATGTACTATTGAAGAAAAAATATTTCAGCACTGGTAGTGTCATCTGCAATGCCCGAACTCCTGCATAATTGCAGGGACAAGAGCAGACACAGCTTTGTTCCAATCGAGGTAAAGATTCCAATTGGCCAATTCGAAAAAGTGGGTCTCGTCAACAAAACAATTTAATGAATATTATCACCAGTTTCCATGACAATTTCGTCGATTATGTACAAGAAAGAATGAATCGATTTCAGGAGCTGAGTGGCTTTTATTGGGTTGCCTTGGACCAATCAACGTGCTGGGAGAAAGTTGAAGCGAGTGTCAGTCTTTTTCGATTTACACCCCCAGACCTGGAAATCAAGGACAACGCACTGGTTGATGAAGATAAAAACGTGTGTAGGCTTACATCAGCGAACATCAGCGAAATGTAAAAAAAACAAGTTGATGTACTGTGGGCAGAAGTGTTGTTTCATTTCCAGACTAACTCCGTCCCATAGGAATAACAACGAAATGTATTTAATTTATTTTCCGTCTCCTTGGGACTAATGCATATACTAGATGAATCATCTCCCAAATGATCCCTATGTGGCCAATGAAACAACGGTACCATACGGGTAATAAAGCTAATGCTTAACGGGCCCCGTAGGAAGGTTATGCTGAAAATTCAAAATATAACATATTGTTACCAATACAGGGTTTACGGCAAATTATACCGACCCTTGACCTTTTTGGTTGCCCAACGTTGGGGTATCTCCAGGACAGTGAGGTCTCCCCTCAGCCATGGCTCCCAAGCCTGTACTCCGTATTCCGCATGTGGCCGTACGTATGAGCAGATAATATGTGGGATCATTCGACTGCATGCTTAAGGAGGCCCAATTGTTGGATGCCCCTCCTTGATACCGTTTCAGTCTGATTCGAACATTTAAGGTCAACCCGGACAAAACACCCAGACCATTCTCGCCAGAAGACGATTGAAGCTCCTGGTTGCCGAGTTTGTAGGAATGAACGAACTTGTGCCGCAGATGCAGCACTCTACATTTGGCCTAATTGAATCGAAGTAGATTCTGGTCAATGCAGCTTAGCGTTTAAACACTGAAAGCGATGCTTATTGTGAAATGCAGTTCTGAAGGCAAGAGTGTCGTGTATCCTAGCGAACGACTTCAAGACATGCTGATGCAGCACCCAGATCTACTAAGAAAATTGCATTCATCTAGCTAGGCGAACAATATCTTCATGGTGTCAGCTGGTTGGTTCGGGTTTACCCACTTCCAGCAAATAGTTCAGCAGCAGTGTTTCAGGATATGGTGGGTTTTCGTCTGGCAAGCGTTTTCCTATAAAACGCCATAAATATCCGTTTAACAACACTGTGAAGTGTCGAATGTGACTCACCGCTAACTACGCTCACTGCTTTTTACATATCTGGATAATCTAACCCAAACCACGGACGTGGGTCATCCAATACGAAGAGTTCATTTCTCTTATTCATATACCTAACCGAAAACAACAACAGATACGGCTACACATTCAAAAATTGAAGCAACACAACAACGCTCGTTCTTACCTACATGCATTAGTGCACACTTAACACATAGATCCATATGCTACTTATAAACTTGTGCCGTTTTTACATTAACCGGTCCTTGTTGTGTCGCCATGAACATGCAAATGTAGGCATGTCTCGCACTGTCGAGAATAAAACATTCCTTTCTTTCTTTATGTCAGTAGTGCTCGATAACTGTGATTCCAGCTAATACCATGTCAAGCAGCTCATCAAATTTTAATCGGAAACACATGTACCGACCTTTTACTTGGGCTCCTGTGCTCCTGAAACCATGTATTACATCATGGCGAAATCACTTGGCTATTGCCACCATAGAAATAACCTTGCTTTTTTCGCCAACTAGCGCCATAATTTCCGGGATTCCACTATGATCCGACGAAATTCCCAAGTGTATAAATTACGAAAATTTTGGTTTTTATTTATTTTAACCACACGTTTTATTTTTCCAAAGCAGCTATGCTAGTAGGTATATTTGATCATACCTTCAATTGTGTGCCTCCTTCTTTTGATTATATACTATATAGTTATTTTATATCACTTCAGTAGTGCAGCCATTGTACTGACTAATTCCTTAAGTCCTTTTTGTTAGTGCATTGAAGCAAAAAATATATATGTATTTATTTTTTAGACTTGTTGTACGGTCAGCATATGCGGAAACAAACGGTGGTAGGTTAAGCGTCCCGCTTTGGCGCGCAAGAAATCTGGAAGCGCCTAGCTTTGGCACATCATTAACCTGGCCACCTTACATGAATGGTACCTAACACGTGCGTCGCCCCCGCTGAATCTCACAGTAGAGCATAGTACTTAGACGTCGGCATGACTTGCGCCTCAGTTATTGTGAATATATTTGTGAACGCAGTTAGTCATCTGACCTACAAGAAGTGTAACTTTCAGATACACCATTGCTGAACAGATACCGAATCTTATTCCTTGGTTAGTGCCGTCGGAAAGGAATCGGAACTTCCCTCTACCCATAATATTATTATCGTCCCAATCCATTGCTTCGTATATTTTCAATGTGGTTTTAGCATATTGTGCAACTTGTGTTTCACTCCCGTTTTCGGGTGTCCACTCTACAACAATTACACTACTGTCTGCTTGCAAGCGGCGTTCCCAACTTCCTTCTTCGTGCACCTAGCCCTTTCTGTGAAATAAAGAGACCGGAAGTGTGTTCCTGTGTCCCATCTGTATCCGCCGGTTGACGAAACATCGGTTTGATAGCTAATCATTCTTGAAAACAGAGCAGTCAAGAAATGGCTATGTGCAACCCCATGGTGAGTGATTTCAGATTCCTCAAAAACTAGCTTTTCTCGTCCAGTTTTAAGTTCAAAATGTGCCATCAACTTGATATCAACAACTTTTGACCATTTGCTGGAGTTTGCCACTATTATGCACAAAATAGTGGACACTGACGGTCTAATGATAACACTATCTTTTTGAGTACCTACTTCCGACTGAAACCCGAGCTAATACAATATGCGGCGCAATGTCGATTGTTTCAACCACCTTAAACTTCGGCCAATCGCTAGGTTAAGCTCTCTGGTCAAACAGCGTTTCACCATACCCAGTGCGTCGCAGTTTGGCACATTGTTGAAGAGTACGCTAACGTTACCATAGATCATCATTTCATGCTAGTTTAACACGAACTCATGACACTACTTTACAAACGTATTCGTTCATCATCTCAAAGGCTACATTATACTAGCGGTTTCATATAGACAAGTAAATGCAAGGTGTTGCCAACAAGGTTAGGATGTCACAATTTACACGGTACAATTCCGCGAAGGTCGTTGCGGTACATCATGCATTGCTGTTCAGATGCTGAACTAAATTCATCCCTAAGGCCGATCAACGGCAGTTACTAGGTAATTTCGGCCACCCCAACCGATTACTAACGTATTGTTCCATGACAATGCGTAGTGAAGCACCGCACGCATTATTTCGCCTAGGCAATATTATTTACAATCGATCACAAGTATACACCGCTAAGCATAGGTCAAACCAGGTGAAGTGGACTGACCTGTTTGCTAGCTTGCATGCAGCTACTTACATCATCATCAGCATCCTCATCAACAGCAGTACATCAGCCATTTGAACTGATACTTCGCTGCCATGCAACCACGAGAACATATGAAATAAAGAATAAGAAGAGGGAGAGATGGGGGACTTATCTGAATACCTCAATGCCCTAAGCAAACATTAAAGGTCAAGACGCCTACACCTTGTGAAGGCAACATACCGTCTCAAAAAGCTGGCTATTGTGCAAAGATAAGGCGGCATCAGCGAGACAGCTTCCATGTGGCTTTCACTGCCACGCGTCATAAACATCCATTACTCCGCAGAGAACTCAGCACCAACCACACTTTAAACAGGCAATCCGAATAGAAGACGGTAGCAGACGCGCCACTGGTGTCTACGGCAAGCCATATCCCGTAAAGTTTTGAGCCCCACGCACAAAGCGAGTCACGTGGACTTCAGCCCGGAATGCGAGACGGACCAAATGCACCGAGATTGGTCGTCAGTGACTTCATTTCCCGCTGCTAAGTCAACTTCTGTCCACCTCGAGCCTTGCGTCATCCTACACTTGGCAGACTAAACAAAGCCCTCCTAGGTAAACGATGACCAGGCATACGTAGCACGTGCCCGAGCCAACGCAACTTATTCATCGCTATCTGTTGTTCTAGGGAGGTAGCACCACCTAGTACTTTCCTACGCACATCATCGTTGCGGACACACTGGTGCCATCCGACTCCAGCAATGCTTCGCAGACAAATATGATCAAAGACTTGAAGGCGCCACAGATATTCAGACCGAACGGGCCAAGTCTCACTGCCATAGTGCCGAACGGCCGTCACTGTGGCGTTGTATACATGGCCTTTCAGACGCAGGGAAACTCCCTTCTGTCGCCAAAGATGTCGCAGGTTCAAGAAGGTAGCTCTGAATTTTGCAATGCGTGAGCTGACGTCAGTTTCTATGCGCCCATCATTGCAGATGCAGCTGCCAATATAAGTGAAATGATGAACGACATCGAGTTTCCCGTTAGCAAGCGTCAAGGGGGCATCGAGTGGCTGGTGGACCTG
This sequence comes from Dicrocoelium dendriticum, assembly GCA_944474145.2. Classification (NCBI taxonomy): domain Eukaryota; kingdom Metazoa; phylum Platyhelminthes; class Trematoda; order Plagiorchiida; family Dicrocoeliidae; genus Dicrocoelium; species Dicrocoelium dendriticum. The sequence continues at coordinate 161,304,120 of OX104063.1, read as the reverse complement.
CAGCAACATTTTGCACCTTGACGGTGCGATGTGCATACCAAATAATGGGACCACTCTGGACAGGCTATTCAGGGTTGATTGTGCCGCCCCATACATTGTCAAAAAGCAAGACGATATCGTCCGCATAATCTAGATCAACTAACCTTTCACCAGGCAGCACTTCAACGCCTGCATCGTGAGATTCCGCAAGGGAACACTCCATGATAGAATCCACAACGAAATTGAACAAAAATGGGAAAATCGCACAACCCTGACGAACGCCACTTGCGCTCGGAAAGCTATCCGATAGGACAACGTAGACCCTGACGCCGCCTGTAGTGTTCGAGTATAGAGCACGAAGGATGTTCACATATTTCGTGGGAACACTTTTCCGCACGTTGTTTGATCAGGATCCATCGATCGACTGAATCCAACGCATTCTCGTATTCGAGGAACACACCTATCGTTTGTCTGCGGTATGCGTGGCACTGCTCTAACACCTGTCGCAAAGTGAATATTTGGTTTATACAGCCACGCTCTTGGCGGAAACCTGCCTGCTCTGCCCTAATCCGAGATTCCCGTTCCGCAGTGAGGCGAGGAACCATATTCGAGGCCAATAATTTTTTCACAACTGGCTTTTAGGCTAATACACCTGTGGTTAGGACAGTCTGTGCGGCTGTCCTTCTTGTACATTGTCACTATAATCGTTTCGCTCCAATTAGCCGGGACACTATCTTCCTTCCAGATACATTCGAATACGGCGGTCAGTGATTTGCAGAGGACCTCACCTTTATCCTTAAATAGTTCACGTGGGAGGGAATCCGGGTCAGCGGCACGAAAACGATTAACGGGCTGTGATCGCGTTTCGGACTTCGGCCTCCGACGGAGGCTCTAAACTAACCGTCCATGAATCGTCCTGCATCACCTGAGAAGGAAGAGGCCCATGAGCAGGGAGCTAGCTACACTGATCTTAAAAGTATTCCGCCCAACAAGTCATACTGCGCTCCTTATTGTGTATCAGCACACCCACGCTGTCTTTGATTGTCTCACAGACGCCTGGTATCCTGGGACTAGCGTTGCGGATTAGCTGGAAGAGCTTGCGGTAATTGCTTACTGCGCTTGCCTTCTCCATTTCTTGAGGCACACTTGTCCACCAGGCTTCCTTGTCAGCACGTAGGCTCTGCTTTAGTTCCCGTCCGATACCCTTTCTGGTCACAATGTGTTCCGATCCAGCCGGGATGTGTCTTCTAGATTTCACCAGGGTTACCGACTTCTCGGATATCCAGTTACTGGTGCAATGACGATGGATAGTGCTACAAGCAGATGCTCCTGTGTCGTGCATTGTGGCCAAAGTTCCTGTCCCAATGAAGCTCAGTGTCACTAGAACAAGACAGCGAGAGTTCGGCATACAGTGCTTCTTGATAGACTTGCCTGACCGAGGACTGAGACAATTTCTCCGTTGCCTATCGTAGGGGACATTTGGTGCGCCTCCCGGTAAATTTCATGGGGAAACAACAGCGTGCCAATGCATGATCCGAGTCGACACAGGTACTCCAGTACGAGCAACAATCTAGGATGGACCGACGCCACCTGTAACTTATGGCGAGGTGATCAATTTGGGTCCATCGTTAGCCAGCTACAGGAGGACGCCAAGTAGCACTTCGGCGCCCACTGTGTCTAAAAGCATTGCTACTAAGAAAAAACTGGTGTTCCGCACACAGTTGCAGCAGACGCTCACTGTTATCCGTTCGTTTGGAGTTAAGTTCACAATTACCACCAAACTGAGCTTCTGAAGAATTTAGACGCTATACTTGTGCGTATTTATCCCCTGCAAGTGCTAAAATTGCTACTAGTAATACTGCTGTACTACTAGCACTGCGTAGTAGCGCATTCAGTTCGTGATAGAATGTGTCCTTGAAAGCATTTGAACTGCAGTCGATGGAAGCAATCGCGGAAATCACGAATGTACAGCGTCTTTACTACGTCGTGATGCAACCTTAGCTGATGTCGTCAAAAGGGCTGCACAAATACGGCTGTTCACCTGAATCCAATCAACCAACGACGACTCAGCCTTGGAGCTGAGAATGATACCTACACCAGCTTGACCCGTGAGAGCTGCATCTGCATCTCTGGATGCGTGCAACCAATAACCAGTGGATAGGCCGGGTGCAGTTAATTCAATAACCGTGTTAGGGTCATTGATCCTAGTTTCGGACATACAACACACATCAATACTCAGGGTGTCAAACGTTTGTGCGAGTGCAGCCTGTTGACCTGTTTGTCATAGAGTGCGATTGTTGTAGGTCGCTCATCTTTTATCATATCCTCAATTGTGGTGCCTTATCAGATGCTTTCGAGATGTCGACTTAAATATATTTCACTACGTGACTTTTGTGCACTGTCTCAGCTTAAGCTTCACTAGCAACCAACAAATTCCTCAGACGCTGAAACCTCTTTCGGATTACGTTTTGTGCCCTGCTGAGACGATTAAATTTATGCTGGTTGCCTTCCAACGAATCTCCTTACAGCTTTTCTACAGTTTGACCACGACGCTAGTCAGAACGACTGCCCTAGTTTTTTGGTTGCCATACTCCTGTCGTCATTCCTGAACATATGACAGATGACATACAGTTAGGTCAAATTGAGCATTTCGATGCGCCGGGTGGGATGAATAATGTGTTCCAGTAACTCTATTCTTTTCGGACTCATTATGGTATGTGAGGTTGGCTCGGTTTGTGTAGGAGGATGTGGTGTAATACCAAAATCGAAAAGTGACTCCAATCTTTGCGTACACAAATTTGGGGATACTAAAGTCCAGTAAGTTGTTTTCTCCCGGACCATACTGTTGCCGGCCAAGTAATGAAGATATGTTGCTTGGTGGGTAATGGATTGAGGTAAATACATATTGTGTCCTTAGGAGACTGGGCCTCTAAAGTCTACAAGTACCCAGTTGTGTATGTCGGCATTGTAATTTAGACTCGTCAACTTTAGAGTCATACGCAGGGTCATTTTTTTCTCCCAATATTTTGTGACAATTATTGTTTCGTTGTATACTAATTATGATGCTACTGCATTGGCAGGGGAATTCACTTGTATTTTGCCAGGTCGTGAGCCACATTTTTGCAATCGGAAGCACGGACAAGTGAATCAAATCATATTGCGTGTTGTAACAAATGCATTTACAAATCGATATTTTTTTATCAGTTACGCTGAAGATAATACCCCTTTGTGAAGCACATATGCGTTCTTGCGTATCGGTGGTGATTAGGGGTAATAAGGAACCAACCATGCATATCGGTTTAGTACAATGTTCTCTCATCATCTAAACAACTTACCGAATTTTATGTGACATACTCAGTAGTTTCTTCATGAATATTGCAAGTCAACCGGTTTAACCACGCGATATTTTGTTTCTGGCCGAAATATTTGAAGTTTAACTTCAACATAAATCAGACGCGGTTTTTGGTTGCGCAACGTGTTCCTTAACCTTATTTATTTTTATTACCACTTTGGTGGTAGTCATCCACAGGTGGAAAAGCACAAACACATGTCAATAACAAAACCAAGTAATCAACTTAGTTGACTGCAGGTTTTATAGGTTTATTCCAACTTCCAAATGGTATATGTTATACAATTTATTCACCAGAAAATATGTATTGCAGCCTGATCTATTAGGACAGTGATTCGTTTGCGGATTTTCGATCCACTAACAATTTACATATGATAACGCTTGCAAATAATTTCGTTTTACCAAGCCACAGTGGCAGCATTGTTTCAGGACCTTGCAAGCTCTCTCCAATATGCTTATTTTATAACATCCGCATCCAACCGATTTAATCACTATACTCACACCTCGTTGCAGTGGTAGGTGAGGACACACATAACTGTGTGAGGTGAAGGGTTGGTCGACGTAACAGTCTATAGTTTACCATATAAACGTCTACATTTGCACTCTGGGATATCACATTATTCCCAACAAGTATGTCGGGATTAAAATGATGGCGTATTAGCTGCCGATTGATTTATCCGTGACAACATAATTCCTGTGAATGCAAACAATACGAGTGAACAATACAAGGTAGCAGGTGAAACTTACCACAAATCTGATTAGGAATGAAAATATGATCAACTCGCAAACAGTCGCACGGAATAAGTATTAGGCTCGTTCCGACTACTCCCTATCATGGAATTAATAGCACCCCAACTACCATGATTATGACGCTTTGACAGCTGAAATCACTGAGAAGTCAACTAAACACATTTGTTTTCCAATCCTAGAAGCACCTTTAAATTTGGCCACGCCCTGTACATGGTTAGTTGGTTGCATCCTGTTTCGAATTTGCCTTTCACTGTGGCAAGCCACAGCACGCCTGCGCCTACAAAAAAGGACCATGGGTGGCTTGCGCTACACCACCCATAGCTCCATCCACACACCCCATATCCAGTGTAAACCCGAAGGTATAAGACCGGGAGACATGTGGATTGGAACCACGTTTCATCAGCGGAGCCGGCCCACATTCCTTCAAACGCACATACAAACACGCCGTATTTGGTGAATTAAGTGAGTACAAGGCAGTGACTGCACCGTAGTCCGCTACACACTTAGCGCATGGAACCACTATTCTAGCCTAGCACGGCCACAAAGAACGTACACCCCGTCCAATCTAGGAACGGCTAACTGTCTCCTAGAGCCAGTATGGATGAAGTAGTGGGTAATATACAGGTAGGCATCTTGTCAACATTCACATCAAGCGCGGTCACACCGGGGATATCAATCAACTGCCAATCACTTGAGAGAACGATAACAAAGAAAGTTACTCGAGTACTGCCTAAGTAAATGGTGACATAAATCTTAAATTAATAAGCATATGAAATAAGTCATTTATAAAAGAATCCGAGATAAGTTAACGAGGTCAGAAAGTTTATTTTACGGAAATGACACAAACACGGAAATGTTATCGAAATTGACTACAATTGGGTTAAACAACGTGCGCAACTTTATAGAAGTGAGTACAGGTAGAAATTTATATGAGAGAGAAAAGCATTAGGACAAAATTGAAAACCCACCACCTGATATAAATAGAATTAGCATGCAAACGCGGGGTTAGTAAATCGAATGCCGCGCGCCTACAAACGCTGCGTCGGTTCTGCTTACGTTCTTTGCAGGACCCGTCGTCGCTTCGGTAGTGGTCGTGAGTGGCCTCGCTCATGGCTCACTAGGCCTGCCTGATTCAGGCACTCGCGACCGCATGTGCTACAGCACCATGCGCTCGATCTTGATGGAGTACAACACATCGGTGCTCTCCGCTTCCGCACTTGCCTCTTCTGCTCTGCATGTAAGAGGTCTTTCTACCGCACTTTGGAAAATGCCTTCGTGATTAGATCGCGCCGATCAACCGCCTTCGATACCCATGACCTGCAATCAAGATTAGAGCGTTAGAGGCTCACTTTGATCATGTCCTGTTAAGGCAGCCTTGCTTTCGACATATGCCGCTTCCCAAAACTCAGTTGACCATATAAGACTTGTTTCGGTATCCTCGTCAAATCCATACGGATCACATGACCGAGCCACCTCAGGTGTCACAGCAAAAGCATGCAGTCAACTGCATACATCCTACTTCGGCGCAACTCTTCCGTGTCTGCAACTCTGTCGCCCCACCCGATGCGCAAAATCCGTCGCAAACCCTACTGACGGAATCACTCGAGGTATCGCACATTCTGCCGGTACATCGTCCACGTTTCACTGCAGTATAGAAGAACGGAAAGCACCATGGATTTGTACACCGTCAGCTTCGTGCCAATGGTAAGGAGATGGTTGTTCGGCACTCGGTACTCAGGCTTCCCGAATGCCGCCGCTGCCTTCGACACGCGATTACGCAGCTCACTGTGTATCTGCTGATCAGACGACGTCACACTCCCAAGGTAGCAGAAGCGGGAGGTGGTTTTCACTCATTCCGCCCCAATGCTGATTCGCGTCAATATTGAAAATTGCACCTCCGGTAAAGTCTGAGAGAGAGAGACAGTTTTGCTTGTGTTGATGGTGAGCCCGAATTTGTCCGCTGTCGAAGCCAGAGCACTAGTCATGTGTTGCAACTCATCCGCTCTGTGTAAAACAACGCACAGTCATGTGCAAACAGCAACGTACGGATAGTTGTCTCACAGAATAGAGTTCTCGCACCGAAACGACAGATGTTTATCAATCCACCATCAATACGGTGCTCCACACGAACACCGTAAGCACAAGCAGCATCAAAAGCACAATATATGATTGCATGAAGATATATATTAAAACGGGCAGGAGCTAAGACACAGCCTTGCTTCACACTAGAGAGGACTGCAAAGTCATCCGAGGTCTCTCCACTCAGCTGCAACCTTGCTTGCATACCACTGTGCAGACATTCACGTAAACTTACAAACTTACGCGGTCAAACAAAACTTACCCAACACCAGTCACAATGCCTCGCAGGTCACTGTATGAAATGCCTTGGGGAAATTAACTAAAAGCTAGTAAAATGGCTGGTGTCTTTCTCTGCATTTCTCCTGCAATTGACGAGCCGCAAACACCATATATATAGTGTTGCAACACGAACGGAATCCACACTGCTCTTCCGCCACGTTCGGTTCCACAACCTGAAAGACCAGGCGGTTGAGAATTATTTGGATAATCACCTTGCCCACGCAATGCACTGAATACGCACTGTATATGCGCACGTTCATATTTTGCTGCATTGTGTGCATTTACGCATAGTTTGACCACCTTGATTTTACTGAACACCTGTGCAGTACGACTGTTGATGACGACGAGCATTAGGTAACGAAATTTCTCCGGCCTCCACACGAAGTCCTCGATAACCCTGATCACACATTCAGCCCATTAACATAGACCAGTTTAAATGTCAACTTTGGCGCCCTTTAATGTGCACTTAATATTACTGCTCTTGATTACATTTTCCTACTTCTGTTTAGGAAGTGAAACGTATAAGGGACAGCCAAAATTCTCCCTAATACTCAGTGGTTCTATAAAGTGCACATGCGCCCCAGCACATTCTTAGCGTCAGTCCGTAATAACAGTTCTAAATAAAACTTATGTTTTTTGTCGGTTAGTCAACCGAAACATCTGTTAAACAACATGAACTTACTAACCAATCTGAGGTATAGCATACAACCAGTCTGTGTTCAATTATATGTGGTCAACCGCTGATGAAATACAGCTTCATTTTGGTGGCCGGTTCCAAATATTCCATCAAGCTCCAAAGAAAACAAAGCGCTTTCACGTTCTTGCGCTCTGATTAAGTCTATGTTTTCTCTAATGACGCGAGGATCCCGTATAATACTGTGGATATCTGGAATAAATTCATTATTATTGAAATAATTTAATTATTGTGGTTAAATCAAAAAGTTTTCTCTGTGAATAACTAAACGTGTTTCGTCAAGCCAATATATCAAATCAAAACAAAACCAGGAGTAAGAAGGGTAATTTGAGTACACGTTGTGTAGACTGTGAATTGCATTAAAGTAAACCTTTGTCAATGTAATCACCAGAGCCGTATCCGAAGCAGGTTACAATTTGTTGTTGCCTGCCCGAAATCACGACGGTGCTTTCTGGCAGGCAATACCATATTTCCAAACAAGTGGTATGTTACTTACCGTTTATTGGCCTACAATACATTCATAACCGTCAAGACCACATTTGATTGCATACTCTAAGGTAACAGTGTAAATAGAATGCAAAAAGAAATTGTCCATGTAACGTCCACCGCGAATGTTGAATAACGAGTATCCAAAGATCCCAAAATCAAAACAAGTCGGATCACAAACACTGCGGTATTATTAAAATATATACACTTAATAATTGGGACATATTCAACTGTTCGGTATCCCAGTGTGTGCAATTTGACAACAAGGTGTCAGTAAACAATAGGAGGGAACGAGTTGTCTACGCCGGACAATCAAAGGAACAAGTCACCACAACTGAATGCTACGAGTATTAAGAATAATGGCTTTGACCAATCAATGGATGGTCCAATCACCGAGTGAGAGTTTAATGACACGCATAAACATGGTGTTTGGACGAGCTACCACTGAACGGTGGAGGGGGCGCGACACATGCTCCGGGATGAACGTGTCATGTTCGGCGAAGAGGAGGGTTGGAGATCCAAGGTCGTCGGTAGACGCACACGCACGGAACCAGTGTCGGGGATTAGCATGCACACACAGACACACCTACAACGATAACCATGGGAATGTAAGGAGGCGCACGTGAACGCTGGTCGATATCCATCAACGATCAGCCAAGCTCTGTAGACTAGATCACGAAATGAATAGTAGAAGAATTTCATGGTTAGATAAGCGCGTTACACTACCTCCGAAATTCTGATGCGATTGACGTCTCCTACGTCCCCGACCCCACTCTGGCTCTGGGTTCTACAAATGCCTACATTAGCACTCCTTAGAAAAACAGAAGGGAAAGCAACGCATCCACACCAGAGCTTCTTGGCAGGAGCCGTTTTCCATGACTCCCACCAAGCGCCGTTCGTGGGCGTCTTTGGGCATTGAAACGCTTGGATGAAAGCCGTTTTCCATGACTACCACCCTGCACACCTAGCCAGACTTAAGCGCTACTACTCATCGCCCTCCAGGCGGCACAACTTCATGACATATCTTTTTAATATACCTGAGTTGGTTCTAATGTACAACGTCCTTACTAAACCGCCATTGTTGGCTTCACAACTCACGACTCGACCCAGCGGCCAAAAACCCCTTGGTAGTTTCTCGGAAGCCACCAACACTAATTCGTCTTTTTCTACAGACTTGGTCAGAAGCTGCCAATTCTGTTGAGATTGTAATGTTGTTATGTATTCTTTTAACCATCTCTTCCAGAATCCCGTGGCTACGTGGGCTACTTGCTTCCAGCACTTAGTATACCTGTCTCTGATATCGATGCCTGGTAGCTGCAAGGTTTCGCATCGTATGAGAAGTAGGCTGTTCGGGGTTAATGAAGGAGCACCTTGGCTATCGGAGGTGGGTGGAACTAGCGCGCGATGGTTTAGAATCCGTTCTACCTCGAAGAACACATTGGCTAGGCAGTCATCAGTAAGGATTTGCTCGTTGCATACGCCGTACAATATTTAACGGACAGAGCGGATAATTCTTTCCCACCCCCCACCCCTGTGACTGGCAGATGGTGGAGTAAAGTGCCATTGCACACCACGAAGGCACGGCTCACCGTCAATCCGTTTTTGATCCCATTTTTTAACTTTATCACGTAATTCCCTAACCGCCCCGACGAAATTCGTTCCGTTGTCACCATATACTTCTGATTGTCAGCCCCGTCTGCCGACGAAACGGATGAACGCCGTAATGAATACATCAATCGGGAGGCCGTGTGCTGCTTCCAGGTGCACTGCCCTGCTTCGCAGGCAATTGAATATGCACCCAAAGCGCTTTTCCGCAGTCCTTCCTCGCTTTACTACAATAGGGCCGAAATAATCCACACCCACATTATTGAAAGGAAACCAACAAATTTCCGCCGTGGTACTGGTTAATGGTGCCATCTGTTGCTGTCACGGAGTGGCGGTGCGATTCCAGCAGCGGATGCAGCTTCCGACCACTCGCTTCACTGTTTTAGCTCCATGCAGTATCCAGTACTTGGTGCGGATCGCACTTAGCACGTGATACACTTCACCGTGGCCTTCTGAGACGTGAAAATGACGCACCAGCGCCTCGACAACTGGGTGCTTACTGGGAAGGATAGCAGGGTACTTCAAACTTTTCTCGTAGTCCGTTTAGTTCAACCGCCGTCCGACGCAGATAATTCCCTCGATCAGAGTTGGGTAAAGGCGACGGATTGGGTTTCGTTTTTTCCATGCTTGACTAAGGTGTGTCGATTACTTGCTGCACGCTTTAATGTTTGTCAGTTCGTTGCTGAACGTCTCGAGTTGCACTATGCGCAGGATGTCTTTCCTGGCATCTTCTATCTCTGAAACTAACAGCGGACCTATAGCAAATACCCGATGCGCATTGTGACGGGATAGTTATCAGCATTTGAAACGAATCAGCCAAGCTACTGCCTTCAGGAATTTGGCCCAACTCGAAAAATACGTCAGTAGTGGGTTCGCGGGGTTTGTTGATGTAGCATTTATGGAACTACTTGACTTTTTGAATTCCACTTTTGCCGTGCTTTCCGTTGGGGTAGACCCGTCTACCCAGGAGCAGTCGGTTTGCAGGAGAAAATGCGGTCCTCCTACCCACGCTCTCCATTCGCTCAACTCAGGGTTCCCCTCGAGGTCAAGTCTGCTGCGTTATCATTCGACCGAACGTGGTTCCATTTCGTCGGTTCAGACAGCTGTTGCATGGCAGCATTTTGGTTAGCGACAAATGTATTTAAGCTTGTCGATTTATTATAGATGTAGTGCAGCACGATTTGCGAGTAGGTCCAATACCATGTATCTCGTGGACTCATATTCAGACTATCTGCGAGTATCTGATTAACTTTTGCTGCCAGCACTACAGATGTTGAGTTCAATGGAGCAACTCTGGATTTTGCAAGCAAGATAAAGCAATATGGCCGACCGAACGCAGAGGTATGCCGCAAATATGCGACCAGACCATACCCAATTTCAGAGGCATCGCTGAAAATGTGCAGCTTTGCGCTTTGCTCAGCGGTCTCCATGCTCCGCAGCACACAACGAGGAACCGAGTGTTGGCCAATAGATAAAGTGTGATTATTCCTTTGCTTCCACTCTTGCTCGTCTGAGGGCTGGGGAGGGTAATCCCAACCAAGTCCTCTTCTACACAATTTCTGTAGAAGCACCTTGGCTGGTAGTAGCAAAGGACACACTAATCCGAGGGGATCGAACATAGATGATACGTTTGACAGGATGCTCCGTCGGGTCGCCGGGCAGTTGCGAACGCTGAATCGGAACCAAAACTGATCTGTCTCAGCGTTCCATTTGAGCACAAGCGTAGGATCATTGCAGTGCGAGCCAACAACGAGTTCTTTAGGCGCTCGTGCCCACTCGGTAGGGGATATCAAATCTACGGCCTTCGTCTTATTCGAGATCCATTTCCGCAGCCTGAATCCCCTTTGGCTAGCAGTTCAAATATGTCGTGTGCAAACTGCGCTGCTTCCTCTACTGAATTCAATGATACCAGGCAGTCATCTACGTAGAAACCATTGGTGATTGCGTTCATTACCGTAGCTTTTTATAAATGACCGAAATCACTTACCGTCTTGCGAAGGGCCTGCGTGGCACAAAACGTCGAGGACGTCGCCCGAATGGGTGGGGGGTCATCTGGTAGTCGACAGGATCACTAGACACGTCGCCTTTTGGCCACCACAGAAACTGCAGTGCTCCTTGGTCGTCCTCCGGCACCCTAACCTGCATGTACATTTCTTCCAAGTCTGCTGCTAACGCCATTAAATTATTTCAAAACCGAGTAAGTACTTTGGTCAGGTTCGCAGTGATATCGGGGCCCTGGCAGAGTTGGTCATTTAGGGACAGACCTTGAAATTTCGCCGCACAATCCAAAACCACTCTACGTTTCTCCGGTTTTTTGGGGTTAACTATTGCGTGATGAGGTATGTACCAGTACCGAGGTCCGGTCATCGCCGGAGCTCTAACTGCATAACTTTTATGTAGCATCGAGTTTATTGACTGCGTGTATTTGGAGAAAAGTCCGCCATCTCGCAGTAGACGACGTTTAAGGTACGCTATCCCATTTTCCGCCATAACCCTGTTACTAGATAGAACTTATCTAACGTCTCGCCAAAGGAGAGGAACAACGTAGTGTTCATGTACTAAGCGCGTCCCCGCCTCGGTCTTAACAACTACCGTTGAATCCTCACCTGACATGGATAGTTCAAGAGCATCAAAGTCTGAAAATTCAGCGTTGTACAGCATTTGAATTTTGTCAGCAATGGGTATGTCCGCCGCCCATATGCCGTTAACGGATGCAACTCGACGCATCGCGGATCCCAGAGGACCCAACACAATCCAGCCCAGCAAGGTTTTGATAACGTGCGGTTCCTTGCAAACACCAAGTCGTTGGTCTAACACCCAACGAGCCTCCGGAATATGGCAACAAATCAAAAATGATATCCGCGGGTCGCGGATCCTTTCGAAGTCGAGATCGGCCAGGTGCGGCCACTTGTGCGCCTCTGCTTGTGTCCCGTGACAGGTGCTTGAATAGGCAGACTAGGCACTGCGAACTCGCGCTCTAACTCAATCTCTTCTAGCCCGTTTAGTGGACGCAAGTAGAATTTGACCACGGAGCATCCAGGCCGCATCGCTATGGGCAGATCACGGATAATGTCAGTGTTATTATTTTAGATTCATTTACGTGACAAAGTGCGCTTGAGATAACGCCATAATCTTAGGAAAATCAGTCCGGAACATGTAGCGTGCCGGAAAGCATGCTTTTTCAATATTTTATAACATTGGATTTTGCGGTTGTTTTAGCCTTCAGAACGTCCACTTGTTTTACTGACGGCATACTCATTAACACAAATGATTTTTGTGAGTATTTTGCTGAACCGTTCCTCGCTTTGGTTGATCCGCCCCCTATTTTTATAGCCCACGAAATATATATGTTGGGTTCAGTTGCCTCCAACTTCTATACTGCCCCGTATTTAACACTCTCTTACGTGCCATTTATCACCGAATAGTATCCTGGTTTTCCCACAACCATCGGAAATCCCGTTCCAGAACAATACGTCCGTCATCTTGAATTTTCATTCTTGTCAACTCGTTAAAGTAATTTTGTGATTATTTACTTGTATCGTATTGTATTCTCATCCACCCCATTTTTATCCGCTTTTTGCAATGGATTATCTAGAGGATGAGCCACCTATCTACGCCCTTCATCCTGTCATGCTCAATTCTGTTTTGTTAGCCCCTCCGCCTTTTGGGGAGAACGATCCTTCGTTATACTTATTGCACATAGAATCCCAGGTTTACATTCGTAGGATTTCTTCTGATTTCGTCATGTATAATCAGTTGATATCTCACCTTCTTCAGAATATATCCTGGCAGGTGAGAGATAGCGTACATTGCCCCCTTCTTGTAAGGCGATAGGCGACTCATAAACACACTAATTTTCAGCGAATCACGCCTTCTAACGAGGTCCGTCTGCAGCAACAATATAGTGATCTGCAACTAGGAGGTATGATTTCCATAGCATTGTTGGACGTAATGCAACGACTCATTGAAATATCGGCACATGGACGTATGGAATCACCGCGAGATATGGATGTAACGCATTCCTGAAAGCACTCAGGCTATCCCTGCGGTAGCAAGTGAATTGTCAATCACAGACATTGCAGATCTGACAAACCGCGTCATCGAACGGCACCAGCCAATGACTGGAAACAATGCACCTAAGCAGCTTTGTGCTGGTGCAACCACACTGACAAACGCAACTAGGCGGCCGTCGGTAAGAGAGGCGTTACCATTGCAGATAGCGTCGTTTCAGCACCACATCGAGGAACTCACTTTAAGCAGTAAGCACCGCAGCCGCTCTGGATCATATCCCGGTCTAAAAAAACCTGGTGCCACAAGTTACTGCTTTCACCACTCGCGTTTGGCTAATAAAACATGTAAATGCGTACAGCCTTGTAGCTACTCCGCTACAGAGGGTCTGCCAGGCCGACCCGTTATAAGGACTAACGGTGTCGGCAAAGCCCATAGTCGTCTCATCTACATTGGGGTTTATGATTCGGAGACCCAGTTCTTAGTTGATAACGGTGAGGACGTCAGCGGAATTCGCTCTATAACAGGTGAGCCTATCGCTTCCTTGTCGATAAGTTTAATTTCCACCAATAGCCATCTACGGTCATCGGCCGCTATACCTGGGCCTAAGTCTTCGGCGCACACACCGCTGGGTATTCACCGTCGCTGCAGTCCAGTTTGCCGTCTCGGCATTAACTTTCTTAGGCATTTCGACCTATTGGTCGATGCGAAAGGACAGGTGATATTCGACACTGCAACAAAATTCAGTGTATGTGACATCATCACCGATATCGAATCTATAACACCAGACTACGTTTTTCCTCAGACCATGCCAAATTATGCTAACCTCTTTTCGCAGTATTCCAAGCTTGCTCAGTCAATGAATGAAGCTTTGCCCTTTGCATTTCACCTCAGTCACCACATAGGAAGGATGGTCTTCCCGTCTCATGCCGCCTCCGCCGACTATCGCCCGTGAAGCGAAAGTGAGCTAGGACGAAGTTTGATCATATGGTTGAAGATGGAATGACAAGCCCTTCCGACAGCCCTCGGTCCTCGACTCTGCAAATGGTCCCCAAGAAATCTAGTGGCTGGCGCCATTGCGGTGATTACAGCGCACACAGTCGGCTAACCGTCTCAGATAGGTATCCAATCCCACACATGCAGAAACTTAACGCATGGTTCTCAGGTAAGACCATCTCTAGCAAGATCAATATGATTTGCGCCTGTCAACAGATACCTGTAGAAAAAATTGACATTCTTAAAACACGCGTTATCACAACTTTCGGCGTGTTCGTAATTTTAAGAATGCCATTTGGACTGTGCAACGCCGCACAAAACGTCTAACTCTTCAACCACGATGTCACTCGTGGCCTAGACTTCGCTTATTCCTACGTCGATTACATTTTAGTAGCCAGTTCATCGGAACAAGAGCACCTCGAGCATCTTCCAACTCTGTTCCATCGATTGATCCAACATGGTGTCTCACTCAACATGACTATTTGTGAATCCGGCAACTCAATGGTAGAATTCCTAGGCCACCTCGATACATCGTCTGGTATCAAAATCCTTCCTGAATAAATCCAGGAAATCAAGGAGTTCCCGACTCCGAATTCACTCAAGCACCTCCGTCGATTTTTTCGATTGTCAACTACCATCGATGCTACATACCCCGCTGACCTCAACTCCTGCAGCCTCGGCATGGAGCGTGCTTGGTGTCACTCAGTACCTGATACGCTAATATGAGATCACCGCGCAAACTTCGATAGCGTCCACTGAAATTTCCCAGCAACTTCAGCCTTCGGTAGAAAGAGTGATAGCACATGCCCTTTACATTTCTCCTTTCTCTTCGTTGTGGTGCCTCTATCGCTTCTATGTCGCGCTTCAACTAAGGTTGCCGAGATTGGATAGCGTATTCAACATGCGGGCGCACGTAGGAATTGTGCACTATTGGGAAGATTGATGGGGCGAATCTCCCGAAAGTCCTTCGCAGATGCCGACGCGCTGGTTGGCACTTTCAGCAGCTACCTCAGTCTGTTTTGACCAGTTTTAGTCGCGCTGTACGATCACACCAAGGTCACGTTCCTGGGAGCTATTCTGCAATCCGTTTTTCCCAAGTAAATAGGTGTAGTTATGTCTATGGCGTAATTGTTCAACATGACGCTGGTCTACGTTGAATGGTAGGGAGTTTTAAACTGACCGGTTCGACGCCGTGTTAAGAACGCACTGGAGCGGTTCGTGGTCTTCCGGTCCTCTGCTCCTTCGCCGTATCTTGATACCATCAGTGAAAACGAGAAAACGAAAGTAATTAATCTCGCCAAATCGTTAATTAACACCAGGGATAGACGACGTCTAAGAACCGAGCCTTGCGGTACCTGTTTTATCAAGAAAGCCGTAGGAAAGGTAAAATATATCTCGCAAAATTAACCAAGTACAACCGAGTCAATCCCTTGTTAAACGGAGAGTCAAGCGACAGACACACACAACCAATAGGAAGATAGGAATGAGTCAGCAAGCCAACCAATTAGATCGAGCCAATCGATGTTGCTGACTTGGTTACCACATTATTGTTCCCCCTCCGAAAAGCTGCCTCAACCTAGTTTGTAGCGATCAATAGGTTTCACCGTTCTCGCGGACCGACGCAGCTGACTTCGTGGTAATGATAACTCAGCCGGGTCTTTGCGCGCGGATCGGTCGGGCTGATTAGCTGCTCAGTGAGCTGTGTGGAGTCGACGCGCGTTGCCAATTAGGCCGTTCTCCAATCGATAGTTGCCCGGGCCAAGAGTACGGCCGATGCGCAGTGGAGCGGAAAGCGAAGATGTGCCTTTCTTTGTCGCTCTGCTTTTGACGTGAACGTATGTCCCGGGCTGCATTGGTGTTGATAATTTAGCGTAGGAATTTTGGTAAGATGCTATACGATTTGATACTTCGGCATCTCTCGCTGATGAAACGTTATGTGCAGCAGTTAATTTGTGCGTAAGAGCCTTCCTAGCATCAGCTCCGATGGCATTCTTTCGTTGGCTCTGTGGTCACATGTTCTGTAGGAAAAAACCGCGGTTAAAACTGCATCCTCCCAGTCCGAACCTCCTATGATTATGGCTTGTATAGCTTCTTTTACAGACCGGTTTAAACGCTCGACCATACCGTTGGCTGCAGGATTGTAGGGCGCAGTTTTGGAGTGCTTAATGTTATGGCGATGTAGAAAATCTGCAAATTCGCGGCTACAAATTTGTGGCCCGTTATCCGGTAATATTTTATGCGGTAAACCGAAACGGCTAAACAAGTGTTTAAGCCAACATAACACAACCGAAGTAGTAACTTGGGCGCACATGTGTACTTCAGGCCATCTGCTGTAAATACATGTAGCAACAAGTAGATTTCGCTTATTCGTAGGTGCAATAGCGAAAGGGCCAATAATCTCAATGGCGATTTTGGTCCATGGTTTCATCGGGTAAGCAATTGACTGTGTCGGGGCTTTAACGGGAAAAGAACTTTTGTCCGCTAATCGGCAAGCATTGCAATTGACCACAAATGTCGCAATGCTAGATGCCATTCGTGGCTACCAGAAATAGATTCTCACTCGATCTTTGGTCCGAACTATACCTGGAGATCCCTCATGTGCGCAAGCTATTATCTTGGCTATTAACTGGGGCGGAGCTACAAACACCGAACAGCGCAACAGGCAACCGTCTACCACTGATAGTTCATGTCGAATTGCATAATACGGAATGAACTTACCGGGGATTTTGTTATTCTTGGGCGAGCCATGCTGCACATATTCATTAATCTCATGCAGTAAAGAAACGTTAGAATTTTCCCTTCGTAGTTCATCGATCGTCAAGGTAGACAGGTTAGCTCCGAGACTGGAAACTAATACCGCCTCTCTGAGTCTATCTTTTTCATCTTCCAACTCCACGGATAAGCGAGAAAGGCCGTCAGCAATCTGATTTTGCATACCTGGCCGGTACACAATTCCAAAATCGTAGTTAAGGAGACTGGCATACCAGCGATCGATGCGCATTGGGCGAGATCCTTTAAATCCATTTTTGAGAAGAGCTGTTAGGGCTGAATGATCAGTACGCAGAATAAAACGACGAACGAACAGAAATAAATGCCACTTTTCACAGGCCCACACATATGCAAGGGCTTCTTTTTCCCCAACTGAATAATGACTTTCGGAATCTGATAGCTTTCGTGATACGTAGGCAATAACTTTCTCCTCTTCTTTTTGTATTTGTGAGAGGACAGCTCCGAAACCGACATCAGACGCGTCAGTGGACACAAAGGTACGACAAGATTCGTCAAAAATGGCAACTAAGGGAGCAGGCACAACGTTCCTTTTCAGTTCATCAACTGCATTTTGATGATTGCTGCCCCAAACGAACGACGATGCTTTCTTTGTTAGCTGCCGTAATGGATCCGCCACAGTCGCAAAATCCGGCAGATAGCGCAGGTTATGAGAGCACATTCCTAAAAAGGACTTTAGTTCTGTCAAGTTTTTAAGTGTTGGCGCTTGAGAGATGGCCCTGATATTTTCATCACTTGGTCGAATGCCACTGCGTGAAATGACGTGTCCAAAAAACTGAATTTCTGGTGCATGGAAGATACATTTTTGCGTTCAGACGCAAATTGAGATCACTGCGGCGTTGGAGGACTTTGTATAACCTTTCATCATGTTCTTCCTGTGAGCGGCCGAAAACACAAATATCACCCATGTAGGCAACCTGCCCATCGATACCTGCCAGGGCGTGAGACATGAACTTTTGCTAAGCGGCGGGTGCAGAACTCAAACCCATGGGTAATGCTTTGTACTGAAATAGGCCATCAGGAGCGAGGAAGGCAGTTAGGTGTTTGGAATCATCGGCCAATGACATACGGAAAAACGCACTTTTCATGTCTAGATGGGA
This sequence comes from Dicrocoelium dendriticum, assembly GCA_944474145.2. Classification (NCBI taxonomy): domain Eukaryota; kingdom Metazoa; phylum Platyhelminthes; class Trematoda; order Plagiorchiida; family Dicrocoeliidae; genus Dicrocoelium; species Dicrocoelium dendriticum. The sequence goes on along the minus strand of OX104063.1, from coordinate 161,286,008 downwards.
AAAAGCAGTTGCACCAGCTAAACCTACCGTGAGTTCATCATTAGATGGCAAAACGAAACGTTCTGCGGCAATCTGTTTGTTCAGCGCCTGCAAATCGTTGCGTATCCGGACATTACCGTCTTTTTTCATGACACAAACCATTGGATGCACCCACTTAGAGCAGTCGATGGGTTCAATCAAATCATTTGCTAGCATCACTTGCAGAGCTGCTAAGACCGCTTTACGTTTCGATAGCGGAATGGGTCGAGGTTGACCAATGGCGACCGGTTTCGCATTCGGTTTCAGCTGAATTCGATGCACACCACATGGAACACGGCCGATGGACTTCTGGAAGAGCTGCGGATAATGTTCCTGCCAGTATGCTACGTTGACGGAAGAGATAAGCATGCGGTCGAATGATGGTACAATTTGCAAAGCCACCATAGCATTCCTCCCAAGCAAGGGTCGTATGTTGTCCGAAGAAATATACACTGCGACATCGGCAATCACAGAATTCAACTGCAAAGGCACGATAATAAATCCCAATATGGTTAGTGTGTCCCCACTATAACTCCAACATGAATGTGAGGTGGGATGTAAAGTATGCTGTGATAGGTAGCGTTCATAAAATTGGAAAGGCATGGTAGTAACTGGAGAAGCAGAATCAAGTTCCATTTCCAATGGAACAGCACTTTTAACAGTAAGGAACAATGCAGTACAAATGTCAGCAGCGGGAAACTTTGGTTCAACAACGGATATGGTTACACAACCTAAAGGTTTGGAGTGAGCGGTGATTGAATAGATATTGTCCTGTGTTGGATCGGTGACATGGCATTCCGGTGTACCATCATCTTTAACGAGCGCGACAGCCTTCGATCGACAACAGCGGGCATAGTGTCCAATTTTTACACAGTTTTTAATTTGAGGCTGCGTGCAGGACAACCGGCAAAATTAGCTTTGTGAGAGTGCTTCCACAACGATAGCAAGAAAGTTTGTCTGTCGGACATTGCAGGAAAGATTGTACTCTCGCCACTTTAGCTAAGCTGGTGGAACAAAACTGCTTTGATTTCAATAAAATTTCTGTCTTTACTCGGGCTAATTCGCAAGCTCAATCCCACGTTAGTGTGCAAGCGTCCTCCTGAAATAGCCCCTCACGTATGCGATTGTCAGCGATTCCAGTGATCAGTTGCCGAGTGAGCACACAGCCTTCAATATTTTTCTGTGGAATAGACGAGTAGGCACACGGTCGTGCTGCACGACTCAGCCGAGCAATAACATCATTCAAGGGTTCGCCTGCTTCTTGGTGTATTCGAGAGAAAATTTATCGCGCAGTAAACACGTTCATTTGGTAACTCCATGCACGATCAATAGCATTGAAGGCGTCCATGACCGAATTGCATCCTTGGATACCCAAATCATCGAATTGTCGCTGTCCTTCATCTCCGAGTAAATGACGAAGTAGCTTCAATATTTTATTCTCACTAAGAGCAGTAGGGAGATCGCTGATTAAATCCAAGTAGTTTAGAAAGGATGTTTTCCAACGGAACCAGGCATCCGATGTCAGTTTGCTGCCGCAAGCAGTCCAAAATGGAGATGGGGGTTGGTTGGAAAGGTTCATTTTTGCCTCAGCAACGCCACACTGTTTTATCAAGAAAGCCTTAGCAAAGTAAATGTATCTCGCAAATTAACCAAGTACAACTGAGTCCATCCCTTGTTAAACGGAGAGTAAAGCGACAGACACACACAACCAATAGGAAGATAGGAATGAGTCAGCAAGCCAACCAATGAGATCGAGCCAATCGATGCTGCTGACGTGGTTACCACAATACCCATACACGTCACATCAATTGCATGAGAAAATGATTCTCGGACTCTCAGAACTAGTCGTCGTTCTTGTAAAATTAAATCGCCAATCCAACTCAGGATTAGGTCGCCAATGCCGTAATTCCGAAGATCCTGAAGGAGAATTCAATGTTCCAAGTGATCAAATGCTTTTGAAAATTCCAGGTAGATGACATCGACTCCTGCTCCATCATCAACAGCTTTAGTCCAGATATTACGTACAATGAATAGGTTAGTGTTACATGAATGCTTTTGACGAAAGCCATGGCGCTCTGGGGCAATTACATTGTGGCTTTCCAGTTATTGCATCAGCACGTCTGAAACGAGTGATTCCATCAAGTTGGATAGTACGGGAATTAGTGTTATTGGACGGTAGTTGGCAGGATCAGTGCGGCTACCTCCTTTATGCATAGGAGTGATGATCCCTCGCTTACATACTGGTAGAATACGGTTCTCCCCTTGAAATCGCTGATAGAAAACAGCCAGTGGTTCTGCTAAATCACTAGCTACTGACTGTAGAGCCTTTGGTCGGATGTTGTCAGCTCCGGAAAAACTGTGGATACGCAAGGATAACAACTTTTTCGACACAGCTTCCGCAGTGAAGGTAATGTTTTCTAAACCATAGTATGGAGTACTAGAAGTGAGGAGAATGTTTGTGCTCGTTACATGCTGGAATGAATGGGAGTAATGAAGCCGTAGGAGATCAGCTGCTTCAATTGCTGTTCGCGTGTACCCATCAGCCGTGATTAGCGCTGCAACCCCTCGCTTTACATTTCGAAGGCCGTTAAAGTGCCTGCAGAGGAGTTTGCGGTTAGTGAAGAATTGCTTCATTAATTTCTGATGATGAGTGACCTTGCCTTCGCGGATCATTTTCACACCGAAGTTACGATGTGTCACATATGCAGTCCAGGTTTCGGCATTCGGGCAGTCCTGGTGATCTCACCCTGCCAAATCCTTCCGGGACATACATTTACTTGTTCTGCTCTTCATAAATCACATACGCTTGTTTTTGGGTTTGAAGGACTTCTGTTCTGATGCGTGTGCTGCCAGTGTGTTAAACGTCCTTGTAAATGTTTCCCAGGTAGAATCTGGAGGGTATTCGGTTAAGAAAGTCCAAGATGTATCCTTAACACGTGTAGGGAGGTATCGGTCAGTTAGATGGTCATCGGCCTGTCCCCTCCACTTTCGTCCAACAAGAAAGTCGCGGATCCACCGGTGTGGTGCGCCACCGATTTCAAACATCGTGAGTCTGTGAAGGAGAACCTCATTGCTGATCTTGTGGAACGCTTTATTGAAATTGCTGAATTGCATATGGACAGGCGTTCTCTTGCTTATTGCCTTCATCCACTCATGCCTCCTCACAAGCAGGTTCATAATGCATTAGCGGTCTTGCATAAAACCGTGCTTTGCGGGCGTCAAGACCTCGTTTGACTGTAGCATTTGTAGCAATCCCTACTTCACGCTTTTCTCAGCAACATTTGCCAAAATAGGTGTCAGACAAATTGGCCTGTAGTTATCTACTTTGCTAGGGTCGCCGCCTTTCGAAATAGGCCTGACCACCGAACATTTCAAGTCAACCGGGAACGAACCTTTGGACAGCGACCTGTTGAAAAGGTCAGTCACACCAGTAGAGAGGATGGTCGGAATTTACTTGAGAACCAGCGGATGAAGACCATCAGGTCTGGCATGTTTGGTGCCGTCAAGGTTGGCAAGTAGATGACATACCTTTTCAACACCGCAATGAAGATTATAGAGTTCGGCAAAAGCGGTACAAGTGGAACTCTAAACAGACACCTGGTCATTCGCAAATACAAAAGCGGTGGGCCGCCAACGCGGACGCACGCTCAGTGCTGGGGTTGGGGGCTGTGAATCCGGGCCATCCAGCACTGGCGCATCACCTGGTGGCTTCAGGCTTGGCTTCAAGTATGCAGAGATTCTCTTTGTGGCGGTCTTCCCGACTATTGCGGGCTGCACTTCAAAATGTCGGCGCTTATTTTTTTTTGCACTGTTGAGGTGGTTCCACTGATATTTATATCCTTCGTAATCATTGGCAAAGACAAAGAATTGTCCCACGGTCTGCGTGTAGCATTACTGAACCAACACGCTAATTCAAGGCTTTCTTCATCTAGCGTAGACTTTGTTATACTGGCAAATAATAGTAGATCACCACAAATATACATGTATCAGTGGCATCCGTGTCTGGTTTTGTCTGTCACTGTGGCCTCCACGAGAACAGCCGCTGGACGACTGCGACCACCGGAGGATCTTGGTGCCTTGCGATGCGCCAACGACAAACCCCATACCTAGTGCAAAGCAGAACATTTGCTCACTGAATACATAAAATTTGAAAGTTATGAAATTGCGTGAACAGTGGTTATCAGGTAATGTTAATACCACATATTCGACAAAACTAGAGCTACACCGTTGTGCCATTTTTATTCAGCCGCTAGCAAATATTTAGCAATAGCATTTTAGAAACACAAACTATATCAATAAAGTATGCTAATCCCACACAATAAATACGAATTGCTACTTTTCTGATGAGGATACAAAAGGGAACATTGTTCCCTTTGTCAGCAAGCTGTAAGAAATACTGCAAGTTTAACGCGACAATGAATATGTGGTTTACAAATACAACCCAATTTAGGGATAAGGTAAATTAATATTGAAAGTCGTTTTCTTTTTTCCCTCACAGATAGGTAGATTGTTGGCTGCAGAAACTTAAACTAGGGATTCGGCAACAAGGTGACACTTCATTAGGCCAACAACAAACTATTCAATTTGTGGCCTACTTCAATCAAACGTGTGCCCGTTGAGTTGCTTATAACTAAAGTGTGGGCTACGTTCTATTTGTAAACTTCACGGTGGAGGTTAATTTACGAACATTTAACGCTAAGAGATAGTTTCACTGCAAAGTAAATTCGGTTGTCACTTAAGCAATCGTCTTTCATTCACCGTTCTTTCTAATAAGTAATAAAAGGTTATAAACTGATTTCGAATCGAAGAAAACGCATTCATGAATCTGTTTTAACTGTTTTGTATTTCTATTTATATTGTGCAGTAATCACAATTATGCTCTAATTCACACTATCTTCGATATTGCGTTGGATGTTTGTTGAGCGTTAATTAATTTGCACTCTAAAGATCCTGACTAAAAGAGAGTTATAATACTTCCTGCCAGCAGCTCACAACCTACATAGCCAAGCGTCTGGTGCTTTCTGGACATAGGCTGCGCTATATAACTTTTCGTAGATGGGACGAAAACATTAAAATACAATGGAAACCCCATACGCTTGAGTTAATAATTGGGTCCTTTATCAGGATGGCATTTATATCACAACCATAAACAATAGACGAAAAATCCTTCAACAAAAGCAGTTCGTCTGCCATTTGAACAGAATAATAAATACTGATTACTGAGTAATATATTGTTGAGCAAATGAAAGAAATGAACACTATTAAAACTTTTCCGTAATATGGTGAATAATGTTATAAAATTTGTCAATTTTGATTATCGTTATAGTTCTCCTGTAAACTCTAAGTTATCTGACTCACGATATTGCAGGAATCACGAACGTGAGATGTCATCGTATGTGTGCAACCGTGCTCTGTATCAAATAGTGGTCAAATAAAAATCCAACTACGTTTTTTAAACTGATGCACACATATTCTCTCCAAGCAAACTGTTTCAAATATTTACCAATCTCCGTTCGAAGCACCGTGAGTGGGGCACTCGCTACACATCCCGCACGACAAGTATGTATCTATGTCCACCTGTGCTGCATGGCCCTCATAAGTGCAGCATTAGCCTTAGCATTGGGAAGTCACCGAGATTTATTATACGGGTAATCATAGTGAGGTCAATTCGCAGCTGACGGTAGGACAAAGTGTGGGGTCCTAGTTTGTCGCACCGGTCTTCATACCCTAAGCCACGTAAACTCGAGATGATCCTGGTAGCAACGTGTTAGACCCGTTCGATCATTTGTGTCTCGCCTCGGGTAATCGGAATGTAGGCAGGTGGACCGTGCTCTAGGATTAGTCTAATGATGAAAGGGAACAGGCGAGTGGCAACCGAATCAGACCATATGCCGAAGCTATGTTTTAGCGTCCAAAGCATGCGCAGTCCGTTACTATATAATCTGTTCGTGTTGTCCACGGACTTCAAATCGCCGCGCGAGAGTACACTTTGGTCTTTTACCAAGGTTGTGGGATATAGCGGTTGGCCGTCCAGGGTGTAGTTTCGGCCGTCGGCACCCGTTCCCAGGCTCATAAATACAGACTTGGCTGGGTTGGCTGAGTGATGAACTTCTGCAGACCATGTGGATAGGCGGTTGAGATCATGCTGGAGTAGGGCACAGTCATCGAAAGCGTGAATTACTCACAAAATCTTCACTTTGACGGCAACCAAGGCACACGGCGACCGGAGAAACTGAGGTAGATCGTTGATGTGGATCGGGGACACAGCTGGCCCCAGCACAATTATTGAGTTACGCCACTTGTGGTGATGTACATATCAGTTAGATAATCTTCGACCTTTACCTACGACTTTCATGCAATAACAAAGTCGCGGATCCCCTGGTTTAGTGCACCTTTGGCACCGAACATCCTGAGTTAGTGAAAGAGAATTTCGTGGCTGATCTTGTCGAATGCCTTACGGGAATCGATTATTATAACGTCGACATTCTTCCTTCTTCATTTCGCCTTCAACCACTCATGCCTCCTCACAAGCAAGTTTGTAATGCATGAGCGGCTCTGCATGAATGCGTGCTGTGCGGGCGTTAGAATCATTTTTGACTGTAGGAAATTGCGCAATCCCATTTCATGCTTTTCCCCTAACGTTTGCTAATATAGGCGTCCGAAAAATGGACTTCTATTTGTCTAATTACTACGGTCGCCGCCTTTCGAACTATACTTTGCACTAAACATTTCCAGTCATTTTGCAACGGCCGTACAGATAGCGCCCTGCTGAATTGTCAGTCCTTGTGCTGAGGGCAAAATTGACTTGAGAATCAATGGGTGAATCCCATCACGTGCAACATGTTTGGTGCCGTCAGCGCTGGCAAGTAGGTGACAACTTTCTCAACGCTGCAATCCACTGTCGAGTTCGGTGAAAGCGTAGTATGTCGAACTGGGTAGAGACACCTAGTCGTTTGCAAATACAGAAGCGAATTGTGCCGGCAATGGGGACATTCGCTCAGTGCTGTAGGTTACGGGCTGTCCGTCCAGGCCACTCAGCTCTGGCAAATCACCTGCTTGGCTTCAGGCGTCACTTGAGGTAAGCAAATATTTTCTTTGGAGCTCGGAGAACACCAGCATACCCTCAAAGCCCATTTTGTCGGCACAGAAGTCGTAAAGTCAAGAAGGCAGCTCCAATCTTTGCAATATATAAAACGACTTAAGTCGCTAAACACCCGACTTTGCAAAAGCAGCTCCATCGTAAGTGAACTTATTAACTACATCGCAGTTCTCGCTACCGTGGTTTAAGTGATCATCATTTGGCTGCTGGTTTTGCACTTCCAGTTTACACAGCAAAACACCTAACCAAAATTTAAAGGGTACTAATGGAATTGCATTTAAAATTGGATCAACAGTCACATTACCCTTGGAAAATCAAATTTGCTGGTTCTAAATGATCTGCCTGCACTGATTTTTAATATGCCCAAGGTTAGCGACTTAATACTAGCTATAAGCGTCGCAGATACAACGTAACTCTTCTGCAAATGGACGCAGTATATATCACCGTGTGTTGCAGATGTTACAAGAAAGTCACCACACCTGTCTCTGTCGAACAATCTTAAACAGTTACGTACAAGGTATTCTGTCCCTCATAAAATAAATATTTTGACCGATTTTTACACTCTACCGATATCGTCCACCTCAGTCTCTCTGAAATGTAAAATATTTGATGTCATGCTTGCTTGAAGTTCTTGCAATTGCTTATTAAATGTCCAAAAGAACAGTTCAGCTGGCAGTCTGCTATTTCTCTATCTATTGTTGTGATGCCCACATGTACAGAACTGATCAATGACTAGTTCAGGTGTTCGATAGACATAGCTAAAATGTTTGAAGCGGTCGATACGGCAAAAAGGCTGATAGGACAAACAGGTATAAAAGAACCTCAACTCTGGATCACTAAGCATGGTATTAAGACCGAACTAATTCGACACTGTAAATTAATTATTAGAGAATACCAACAGTAGAAACACGTAAGTGCATGCAATAGTGAATCATTAGTAATAAAGGCAAAATATCCGGGGCCAATGCGCAGAACCAACTGCGGCGGTCAATTCAGTTGCATTGGTTTTGTAACAGCAATATACAAGATTTCAATGTAGTTGGTATACAATTCTAATGGTCCGGCATATTTAACTGCATATGAGTTTTGTATGTGTCACAAGTTGCTAGACAGAGCAACCAGGATGACTACATATAAAAACACATTTTTAACTTTTTTGAATAAATATTCAGTGGTGATCAAGTAGTTTATCCTACAGCGGAAGAACTTACCGCAATATAACGGAATGACTGCAAATATACGAAGCAAAACGATGTGTTGCGCTAGCCATATATATGACGTTTGACTAGGGATTAACTAGGTCTACACAAGAACTTGCACCTAAATCTTGTGTATACCAAACATGAGATACATAAATAAACTTTCTGAGGGCACATTGATCATGAAACTTTCTCACATCCCGAATAGGCGTAAAGGGGAAATGATCCGATATCAAATACTAGGTCCAAATAATAGTCGTTATCCGTGTATTAGTTACCCAGTGCAAAACGAATAGAGAAAAACACTGTACGCGCGTTTCATCCTTTCGGGTATCAACGGTCGTTGCTGTCCGCCGTAGCTCAGTGGTCTCAACCACGGACTGGCACCAGTCGAGCTGCGCTTTAGAGCCTTATCAGGGTCCGATGGTATGCGCACTGCTGACGGTCCCCGAAAGGATGACATGCGCGTGCAACGCTTTTCCGGGCCTGTGACGGCTATCTGAGTGCGCCTAGATGTGACGAATTTCTGCCTATACCATTCAACTTCCCATAATATTTTTATATAATCCGTACACAGATCAAACTGCTTATAATGCCATAGTTAAAGTGACGGCTTATGTTTGGTAATCTCGTCGTTTGGTGCAGGGGCTACCCTGTCCTCTGCATGGCAATAACGTGTAGGTCACCGGATAGTGATTGGCGCTATATCATATATAGCAACTTATTTACGATGCTCGTTGCCGTCCCCGTAGCTCAATGGTCTCAACCACGGACTGGCAACAGTCGAGTTGCGGGTTCGTGCCCTATCAGGGTCCGACGGAATGCGCACTGCTGACGATTCCAGAAAGGATGAAACGCGCATATAGTGTTTTTCCTGGTGTGTGACGGTTCTCTGAGTACATCAAGATGTGACTTTTTTGCCTATACCATTTAACTCCCCCTACTTCTCTTCTGCAAATAGAGAAAAGCCTATACAACCACCCTGAACTACGAGACGTGCTAATGAAACCGGAAGTAATCACGCAGCCTGCACTGTACAGATAAGAAATTCACATAAGTAAAAACAACATATGTTTGTCCCCTTAGATCACGTAACCGCATCATATGACCTCAACGATGAGCAGGTGATGGCATTGAGTGGGTCAACATGAAGTTGGCCAACACCAAATAGCCAACAACATCAGAGCCACCGCTTGTGACATGTAACGAAAATTCATCTGAAATCGTGCAGATTTCTAGGCAACAATTATTTAGTCGTGGAATAGGATGGCGACCTGTAGTTGTAATGCTGCCACCAACACAAAAACAATACTGTGCACCCGTAATAGACGAATTAGCAAATATTTTGATGATTGTTCATTTAACCTTAACTGCACCTCAGCTAGACCCAGATGTCTGAGTGAAACTCGTAAAAGACTCGGCAAAGAGTGTAAAAGCGAAGAAGAACCTATATTCCTCAGGGTACAATTAGTCTTTGCCTCATGAACCATAGTAATACACGAATGTATCTGACAATAACTGAATGGTTTGCAAAGAAAATATTGAATGCTTGACAGAAGGTCAAGTTCTGCGGATAAAAAAGATTAGCGAATTTACAAGGTGTGCAGAGTTTGCTGCTTAACAGTGGCTGTGTCGGCAGATGAACTTTAACTTAGTCCACGAAAAGGTGCCAGGTTCATCTATCGGAGGTCAGTATTGCTTTAGTTGGTGAGTTGCGCATACCAGTAAATATTTGAGTAATAGGCCGCTAACCACATGAATGCTTGTTTTGAGCCGATTAATAATTTGAACCACCATAGGGAACGGATGTTTTGTTGGAGATATTTCTACACAAAATTATTTATTTAATGGACCATAAAAGTTTCAAATAATGCATTATTTATTCAAGGTGTTGTCAGTGCAGTATCATACTTCGAACACGTTTGTACTGCTTAACCGTGGGCTAAGGATTTGTGCAAGGCTAAACATATTTTTGTGAGATTAATTGTACTGAAAAATTGAGGAATATACATATTAAGAAACAACGTTGACCCAAATGTCTCGGTGTCAACAAAGAAGTACATAGGCCTGGATATTAGTGTGTTCATTGGAAAGCTGGCTGTAGATTCTAAAACTCATTGGTCTAAACATAGTAACTGGTTGGATTACAAAAATATGTAACAGGTGACTTACTCTCACACTACGGCGATCAGACCAAAGTAAAAACATAGTGATCACTCTTTGAAAATACTTAACAGACGTGAGCTTAGTTGCCTTAATATAAGTAATAATTATTCCAAACAACTCGTTCTTCCATCGATTCTACACACTTAGCATAAGGACATAGATAGTGCAAAGTTAATATGCACTACTCATGAATAAATTTAACACACCTACCTGATTCTGCAGCCACATTAGGAACATTCCTGCGAATGTAGCTGGTTGGAAGAAAAACCAAATGATTCTGATACGTGCGGCATTTAAAGTGGTCACCGCTCAGTATTATTGCATGGACACTAAACAAATGCTCCATAATTCCCACCATACGCAGTCTGGTGGGAGTTAAAATAGCAATGTAAAGATTCAGAAGGCGTGATACTTGATGTACTCCTAAATGCTATGTCGTACATAGCTACTGTTAGTGGGCGTCGTGTATTTTGGGACCAGCCCTATCCTCTGCAACGTTCGTAACTTATATGGCAGTAGAGGATAAGACGCGCTAAATCGCAGTTAGCTTGTAAATCATGACGGTCCGAAGCTGTTCCCCGTGGCCCAGTGGCATAAGCCGCTGACTGGCGGTTTAAGCGGCTGGTGTTCATAAGTTCGAATCCTGACGGATCCGATGGATGCGCACTACTCACAATGCCCAACAGGCTGAAACTGCAGTCTATTGCTTTTCCGGACATGTGGACGACTATTTGATTTGGAACCTGGCTGCAATGCACCTCACATAAAGACGTGATATTGCCGCAAAAGTCGTGCCGCATGGAATAGTTTACTTGAAGGCTCGAGGTAATTTTCTTTGATTTACCTAACAAGGTGTGAGTCTTAAGGTTTAGTATGTAGACTTTTAATTGGCTGATGCGCAGTGATGTATGGAATCAATACATTATGTATAACAGCATCTAATGGTCAATGCAGGGAAGGTAGTATATTATGTAGGGGTGTATATAAGGAGCAAAGCATTTACGTAAAATGTGTTTCGACTAATTCCTTGAGGATTACGATCTATCCCTAAGAAACGGCGGTCTTCCAAAGCTTATTCCGTCAAAGATTATGAACAGGTAACAGCACAATACAGCACATAGGCCATGTCACATTGCTTTAAGCAGACATCTTGGACCTTTTATGAGGAGAACAACTGCAGACAAATAAACGAGCTAAACCACATGACCATCCTTTGCAAAGGACAAAGGCTTCTTTGCTTGTTTTTATGCGATTTTAGCTGTTCCATTTAGCCAAGTTCGCCTTGCGCAAACTGTCCAAGTTGATAATCGTTAGTAGTGAGGTGTAGATTTCGTGCTCTTAGTCGCTAGCCCTGAGTGAAGGAGTATACACGGAACTATGCATTGCCGATGTTGAACTGAGACATTTTCTCTAGTTTGACCCATTGCATCACATCTGGAATCAATCAAACTGCCATTACAAACCCGGAAAAGCATGGCACGGCCTTTTTATGCTACCGGAAATTGTCAACAATGCGCATTCCATCTGGCCCCTCTGAAGCTAGAGCACCCAACGCGACTGCTTCCAGTGTTGAGACCAAAGGGCTTTTTTGGACCGCAAGGACCAACTTGATAAAGCCTACCCGACCGCGTGAAATTTCGTTGTAATAATGGCACGCCAAATGTTGAAATTATCAAAAACGATGAAACAATTGTATTGAGAAACTATGCTTGATCGTGTCAAAAAAATGAACATGGAACAATGATTTTTATGCGGGTTAAGAAGCACCGCTATACAGGTCAGGATGAGTGCCTAGTGGATTATTGAAAACCGTTAATGAGAAAGTGCAGTTAGTAATTCTACTGTAAAAAGATGAACATATCTTACGTAATGCAGTAGCCCTGCCCTCTGAGTTTTCCATCGCATCGAAAGGTAAAAATTAATTCCAAGGTATTTTCCTTGAGTAGGATTTCGAGTAGAGTCAAATATACTAATTAAAACGACGTGCGTCATCCAATCGTTTAATATTTCCAAAGGTTCCAGCCTTTGCTCATATGGAAGGTGGACTATTTCAATGAATTTTTTAGCTAACTTACTTTGAGGTCGTGCAGTGAGGTCGTGCTTCAGCAAACGATGCCAGGCCTGAATTGCTTAGTATAAATCGAGCAGAACATACGCATTCAGCACTTACCTAAAAATGGGTCCATTTGTCCGAACGACGGTCGTATCAATTCGTGTGGTCAGATACCGGTTTCTGATGCCTTTACGGATCTCTTGGTACAACCCAATCTGAGGTCTCGTTCGACGGCGACCGATGAACTTTTGAGAATTTAGCTTATAGGAATAAGCACTCTTGTGTCGGATGGAGAGTACTTCGCATTTTTCTACCATGAATTGTAAAAGATCTCGCGTTGACAACTCATGTACCACAAATGAGATACCCAGAAGTAAATTCTCGGCGGCATCCGCTTGAATCCGGCGCCATATTTTAATATCCTCGGCAAACAGCAATCAAATGGGAATTATTTTCATGGCTAGTTAATAGATAAATAGCAAAAGCAATTGTGGAGCTAGAACTGAGCCCAGGGACACAACCGACTCGACTGTTATGCGGTTAAATAATGAACTCCGGATTCTGATAACTAATTTTCGTTGCAGGAGCAAGTTGGCGTTTTAGCTCAAGTGAGGGTCATCGTTTCCGTATACTTGGAGTTTAGGAAGGAGAATACAAAACATAACTCATTGCATGCCTTCGGCAAATCCAAGTAGATAACATCACTGGCCTTCCCAGCTTCAGCTGACTCGTTCCAAACAATTGATTCGGTTTATAACTTTGTTGTTGGTTTGGTGTAATACTGTTACAGTGTTCTAGGTAACAAACCAAAAAAATCAGTAGCAATGGATTTATGAATTTGGTCAATACAAGGAGAAGAGACACCAGGTAGGGATTTATAAGTCCTTCTCCCAACTTTGTGAATAGGAGTTAACTTTCTAGGCTTTTACATAATAGGAATCTGATTTTATTCTTAGCAGCGCCGGATGAATTGGGGCAACGATTTTTGACAATTGTCTTGATGCTGATCCAGGTGACTCTGTGGAAATGCTGTCCAGTTCCAAAATCGTTTTTTTGCGTAGTGTCGTCAGCTTTGGTAATACTGCTTCTACAGTGAAAGAGATTTGGGTGAGTTTCAGAGGCGAGAAAACAAAAGTTGGTAGATGACCTGGTGGTAAGTTCCTCGGAACTATGGGATCATACTGTGTTCGCAATGCATTGGTTGGTTATATATCTGTTCTGGTTTGAACCTCAGTCTACCAAAGCGGCGGAATTCTCCGCCCTACCTTGTGACGGCCGTTGACATACTTGTACAGCAGTTTGTGGTTAGCGATGAAACTTTTCGCTATGCAGATTTTGAGTGGATCTCCTAGCTGTGTGATTATTGTTCAGACGTTTCGTATCCTGATAAGGCAACATCATCAGTGCGGCTTCAGGGTCTTGGTTCGCAGTGTCTCGTAAGGGTCTTTATTGTCAATGAGCTTATTGATCATGTTCTGCTTTGGATGCAAGGCTGCAATGAACTTACTTGAATGTCGGATTTTAGTCCATCCAATGATGGTGGCGTGTTTCAGTTCCAATTGATGGTTCTCGACATTCAAAAGCACTAACTTAAGGGAGTTGTGATCGTGGCTACCAATGGCTAGGTTTTATTCATGTGGCCTAATGACAAGGCGTGCCAACGTGTACGCCATCATCCTCGGAAAAGCTAAAATCCGGCAAGCACGTGTGTTGCTTTAAACCTGACATTCAAAGCAGAACTCGATCAATAAGCTCTTGGACATTGAAGTCGCTTACGAGGCACTGCGACGCAGGCCCCTGACGTCGCACTGATGACATTGAGTTGTCAGGCAATGAAACGTCTGCACAATAATCACTTAGCTCGGAAAGCAGCTTACAATCTGCATCCAGAACCCGAGCTATGGATATTCATATTTAGTTCAAAATTTCGCCAGATTCTGTGCATTTGAAACTTCATCATCGCTGAGCAGTTGAGTTCAGTCGTTACGATGGGCTACGTATTATTTATAACTATCTGGCGTCGGTGATTATCTGTACTATCGCCAGGTTGCGTTGCATATATTTATGCACTTTGGCATTCTGATCCTTATCAAAGAAACGGTTTTGAGCCCATTACTAACTCTTGTATATGAGACATCCCTGATCACTGAAATGAATTATCTGAAGAATTCGAGCTAACCGACTTCCAGGTTGCATGCAACGAGGGAAGAGAACGATGTGACTCAGAGGAGCTTGACTAATCGGTAGTAGCGCGTAATGATGAGCACCAACACAGTGTTCTGGCGGAGATTTTCCCTATAGCAGATGAAGTCTAAACTGATGACTTCATGATCACTGTGAAACAAAGGGGCATTCTATAAACAATACCTCAATATTATATTCCTCGCTAGTGGACACAAGATCCAGCAAAGATGGTCTACTACATGTTTTGAGAAAAGTGGGCAAAATGACCTGATTCAAAAGTGGAACACTGCTTATGAGCTATTGCATATATGCTTTAAATGCTTCCCCTTCTGTAACATTGGTTTCAAAACAGTGCACTTTGAAATCGCCTATAATAAATATGTGAGTATGCTTTCGCCTTATACAGCAATTTAAACCAGTCGCAAGGTTATCAGGAATAGGCGTAGTCAAATTGGTAGTCCTTGAGATACGCCGCAATGGACCTCCGTTGGATCGGACAGCGTAGTCTGTGTCTAACTGCGACTACACAAAAAACCATATTCAAGTGATTTGTAAGTGAAAGTTTGTTATCCAACGCAGACCGGCTCACCTGTACCGTAAATCTTAACCTCGGAGATCGCACTGCAGTACTTCAGGCTACCAACTGACTTTTATATGTCTAGCATCCACAGAATCCGTCCAGTAGGCACACGGTATTGCAATATTGCTGCTGTTGTAAATTAGCGTTTCTATTTAATGGAAGTCTGCATCAAATAGAGGTGTTGTTGGAAGAACCTGGTAAACGGTTCAACAATGTTAATTACTGTCGTCTTGCCAGCTTGTAGGCAAATGTCTTATGCGCCAGAAGTCCTGTACACGCCTAAGGAAATCACATGCTTCGGTACATCTGTAGCTGTGACGCGTAACTGTCAAAATTATGATATCGGTATGATCTGCATACCAATGATGCTATATGGTGGTGAATTATGAAGGTGACAGTGAATTAATGTTCAACAGCTCTGACCGCCTCTTTTGTTGTTTATGGTAGCCTACATACTGCAGGGAGTGCAGGAATTCAGCTTCAAAATCTAGGAAGGTTTTTTGCATGTACATGGGTCAGCAGATGGTTATGGCCAAATCTTAGCCTAGTCCTTTAATTTATTCCGGTGGATCGGTTTGTCTCATTGGGATCACGTGGTTGTATAACACACAAGGGTTTGTCCACCTTAGATTATATTTGGGTGATCCGACCTTAATCCATCAGAGCCAAGCATTTCTTATGTCTACTCCTTAGGAACGGCTATAACTTTTAAACGGTGAAAACTAAATTTTATTCTGCTTGTCTTTCAGCCATTGAAATGTTTGGCTAAAGCCCTCCAGAAGACCACCGGCCTTAATTTTATCTACTTGCGTTATCGAGGCGGGTCATACCAACGGGTTGTTACATTTATATATACATTTGCATATATATATGTACATATATATATATATATGCTGCGCAACAGGTGATCGGAAACAGCAGTAAGCATGATCGCTGCGTCCCGAGTTTGGCCACCGTTTTTGCATCTACTAAGAATTCTTTAACTGCGAAAAAGAAGCAAAAAACAGACAGATTTTTCACTCTTCTGGATCGCGTGGAAAAACACAACGATAAAGTAAGGCTTGAAATTCAACCCGCAATTGCCAAATGAGAATGTCTTCGGCTTCTAGGGTGGGCAAGCTGAACTCCCCCTTCTGGAATCTTGCTATGGGACAATGCCAGTTAGCTCTTCATAAATATAGCTAAAAATGATCCATCTGAAATTGGTTTAACTTTAGACGGAACCCGATGGTCAGGGAACATATATATACCAGCCTTATGTGCCAACGGCACCCTGGTGAGTATAAATGGTATCTGCTACCCTAGATAATCTAACTGCTTTCAAGATTTTACGTTGCATTTCATATGTTCGACTTACACTTTTACTGGGAGCACATATGTAAGATATTAATGCCAATGTACAAGCTTTCTCTAAATCGAATGGTGTTAACATATAAATCCTGCAAAGTATCAAACGGCTGCACAGGTTTGGTATTCCGGACTTGTTCTGGTAGACGGTTCCAAACATTTACCACTGTCCGTTCGAAGCGGAGTGGATAAACTTACCGTTTTATATCTGGTATCAGAAGATTGAGCTGGCGTCCGCATGTGCTGCTTAGTGTTTGCAAATGCAGCAGAGGCCTCAACCTGGGAATTCATCGAGAAGTCTTTTGCGGTAGGTCACAATGAGATGGACTTGCAAACAATTCTAAGACAGGGTGTAGTATCCTAACTTCTCTTACCAAACATCGTACCATAATACATGTAACCTTTGAAGCAGCCTAGTTTTGAATTATCAGACAAGTTCGCTCATATTTATCTTGCTTCGGGTGATTGGACTGTACGCGGGTTAGTCGCGCTGTTAACTATTTAACTGTAGCCACATATGTATGTGCTGTTTACGATTATCATATGGTCACAACCGGAGAAAATAGACTATCTGGTCATGTTTAGACAATTAAATATGAAAGGTATTTAAAATGTACTTGGTTAAGATATAAGCCATTTTTTGTTCAATAAAACCAATGTATCAGTTTAAAGCAAGGGTTTTTTTACATGTCAGCTAGAGATGGTAAAACACCTCTGCTATTGTACCGCAATACATAAAGGAAATACATACATACATACAATACATAAAGGAAAAATAAATACGACAGTTGAATGCCAGCTGAGCTACCAGCAACGGATACGCATCGTTCCGGTAAGCTACTAGCCGGCTACTAGGCAAAACAAAAATTTAATTACGTTTTACCCTACGAAATAAGATCGTAGATGGAGGGGGAGGCTAAAGGGATGGGGAGGGACAAAGAAACTCACAGCAGGAACGCCACTGAGGTCGGCTCCTTGCCATATCAGCAAGTGTATCCAGCCAAACGTGTTCACCGTCTTTTGGACCCCAACCAGGGAGCCGTGAAGCTCCAACTGAGGCCAGCTCCGAAGTGAGGGCCTTCATTCCTCTGGACCAAGTCATCGCTTGGCCACCTCTCCTCTTCTTCCACCCACATCCCCGGTGAGCAAACAACGCACGTCGAGGGAGTCGGTGGGCTGGCATGCGCAACACGTGGCCCAGCCATCGGAGCCTGGTGAGTGAAATGACGGTGCTGAGCGGTTCATTCCCTTTTCCTAGGCCGTAAACAAGGCGTCGAACACGCTCGTTACTCACGCGGTGTTCCCACCAGATGTGAGCCAAACTGCGAAGGCACCGATGGTCGAACGTAAGTAGCCTCTTCATGTCCGCCGATCTTAGGGGCCAGGTTTCGCAACCGTACAGTAAGGTCGAACGTACCGCTGCATTGTACACTCTACCCTTCAGGGCGAGAGTAATGTCGCGCCGTCGCCATAGGTGGCGAAGGTTAGCAAAAGCACTTCGAGCTTTCGCTATGCGGTTCGTGATCTCGTCTTCGATCCCAAGGGCGCTGATACAACTTCCCAGGTAATTGAATTTCTGAACGACTTCTAGCTGATCCCCACCAAGGGTCAGCACAGGGGGCGAACCCTGCCAATCCTGGAGGAACGCTTTGCACTTCGGTGGTGCAAAGCAAAGCCCGAAGCGACTGACAGCCAGTGCTAATCTGTCCAGCGCGGCTTGACACGTCTGGGAGCTGTCACAGATGAGGGCAATGTCGTCTGCATACTCTAAGTCAAGAAGTCGTTCTCCTGGGAGTAGCTCCACACCTTCCAAGTCATGTCCTGTAAATGCAATCTCCATGACTTCGTCAATAGCGAAGTTGAATAGGAAAGGTGACAGCGGGCATCCTTGTCTCACACCGCTGGAGATATTGAAGGGTGGCGACAGCCTGCTGTAAGCCCTTACTCTGCCCGTGCTACGCGCATATAATGCTTGGATAATATTTACATATTTCTCGGGCACACCTTTCCTGAGTAGACAATTCCAAAGGGCACATCGATCAACCGAATCGAAGGCACCTTTGATGTCGAGGAACACGACTACGGTGGGCCGCCAATATGTGTGACGGTGCTCCAACAACTGACGCAAGGTGAAGATGTGGTCGATGCAGCCACGACCCCGGCGAGACCCGGCTTGCTCCTCACGAATCTGGCTTTCACGAGCGCCAGTCAGTCTGTGGAGAATTATGGACGCGAGTAATTTGGAGGCGATGGAGATCAGACTGATTCCTCTATGGTTGCCGCATTCCGAGCGCGAGCCGCCTTTGAAGATGGGAACAATAACGGAGCGGCTCCAGTCGGTTGGGACAGTTTCCTGCTCCCACAGTTTCACTAGTAATTCATGCAAAGCATCAACAAGAGCAGAGCCTCCAAATTTGAAGAGGGCTGGAGGAAGATCATCTGGTCCCGCGGCTTTGTTCAACTTCAACAGTCCGATCTCACGTTCGACTTCTGAGCGAGAGGGTGGATCCAAAGGGACAGCCCACGGAGCGGGGCGATCAGTGACCGGCGAATCGAACAATTCTTGCCGATTAAATTGCTTTTCAAAATGCTCAGCCCAACGCTCCAGACGTTTTGACAAATTGTGGATAGGCTGTCCACTCTCGTCACGTATAGTTTCACTAACACCAGGTCTCCTGCTGCCCGTTTCCCGTATCAGACGGAATAACTTACGATGGTTGCCAAGGGCAGCGGCCACTTCCATCTCTGACGCACGATGAGACCACCAAGATTCGCGGTCTCTCTTCAGGCTAGCACGGAGTTTTGCCCGGAGCTCTTTGCGAGTTTCATTGTGCTCGCTTCCAGCCGGGATTTGCCGGCGAGCATCTATAAGTTCCAAAGACTGCGAAGAGACCCAATGTCCATGTTGTCTATTAGACATACCACATGAGGATTTGCCTGCTGCTAGTAAGGTCTGGCGAACATGTGACCAGTGACCATCAATTGTCTCCTGTGAGCGCTTGCTCAACTCGCATGTTAGCGTACTTCGATACGCATTCAGAACAGCTGGTTTTGTCAGTTGGCTGGTGTCAATACGCTCACAGCGTCGTCGTGGGCGTCCGCCAAAACGCATCCGCATGTCAGCACATACAAGTGCATGATCGGTGTCCACACATGTGCTCCAAATCGAGCGACAATTCTGGATGCAGCCTCTCCAGCGGTAACTTATCGCAATGTGATCGATCTGCGTGCAAGGCTGGTTCGAGGTTGGTGGGCGCCAAGTCACCCTTCGGCGGGTGCTGTGTCGGAAATTAGTGCTCGCAAGAAATAAGCGAGCATCTTCACACAAATGAAGTAACCGCTCACCGTTATCATTACGGGAGCCTACACCGTGTTGACCGCCCAGATGCAGTTCATCAGTGGACAACTTTCCAACTTGTGCGTTCATATCCCCCGCCAGCACAACAGTGTCCGTGCTTCTTCTGTGGCGAAGGAGCTGGGTCAGTTGGCGGTAGAAGTCGTTCTTTACCGAATCATCGCTACAGTTTGTGGGCGCATAGGCAGCGATGATGAATAGACATCTATTAGTCCCGCGCGACTTCGAAGCTTTAAACGAGCCAGCCAATCGGACCGCACACATCCGGCTACTGATTGGAATCCAATCAACCAGAGCAGCTTCAGCCCGGGGACTCAGGGCAATACCAACACCGGCTTGGCCGGTGCTCGAAGCTGCATCGTCACCGGATAGGCGCAAGGAGAAAATACTGCTTGCGTCCCCTGAAGGGGATCGCAGAGTGAGCACAGTGCTCGAGTCTTGCAGGCGAGTCTCTGATAAGCAGCAGATATCGATCGAGAGGGTCTCCAATGTTCGGGCAAGTGCTGCCTGTTGACCGATTTGTAGCAGTGTGCGTACATTGAGGCATGCCAATCTGAAGGAGGATCGAGGGCTCCAAATGGAAGCCGATGAACTGGATTGGACCGCTTGGTTGGACATGGGCTTGTCGACAGGAGAGGAGTGACGCTCCGCGTTCACGTGTGAGTTGAAATTAGAAGGTAAATGCCTAGCAAAGCATGTTGGGGGAGGGCCAAGAATCGGGGGGTTGAAAACTGGGGGGATATAAGTGAAGTTAGAATGGGACGGTAAGAGTGAAAAAGCGTAAGAGGGTGAATAAGAAGACGGGAAGGCTTGAGCAGTAGCATCCAAACCCCTATCCACCCTGCTCGATGCAGCAGATAGGGCACCGTTTATTATCCTCTGCGGTGGCCAGAGCATCAAGAAATTGTTTGAAGGAAAATTCATAGTATTGCGTGGGCAGGATACTGTCAGGTTGCCCAGGCCTAGACAGGAGAACGATTAGGGTTCTCAACCAAAGCCTTTGGTTAAAAACCTGACCGCAAGGCAGCGGGTTTGGCATTGGGCTACAAGGAGTCCATTTTAAGGAATAAGGTGCCACCCTCATTCCAACCCCCAACCTGGAGGACCAGGAGGCTGAGTTTGTCTGGCCTCTAACCATTGACCAATCTGGTATGAGTGACTCTGAAGGTGCAAAAGCACCACCCAGCGTAGCTCAATGGATCGCTGAGGCACACAAACCATCGCACCACGGTAAGGTCCAGCCTCATTGCGATGGAAAGCAAGGGTTTAGTTAACAATTGCGGGATAATGCTTGGTTAACGTTATTCCAAAGACGCACTCCAACACTAAATATCTTTTAACGTATATCCTGTTTCGTAGCCAGAACTAGGGCAAGCGAGTGGTATATACCACCACCCGCCAACTGAAGGTAGGATCTTCAATAAAGACACTGGTCTACCTATGGGAGTTCAGCCTACCGTTGTGCAGAGGATCAGTAATCACTTAGGTAGACTATTCTTTGATCTACCGCTTTGGGCCGGTCCTGACTGGTGCCGTAGAACCTAATGGTTAACGCGAAGAACCCAGTATGCATTGAATTAACTTTTCTGCTTCGACTACTGGGAGCTACTGTGGGTTTCATGTTGGAATTTCTGCTCGATGGGGTCACAAACAAACGTTTAGCTTTTGCGAATACTTGGCTACTGAGGACCAAGTGATGATCGATTTTAGTGTGTAACATGTTCTAACTTGCAGACATCCGTTCGACCATCTTTATGAATGAGGCATAACGTTCTTCAGTTTAGGAGCACATTCATTCTAAATAGGTAGTGAATGCCAAGGCAAGCACCAGAAGTGTGTCTGAGGACCTCATACAAACTGGTAATAAAGAGAGTAGTGGTCTGTTTACGGTGCATGTAGATAAAATTTGTGGTTAAGTACAAACAGATAAACATGACATCACACTAAACACCGAGTACCCATCTGCTGGTCGGCGTAATCTCGTGTCTTATTTGTACAGTCCCTGAAACGTTGATGAAATCCGGGCTATCGTGTAAGTAAACCAATGTCCAACGGGTCATCAGAAGTGGCTGATTTAGACTAGGTCAGGTCGCGAATACTTTGAACCTATTTTTAAGCAGGAACTGTTTCTCCCATAGCAGTACAAAGGTGATTTGCATGAATTTCTCATTTACATTCCCTTATACAATAATGTCAAAGTACTCACAAGATCCTGGGTAGCAAACAAAGCACACGTACTTGAGCAAGTTCTTGCATGAATAGCTCAAGTTCAGCAAGTTATTTAGGGGAGGTAATTGAGTCTCATGGATCATTTGGTCATACCGTTTAACTATATTTCCTGTGCCCAGTAGCCAGGATAATAGCATAAAATTTTAAGCAGCTATAATGTGAACATCAGGGGTATCAATTCAGGAGACCAGTTAATAGAGGAAAGTAAAATAGAAAAGAAGTTAGTATGCAGATGCTAAGATTGTTTATTGTAATCTTACATTGTAAGGATAGCAGTTAATTTGGAGATAAATCAAACAGAAGTTACCATTAGTGGTGTAAAGACTGGTCAGCTGCCTTGTTGGTTCGTAGTTCTGTGCTTGCTGAGTTTTCATCCCAAGCTTTAAACAGTAGCCATTGTTTTCATTTTATGGGCCACAGATGATTATAAATGAACATATCTTATGTGCCCCCTGGTTGTTTTTTAAGCTTCTATCCATACGCATTTAATTTTAAAAATGTGCATGGCTCTTAGTGCACTGGACGGATCTTAGCATCAAGCACGCTAGGAGACTTGTGGGATTTAATAGGCATTTTACGACAACCTCAGCTCGTTGACCGTTTAACGATGAAAGCATTTCTGGTGGTGCAATTTCTTTGTCACTGATGCCGCAGCGCCTTGTGTTGCCACCGAAATGATAATCGGTTGGTCAAACACATTCATGGATTACGTGCGCATATAAACGTTTGGTTAGTATCAGCTTATTTGGTCATATCTGGTTCCGCAAAAGCAGTTTGTATCCTTTACGTGAACTGAATCTCCGAGGAAAAAAGTATATGTCTTATGAATAGTAAACACGTTCGTTTGCCGCTGTGACAAACCACACTGCGTATTTGAGTATCCTCGTCATGGCATGAATGCACGATTTCACGGTTTAGGTATGATACTTGTTACAGCAAATAGGCTAAAGAACATGACATTCATTTTCTTAGCATTGGCTAACGGGTGCTTTACGTGCCCGGAGGAGCTAAGTGCGTGGCCACTATTCTGGCACCTGGTTACCACACGTTATTAGTTCACAGAATACTATTTGGGTCCTAATTTTATATCAAAGCGATATGATAAACATTGGCACATCTCCAAGGTTAGACTCAAATTGGTGTTACAAAGTCATACGTAATAGTAACTACCACGATTTGATGATTTTTGAGCTTGTCCTACACCCTACGTGAAATGAATGTCTGTAAAATATGAGGGAAAAGCTCGGTGTATGGAATCAGCGTTAATCTACTACTAAATTTGGCAAAAATCAGATATGGAACACGACCACAGGCTTTTTGCTTTTCGATATTCAAGAGAATGTAATCAAGTACCTTCAACTGTCACGGAGAGAAAATCGCTTGAACTGTAGACTGCAGCATCACGTTTTGAGCATCATTACATGATATTACTGTTTGAGCCTCTTTCTGCTGAAGATAATTAGTTTTGGCTGTTATGTACGATGTAGTTCAATTTCATAAGAATATGGGAAAACAGAATCACCACATTTCAGTAAGGCTGGTGAGGCATAATCGGTGCAGCCGTATAAGGAGCAAATGTGTAACGCAAAATCTATGGAGAAATCTGGATACTTGTACATATCTTGTACACAACAAGTATGGAATATGACGGGATAAACATAAGTATAAAATGTAATGTAAGACGCATTGCCGTTAAATCATATCATCTGCTTTTTGTCATTCTCTAGGAATTGTACAAGGTGACAGTCTAAAATGTAAACTAGAGGAGGAGTTAAATGTGGATTCCGCTTCGATTATGAGCCACAGTTTCTTTCTTTTGTTGTACGTGGTGGCTCTAAATGTTTTATTTAAATGTTTAAATCATTTAATATACCGTCTAAAATGTACCAACTACAAACATTTTGGTGCATTTGACAATTTCTTTATTTAACTGCAAAGTGATGAACTAAGATATCAGTATAATGAACGTTAAAGTTCCAATGATCTCTTGTTTAGGTAAAGATAGAGAATGCTCGACTGAATGCCACTTTGCGTAAAATGGGCAGCTGTCTTCTTGTCAGAAGATGCACGTATATTTCATTTGCGAAGCGCATTATGAATTCTGCTAAACCAAGTCCACTTGTAAAGTAAAAGCGGCACCACCTCTAATAAATTATAATATATGGTTTGTTTCCCAAAAGGCACATTGCCGTCTACAAGGCTTAATT
Source organism: Dicrocoelium dendriticum (assembly GCA_944474145.2). NCBI lineage: Eukaryota > Metazoa > Platyhelminthes > Trematoda > Plagiorchiida > Dicrocoeliidae > Dicrocoelium > Dicrocoelium dendriticum. The sequence goes on along the minus strand of OX104063.1, from coordinate 161,261,571 downwards.
GTCCGGTATCACAAAATCCTTACATATTATTTTGAATTGTTATTGTCGCAGTTTTATTAATGCTGTGTTTTAGTTAGCTCGAAAGGCGAGAGTTTATGGTGCCTTTAGCGCCTGTCATTGGCAAATGTCGATACTATATGTGATTCGTTCATTTAAAGTCCTTCGCAGTCACAAAAAGCCGAATTGTGAGAATTTTATTGCAACACAATATGCTTTGTCTTGAGGACGCAATGTGTAAACATCAAATCAATTAGAAATTACAAAACTGCTAGACCATCGAAAAATTGACAACTCAAATTGGGAGCTGATCTAAGGAACCATTTAAAAATATTTCACACAACGAATTTCTAACTTAAGGGTTTTCAAATAACAAATGACCATTTGTGAAGCAATGTATGTTGCCCGCTTTCAAGCGGTTTCGTGTAGTTATTTGTCCAACATTTGTGATAGAAGAAAATATCAAATAACTGTTTGTGCACAATTACTTCGGAATGAATGGACAGCAGGTTAATTAAATCTGAACAACTCAATATAGGATAAATAAAGCGGTTAATTTGAGGGGTATAACACATGCAATGGAATAAGCGAGTACACTGAGTGTCACATACGGTACTTCAGCTGCCTCCGATGCATCCGGATCATGTGATGCAATAAAAAGATATATTCGGGACAAAATATCCGAGCGAGCCGCCTTTTAGATTATAACGTATACCTATATATGTATACATATACATAGGATAATCCGGTCATATTGAGGTACTCTTTTACAGTCCAAGCCACTAGATTTTGAAAAATTACGCGTGTATTTAAGGCAGTGCGACGTACCCATTGTGCCACGACACACCACTGTGCCACTATGAAATTCCAAATTTGCTACAGGAAGTTTTGAAAAAGATATTTTCATTTGCATAGGCATGTAAAATTGTGATCCTATTTATTACCTCGAATTTATAACTATCTATGAAACTTGGTCCTCAGCGCATTTATTTGATAATAAACATTTCACTTTTATTTAAATATTCATATAATCCCCTTTTTAAAATCCAAAATGTTTTTAAAATCCTTGGGCCTACATATTTCTTTAATGTAACCGTATTCATTATCGCCGTGATTGCGAACAGTGTATAATAGCTAAGGATTCCCTAGGTAAACAAAATCATCCGATGTAAATGCGACTAGGTGGATTTTGGAAGCATCTGATTTGAAACATAAGGCCATACAATCTTCTTCCTTTTAGTATGCCAAAAGAAACGTACAAATCTCACTTCTGAATGTAAACTGCAAATACATTTTGAAAATACTCGCCCATAGCACAAAACCTAGGTCATCTACTGAAAGCTTAAGGGTACAGCGAATGAAAGCAGCATAACCCTTTCATACTTAACGGAAAATTCGTAAAGTAATTGTTTATCGGCTAAAATTTCCATATTTTATAGTACAACGCAAAAGTGAAAGCATTTTCCGCGAAGATTATTGCGCCAGCAGTAGCACTTATATGGAGACAGCGGTGGGTAAGTAAGCGACAGTGGTCACGAAGACACTATTGTTCAATTATACGCTACACCACACAGTACTTCGAATATTTAACTAAAATCGGCTGTTCAAGTGCACGTATATAAAACAATTACAAGCAGGTTAATTACGATTAGCAACTGTATCTTAGTAATTCCAACAGTAATATAATAGGTTGATATCTTATTACCCCGTGTGTAGCCACGTGAGCAAGACCGTCCAATTTACATAAAAGCAAAATAATTCACCATAAAATTATCTGCAGCGTTTATTTTTCCGCACAAATACTGGTCACGCAGTACAGGTTGTCCAGTAAAAGAAGCTGCACCACACTGAACCTAGGAACAACCTATCTTCTTCTACCGCAAACCGGGCTTTCGACTGTTAGCAATTGATTTTGCATATCAAATTGTACGGAAATCAAACGCCAACATTGTTCAGTTTATGTATAGTAAATGTAACTGGCAGCATCGTCTGGTCTGGTAAATAAATATACATCGGCCTTTATTGGAAGATTGTGTGTTTGACCTGCACCGGATCCCTAATCCACCTGAAATGTTGATTTGGTGATGCCATTAGATCCCACTGCAAATGCATGTATCGCCGTCTATAGGAATCCGAAGAATTTTCATTTCATAATCCTATTCAATAACTATGGTTATTTTCCACAGCAATATAATTCCGTAAGCAGAATCCCATGAGCAATTTCATTCACCCCACCAAGTCACAACTTGAAACGCGATAACATGGATTACAACAACTGGCCATTGTCAATCCTTTCTCCTTGGCATGTTGCCAATGGTAATCAACCTATAAGATTTCTAGAGTATTTCCGCTGTAAACGCTTATTTGCTAGTACAGTAACCTTGCTAATAAGACTGTATGTAATTGGGTAATATGCGAAAGTTGGGGTACGCAAATCTAATAAACAGCAAGATTGAATTTAGTTATGAGTAATGAGTTGTTTACTAAGCCTAGATTGCATCTTGTCTTTGATAATGGAAGTTGCACAAAGGTCGAGAAATTTAATGTTACCATATTTTACACCTAATTCACAGATGGACTGACTTGTGCAGATTGTTTCTCCACTTGGAATTAAGATTATTTCTAGAATACTATATCCATGACAAAGTAGGCAAAACTTATCAATTCAAAATATAGTTAACCACTCATCTAACCAGAGTTTAAGAAAATTCTGGTCCAATTGAAGGGCTTTGATAACTATCTGCAGAAATTCGGGTTGAAACGTATAGACGATCTTCACATTGTCTGCAAAATGCCCTGGTTTCTCGAAAATATCGTTGATATGTATAAGGAACATAGCAGGACCAAGCGACTGTTTGTAGTGTACGGGTTTTAACTGTAGATTATAAGTAAGACAGTATGTGTGCACTTCTGTTCAAAGGAGTTAAACCAAGCTATTTTAGTTTTTAGTTACCAAATAATTTGAGTTTAAAAAAGCTATTTATATGATACAAAGTCAAAGGCTTTGTGGATATCAAGGAAAATCACTAGTACTGACTTTTTGGCATCTACAGCCGAGATAAAATTCTAGAAATTACAATAGTAGTACATATTTGTCGGCCCATAAACCCGAAAGATACTGTCTATTAGAATATATTCAAATAGCGACGATATGTAAAGCAGTTGTGCTAAATGATGCGATACATACCCAATTCGTCTTTTGTACCGCTTTCGTTTTATTGGAGAGAAGATAGACTAATACTTGAGAAATGCTGAACATGTTATGAAAAAAACGTGGGGTGCCTTCGTCACAATGCTTGAATACATTCACGGAAACTTCGTCACACCCAGAAAATTTAGTGGGTCGAATTACCTGAGGGTGGATTTAACCTGTGGGATTCTTATAGTTACGTCAGACAATATAAATTCTGTGACACTCATCGGCATGACATCAGCAATCTCGGGTGCTTTAATAAGTGAAGAAGTGAAATATTCACCGTGGGTTTCATATGTACAGAGCTGAGCGGTGTTATTAACGTCAATGTGTCTAACTTACATAGGGATTCTGTCGGGATGCCTATGGTTCTTTGGCTGTAATAGTTGTGTTAGTGCAGGTCTGTTGTGTCAATGGATAACTGTTAGTCAAAGCTTATCGCTATGTTGCAACCTATTTACTGTAGTGAATTCATTGTAATGACGGTTAATACGTATACGAATGGAAAATTTCCTATCCGTGTTATAACTGGGGCTAAGTTTGCCTAACTTGATACATATTCAGGGCGGTTGTTTGCTAGTTATATTGCTTACTGCTATTCGCATTCGTTTAAAAGGCGCGAGCATATCCATAAAGGTTAAAAAATGTGTAAGTATCTTTGAGCTAGAGTGTTCGACACAAATTGGTCAGGAATAATTCTCCCGGCAGAGCGATCGGATCAGATTGGAGAAATAAGACCAGTCAACGTCTGGTTGATGACGATATAATATTATGGAATTTTGTAGGCAATAGGCGGAGGCTTTACAGCATTTAAAAATGTTGTGATCATTGCCCATCAATCAACTCGGGATAACTTAATAATCGATGGTAAATACATGCTAATCTTCTTACATGTACCGGATGTGATTTGTAGTGTCTAAACTGTCATCTCGATGCTTGGCAGTAAGTCTGCCTATTTTTGAGGACCAAGACTGACGCCAACGACACTTGTAGCATGTTGAAGTCCCCGGTCACGATCTTCCCTGTAGAGTATGATGTGACTTTAGCAATAGTATCTACTTTATGCAAAGTTCTGACGAATTGAGATTGATTCCGTCTACTCTTGAGCGACTGATGAAATGGTATACTGCAAGAAAAATTGTCCCTAAGCAACTGTTGCAGTGCAAACGATGCAGCTGACGTGGTCTGCTAAGAAAACAGGATTTTGATAGAGAAAGTGGCTCTCTTAAATCTTTTAATCAGCAAGTTAATGCTCTGCCGTGTAAGCAAATATACTCAACAATAATACATAACTTGACGGCTCATGTGAGAGTGGTTAGAGACAAAGATATATGGACAACACAATGAGGATGATTGTTGTTGCGTATGACGGTGCTGATTTCATCGCATAACATATTGTGCCATTGTATTTAATGACATAATTCACTTTATTCCGGTGTCCTAAAATGGTGCTTCATTTTCCATTTTTATATTTTGTATGGAATTTTGGCAGGTGCTGATTACCTTTGTTGACCAAGAAGATCAGCCGGGTCCCGGTAATTTAATGTATCTAAAGCAGATGTTTGATCACTTATGAGTATTATCAAGAAAATCAAAAGTTGGAAATATGTCAGTTAAGTTGTTAAGGAAGATGAAAGTTTGACTGGCAATGTCAAAGTTGAGGGTAATTTAGAAATGCTTTCGGTGACCAGTTGCATCGAGGCCATTATTTCTTTTTATTGCAATTAAAACTACGTATTCAGCTGCCATTATGCCTAGCAGCCGAATCCGTCATTTTCACATTTAGCTAAAGCTGTGACTGTTATATCCGAAATAACAGGTAATGGGTGAACACGAAAGCGAACTTGTACTGCCCCATAATTTTTTCTTTATAGCATAGAATGGCAAACAAATAATTTGATCAAATGTTTCTCGATTGATAATTAAAAACAACTGCACACGCGCAATGGATTTCACTTCAATATTGAACGAGTTTGACTTTACAGTACTGGGTTGAGTCTGGTTTCTGTTGTAAGGCTGACAGTATGTCTGATAGTTTAAGTAGCAAAAAACACCTCCGAAGACTTGCAGCAAGTAAGCTTTTGTGTGATTCGTAGACGTGATGAGTGCCCGCCTTTTCCAATTCTTCTTTCGACAGATAACTCGATGCCACTTATGGAAACTGTCATATTCTTGACTTCAAACAATAATTGGATACTGCTGAGATATTTGATGATATGCTTCAGTAGCGTTAAACAAACTAAAAAATTACTGATAGTATATATAACATCGATGTCAGTCTGCAAACTAAGCAACCCTGTAAGGTGTTAAGTGTATATGAGTTTATTATATGTGGTATGAAGGAAACACATGGAAAGCGTCCCACATCTCACTATGACGAAAAGTGTAACGTTAAATACGTATCCACATATGCAGTGATTGTTTTTAAAGGGAGAATATGCTGGGTAACATTTGTTGCTAGGAAATTATATACAGATTGCACTCGACCGAGTTTGCAAATACAATATTAAGATGGTCAAATGTAATAGACTATCAGGCACGGTTTCAAAAAGGCAGACCCCGTGGATGAAGTAGAACTCAAGCACGGCGAATCATGAATTCACTGGAATACTCTTTGTAAAATATTACAATATCCATTAAGCCGACCATGATGTTTGATTTATTGCCCTAAATGGTAATTCGGATCCCAAGTATAAGTTTTACACGAAAAAAAGCCATACTGTATAGGTCAACTTTAAGACGCCGATCGAGTTGAATCTTGGGCCTGGTTTATGAGTTCAAACAGCATATTTTTATTCTTACTCAATGAGTGTAGCATTGCATGCAGAGGAAAACAAAACCCTACCTTCAGACTTTTGATGATACGCAACAAAACTTCAGTTTCTTCTTGAACCCTTCCCGTTCCGAAAAGGCGCTTACTGTATAGGTTTATTTGTAGACACCTTGATAATATTTTGTGTCTAACGTTCCATTTTTCTGACTAAATTGTTTTAGCAGTGGTCTCAGTGGCTGGAGTTGCTAACGCACTGATCAACAGACGTTAGTCTTGCATAATCCAAATTAGGCAGCAAGCTTTTTACTAACAATTTGACAATTTTATGCTAAGGAGTTACCTCTGTGTTCTCTATTTGTTTCCTTTATAGCTTGTTTGTATGCTGACGAGAAGCTGCGTTTAAACGAACAGGTTACTATGTATCTTATTCTCCCGCTTTGACATTGTCTGGCAATCATGTTATTTAGCCTTTCCAAGACTTGATTACACGTATGAACAGTTTTACTGCATAACAACAAATGAAGCCTTGTTCCATTGCGCGATAAAGTTCACCACAACTGATGGCTGTCGAAGGTTAGTGAAACAGAGGTTACAACTGGCATGCACTGTTACGGTCTAATTGAATTATCTAATGAATTCTAGGTTCAGCCATGGCCTGTAGCATCTTATATTATAAGCGAAAACAAATGAATCTGGGGAGATCAGAGACGCAAACTAGCGAATCAGCGCATAAAATAGACGCAGCCTCATCAATAATCTTTCTGGAACTCTGCACCCAAGAGTGAGCGAGCAAAACAGCGCAGGTCGAAGCCTAGCTTGAAGTTGCTAATGCTGCGGTAGATTACTGATTGACCCAGGAGACAAAATATTTTGCTCCCTGGCTTACCACTATATGAATAATTATACTGTTTTATGTTAACTACCTCAAGCCGTTTGCGTTAGTATTCGAAAAAATCTGACACACTTGGCCAATTATGTACTATGAATAATGGGATCCCTTTAAATTTGAAACACAGCTGTTGTAATATTAACTTAGTTACTTTAAATATATGTCCATATGGTCTAATATCCTTCACATTTCTCACTCAAGTGATCCACCAAGATATTTTGCATTGTCTGAGGGACGACAACGGAAACCAAGGTATAGTCAATCCAAATACAGAGGGAATGTCTGCTTTAATAATGCCGCTGCAGTTTAAGCGCTGAGCAAGTACGAGGTAGTCTGGTTCTCTGGAAAAGTAATAATTTATTTGGTTTTAGGTCTTCAGATTATTCATATAAAACATTTTCTGTTGCAACTCGTGAGTTGTGTAATGCTAACCTAGGTAGATAGTCTAGGTCATTCTCAAAAGCGATTGATACGATCTTCGTGTCCTCTCGTCGGTTCGGACTAAGGAAACTACGGATTAACCGAGGGTCACACAAGCATATTCCAATAGGCGCGAGCCACATAAAGTGACGAACCAAGCCGGTGACGGAGTGTGACCCGTTGCTAGGTCGAAGTAGGGGTCACCCAGAAGCTTGTGAAATTGCCGCACAGCAAATACTACGTTTAGCGGCGATTTCTCCAAGTAGATGCTGTTTCGTTCAGCCCAGTTCAGCGTCCTGGCGGCATGAGAAATTACATCTCAAGATTCATTTGTATGCGTATGTGAAATCAATCCACCTGTCCCTTTAATTGATGCGTCGTGGGAGAGAGCAATTTCTTGCAGTCCATGAGACTGAGAAAGAAGAAGTAGTGAAGCCCAAAATGACTTTAAGTTTATTGGTATCTAAAATTCCAGTAACAAGTTTGCATTTTGAATACCATCGTTTCAAGAAAGCGCACAGACGACGAGTTTATTAAAAAGTGTCACGGTTGTACCGACGATACGAAGCCCAAACTAAGTAGGTCGTACGCAAACTAAGATAGAAAGTAGGGACAAATGAACTAAGACATAACGCACGTTCCGGATAGAAGAATAAAACAATGGAACAATGGTTTATTACCGGTAAAAAAGCATTGCATAAAAAGTTCCGTAGGAAGGAAAATATTGCGAAAATCAATTGCATGATAAAGTGAAAAGCGTCGTGGTGGACTCACCATAGACTTATGTGGAATAATGGAGATGTTTGCGTATTAAACGTATAAATCCATAAATCCATTGGTTAAGCGTTAGGCAAGACAGTTTGATTGCGTTTGTAGCCCCTGACTAACAAGTGAGAAAATGCATTGTCAACACGTTTTTTAAATATCGCCAAATTGAGAGCAGAGACGAATTATCCTCTAACCTTGGTCCCATAAGGCATAATGAATACAGTACATGACTTACGAATATATTTTACACTCGTAGTGCAAACGAACAGAAACGTTACAGCATGCGGCGGAGCGAGTATTTGGGCTTTGCCACAATAACAGAATAATATGAACGACCTTGAATCGTCAAGGATATCAGTGATCAAGTGTAAGGAATACATATACGATATTGTAAACGCTTGTAGGACACACTGAAGCAATGTAAATGGACAGAATAATTAAGGAATAGAAATACCGTGTCCTCATGTAAGCAATCCACGTTGGGATACCTCAAACTTCCCTTGGATTTGTAACTGTAATACCCAAATGCGAAAAAAATAATAAAAGGTGTTAATGCTTTTCTGATGGTGGGGGCAACTTTATAAGTATTAGGTGTTTTCCGAATTGCCGCACACTACCGTATTTTTAAGATGAGGTCAAGATATCAAATCGTAAAAGTTTTCTTCTTTTACGTATATTATGTTACTGTGTACGGCCAATAAATAATTCCAGCACTACAATAACTTATTTTGCTATCCGACCAAATATGTTATCAGCCGGGCGTGCAGCTGCTCCACTGTTTCGTACAACGTTAGTGTCCAACAGCTTTCGCAAGATAACGGTCGCATTATTTTTGCACCGGAAAGATGACTGTCGCATTGCAACAATTCACGAGGAACTTTGATATCCAATAGTTCTCTCAAGACTTCATGGTTCGCTACTTGCAATTACACACGAAACAGAACAAACTAAGAAAAAAATTGACTTACATAAAATAAATTCTGATTTTGGAAGGAGATATCGGCATTCGTCTAGCGCTTTGTTCCAACTCGTTGTGAAATCGGTGCACATGCGAACCTTGCCGTTCGCTTTTCTCACAGCAACATTCCTTGAAGCCCAAGAAGAATAGTTCACTGGCGTAATGACACCCCTACATTTTATTATATAAACCTCATTAGCATCCTTTTATTTGGCTGCCTACGGTAAGAGCATTTCAACCTTAAAACTGGTTTGATTGATGTACACAGGTACAGCGTCGCTTTGAACTTGGCTCAGTGGTGAAAGCCATGTTGTAACACCTCATATTTGCTCTTCAGTGATCCCCTCATGTCCTCAACAGATTGTGAGACAAGAAATGGGTTTGCTCGAACCCGATTACATTTATAATTCAATGGAACAAAAAAGTGTCTTAGGTTGTCGATGTAGTCAAACAAAGGACGTCACGTTTGTTTGATGCAAGGGTAAAAAGTCCTTGACTTTTCTACTCCGATGAAGGCAGTGCTGCAAGATTTTCTCCGATCAAATACTGTATTCTTCCACATATACTGTAGACAGTATTCTCAAGTCAGATCATATTTAGCTTATTTATGTGTTTACAATTGATTCGGGAAGAATGACTACATCATAGAATGCATTATTATTCCATTGGCAAGAATGATGAGGAATGTTTGGCTTGTCTAATTTACTTGGATTATTATTTAAAGTTACATTTTCTTTTTGCGAAACGTCTCCTTACCCTGGCCCGGATTTGCTACTAAATTCATTTTGTACTTGCCCATGACATTTTTCTCAAGCATGTTGGTTGCATGAAAGAGTATAAAATCAATGTAATGCATAATCTTCATGTAGACGACGCATATTGACACCCTACACAAAAGTTCGTTGCATTCACTCATTCTGGTTCCTTCACAGGATGTTCTTTATGAGGCAATGCGGACCGAAAGTTCGATCAGGACAATTCCGTGCTGCAAGCTGATGTGACGATTGCATTCGTCTAAAAGAGTCGTATGCATCAGTTGTGGATCCTGATGCTGCATGGATAAGATCGCCAAAACGAATATCCGAAAATGTCAGCTAAATAAGCGCACGTAAAACAATATATCCTTTTCTGGGTTATCGACAATTTTCTGTCAACTGCCGGGGTCAGCGCCGAAGCCAAAATGCGAAACTGTATATTAGAAAACTGTTATATTTGTGGTTATCATAGTACACTTCATGGAAGTCTCGTCGAACTCCAGCTGGAATGAAGTGAACTGACTACTGGTTAGTCCAGCGGAGCTGTACGCCACAGAGAATGTCCGTAGTTTGCGGATCGGAGAAGCATTACATGCGAAAATAACTGTAATAATCGTCACTTTGTAGATAAGTTGTATAAGCAATCGCAGACCATCAACAACAGCGTCATACAGAATGGGGGTTTTAGAATGGCCACGTGCATCCCTTTTAAATACCGCAATAGATAGTAAGATGTTGTATCAAAGTCAATGCGACTGCCCGTGGGTCATTGAGTACGCATTTCTGTGAGTAGAATTAAGTACTCAAGACACGGCGGATGAACACATTTGCTAGCCACTGGCTTCTGCAATGGCCTACAAGCCAATTTTCTGTCAACGGCCTTCGTGCTCTTCTGCGATTTACTTGGCACAGGAAAGTTCTAGTTGTCCCGAGTTGCTTCATACGGGTTTCTTGTGCTACCTGCGTAGTTTACCATTACTAAAATCCGTGTTATCATAGTTATGGTATCGGCTCCCAAAAGTATGCCACATATGTCAATCGCCCTGCTACCTTGCGGGTCAGGGATTTAAAACAACAGATTACGTGTGGGATGCTTTGAAATACCCTTCTTCCTCGACCAATCGGTAAGCTACATAGCCGCACAACGGATAGGTCAATGCTTTAAAGCATTTCCGGTCTCTATATCTCTCTGTAATTGGCCAATGATACCCTTAGCTGAGGTGCTGGTTGCCGAGCACACTATATAGCGCTCTATCGCACCATAGTACCGTTAATATGTTTCACGTTTTTTAACTCCCCATCAGTAAGCAGCCCTCTCTCCGAGTCCGAAACCCGTACCGCCTTTTGCGCTTGTGTTTACGCTATAATGATCAGGACTTTTGGTCCGGGCGTACATCAGCATATAATACTGGCAAGCCTTTAATAGAGCACCGTCCCCAATTTAAGCTGACAAGCTGTAATTTCCGGACGTAAATGCCAAATTGATTACAAGAAGCCTTTCCTCTTATGACTGACACTAATGTCATTTTTTCTACTAACTCCCTGAAACCCAAGAAATATTTAAAGTAGAAGATCTATGCACAGGCAAAGTTTTATTTTCGGGCCTTATATATGCAGTATAATGCATTTTCAATTCCTGACAATTGTTATTATTGTTACTAACATTTAACGTTTAATCTGCTCGCATTGTGATCCGCTGCGCATTGGATTGCTGTTGAAGCACCTTTCATACTGTGTCGTTAATCTTACTATTTATAAAAACACTTCTAGTTTTGAGACCAGTTGTATGTATTCTGCAGTTTCCACCAGGCTGCTAAGTCTGCCATTAACTGAAACCCAACATTATATGAGTGAGTTAAGTAGCAATTATTATTTTATCTAGTCACACTGCCGGATTTCTATCCTCTGTTCATATGGTGTACATTAGATATCTTTCCATAAACTTTTTAACAGGTATTCAGCAATGTAGAAATATCTTTTAAGGCTTTGCAAGGCATTATATTATACTTCCATTAGGTTATTGCATTTTCAAATTCCTAACCTACAGAGCGATCTTTCTGACGGTTCAACGGTTTTATTTGTGCATAGTCCTAAATCCTAAAAATATTTCAATGATTTTTGATACGTTGTTATAATTATGGTCATAAGGTATGGAAGTGATGTTTTGCTTTGTTATCTCTGCAGTTTTCGGGAATAAACATAACTGTAATCTTGCTAAGTAGAAAGCACTTTGGCCTTCACAATAATCGCATGCCTCAACTTTGTTATTTTTCTCTTATTCGGAAGATACCGTATTTTATAGTGGATACCAGGAGAGGATAAAATAAATGGATTTTACGAGAAGTCATAATAGATGTTTGTACCATATCTGGAAACAAGATTAAATTTGGTTTTGATGATTGTTTCACTACCATGGTATGCGCACATCACGGCATCTATCATAGTCAATGTGCTGTCAATGGATCTCCTCATGAGGACAGCGGTATGGACGAATACCATGAAAACATATTAGCCGTTTGTACATCTTCTATCGAAATTCGCGTATTAAAATAGGGTACATCGTGTATGCCATTGAAGTCTAAAACAAATAACGCTGATATGATGACAGCACGTGTTTTCAAAGCAAGACTAGGATCAACCCCTTAGGCTAAGAAATGTGAAAAATATATTGAGCCCAGGAGTGTTTTTGACATCACGCTCACGTCCCAAATGCTGTAAAATTTGGCAACAAGTACTGCAGCTGTAGTCCATATGGTAGTAGACGGCAGTTGTTAGTGGAACATAATTTTCCCATGTTTCGTGCTTTCATTTGATCATTTCACATCAGAGGCTTTATGGGCTTGACGAAGATGGATTACATATATTGTGGTAAGATAAATGTGGATTACCAGTTTTCCCGGAGGCAGTTGACAAGAGGCGTATCAAGGAATTAATGATGTCCCTTCCTTTTGCTATGTGAACTACCAGAAATGTAATAATGTAGGCTAGCAAGTTACCCTGAATATTTGGATTTTAAAATGCAATGGTTCGGAAATCTATAGTGCTGTGTGCCAGAGCAGAACCTCAACGTTGGCGAGCAGCTGTTTTTCAACAAACGCGCTATAGATTTAATAAGTACGCGGTCAACATATCTGTGAATTTCGGTATCACGGTTTACATTCTGCCAAAAGGAAAGGACAAATCTCTGCCACGAGGAGAAAGTTTTCCAGGGAACCTGGAATTTAACCATATGTCAACCTTCTTTGGAAATGGCTACAATGTCACATGAAACAACTGCACTTCTGCAGCATTTGAAGTAATAATCTCCTTGGCAAATACAAGTATGGCGTTCACTACTCAAGCTAATTTAAGAGAAGGTCCAACGAGTTTAAAGCAATAAAGCACAGTGTTGTTCCGTTCAGTTACTATGCAAAGTAATGATAGGCATCCCGTATCATCCAACCACTGTAGAATAACTAAGAATATTTTGGCATGCAATTCCTTGTACAGTAAATGTTTTATTCAAGATACTGGTAAGAAAAAACCTGAAGCATTCATTTTACAAAGCCACGAATGATGTATGACATGCTTGCGATGAATGGCAGGAGCACTCACCCTCAATTCAACATTTCAAGCGTGACAAATCTAAGTATTGTTTAACATGCTAGATATGGCAAGCATTCATTTCTGGAAAAATTGTAACATTTTCGCTGGAATTCTATTACCTGACTTTGTCTTACCTGATATGTCTTGAGGAAAAATTCTTGAAAATATGCATACGACGTGGAACGCAATACTTGTTCGTAAGCCGAACAACTAAGCTCTGTAGGAAAGTGTAGATATATGTTAACATCGGCATTGTGAGTGAGGTTACTGTGAAGGCAACAATTAAAAGGTCAAGTGTTCGGTATGGGAGGAGATAACTTGCGTCTTTTAGGCATAAATTGTGAGAGTTGTCACCTGTTTCAAGTGCGAATCTTAATGGACAAATTTTACTTAATTTTCAATGAAATATTCATTTGACCACAATTTCTGAATATATGTGATACGGTTATTGTGACCGGTTTCGGAATTTCTAGATTGGGCGGCGAAGCGGTCAAAATCTTTGTTCATGGAGCGAGCATTTCATGTATCCTGATGTTTCCAATACACGAATGCTGACTGATACGTCAAAATTCATTGACTTTTAATCTGTGAACTTTAGTAGAGACCCCTAGGATTAAATGTGCATGCGTTTTACTGTTCAGGGACGGAGGTACAATCTTTCTTTGGTGCCGACTTGTAGTTCACTAATATTCGTAACTTTTGGGACATGGCTGCCAAACGTTTTCGACACAGGGAACTTAGAATTTACATACCCAATCGTTGTTTTTCCTGATACAATACCAAAACTCTCAGGGTGATTGCTCAGATGAAACAAAACGGTGAATATATCAACAAGTTATGGACACCCTCTGAGTTTACTAAACTCTGGTTACAAACACGTATAAATGTTATTGATGCTGATGTCGAGCAAGAATGTGTTCACAGTATGACCTACATAACACCCCATAAACTCCAAAGACAGATAAGTGTTAATGTGGTCAAGCGGTTATTCAAACTGATATGACTAAAAGATTCATCGATTGCGACCGCGATACTCTAGAGTTAATTATTTCAATCCAGCCGATCAGATGGTATGTAGTAAGATGCAATTAGGAATGAATATGCAGCCGAGCTATGTCAATTATACGAAGGCAGTGATTCCTGTGTTCCACCTTGAGACTGACTCGTGCGTTTGAACAGGATGGCACGGCTTGCTCATATCTGGGAGAGCATGCATCATTTTGTGCAACTGTTTTATCTGGATGCCTAGAGTGTGGCGGCAATTTGTGACGGATTATCACATGTAAGTTTAGGGTAACTGACAGTTTCGTGCGATATGAATGTTCCTCGTCACTGAACATATATTGCTCCAGGTTCGTGTCCCGCACATGTCCTCTGTCACGTTAACTGCTATCACGATCTTACTGAGACTGATGATGTGTACAGGTCTACGCCTGTTTTAGAGTGCATTAACTGTTTAAATTCCGCACACGAATAAATGCGGACGCTGATGGTGCACATGAGCGACTTCTCTATTAAACTGAATCAAAGGGAGGCGGATTCAAAATAAAGAATTCTTTACGGTAATTCTCATCAGACTCAAAAATTACCTGATGGCGATTGTATGCTAGATGTTCAGGATAGGGTTACATATTTATTAAAATGTTTAGCAGTAACGGAAAATAAGTCGATTATGCACGTGGTCATTGAAGGTGGTAGATTATGTGAATGGAGCAAATCCCTTTCATAAAAGACAGACTAATCTTACACAAAATAGACTAAATGGTAGGCCACGGTGGAATTAAAGGACGTACACACTGTTTTTGTACGCATAACTACGTCTTGTGTTAGCGGGTATATATAGCCTTCATAATATATATGATATGCCTCCGGAATCTACGCAACAATCGCTCTGACATACTGTAAATGACGCTAAAATCGTTTTCTGTTCTTACTTGACCGCTCTCTTAGAGGAGCGAAAAAATGCTTCTATTACAATTCCTCACTTTACCTCTGTAAAACTATTTAGGCTTTTCGTGAATCCTATGAAGGAAGCACCTCATAGTACGACTCACGGATCATGCACTAGAGAAGCGCAAGTATTTTAAAGAAACTCTGAACTATTCAATCGAGGACGCCTATATTTTAACGGATTTTAAGAACAAAGTTTTCTAACCCTAGTATGCGCACATGAGCTGCAAAAGAGGTCTTTTCAGCAGCGTCTTTCAGGCTTTTGGAGAGGACATCAGCCGCACTGTAGCCCTTGGAATGAAAATGGAAAACGAGTTTTTTCATGGTTACACCCATCTTTGGCAGTGGCACCTTGCGTTCTTCAAGTAACTGAAGATGACTTTATCTGGATGCACATGCACTCTTGGGAGAACACAGATTACCTACAATTATTTGGTGATGTTGCCGGACGTGAACAATTTGTGTGCCCGGAGGGCAAGTGTGCGGACTAGAATACGTCTGTACTTCAATATTAGCACATTAAAGTAGTTGGCGTTCAGATCCCGCTGGCTTTTTCTAAACACTGTTCTGCTGCACGGTCCATTCGTGTTGCTAATTATATCAAGGTCTGGGGAAAGTAGTCTGCTTTCGGACTCGTGCTCACAGATGAATTATAGATGTTGATTTGCGTCATTGAAGATATTTAACAACTTCACATCCTGCACTTTGTGTTTGCTGTGTATAAATTGGTCTTCCAGATAACGCAAATACATATGTACTCAGTGGAGGTGAGGTCTTTGTGCAACATGTTCCAACTTGGACATAAAGACTGACAGAAGGGGTCACAATGGTGATCGCGCGGTAACACAATTAATCTGACGATATATCTCCCTGTTGGAAGTGAACTGCAACTTTTAGGGTGCATCAGAATAACCTCTTTCAGAAGGTATTACGGGAGATTTGCTGGTAAGTTCAGCTGGGGTATTATAACGTTTATGCCGCAAGTAAATACATAACGGAATCAAGCGCCTCCTTAAGAATATGCTACTGAATCCACAAGCACATAAAGTTGAATCTAATGTGGCGCACAAGTACAAATCGTGCCAATCGTCTTGATCAATTGCAAATCAATGCAAGTGTACTTAGAACATCTACATCGGTTGGTACAGCGGTTAGACTGTGCTCAGCCAACAAACCACGTGATGCACAAGCGGACGTGAATACCACACATGAGCTCATTCACTGTAGGATGCGGTGCGGAATAGGACGCGGAATCTATGGACGGATGAGGAAGTACTCTAATTCCCACCTACCCACTTATGCAACATCAAGACACCCAACACAGAACGGGGGGACCGGAGATATTCCATCCGCGTTCATAGTGTGCACTGTTGCGCATAGAAGGCCAAGCATGAAATGTGCTCAACAATGAGACAGTATCGATTTCCTTCACTTAAAGTAGCTGAATCCGTCACAACGAGACTGGACCTTAACGTGGTGCGATGGTTTGCGTACATAATAAACCCATTAAGCTATACTGGGTAATGCCTCCGGGTACCTTGAGAACTACTCCTACCAGATTGGTCAATGGTGAGAGGTCAGACAAACTCAGTCTCCTGGTCCTCCAGGTTGTGGCTTTGAAATGGAATGGCGTCCATTTCTGTAAAACTAAATGGTTGTCACCTGCCCGCTGCCTTGCGAACAGGATTTTGAGCCAAAGGTTTTAGATGACGGCCCTAATAGTCCTCATGTCTAAGTCTAGGCGCCCTGGCAGTATCTCAGCTGACATACAAGCATGATATCTTCTTCAAACATACAATCTATCCTGCATCGGCCGTCACGCAGTTTATCGACTGTCGTCTAATCTGCTGCATACAGCAGGGCAGCTAAGCGAAACCATGTTACTGCTGGTGCCTCCCATATTTATTTCCACATTTAACTCTTAATACCATCCCGACCCAATTATTAAACTCCATCCTATAATACCCATATTAATTGACAACAACAGATGTGCCACTGCAGTAGAAACTTCTGCAGCCACCAACCCACAGCATATATAGGACGCCTATCGGCAGAAATCCCATATAAGGCCACTCCATCCCGTTTCCGTGGCGACATTCAACGTTCGCACTCTAAGACAAACAGGTCAACAGTTTGCACTTGCACGCATCTTGGACACACTGGGTATTGATGTGTGTTGTGTGTCCGAAACTAGGTTTAATGACCCTAACGGGGTTATTGCATTAACTGTACCCGGCTTATCCTCTTGTAACTGGTTGCACGCTCCCGGAGACGCCGACGCCGCACTCACAAGTCAAGCTGGTGTAGGTGTCATTCTAAGCTTCAAGCCTGAGCCATTGTTGATTGATTGGCTTACGGTGAACAGCCGTTTATGTGCAGTCCTTTTGACGACATGAGCTATGGTTGATTCACGAAGTAGTACAAAACGCTGTTTGTTTGTGGTTTCCGCTTATGCTCCCACCGGCTGTAGTTCAAATGCTTCCAAGGACACATTCTAGCACGAACTGGACGCGCTACTACGCATTGCTACTAGTTCATATATTATAGTACTTGCAGGGAATATGAACGCACAAGTAGGGCGTCTGAGCTCTTCAGAAGCTCAGTTGGATGGTAATTGTGGACTTAACTCCGAACGGACTGACAACGGTGAGCGTCTGCTGCAACTGTGTGCGGAACACAAGTTGTTGCTTAGTAGCACTGCTTTTAGACACAGTGGGCACCGAAGTGCCACTTGGCGTCCTCCTGTAGCTGGCCAACGATGGAGCCAAATTTATCACATTGCCATAAGTTACAGGTGGCGTGGTTCCATCCTAGATTGCCGCTCGTAATGGAGTGCGTGCATCGACTCTGATCATACCTTGGTACGCTGTCGTTTCTCCATGAAGTTTACCGGGAGGCGCACCAAGTGTCCCCTACGATTGGCAACGGAGAAATTGTCTCAGTCCTCGGTCAGAAAAGCCTATCAGGAAGAACTGTATACCGAACTTTCGCTGTCTTGTCCCAGTGACACTGAGCTTCATTGGAATAGGATCTCGGCCGCCATGCACGACGCAGCAGCATCTGCTTATGGCACTATCCATCGTCACCGCACCACTCACGGGATATCCGAGAGGTCGGTGAACCCGTTGGAATCTAGAAGGCACCTCCCGGCTGGGTCTAAACACAATGTGACCAGACGGGCTATCAGGCGTGAACTAAAGCAGAGCATACGTGCTGACATTGAAGTCTGGTGGACAAGTATGGCTCAAGAAATGGAGGAGGCAAGCGCAGTAGGCAATTACCACAAGCTCTTCTAGGTAATCCGCGCCACTGGTCCCAGAAAACCGGGCGTCAGTGAGACAATCAAAGACAGCGCGGGTGCGCTGATACACAATAAGGGGGCCGTATGGCTTGTTAGGCGGAACACTTTCAAGATAAGTTCAGCTGTCCCCCGGATCCCTGACGTCTTCCTACTCAGGTGATGCAGGACGATCCATCGACTGTTTTTTTATAGCCTTCGTCGGAGGCCGAGGTCCAAAACGCGATCACCGCTTTAATCGTTTTCCTGCGGCTGGTTGCACTATATATAGAGAGATGTAAGGTACTCCGCAAAGCATGACCTCCTTATTCAAATGCACCTGGATTGAAGAGAGTGTCCATGCTAATTGCAGCGAGTCGATTGTAGTCGCGATATACAAAAAGGACAGTCGCACATATTGTTCTAACCATATAAGTATTAGCTTACGCAATTGGTGACAAAATTATTGGCATACATTATCGCTTTTCTGCCGCAATGCGGAACGGGAATCTCATATTAGTAAAGAGCAGGCAGGTTCCCGCCCAGGGCGTTGCTGTATGGACCATAAATTTACTTTATGACAGGTGCTAGATCAGCGTCACGCAGACAGAAGACAGACAATAACTGTGTTCCTGGATTTCAAGAGTGCGCTCGATTCAGTCGATCGATCGATTCTGTTCGAAATACTTGTGCGGAAAGGCGTTTTCACGAAATATGTGAACATCCTTCGTGCATTATACTCGAACACTACAGGCCGCGTCAGGGTCTACGGTGTCCTATCGGATAGCTTTCCGAGCACAAGTAGGGTTCGACAGGGTTGTCCGATTTCCCCATTTTTTTCAATTTCGTTGTGGATTCTACCATGGAGTGTTCCCTTGCGGAATCTCACGATGTAGGCGTTGAAGTGCTGCCTGGTGAAAGGTTAGTTGATCCAGATTATGCGGACGATATCGTCTTGCTTTTCGACAATATTGGGGCAGTACAATCAACCCTGAATACCGTCACAAACAGCTGGCTATCCTGCAAAGAAAAGGCGGCATCCGCGAGACAACTGCCTTGCGGCTTTCACTGCCACGTGTCATAATCTGCCACTACTCCGCAGATAACTCAGCACCAAACACACTTAAAACAGGCGATCCGAGTAGGTGACGGCAGCAGACGCGCCACCGGTGTCAACTGCGAGCCATATCCTGTAAAGTTTTGATCCCAGCGCACAAGGTGAGTCACGTGGACTCCAGCGCGGCAGGCGAGACGGACCTTCGGCACCCAGTTTGGTCGTCAGTGACTTCATTTCCTGCTGCCAAGTCAAATTCTGTCCACCTCGAGCCTTGCGCCACCCTACACCTGACAGACTAAACAAGGCCCTCCTAGGTAAACGGTGACCAGGCATACGTAGCACGTGCCCGAGCCAACGCAACTTATTCAGTGCTATATGTTGTTCTAGGGAGCTAGCATGACTAGCACCACCTAGTACTCGCCTACACACATCATCGTTGCGGACACGCTGGTGCCATCCGACACCAGCAATGCTTCGCAGACAACGATGATCAAAGACTTGAAGGCGCCTCAGTTCTTCAGACCGAAGGGGCCAAGTCACACTGCCATAGAGCAGAACGACCCTCACTGGGGCCTTGTATACACAGCCTTTCAGACGAAGGGAAACTCCCTTCTGTCGTTAAATATCTCGCAAGTTCAAGAAGGTAGCTCTGGATTTTGCAATGTGTGAGCTGACGTAAGATTCTATGCGCCCATATTTGCTGATGCAGCTGCCAACATAAGTGAAATGATAAACCATATCGAGTTCCTCGTTAATAAGCGTCAAGGGGGCATCAAGTGGCTGGTGTTCCTGCAGCAACATTTTGCACTATGACAGTGCGAATTGCATAACACATAATGGGACCACCCTGGACAGGCTATTCAGGGTTGATTGTACTGCCCCAATATTGTCGAAAAGCAAGACGATATCGTCCGCATAATCTGGATCAACTAACCTTTCACCAGGCAGCACTTCAACGCCTACATCGTGAGATTCCGCAAGGGAACACTCCATGGTAGAATCCACAACGAAATTGAAAAAAATGGGGAAATCGGACAACCCTGTCGAACCCTACTTGTGCTCGGAAAGCTATCCGATAGGACACTGTAGACCCTGACGCGGCCTGTAGTGTTCGAGTATAATGCACGAAGAATGTTCACATATTTCGTGAAAACGCCTTTCCTCACAAGTATTTCGAACAGCATCGATCGATCGACTGAATCGAGCGCACTCTTGAAATCCAGGAACACAGTTATTATCTGTCTTCGGTCTGAGTGACGCTGATCTAGCACCAACCATAAAGTTAATATATAGTCTATACAGCCACCACAGGTGGAAAAACACTAACACATGTGAATAGCATAAGCAAGTAATCAGATTTGTTGACTGCAGTTTTTATCGTTTTATTCAAACTTCCAAATGGTATATGGCATTCAATTTATTAAGCAGAAATATGTATTGCAGCCTGATCTATTAAGACAGTGATTCGTTTGCGGATTTGCGATCCACTAACAATTTACACATGACAACGCTTGCAAAGAATTTCGTTGTACCTAACCGGAATTGCGGCATTGTTTAAGAACCTTGCAAGTATTTTCCAATATGCTTATTTTATAGCATCCGCATTCAACCGATTTAGTCGTTATACTCACACCTCTTTGCAGTGTTAGGTGAGAACACATATAACGGTGCGTGTTGAAGGGTTGGTCGAAGTAACAGTCTATAGTTCACGATTTAAACGTCGACATTTACACTCTGTGATATCTCACTATTCCCAACAAGTATATCGGTACTAAAATGATGGAGTATTAGTTGTCGCTTGAGTACTCCGTGACAACGCAGTTCCTGTGAACACAAATAAGTACGAATGAATAATACAAGGTAGCAGGTGAAAATTACCACAAATCTGACTAGGAATGAAAATACGATCAACTCGCAAGCAGTCCCACGGAATACGTATTAAGCTCGTTCAAAATACTCCCAATCATGGAGTTAATAGCATCCCAACTACCATGATTATGACGCTATGCCAGCTGAAATCACTGAGAAGTCAACTTGAAAACATTTGTTTTATAATACTAGAAGCAACTGTGACATTGGCCACCCCTGTACATGGTTAGTTGGCGGCGTCCGGTTTCAAATTTGCCTGTCACTGTGGCTAACCACAGGACGCCTTTGCCAACAAAGGGACCATAGGTGACTTGCGCTGCACCACCCACAGCTCCATCCATACACCTCATATCCAGTGTAAACCCGAAGGGCTAAACCGGGAGAATGTGGATGGGAGCCACGTTTTTTCAATGGAGCCGACCCACACTCATTCGCACGCACATACAAACACGCTGTATTTGGTGAATCAAGCGCATACAAGGAAGTGACTACGAAGCATCAACTTACAGATGGAGCTGATGTATGTTCTGGCCTTTGCTATATCATATTAAGTTAAGAGTGCGTTTAGCATTTAATTCCACTCATTATTGCGAAAGGAGTTGCGCTTCTACCGATCATACACCTAGCATCGATTTTCCAGTTATATTATCCTCAGGTTTGGGTAGGTAATGATTTTCTGTCTTTTTATCGTTTACATGCGGTTCAGCTGACCAATTTAGCATGATATGTCGACAATTTATTATCACGATAGGTTTGCTTGGGACATTTCACTGTTTATTAATATACTGTATGTGCTTTAGTTTTGATTAGATAAATATATATATATATGCATACAAATAAGTCGCTCCATTATCTTCGGAATTAGTATTTTGCAAAATCCAAGCAGCCGTTTGTGCAGTTCTTTAGAATACTTATGACCTATTTCTATAAGTAATGGCTGCTTCTTAATAATGCAGATTCTCAAGGAATGAGTGTGCATTCGGTAATTGGTTACCAATGTGTTGCAAATGCATTAAACTTCGAGTCACGTTGGAAATATTTGACTGGAACTGTGTAACAAAATCAGTGACTCTGTTCCGGACAGAAAATAAATTGCATTCTGGTTTTGGACTTTTGCATGCTTTCTCATTGGAAAATTCAAGCGAAATAAAGCCAACTTGTATTTAAGCTTACAAATGCGCAATCGAATCAGAAAACCTTTGGTTGTGTGGCGCGCAGCTAAATGGCTGATGCAATTGATTGTTCGTGAAGAGTTTTTATTGCTGCTCCTAGGTAGAACACATAGACAACTGATCACTCGGAATGAGCTGTACGCAGTTAAGTAGTATGCATTTTGTCGCAGATAATATGCAAGTTTTTAAAAAGGACAACATGTTTTTATGTGTTATATTAACCGTGTCACTAGTTTTCCGAGTGCCAAATTCTATCTTAAAAAGCACATTATTATCACCTGTCGCTCGTATGATATATCTGCTCTAGTCACGTTAATAGTGACCATCATGTGTGAGAAATGGGCTTCAACGAGTCTATTAAATTTCAATACCCAAATATCCTTGACTAGTCTCCTGCAATCTTTCTCAATAATTCACCACCCGACACGGAAAGCATAGAAAGTGAGTGATGCGCTTTAAATCCGGCACCTCTAGTTTGTAAATGCGTCCGTGTATACTGTTTGTTCGGTGAACGCACAGCAGCGGTCTTAACGTCAGGTAGTTGCCCAGGGGCAGTGTGCAGTGCGTCTTAATGAGATCAACTCGAAGCGGACATTATGACATAGCACAGCACTCTAATCGCCTACATCGGTCCCCGTATGACATACCCTGTAAACTTGGGATGAGCTGGGTAGCTAGATGATGAAATCGTTCCAGTCTCTGCACGTCACCTATTGTGATCGGATAATAACTAGTTGAGCCGTACTCAAGCACCGGTCTTATCATGGAAGAGAACAGATGGGTGGCAATCAATTTAGACCAATTGAAGAAACTGTGTTTAAGAGCCCAAGGCAGGCCTTATCCGTTTGAGTATCGCCTGTTTGGGTTGTCAGCAGACTTCAGGTCACAGCGTAAAATTACGCCTAGATCCTTCACGGAAATGATGGGATGCAGCGGGTGGCCGGCGATGGTCTACGCACGCCCATTACTACCCCTACCCAAGAACGTAAATGAGGACTTGGCAGGATTAACCGATAGATCGACTTCCACCACCAGGATAGTTGCTTGAGGTCCTACTGAAATACGTCACAGTTGCGGGGAAAATCAATAATCTCAAAAATCTTCAGACCATCTGCTAATAATGCACAAGGCGGCCGAAAAACTAAGAGATTTCGCTAAAGTGTATCATGGAAAAAATCAGTCCTATTAATGTGCCTTGGGGCACTCGGCTAGTGGACGGCTACCATTATGTTAGTTTGCCATCACATAAACCCGCCATCTTCTCCCAGTAAGAAAGCCTCTGAGACACTGTTGCAGTGCACTGACATCACCACCCATCCTCATCTTGTGGAGCAGGACCTCAGGATTTACATTATGGAAAGCTTTACTGTATTCAATGTAGACAGCTTCAATAGACTTCCCGGGGTTCAAAGTTTTAAACCATGCCTGCTGCGTCCACAGCCAGTTGGTGATGCAAGAGCAACGCTTCATGAAGCCATGCTGTGCCGGCGTTACACTTTTCGAATCTAGCAGTTGGGGAATACCATTATTCACAATCTTTTTAGAGCTACATTTAATTTGTGCATCAGATATTATCGTGTCTGTAACTAACTGTCTAGAGCCAATGATTAATGCATTATCATATTCTCTTTAACTATCTTATATATGTATTGGATTTAGAATGTTATAGCTTATTCTAATCGCATTGTACAATAATGTATAACCGTGACTATCAAGATTGTCTGCTAACCCAACGGAAGTTGTCAGGGTGATATGTTTTATAACAAATGTACTATTCAAATAGAAATTGGGTGCTGCCTGCCCGAACACACTGCATTACTATGGCGCGTTTCGATGTTGGTACCTCTTATCAGATAAAGTTAGCAGACACTGAATCGGGTACCAGTCGGATGCTTGTTGTGACGGCTGCCATTAAGTCACCGGGGCACGACGGCTAAATTTGCACAGTGGTTAATGAATGATGTTCAGAGTCATTTTGAAGTACAATTGTTGTGGATGGATGGCGACACGCAGTCCCAATGTTGACCACGATCCCCTTGAAGTGAACCTTGGTCTTTCGCTCACGAGGACTGAGCTGATACAAACAGAAATAAGGTGTTGTCCTCCAGAAAACACTGTAACGTTTTCGGGCAGGCAACCCAACGCATATTCCCAATTGAAAAACAACATCGTCCTTTAGACACTGTGCCAAGCCTTGCCCGTCATGACAATGTGACTTAGGGGTCGTGGTCACAACAATCAACACAATGGTACCAGTTTCGATGCCTACTAATATGCCTGATGATATGTAATAACCTATAAACGCGTCATAGTAGTGCAGTGTTTCCGGCGGGCACAGCTTAATTTCTATCTATATCAGCTACGGTCCTCGTGATCGATAGATCAAGATTCACTTCAATGGGAATTACGGTCAAAATTGATTTTCCTCCTTGTAATCCATCCATACAACTTGCACTTCAAAATGACCGTCAACAATATGTGCTATTCTTCTAATTGTTAAAATGTGTCGGTTGTTGCCCATTGTTTAATAGCTGTGTATGACGGTGTACAATACAGTCAAGGCATAAAAGTTGATACCTAAAACCTTAGTTCCCTGCTCTTGACTATGTACATCCAAAATTCCACTGCTGGCTAATGATCATGAGCCAAAGTTACTTTAAGAAGAAATGAAATATGCAAGAGTTCAAATGACTAACAATGTTGGTACGCCATTGTTGAAGTGATGCGTCAATATATTCACTAGATATAGATTTCGCGTGTTATATTGAATTATAATTGCTCACTAAAACGCTCGTTATATTACACCTGAAATCATTTCGCGGTTCCACAGTCGAATGACCTTATTGATCCGTTATGTAGGAGGGAATTATATTGTACATGAACTTGAAGTTGGTTATTAAGGTTAAGTTCAAACTGCCGAGATGAGTAAAAGCCTGACGTAAATAACCCGTGAAAATGAAAATAATTAAGCAGATTGGAACGCGTTTCAGTTTAGTATACATCAAGTATTATGGACAGCATCGTGCAGTTTTAAATCTCTGTGTCGCGAGGGACAGCATATTGCACCTAGTACTACTTTTGAATCATCAAACCTTCGTAACATTTGTCTTGTAAACCAAATAGGCAGCAACTGAAGAAATAGGATAATATCAGAATTCTACATGTTTGCTTATCCGTCGCTTGACTCCATGGTCGGCGTCGGGACTTGGATTAACTCAGCTATACGCTAGTGCTTATATTTATGTAAATATGTATATATATAATAGTTCGTTAAACCCATTGCCCAAACGCTGCAGTCGGACGCATAGGAAAATTCCTATCGGTTTTCATTCAACCAGTGATTTAAGTAGGATGGAAGATAAAATTCAGTGTTGTTAGTTCGTAATAAATGTGATTATGAACGCTGAGGTGCGTGTTCATAACTTGGGGCTGAACACACCATGCCTTTATACAGTGTTGTCACATAAAAGTGGTAATAATTTACCATGAATTCTTTTAGTTTTGACTTCCATCACCATTCGTGTTTTAGATTTGGGTCCATAGTCAACTTGTTGCTGGCCATGTTAGGTTACAATATGGTTTTTCCGTGAACAAATGAAAGGAAGCGTAAACACACGTTGTATTGTGTAAGCTATCCGTTGTATCCACCGTTTCTCTTGATGTTCAACTAACTAAAATTAACACAATGGCTTAGATGCATTAAAATATTAGATTATGTTTACAAGCACCTTGTGTTATACAGTTAGTTCCATATGTTAATCCAGATTGGCAAAGTATCGTGACGTTGTTCCTGTATCTGATTAGACTGTTGACTTGTTTGCAGTCACTTTAGCTATGGGTGACTACTACAATTTATAACTGAACACCAAAAAGTAACTGAGGCAGAAAACCTACTGCGTTATTTTACCAAGTGTGGCTTTGTGCTATAGTTAGTGTATACTAATGGATATTATGAAATTTACATGAATATCGTCTAGACAAAATGAATTGAGGTGGGGGACTCAATAAAACCGGATCCATTAAATCTTGAAGCAAAAGCTTTTTAGCAGATTTGATAAGTTCAATGTGCAGATAAGACGACTAAACATTATTTTGTAATTCGGAGGATACAAATTTATTGGACGCACTTTGGAAGAATGTGGTATACCGTTGCTTTGTATGCATCGTTTAGCTAAATATTCCTGTTTAATGCCTTAGCCACAGAGGAATATTTTTTGAATCAAAATGAAAACGTGACTATGTAGGTTTGAGGAGTTTTATGCAGCAATATAAGCTTTTCTCCTGCGCATTTCACTTTACAACGTTCATGTTGTTTTGTGCATGGGTAATAATATTGCAAACATATTTTGTTCTGGTTTCCTAAGGATATAAAATATGCCCAAATGTTAAGCTCAAGGAAACAAATACGTGTTAAATCGAAGCCGCGGCTACTAATCAAATAACATTTTCGTTCAACAATTTTGAATAATTAGCTAACCCCCGTGGGTCACAGGCCATGCTATACATCCAAAACTCTAGATAAATTTTCCTTGTAGAGCAGGTGTGTATTAGAAAACTGTCTGCTACCAACTGATTTGTTTCATAAAATGTTGTGGCTTTGACCATTTTTCTTCATATACTGACGCACAACATATGACAAATATAATATAGGAGCCTAATTAAATCTGCTCCTAATTTGATGTAAATTGAGGAATTTTTCTTAACAAAATGTACCCACATATGAACACTATGTAAGGCAGAAGCTAATGTCTTAGATAACTGGTACGTTGGGGATTTGCCGAATGACGCAAGTTCGGAGTCAAAAGCGACTCGCCTATGTTATAATTAATCAACAAATGAAGATGTCTCGCTTATACGGCATCGGTATAGAACTGAGGAAGGTCGTATACTATCCTACCTAGGTTAGTTTCCGGTACACTTTTCATCCCAAAGAAACATCATTTATTTGTCGTAGGAAGATGTTCAGAAAAACTAGCTTCTTCTGTTAATTCGTGTTATAAATACTTTTCAACGACGGATGCACGCTGTTAAACTGCCACAGCAGGTGAACATAATCCGTGTGTGGAGTACAATGAAAGTATCATTTACGGATAGATGATAAAGCTCAAGTGACGTGGTTAGGTGTGATTTAGGTCAATTTCCGACCTCTGCTAGATAAACGTCAGTAGGTAGCTGTACCTAAGATGATCTCATCGCCAATACTACCATATGTCAATAATATTTCCCGTCTAACAACAACTGTAAAATTACAGATCAACTCTTTGCAGTTAAAAAGCTGGAACAAAAATTTGACAAATATTTGACACCAACCTTGATACACGACGTGCAACATACATCTGAGAGGTTGCAACCAGTGTATCCAAATTTTGCTATTGTTTAACATGTAAGCAAATGTTTGGAAATGTGAACACCCTATTGTGTGGTTTTTGATAGCCACATTTTGAATACTGTTATGGTTATTCAAGGAATAATTGTCTTAGTCAATTTATTCAAGATAATGTTTTTTAAGCATTTCCTCATGATTAACGCTTGGAAAATATTAGGCGACAAGAAGACCATATGTATAGTTTGTGTATTTTTTAAACCATGTTCCCTCACACTGAGATGAATTCGAGATTTTATTGCTTTGTTTTACACACTGAATCAGTCCACTGACATACAACGCAGCACCTCTAACCATGCATGAATGGATGCGATGAGATGCAAACACAAAATCCAACGAGTTCATTATCTAATTATCTCCTCAGAGCTGATGCATATTCCCCAGTTTCACCCGGGTATTACAGTTTACATTTTAGTTAGTGCACTTGCATCGACCTAAGAGTATGAGCACAACTAGTCTTTGCCTGGGAGGTCATCCCTTAACAAAGCAGTAATTACTTGTGTAGGAAAACCCGAAGGCCCTATCCTGTGATACTTTCATCCTGTTCATTTATACTCTTTTGCCCAACTTGTCCTGTCCCAAAAACATTCCTTTATCTGGTTAACTACATATTAGGTTACCGGCGTTGGACTAATTACGCTCATTTTGCACTTCGAGAATGTGAATGACCTAAATTCAATCACGTTTCAACTACTTTTCTCACTTCGGAAAGAACCCCTATCGTTTAACATAGTGACGCCCAATGTGTTATCGGTGCACTTAGAACGTTTGGATCTATCCACTACGCTCACCATTGTTCGCCGCATGTGAGCTGACAATATTACAGCTGCTGTGAATGAAGGTCACACATTTAAAGCGTTTTGTTTATAGGCCGGATGTTTTGTTCCCCTTGTGTACTTTTGGCACACAATGCCATCATTGTGTGTATTGTATGGATTCTCCCACTCACGGCTAACGGTAACCTCTGTCCTTCTGACTGGTTCTGTGTAAACCCGTTTTCAGCCACAATGCACCGAGACGAGTTCATTACCACTTACGTCTTGCAGCCATAATTGTTGGCTAGTTTTGACTGTTGCCGTGGTTGAAGCTTCTTTGCCGGAAGCACAGATGCTTGTGGTATTGTTTGTTTGTTGTTTTTAATTGATTGCCAATAGTGCCGTATTCCAGTTCCTGTCCTGATTTGTTGTAACCGGTGGAGACGTGTTAAGAGTTTCCATAGAATTGTCCTTTATGACTTGCTTAAGCGTCCTTGAAACATTGTGCAGTTGAGCTACTTGTTAAGGAGGCGAAATATTTTTATATTACTAGGGATCTTATTTTGCTGAATTACTTAAATCTGTTTGCATAACTGTTAGATTCTTAACCGCTTTCTGTTGTGCACATACACAAATCTTGCATAATGTGTGCACTAAGCTAACCATCGGTAAATGACATGCTTATTTAACTGACTGCATTTGCAACATAGAGAACAGAACTTACTGGGTGCGTTACTGTGTATTTTTCTATAATAAGTGTTGTTTTATGTCTCTGGGGGACCGTGTTCTGTTGAATTAACACTGTAGTAGTACCATCAATTTATCTGAAAAACTTTTATTTAGAAAATATGAAAATATAAATGTCTTCTGCTTATCCATAGGTACGTAACGCCAGAGTAACAAGGTACAACATTCCTAACTTACAGATGAAGCAGAATCCTTTTATTAGCGTTTTTACTTCGCTTTTATTAAAAACTGAGCAATGACATTGATTAGGAAACGACAAAGTAACAAGCACGGCCAACGAATCCCACTGACCTGGGCTCTTTGTTAGTTTACTTCAGGTACTTTTACCTAGATGGTTTTAGACAAGCTCAGCTTACACACAATTTGCTAAAAGTTGAATTTTATCAATTCTGTCAGTGAAAGTAAATATGTGGTGTATTTTGTCTGAACTCAAAACATCCAGATGTCGAACAACACTGCTGTTGTCTGTGAAATAAGGATTTAATCAGACCACAAACGCGTTGCAAAAGTGCAACGTTGGGAGTGTGTGGCCCATACTAATGGTGCCTTTATTACGTAAAGTATAGCATGATTGCATGATTTTCCAAATCAACGGCCAAATACTATACCAATGGTTTCGTTACTTGCCCATACTCCGCCGTTATGCGCATTTATAAACTAATATATTTTTAAAGCCTGTGAATTTTCAGTTGGTACTGGAAACCGGTCTACAATCGTGTATTCACAGAATCGGCTTGAGAGGTAATTGAGCAACCAGTTGCCAAAATATTTATATAAATTCCTTAAATGAAATTGGCTGCTTCTCTATAGAAGCATCATATTATCAATTTTCTATATCCTAAAGTAAAAACTTAGTGTTATTTTGACTGAACTGCCGCATAAGACGTCGGGTATTAGCTAAGATAACTTAGTTTTAGGAAAATTGCACATGTAGTTGTACAATTAGATGCATTAGCATGTCTCCAGCAAATTAAACATGGCTGAAAAGGAAGAGCAAACAAACAAGACTAATCGGCAGCATCTTCTGTCCAGTGCTAAGATATTCTTTTTCACAACAATCGTATTAATAATAACCCATAACTAACGGCAAAATGTGCTACCAGTAAGCTATTTAATGCACAAAGTACCAATTATCGGAAAGTTATTTCCTTAATTGCATATAACAATAATGTTTAGGTCAATAAATAATGGACTCCACTTTCCGCAATCTTCGGTTTTTTAGGAACCAATTAGTGACGTTTGTTCGATTTGCATTATTTTATAGCTGACAAATCAGGCCACGCAATAGACAGATACGGATGAAGCATTTCAAAATTTATAGTGGTCAATCAAGGTGGGGTTATCTCCCGTGC
Organism: Dicrocoelium dendriticum; assembly: GCA_944474145.2. Taxonomy (NCBI): domain Eukaryota; kingdom Metazoa; phylum Platyhelminthes; class Trematoda; order Plagiorchiida; family Dicrocoeliidae; genus Dicrocoelium; species Dicrocoelium dendriticum. Next base: position 161,230,671 of record OX104063.1, on the reverse strand, counting down.
AATAGTGTTGTGTTCATTCGGAAGTTCAACTTAACTGAATCAAAACATGCACTAACATATTGAGGGTAGTTATAGGGTTAAGCAATAAGAAAGAATAATGTGTACTTATTGTGTTGTCTATACGTACAATGCATCGACTGCTAATCTATGGCACTTGGCAGTTTTCGCTTGGATATGCAGCAAATTATGTGTGAAATAAGAAGCATCGTTTTTCCTAAAACTGTTTCTGCAATCTCTGGGTGCAGGCATATCTTGCTAATTGTTATAGCCGTTTAACTTTTTACTAATAAATGACTGTATAATATGGTTAGTATGTGAAGACAAACTAAGATACGTCGAAATATCAGATGATTTATTTGAGTATTATTTACACATAAAACCTCTGATCCAGATAGCTGTGATTCGGGCAATTCCAATCAGCTGCTAGAGGATACATAATGTGGATGCGGTGCGCGGATGACAAGTCTTGAAGCAAAGTAAAACATTTATCCATACTTATGTAAAGCAACATGAAGGCAAGACCCGCTAACAAAAATTGTGAACATACTGATTTAACGCATCATGTTATAAGGAAAAACAGACCTTCGTTGACAATTCTACTTACATATGTACAATATTGCGAGTTGACAAATATTTCCGCTGTAACAACCTAGCGACTGCGTTTGCACTATTCGCTGAGTGTTTTTATTGTAGAATATCCCTATATTCACAGCCGTGACCTGTGTTAAATAGTGAATTCGTCACTCAGGTTCACGGGCTAAAAAGAAAAGCAAAGGAAAAGCTTTTAACTCGAATGAATTTTTAAAAGTTTGAGTATACTTTGCAAAATGGCTAAGTCAATTAAACTGGTTCATAAATGACGTAAATGGTTTTAAACACGGTGACTCCAAACGTCACACTTTTATAAACGCGTAATATCGCATAATCAGTAAAATGCTCGACAAAATTTTCCATCGGGCAAATGAAGGCGGGTCATTCTACTGGATTATACATTTGTTCAAATGATAATCTGCAAAAAGGTTGCCCAATCGATTTAATCATTTGCTTGCTAAAGCAGGACAAAAATGTCCGAATCTACTCTAAGTAAATGATATCAGATTCCAGCTTAAAACTGTTATATATTATAAATACCATCGTACAATATGGTAAGCAATATTTTGTGGCATATACAATAGGCGAGGACATAATTAAGACGATCTTCTGGAGTAGGTATTGCGAATATTATACACAAAGAAATTTATAATAGAATGATCGTAGAAATTGTCCAAATTACGTACATATCCGGCGTGATAAATTTTATCCAATCCCACGAAATATGACACTTAAAATTTAAAAGCAGACGAGGCATCATAAACAATTAAAGATGATAAAATAAAACGTTTGCTAACTCATAAATATAAACGGTTCCCTATGGATTGCGTGATTAGAGGCCGTATGTCAGTGAATTCTATAGTTAAAAATTGCGTAATTTTCACAAGCTAAAACAAAGCATGCCATGAATTTTGGCACCATCCAAGCAGCATCGCTAAGGGCAGATCGCAGCTAATGTCAGTGTTAATATTTTTAGGTTAATTTAAGAGATAAAGTGCGCTTTAGATAACTGCATAATCGTAGGGAAATCCGTCCGGAAACTATAGTTTACCGGAACACATGATCTTTAAGTATTTTATAACATGGGATTTTACAGATGTTTTAACCTTCAGAACGTCCAACTGTTTTACTGACGGCACATCCGTTGACACAAATCGTTTTGGTGAGTACCTTGCTGAATCATTCCACGCTCCGGTTGATCCGCCCCCTAATTTTATAGCCTACGAAATATATGTTTGTTTCAGTTACCTCAAACTTCTATACTGTCCCGTATTTGACACTTCTCATACGTGGCATTGATTACCGACTGGTATCCTGGTCTTCCCACAACCATCGGTGATCCCGCTCCAGAATAAGACGTCCGCCATTTTGAATTTTCATTGTCAACTCTTTCCAGTAATTTTGTGATTTTTTACTTGTGCTCATATAGTTTTTCCACCTACCACATTTTTATCTGCATTTTGCAATAGATTATCTAGAGGATGAGCCACCACCCTACACCCTTGAGCCTGTCATGCTCAAATCTGTTGCGTTAGCCCCTCCGCCGTTTTAGGGAGAACGATCCTTCGTTATAGTTTTTGCACTTAGAATCCGATTTTACATTCGTAGGAATTCTTCTGATTTCGTCATATATATTCAGCCGATATCGCACCTTTCTCAGAATATATCCTGGCAGGTGAGCGATAGCATATTTTTACCCCTCCTTACAATGCAATACGAGACTCATAAACACACTATTTTTCAGCGAATCACGCCTTCTGCAGCAACTGTTTAGTGATCTGCAACCAGGAGGCAGGATTCCCTTAGTATGGTTGGACGAAATGCAACAACTTATTAGCATATCGGCACATGGACGTAGGGAATCTCCGCGAGATATGGATGCAACGCTTTGCTAAAAGCACCCAGGCTATATCTGCAGTAGCAAGTGACCTGCCACTCACAGCAATTGCAGATCTAGCAGATCGCGTCATTAAACGGCACCAGCCATAGACTGAAACAAAAGTACCTAAGCAGCCTTGGGCTGCCGCAACCATACCGACACCCGTGACCAGCCAGCCGTCGGTAATAGATGCATTATCTTCACAGATATCGTCGCTTCAGCATCAGGTCGAGGAAGTCACTTTAAACCGTAAGCACCGCAGCCACAAAACCTGGAGCCAAAACTTACTACTTTTACCATTCGCGTTTGGCTAATAAAGCATGTAAGTGCGCACAGCCATGCAGATAGTGTGCTACAGAGGGTCTGCCAGGCCGGCCCGTAATAAGGACTAACGGTGTCGGCAAAGCCCATAGTCGTATCATCTACATTAGGAATTATGATTCCGAGACCCAGCTTTTAGCTGATAACGGGGCGGAAGTCAGCGTCATTCCCCCCTAAGCCAGATTAGCCTATCGCTTCTATGTCGATAAGTTTAAGTTCTGCCAATAGCCATCTACGTTCAGCAGCCGCCAAACCTGGACATAGGTCTTCGGCGCACGCTCCGCTGGGTAATCACGGTCGCTGTAGTCCCGTTTGTTTTCATCGGCATTAACTTTCTAAGGCATTTCGACCTCTTGGTCGATGCGAAACGAAAGATGGTAGTCGACACTGCAACGAAACTAAGTGGCATCATCGCCGATATCTAATCTAATACACCAGACTACGCCTTTACTCAGACCTTGCCAGATTACGCCAACCTCTTTTCGCAGTATTCCAAGCTCGTTCAGCCAACGAATGCAGCTTTGCACATGGCATCTCAAATCAGGCACCACATACGGAAGAACGGTCCACCCGTCTCATGCCGCCCACGCCGACTATCGCCCGAGAAACGAAACGTAGCTAGGGCGGAGTTTGAGCACATGCTTGAACTTGGAATAATCCGCCCTTTTGACAGCCCTTGGTCCTCGACCCTGCAGAAGTTCCCCAAGAAATCGAGTGACTTGCGCCCTTGCGGTGATTACAGCGCACTCAATCGGCTAACCGTCGCAGATAGGTATCCAATCCCACACATGCAGAAACTTAACGCATGCTTCACAGGTAAGACGATCTTTAGCAAGATCAATCTGATTCGCGCCTGTCACCAGATACCTGTAGAAGAAATTGACATTCCTAAAACAGCCGTTATCACTCCTTTCAGCGTGTTCGTAATTTTAAAAATTCCATTTGGACTGTGGAACGCCGCACAAAATTTATAACGCTTCATCCACGATGTCACTCTTGGCCTAGACTTCGCTAATTCCTACGTCGATGACATTTTAGTGGCCAGTTTATCGGAACAAGCGCATTTCGAGCGTCTTCGAACTTTCTTCCAGCAATTGATCCAACATGTTGTCTCATTCAACTTGACTAATTGTGAACCCGGCAAATCAATGGTAGAATTCCTAAGCCGCCTCGATACATCATCTGGTATCGAAGTCCTTCGTGATAAAATCTAGGAAATCAAGGAATTCCCAACTCCGATTTCACTCAAGCACCTCCGTCGATTTTTGGATTGGTCAACTACCATCGACGCTACATTCCGCGCTGCCTTTAACTCTTGCAGCCTCTGACCGACCTACTCAGATGGAGTGGACGTAATTTCGATTTCCCTGACACATCACAGAGAGCCTTCGCCGAGCTCTAGGATGCTATCTCCAACATAGCCCTCCTCGCTCATTCAGAATCCACTGCGCCCCTTTCTATTACGACTGACGCCTCAGATATCGCGGTAGGAGCCGTCCTCCAACAGCACGTTTGTGGGCAGTAGCAACTCCTTGGGTTCTTCTCCAAGCGCCAGCAGCCAGCTGAATCCCGCTATAACACGTTTGGCGGAGAACTGCTTGCAATTTACTAGCCTTCCGTCACTTTCGGCACACAATCGAAGACCACACTTTCACGATCTGCACTGACCACAGGCCCCTCATCTTCGTCTTCAACACTGTTTGCGACAAATGTTCACTACGGGAAACAAGACACCTAGACTTTGTCACGCAGTTCAATGTCGAAATACGTCATGTCTCAGGTGTCGACAATCCCGTCGCCGACGCTCTCTCACGCGTCAGGCTTGCTCTCCAGTATTTGCCTACCGTCGACCTTGCCGTCATAGCATCGGCTCAGGCTCAAGACGAAGACAGAGCACACGCTGCAGTTCACTTCGCTGCACTTGCAACCTGTTCCTATCCAAAAAACAGAATGAACCATTATCTGTGACATTTCTACGTGTTGTGCTTGATCCTTCGTGTCCGTCTCCTTCAGACACACTGCACTCACTATCACATCCAGGCATCCATGCATCTTTGAAATTGATCACCGAGCGTTTCGTTTCTCCACGCGTAAACAAAGATGTTTGTGCCTGCATTCAATGCCAAAGCCCAAAAACATATCGTCACACCCGCAGTCCTCTTGGTTTATTTCCTGCCCCGGACTCTCGGTTCTCACATTTACACTTAGAACTGGTAGCTTCCTTGCTTCCCTCAAGTGGATCCGTGTAAATTCCTACGTGTCGACCGCTTCGCCAGATGGCCAGAAGCCATTCCCGTATCAGGCAACACAGCTGTGACAGTTATCCGGCCTTCTATTTTGGGTAGGTCTCGCACAACGGATGCACATCCACCACTACAACTGGCCGAAGAATGCCTTTCGATTCATCAAAATTCAATAATTTCGGCAAACGTTTAGGCCATCGCCTCATTCATACAACAGCGTATCACCTGGCAGCCAACGGGTTCGTTGAACGGTTCCATAGACAACCTTAAGCGTCGCTCTCCGCCTTCTCCGACCCTAGCTGGAGCCAAAACGTTTCGCTCGTAACCTTAGACATTTACAGCAGCGTCAAAGCCGGCTTACTGTATGCCCTAGCAGAACTGGTTTACGGCACAAAGCTAAACCTGGCAAGATAATTCGTTTCACTTCCTGCATCGGCGGGTATGCCTCCCCTAAGTTTGCGTCCTCCCTAGCTCAACGACTGCATTCACTACACCCGATTCCTCCCCGTGAGCAGACTAGAGCTATGCAAATACACAGCGGACTCTCTACCTGCACTCACCTTCTCCGCACTGATGCAGTGCGGCACCCCCTCCAGCCTCCATACACTGGCCCTTTCGGAGTCCCAAAACGGACTCCAAAACATTTCGCATTAAACCAGAATGGCCACCGAACAACTGTGTCCATCGAACGACTCAAATTGGCTTTCTTTGATGAACCACTTGCAACCCATACTGATGCTAACACAAAAGCACCCGCACATGCGGTGACATCCCGAACACTAAATATACCGAAACCCTCCGTACTTCTTGACCCGCAACCTACCCGCATTAATCCAATGCAACCGACCGACACGGTAGACAGGGCAAACGTCCGGTCCGTTTCTCAGAATTTGTAAACGTTTGCTATTTCCATTAAGATGACATTTTCCTCTTTAGTGGTAATAGTGCGCCTCATCTGCAAACCTTTTTCAAAATCGACAAATTAACCCAAAAAATTTTGAAAACCTAAAAAGTGTATTAGTCTTTATCATGCAAGCCATGTACCCTCTCCGGCGTCAGGTCACTTCCCCTGACCCTTGCCCACCCCTCTGTGTTCTAGCTTCCAGCAACTCAACCGCCGGAACTGCCAACGCAATCCTAGAGTGACTCGCCAGTCGGCTCAACGCAACACACGAGTGACCAGTCAGCTGATTCAAGGCACTCTTCCTTACACGAGTAACAGTCAGTCGCCCTCGTTTGAGGGGAGCCACTAACTAGTTTGTCCCCAAAAGCCTGGCTAAGAGCTGCCGACGAAGACGCCGGATTGGTTCATGGGAATTGGACCATGGACTGGAGTGCGGTGGTTAGCGACACCCTCCAAGCGCACCGCCGTGTCTGGAGTGGAATGATTGTTCTGCCGGCCTTCTTTCTGGGCTAGCCAGGTTTTGCAGTCTGACCAGCCAACCCCGACGGTCCACCGATGATGCACTCTGGTCCACATGATCATCATAATTAATTAATAAAAATGCTTGGACGGAACGAACTCTGCTTTGCACCCCATGTTAGAAGCTTTTGTTTAACTCCATGCAACTATTCTCAGCCATTCTCCTTTCCCGTTTTCCCTCACCAACAGCTCCCTCTAATCCTTCAATCCTTCAGCCTTCTAGAGGGAGGCCCTTGTAGTGTACCGGAAAACACGCTCTTTCAGTATTTTGTAACATTAGATTTTACGGTTGTTTTAAACTTCAAAAGTCCACTTGTTTTACTGACGTCACATCCGTTGACACAAATCGTTTTCGTGAGTACCTTGCTGAATCGATCCACGCTCTGGTTGATACGCTTCCAATTTTTCTAGGTTGCACTCTATATGTCGGGTTCAGTCGCCTCCAACTTCTGTACTGTCCCGTAGTTGACAGGTTTCTTACGTGTCACTGATTACCGAGTAGTATCCCGGCTCCATCCAACAAGCGCAAATTTCTATATGCAGTAGTGTTAACGATGGATCAATTAATGATCGGTTTTCAATAAATATACAGTGGATTCGGATATGTATATACATGAAGCTTTGCTTTCTATCGCTTACGATATATGTGTGGTGATTGATATTTGCACTCAATATGAAGAAGCATAATTGGCCTGGACACCCAAGCATGTTTTCCGACACTACTAGTTGCGATTCCTGCCCAATGTTGGGTTAATACGCAGTTAAAACCGTGATATACCTCCGTACAATATATGGAAATCGTTTTGGTTTCAGCAATTAACACAGTTATATTTAATAATTAAAATGGAAGATCCGTATTAATAAACAGTACTTAACTATTAGATCAAGTTAGATAAAACACCTTACGGGGGCAGTTATCTCGAGGTTCGTAAGTTTAGTTCAGAGCCCATTCTGTGGTTAATTCTTCCCAATCTGACAAGATGTCTTTCTCCATAACATGTTATAGCAGTATGTAGGAAAACATTCTTAGAACGCGGTAAAGCAAGCTGGCAACGACTACCATTTTCTGCTTTCAATAAGGTCCCAACTATCGAACTGACCAATACTATATATAATGTAAATATATGTCCAAGTGCAGACTACGTGTCGAAATGCATTCTCTCAACATATAAGTCAAAAAGATCAATAAATAAGCACCGATTAGAAACAAATGCTGCGAGCCGCTGCTTGTTGAGTTAGGTGTAGAGGTTTCAGGCCACAACATAGATGTTTCAGAAACAAGCCGATACACGGTCACGGAATGCAACGTTGCATGAACACAAGAGAAACCATGTATCTGCTTAGCTACTAATTATGGGCATTACATAGTGAATTGCGTTCCGTTTCAGAAAATGTGTCACAAACAGTTCCTACAGCAAACACCTCAAAATGTATTTTTCACTATTGTAACAAGTTTTATACGACTGACTTTTTTCTTGAAGAGCACTGAATACTTAAAGTACATGGATACTCCTGACAGTATTATTTGTGCGTAACGCCTGCTTACTTACAAAAGGAAGCATGCGGTCACTGCGTGCCTATATAATATCATGGGTCAAAGGATAATTTTACCCACAGAATGTGGCTAGCATTCATAAATACCGGACTAAGGAACAACGAAATGCAGAGTAGCATTGGAAAAACTGCACGTCCATTTATTGCAGTCCCAAAATTTTAAACGCCGTGTGGAGTATTTTCAAACCCTTAATCAAGTAAGCATAACACTGACCGTATTAGGTTGATTATGTTGTAGTAGATCTCTGATAATACATGTTTGTTTGGTTTTTCGGATACAGACAAAAACATTGGGACTAATTAGTAAGAGAAAACTAAAATGGTAACTGTTTACCATCATATGATCCACATGGATATTTAATTTATAGTATCAAAGCCAGAATCCTTCGATTAATTTTAAAATATTGCATACCGCTTTGGCCTTGGAAAGTTTGTAAATCCAAATAAATGTCACCGGTTGATAAATCATCTATTGAGTCTTCGGTCTTAGCAGCCCCGTTTGTTTTAGCAATGCCTAACGTGCCAAAGCATTCACAGCCTAGGTCTAATGCTCGTCATTGGGAGAGTGATATTCCCTCGTATATATTTGGCGGTCGCTTACATAATGTACGTTGATAACTTTCTAGAAATTGGGTATAGATTGTTAGCGTCAGCTTTAGTTTGATGTATAAACAGTTGTCAATGTATTAGCATAATTATCATTATATAAATTGCTAGTTGGATAGAACTCCGAGAAGGTCTCAAGTACATAGGTTCGTAGATTAAAACTTGAAATCAAATATCATCAAGCTGTCGATCATCCAAATAACCATTTAACCGGAAGTTTAAAAATACGAGATTCACGAAACTAACGAAATGTATGTATTTGTCATTCAAAAGTACATGCGAAAGCAACAACTGTTCTGCTTCTTCGTTCGATAGAGGGCCAACCGCATACTGCGTACACAATTGGCCCACGAAACCTAGAGGAATGAAATGGAAGACTAGAAGTAACTCTGCTCAACTACGACGCACTAGCATGTAACAACCGCTAGTTAACCATCACGATATATTCATTTTTGCATAGTAGCCAAATTTTGGATTCCCACCTCAGGTACGCTAGGGTAGAAAAAAAGAATCTTTCATACCTTGGTGATATGCATCTTGAGACATCCGATGTGCTCACTTCCAACGCATTCTTGAAAAATATGATTATTGAGTAGAAGAACATGCGTAAGTTAGGATGTGTATGCCGTATGGGTAACTTCATCTACTCCGGCTGACATAGGATAGGTGTCACTTTTAATTACATCGTCGTAGAGACATAATTAAAACAATCACTTAAGCCCTACTTCATCAAGCTAAGTCAAATCATTACATCGGAAAAATTAGGGAGATCAGTGAGCAACTGTCTTCGCCTCATGTTTCTATCAAGCCTAACGTATTTTTGTCACCGAGAAATGCTTGTTGACTAAATATTTTTGATTCAGGTTCTTACATTATGTCCTTCATTTTACTCGCAGGCATTAAGTGACAAGCATTAATATACACATAAAATTACTTTAATGCATATCTATATGGAAGTCATACAAAGTTTGGAAACCAGCATGTGTACAAGAAATAACTATTATTCTGCTCTTACTATACTCCTAGAAACCGGCTATTTTATTATGTTGCAAAAACTAGATTTTTTGTGTTTATTTGTAAATTGGCCCGCGGCTTGCGTGGCTACATTCTTTTCGGTTTGAAATGTAAAACCGCTATAAGCGACGTTAAAAATCTAAGCATTCACAAACAATAGAATGTACCTAGCTAAATTAATTTTGCATAGAAAAAATTGGCCAAGGGAGCATTTGCTCCACAGGCTTAAAAATACGCGGTTTATTTCTACACGAATTAGAGAGTCAATGATGCTTAAATATATGCAACTGGTTAATGACGCGGATAAATTTCTTCAGAGCTAAGAGCAATCCATAGTGACTAAAGTCCTAAGCGCAATATAAGCGATGCACAAAGTAAATTGTGTTAGCTATAATTATAAGTATAGCATGGGACTATATGATCTTAAGTTCAAGTAAAACATCCAAAAATAATAGAAAATTTAGTTTGGTAAATGGAAAAGTAACGTTATTCATATATAAAAGGGCCTACTAGTCTGGCAAATTTGTTCCGCATAACACCAAACTGAGGAACAAAATTCTTAAAGCATCTTAAAAGGATTGATAAACTTTTAACTTTTTTCTAGTATGCAGTATTTGCTACTTTGAGCTCATGGTCGCCCTACCCATATTTTACCAAGCTGGTACAAAAGACGCCAGCTTATCATAATTAACTTAGGTGTTTAGCGAATTGTTTGGTTTGTTACTCCTTATTTTTGTTTCTTATATTGAAGATTGAAAGCAGTATGCTCAGACAGAATGTTATGGCTAAAACTATTTCCACTGTTTGATGGGTGTTGTTATTCTCATCAAACAGAGAAATATATGTGGGTCAGGAATGGTGGTAAGATATGGACCAGCACATATTGTTTTTAAGCGAAAAAGCAAAGTTGCAACTTCTGAATAAATTTTCATATATAACTTAAGCCTCATCCACTCATCCGGTTCAATTATTTATTAAATGGTTTGGCAAGCTTTAGTCCAATTTATGTCATTATAAATGGCCTTACTTGAAAAAGGGATAAAATACAGACATTTCAAACGTAGCTGCTTGGGTGCCCACCTATGTGTACAATGCATGGGTTTAAGTCTATATCATAACCGGTATTTCAAACATGCAGATGAAACATTGGATTTTGCCAACTTGAACGATTTCGCCTGGCAAATGATCCAATTGGATTACTTTCATGTCAGCCGCAGCTATGCCGGTAAATGAGCAATGAAATGCACACCAGACTGACATCTGACACCCAAATATCTGATAGTAGGAAAAACAGAAAAATTGCAGGTAAGTGTCAAGTTGACGTGAGCGAATTATTGGCAAAAGGTTTTCCCGAAATAGGGAACACCGACCATTATGTGTAATTGGAATAGCACAGTGGCTTACCATTTAGGATCTAACGTATGTTTTCATGGACAATTAACTGAAGTGAAATATAGTTGCTCACGATGCCTTACCTCTGCTCACCACGTAACTATTTTAAATATCCAAGCAACAACAAGCTTAAATCCGTCACATGGACATATTGTATGTCTTACTAAGTAGTCTTTTATACACGAGGTGCTAATTTCGCCGTTTATCATACAAGCATTTTGTGTGAATTTACCAGTATTTAGTGTTTTTCCACTATTTGGAAATGTACTAGGCAACTATAAAAAATGAGTGGGTTGATAATATTCTGTACAATGTGACTGATAGTAGCTCCGAGGTTGCGGTTGCACAGGAGTGCAGACCGTGTCCTTACATTCTTGAAATTATAAGTATTAAATGATTTATTAAGCTTCTATTTTAAGATGAGCTGCAGACATCGGAGATCGTAAACAAATGCACACATTGACCAATCTACAGGGGAAACAATACATGTCGGAACACATTACCTCCAAATTAATTTTGTCCTACCATGAAAAACTACGGTCCACCCGGGTAGCGCCTTAAAAGCATGACACCTCTGCTTGGTTATCAGCGTTAAACTTGTTCACTGTAAAAGCCAGCACAGCAGCTGGCAAATGATACTACACCTGCATATAAAGCTTGTTCTACTGTAGAGTAGAACCTCAAAATCGCACACCACAATTGTGTACACTAAACTCAGCATAGAAAAGAAACAGCAGGCTACCTGCGTCTTCGGAACCGCAACGCATCGCGGCTTGACGAATATTTAATTTCACTTTTCCGCTTAAAGTGTGCTTCGAGTGGATGCATGTAAGCATATTAGTTGTCCTATTAAACGAACATCCTGGACGTATTTTCGGGTGACTAAAAAATTAGCTTGTAATTAGGCTAGTATTGAATGAACGTAAGACTTGTATGTCGAGAAATAGTGATGGAGCAATCACTGACGGGAAATAAGCCGTATATTTTTGCGTGGCTGTTGTCCAAATAAGTCCCTGTTTAAAATATTATCAAAATCTCTTTCTGCAATCCGGAAACTATTCAATATCCCCCGAAAAATTGCAGTCACCAGAAGTCTACAACGAAAGAAGCTGGCTCTGTCACGACCCATTCACATTGTATCTATCGTCTATCGTGTGATGCGGAGGGAATGAACCATGTGGACGTCACATTCATAAGGTAGAATAATTATGTGTAACTGGTTGGGACTATGTACGCCCAACGGTCATAATCAACCAGTGATTCGTGTGAAACCGATAACCTAGTTCCTTACAGTGAAGAAGGTATTGCTTGATCTATTCGACGTCAAATTAAGTGTTGCCTACTAATGATCTGAAATCTGTTTCGAGAGGCCGAAATGAAGAGCTGCTTGTTATCCTTAGATATATTGTTTGAGTGATCTTAGCAATTAAAAGTAAGCAATAAATACCTTCAAAAACAGTTCAAAGCACTTTAATGTAATCTGAATTTATATACTTGTGTGGTTCTGCTTAACCAAATGGATTCGGATTCTGCCTTCTAAATAATTCTAATATTGAAACGATGATTAGTGAAGTTAATCAACAAGAGCATGCACAATCATGTTAATTAACATGTCTCTGATGCGCATCTTAGAAAAAGTATGCAATAATTATCCATTTAAGATTCCACCTCGGCTCAATAGCATTAGTTACCTTAATCATCATGCAAATTGTCATTTGTACCTTCTGGGTACCTTGCTCCTTTGCACAGCTGTCGAAAAAATATTTTAACAAAAGGCGAAATAATAAACCAGATAATTTGTTAGAAGGCATGGAAACCGCTCCTACACGCTTAGACGCTGTTACATACAACATGCAGTCGCCAGATCACATAGCGCTGTCAAAACAAATTCATTCGCACGATTTATGGAGCCCGAACAAAAAGTTGATTTACTTCAGAGAAGACATTATAAATCAACCCACTGTGCCTTATGAAAACAGGAAGAATACGGCGTAACAAACGATCTTCCCATATTGGTTCCATTACTATTGTTAACCTAAAAAGCAAAGAGCCAAATTTCAAGTACCTCTATAAATGAGCTCCACACGGAGACAAGGAATGCATACAAACAAGTTAGCTAGCGTAATTTCAAACAAAGTTTTCATGCCCCAGTTCGAACAGGATTCATTGTGAAATCTCACTACTCCAAACAAATATTCACAACAGCAAAAACAATAGTCAGTTTTGATAACAACCTAAATAAATGAGATTTATGTGCGTGTATTTAACTTCGCGTAGCCTTTCCAGTTAATGTCCTTACTGGGAAGCAAAGCGCGTTATCGACGAGCAATTGCAGTCTTGTAGGCATAGCAAAATTTGCAAGCGAGAAAATCGAATAAAAATTCCGTTCTTGCAAATAAAATAAGCTAACTTTAAATATACTACTTCTCAAAAGACATCATATTTAGTTGCACCTTACTTTAGTTTGGTTAGATGAAACACAATGATAAGGAGTACTCCTATTATTTGTTATATATATTTCATTGTATTATTCGTTTAATGTCTTTAGCTTTCTTTTTCCTCGGGTCAAGTTTACACAGGTTCGAATTTGATAGGCTTCACTAGGTCTGTAAGAGGCTTGCGAAATTCAGTACTCGAAGTTGACGGACGATCGGGACGAAATTGTATCGCATCAGAATTCTTAGTACGATTTTGAAAGGAGAAGAACTAAAAATCTACCATTTCTTCGAATTTTGACTTCATTTTAAAAGCATCCGTTAGTTAATTGATAATGCACCAATCGTATTGTGTGTTTTAACGTTATATTATATATATACATATATATGGTGAAAGGTACCATATAATTTACATTAAGGGATATCCCTCTTTAAGAAGTGAAGGTTGGTTAATTCCAAAATTTATGAATTGTCATGAACAGAGGTTGGCCTGCAGTGCGGGATCTGACAAAGGGTTAATAACATTCGGTGTGTGTCAATTAAGGTATAGCGGGATAGCAACTGAATTCACTTCCGCCCTACAGCTTATAGCAGTGTCGACATGCGCTGCTTGGTGTATTTAATACAACATTGAAATCACCATGGGGCAACTCACCTAAATGTGAAATGCAATAGACTAATTTGACTTCCATTCGCACCGAGCGATGTGGCCAAAATAGTCATCTCCTGGCAAAACTGTGAACTTGAGACCTAAGACCGGTTGCGCTTGCTGCACCTAACTCCGGGTGTTACTCAGCACACAGACAAGCGTACATTATCCCCGGATTTTACCTGATTTGATGAGGTGAATGACCTATAATTTGCTGGACCTAGAGTGCGTGCACTTTGTTAGTACGTGGATCGTTTGTGACGTCAACGGACATTTAATCACCGAATGAGTGTGTGCTAAAATAATTCCCTTAAGCCGTGTCATTTAGCTGTTGACTGTTAAGTGTGTTGTTTCAACTATCTCCACGTTCCGCAGACCCAGTCCCACCGACTTCAGTGACTTTATCGTGTGCAAGGTTTTTGAAAGTCACATGGCAAATAATCAAATTGTGGCATTTAACCGAAACTTTAGCGCGATGAACCCCGGAGTACCCATGTGTCTGGAAATAGGCCTCATGTATCACAAGCATTCACCTTACTACATTTGTAGGAGTGATGCAAAACATCTGTTTATCATTATGGACTATGGTTAAAATGCGTGCAAACAATATTTCCAAAGTGATTCTAAAGGAAGTGAAAACATTTATAATAGGGTGATATAAAAATATCCCTTGATTTTTAACAAAAATAAAAAATTATGCTGTGGATAAAATGGCTTGGAAATTAGAATAGCAGTGAAAGAACTATGGGTGAATTTACCGCCACATCTAGACATATAAAGCACACCATCGTTTAATAGGGTGAAGAAAACACTAAGTTATCGCATGTGGGCCTGGGGCTAAGGCGGCGCATTTAATCTCAACTAGTCACATTGTAACTTTTCTGCAGTCACTGATCCGAGAGTATCTACACATCACATACATAGGTACATCATATGAATTGATTGGAAAAGGTGTTGGTTTAAACTGGTAAATTATCAACCTGAGCACACTGGGTAGACCTTATGTTTATGTAACGCCTTGATTGAAGTAGAACGGTTGTAATTATTCCTTCGGAAGCTCAAGGTGTTTTAAGGTTTTTTACTTTATATTATGCATCAATCTGCATCAATCTGTCATCAATCCTTGGGCACCCAATTAAAAGCTGAATTTTTAAAGGTGGAGGCATTAAGTACGTGTTCTAAGATGGAGTTCAATTCATGTGAGCCGCAAAAGAAAAATTTCTTGTCTTTATTGCGTGACTAGGATTACCCGATGGACCTTTCGAATGTGGATTCTGGAGGAATTGCAAAATTGCTTACCAGTGGGGTTGATTTTTCATAAAAAACTATTTGATTATAACAAAGGCTATTAGAAACAGATAACAACCGCTGTAGGTACATAATTTCCCCAGCCTAAGCTGTTAAAGATGTTGCACAAAACAATTTAATTTGGCTGTAGTCATGCGTTGTGCAGAGGTCTAAAACGCTTTGAAAAATACATCCAGAAAACACCGACTTCAATGGACATTAGCCATTTCAGTATTACCTTTGTGATATCTTCGTAGTGCCTAAGTCCTGACATTCCGACGATATGCGTAGGAAGAATTTCAGATGGCGGTACAATTGGGAAGTTATGTACAATTTTTCCAAGAAATTTGCTGCCTCATATGCTACCTGCGCTAGTTTACATACCATTTGTAACATGTGTATACTGCGCCTAACTGCGACATTTGGTCACGTGCTGTGACGTACTCGAGTTACTTGATATATGAAACCCAGAAGGCGACCTCGATGCCGCGGTGCTCGCTTGGACCGCCTGGATGCCTTGAGCCCGTGGATTTCCAAGTCCGACTCCTTAGGGAAGGCGTCATCGTCATCGATTGGTAGATCATGCTTTTTATGTGCTTGGTGTTGGCTTGTTGAAGCGGTTGACAAACTGTTCCCAGTTTATTCCAGGGAAGCCTTGGGCTAGAAGGACCAGTACATTGTAAAAACCAGGTCGAAGAAACAGTTGGCTACTACGTTAGATCATTCGGTGCCATCTGCAAAATATTCTGCCCAGGATATGTAGCGGATTAGTAAACTCGCATAATGGTTGAAAACCAGTGCAGTGCTCGTTGTTACCTCGTCAACCATAAATTTTCCTTCTGGGAACATGAGGGCCAGGATAGGCGATTTGCTATTTATATGAAACAGGTTAGATGGAAAATATGTGTGCAAGTGCGCATCAGAGATTAGCGATAGCAGATCCCATATTATTCACTTGCTGACAGAAGTGGCTTCTCTGGCGGCTTGTTATACGTGAGTATCTTGAAGAATATTTTGCTGAAGGAAACAAAATGGTCAGCATGTGCAATACTGAGAGATCGGAAGAAAGCGTGAAAGCCAAACTTTCAAGTTTACAGCACGCTGTGTTACTTCTAACAGTGCAAATGTGTGGCACGAAGTAATTCCAATATTAATTTGATATGAATATCTCCGTCCAAAATCTTTGATGCTTTATGCATGTATAGAAAAAAGTAACTTAAATACTACTTTGCTTTGCGAGCTCTATGAAAGTGTTTTATTCGCATACAATGTTCGAGGATTGCCAGAGCAAGCGCATTTAGTTACAGTGCATATACAAACAATTATTTGGCTAAACTGTAAGTGCCTGCACTAAAAGAACCACATAGGGACTGTAGCATATTTTGAAGTAGAATGAATCACCTTCCTTTACTTTAGATTCTACCTGTCAGTCTCATATAAAGCAGCAACTCTATCTACAGTCACTTGTTTCATGCATTTGCACTTTTAGTGCTTTCAAGCACTTCGAAATCTACGAAATTCGCATCTATAATAATGGATTCGGTTTACCACTGAAAAGTTGCGTTGCTGTCAATATCATCATGATCGCCGAACAAAACCGCGAATGATCCGTGCAATATCATCTAACTAGCAATTAACTTTGGCTACACCGACAAGAAACAGGAACGCATTGCTGCCTCTAAGCAAACGAGGTTGATTTATGTATATATTTAAGTTCAAGCATTCCTTTCAAATGTTTCCCAAGCTAACTCCAAAATTATCGTCGCGTTATATTCCAACATTTGCATAAAATTTACTTTTAATCAGTCAAGCCTATGTGCTTCTGATCATCGAAATATGTAACCAAATGCGAAGTTTTTATCTAGCGATGGATAAAAAGATTCACAAAACATCAAGCCAGTACATAAACTAAATACATCGTCACAAAACACTACCTGCACAAGCTTTTAACTTTGTATGTGTGTATAATGTTTACTTTCACATTGATTCAGCAGTCTTTTCTATTGGAAAACATGCGAGTGTCTCTACGCGTTGGTCACACTCCACATTTCTACGCGGTTTCTTAGTTGCCATTTTTCCAGGAAGATTTATTAAAATGTTTGAGACACGAGCTGCATTCTCCTATCTTTAAGCAACGGTATTCTGCAAAGTCAATGAAAGCTTCCCGCAAATTTAGGCGGCTAATTTTTCTAAGCAGACAAGCACAACTGCCGAGGAGCTTTCCGATCACGTTTCGAATGACATCTAATTGTGATAATTCTATCATCTAAGGAGGATTTGTAGTAGACATTAATAATTACTGACTTTCTTTTCTCGGTGGATAGTTTATTGACACTTTTATAAGCGTCATTTCATTTAATTTCCGTTGTGTCACACTTCTTTTATACTGGATGTCATTTCAGTGTCCCATTTCCTATAATACCGTTTTCTCGGGCCACCTTCTTTGGTTCATTTTTACCAACAATATTCGCCTGTTCTTTAGCCTCACCCGTGTTGTTTGATGCTCCCAACCTGTTATAGTAGCTAGGCTTCAACTACTACCGTACGGTATTTAGTGAAGCAGATTTCTGGCGTAAAATCTCTTTCTTAACTAAATACCGGTATTCTCATGGCGGCTGTGGGGTGCTTTACAACAAATAAGTAGCACTAGCAATCTATTTTAGTACATATAAATCATATTTAACACCACCTATGAATCAGCCCTCGACCTGCACTTGCTAACTAAGCGTTTCCTAACTACGCCTATGCCCACTTGATTGACAAGCATTTTCAAGAATATTTTACAGCATGTCACTAGGCATCATTAAATATGCTGCCACCAAAAGGAGGCATCTCATTTCACTAGGTAATATGATAAACATTATTGAAATTCCGGTAAATGAAAAATAATGTGTGTTGACTTTCCGCTACTTTAATATACTACCAACAATTACGTCGCTGAACAGACTCCGTTACGCAAAGCTATTTAAACCTAGACGATTCTAAAACTCCCGCAACATCCACAATACCAAATGTCGCATAATTTAGGAATGCTAACATGCAATAATATGCCCAATTTGTAATGAACACAATGTCCGATTCCATTGCCTTTCTCACAAAGCATTAATATCCAAGTACTCAAAATTCAATTGGAGATAAGATCGGTCAATCCAGCATCGTTTGTTGTTCTAGCTGGATTCATTTTTAAGTATCCAACAGTCGCTGACAGTAGCTATAACAAACACATCAAAAAGCACCTCAGTATTTCATGGCTGGTTATTTCTGTGAATGCCAAAACCGTTCAGGAGAGTTGGACAACAATAGGACACCGATCGGCGAACTTGGAGAACGATGCAATATCCGACATGGAATCGGAACTGGTATGCGAAAACTGGAAACTTGGGAAGTCACAGTTAATGCTTAACTGTTTGACAGCATCCGAGACTAGATTTGCCTGTCCTCACGGCCTGCATAGCCAGCCGCAGGACGACTGCGCTTAACTTTTAACCATGGGTGTCCTGTGTTGCACCACCCATTGTTACATCCACACACCTAATATATCCAGTGTTAATCCGAATAAATAATGCTTGGAGTCAAATGGATTGACGTCGTGGTTCAATAACGGAGACGGCCCACAATGCTTCAACATGCACAGCATATCGGTGTTCCTGTGTATCCATGTGTGGAATCATGCGTACCAGATTTACACAAGGAGGTTGCTGGGCAGTAGTCTTCTCCACACTGGGTCGAACCACTCTTTGAAACTAACACGACTACGAGTACCGTGCAGCCATTCCAGCAAGGAGCAGCGGTTTCCTGGAAAGTGTGTAATCGAGGCGCAGGGTAATAGACCGTCGTCCATCTAGTCAAAATGCTCACCAGAAGCAATCACACCGCGGATGCCAAGCAACAGCCAAGCAAGTGTAATGACAATATCAGATAAACTAAATCGAATAAAGCCCATGGACATGCTGACATAACTCTTCGTGTGTGCACGTTCCAGCACACTATATAGAGCGCTTCGCTCGAAGGTATACAATTTCCTTGGCGAGCAACCTTATAGGTGGTGACGAACGTGATTGGAGGAAGTAGTGAGGGCTGAGACACGGGGTACGGGAAGACTATGTTCTGAGGGATAAGAAAGAAAAGAGGTGCCAGCAGCAGTAAATTTTCGAATATCCACTCCGTTGTATGCTGCAGTTAAAGAGGCACTTTTCTTATTGCCACTTCGCGACGGTCGATGTAGCGGTTTGTTACTATCGGCGGTGCGTTGGACTAGGATACCACCATGGCTTCCACACCTGACAGAAGAACGTCTTGGCTCCTCAAACCAAACATTCGATAAAGTATACACGCGATTGTTAATCAGCCGAGCGCCATGAGGCAATAAACCGACACACGTGGAAGTGCTGAATACTGAATATTGTATTGTGGTAGCGATGGGAATTTGAATCGGTACAAAACCATCTACGAATGCTAAACACTTTAATGAATCAAATTGAATTGTAGACACACTGATTGATTTTCAGGTTCTCAAACGAGTTCAGACAAAATAATTAACTCACATCAGGTTAGGATTAAAAGCTTTGTGATAGCAGTGCGTAATCGCTTTAGATAATCTAACGTTGAATTAGTGCACAACCAATGCTCGATGGAACTGCTGTTCTGAGTACGTCGCCGCTATATATTTCAGTAAAAAATTACATATTTATAGCGGTCCCTGATTCAAGCACAGAGGATGAGAAATTCGCCTCATTACCATGGCCATAAGCAATTATTGGTGTCCTTATCTGCTGAAGAGCAGTCACACATAAAACGGTGTCCGCAGTACGGGGAAGTAGCATACATGCAGAATACAGTAAGTAATTATGAGGTCGACGCGTAACCGACGAGTTGCCAGGGTGCACAGTCGCAGCTTCTCGCACCTCTTTTCTTATTTAAGCCTCGCAATACAAGGATGAGGATAGTAGTGACCTGTTTAACTGGATCAATCCTGGGTACCTCTCCGCCAGTGGCCGTACAATAGGCGGGGTTACCGTATTCTAGCATCGATATAATGATGGAGGGAAAAAGGCGAATGGTAACCTCTTCAGACCAGATGAAGAAACTAAGTTTAAGTGCTTAGGGCATGCGCGTACGCTGTGCTACAGCTTGCACTTGTTGTCAACGAAACTCAAGTCGCAATGTGAGTTTCCTATCAGCTCCTTCAATGAAGGTGTTGTATGTAGCAGTTGGTCATCGAAACTGCAGATTCGGCCGTCACCATCCTTCTGCAGGCTCGTGCGTACAAAGTAAGATGGGTTGACCTGGGGGCAGACTTCTTCAGACTATATGGAAATGCGATTTTGGTATTGTGGAATTAAGTCGTAGTCTCTGGACGTGCCTGTCATCCTTGACATCCTTGCACACGGTAAACGAAGAAGTTGGTGTAGGTCAGTGTTTTAAATCAGGAACAACGTAAGTCCCAGCACCCTAACTAATGATATGTCGCAGGTCAAATGCTACCATTCGGTCTGGTGGTTATTGACTTGTGCAACACTTGCGTCCGACGAGAACGTCCTGAATCCTTTGGTGCAGAAATCAACCGACACCACACAAGCTCAGCTTACGAAGTAGAGGCCCATGCTTCACTAATTTGAACGACTTTTGAAATCAATGTATATCACTTCGACATAATTCACCTAGTTCACTGCTTGCAAACAATTAATGCATCTTAAAAGCAGCCTGGTGATACATGAACCCCTGGCATGTAACCACGCTGTTTGAGCATCATGAGATTTTTACACCTAAACAGCTATAACAAAGGTTTTTTCACAACCATCTCTGCAACCTGGACCAAATTTGATGTCCAGAAAGTTGGCCTGTAGTTGTTTATTTTGTTGGGGTCACTGCCTTTCGGAAGCAGACTTACCAACGTGCAGTTCCAATTAATGGGCAATATATCTTTAGACAAAGACCTGTAGAATAGATCAGCTACGTCAGGCAAGATGATGACCGATAAGGACGTGAGAATATGGAAGTGGAGACTGTCAGGTGCAGCAGACTTGGTACATTCCAGATTGTCGAGTAGCTGATGCACATCTTTCACAGCGTAATCCAACTGTACAGTTCGGTAAAAATAGTGATTTCTGAACCTGGCTATTTGCAAACACCGAAGCAAAGTGCTCCGCTAACACGAAATCACGCTCAGTGCTAGAGGCTGGCTGTTTGCGTCCTCTATCAATGGTAGGTTAATTATCGGCCACAGGCGCCATTTCACGTACGCAAATATTCCCTTCGGGGCGGGTTTTGAGGCGGTTACAGGCTGCAATTTAAAATGCATTCTCTTACTCTTTTTTATACATTAGAAATAGTTCACTGCTTTTGATAAGCCTCTTATGCGTCGTTTCATTCAGAGTTAAGAAATTTAACCCATAGCCTGCAACAATACCAAGCCAGCTTAAAATATTCTTTGTCGAAACAAGCTAGCTTGATCGATCCGGCGGCTCCGGTCCGACCGTCGAATTCCTTTTTTCAGTAGTATTACCTGACTGCAATGCATGGAATTGTTTCAGCAGCTGCACCATGTTAGCAATAATAACTGAGTACTCGCTTGCTGCCACAGGCCCAAAACATGACTTTCATACGCAAATTGTCCACTACTGGTTTACATCAAATCTAAGCACGACTGATCTGAGCGCGGTGTTATGTCCACAGGTTGGCTGGTGCGTTGTGCTGCCCTAGTTGCAAGTAGCATCTCAGCAAACTTTGCTTCGGCATCATGTGGCAAACAGTTCACGCCACAGACAACAGTTAGAACAAAGTTGTTTTAAGACAATCGAATTCGCGTTGCATCCCAATGACACAATAGGCATTATTATACTAACATCAATATCACGGTGGACGTTAGAAGTGATCACTGCATTTCCAAGTCAAATAAATGCAAATGTTCTTCATACACCCGGGACGTGTGTGTATTCTGCCATAACACACGCGCTCCCAGCAATGCAGTATTATATACATGCAAATGCAAAAAGTTGGATTATAAAGGGGGGAAAATATAATCATATCATAATCCCTTTTTTTCAGTTATCGGACAACTTTTATCAGAATCACCAAAATGTCGCGTTATATAAGGAACAATTAAGAAACTGCATCTCATATTTGAGCATATGTGACTTGTGCTACAATTTGGCTGACGTGTACGACACATTTTTAAAATACTTATTGATGAGTGGCATAAAGAAAAGGTAACTTTACTTAGGTAATGCCCTTTAATTCTATATATTTTACTTATTATCTACGCAGCCGCTTCCGTATGAAAACGCCTTCCCATGGACAGCAACACTTAACTTCAGTTAGATTGATAAATAAAAGCTGAAAGTAGATACCTCAATGTTCAAAATAAAATAAAGTCAATGTGTTATGCTGTACCTAGTTTTCGTTCAGTATTCTGTGCCGTAATTTGCCTTTAGCAGAACTTGCCATCCTTGCTAGTGGTAGCTGCGTGATGGTTTAACCTATATACATCACAGGATAGAAGTTTGTTGTAGAATGATCACAGCTTCCTACCGCCTACAAGTTACATACGGAGAACAATTTATGTTGTTTCAAGTACCAAAACAAGTCTTATTTTATCTCTTGAGATAATTTACGATGTTTTGTTACCTAAGCCGTGAGAAAAGCGGTCAAATGGGTTAACACCACCAGCAAAATCATCTGGTGAATAATGGATTTGTTTTACGTCACTCGAAGTACACTCATCCGGAATGCCTCTTCAATGGATTTTAGACAGCTTGGGAAATATGGATGTAAGCCAATACAATTGTGCAGTAGTTACTGATACAATTTGGCTTGTACCTCAGAATTAAGCAATTAATGAGGTAAGGAGAGAAACAGAACAATAAATTTGCAGATACGCTCAATGAAGATTTAGTCTCAAAGAAGAATTCACTACCACCGTTACGGTACGCGTAAGGCTAGTCGAATAGATGACACTGAAACCTTCGATCGATAGACATGCATTGTCCATCTCTTAAAGCAAAATGATGCCTATCTGCGACTATCCAAGGGAATTGATGTTGGTATTGAATTCCTCCATTTTCCTCATAAGCGAATGAATAGTTAAAGTAAATGCTATAGATGTGCTCATGCTTTCCGTTTGCTTCTTCTGAAGAGGAACATTCCACCCAACGCGAGGTTTTGTATTACAACTATTGCAAATATTGTACATGCCCTTCAATGAATAACTTATAACACAACCGTTGGAGAAGGCGCAGCTTAGGAGCGCTGGAACACATAGCTACCTTAAAATATCGCGCTTATAGGTCAACGTGCTAACAAGTGAACTCGGATAAAATGGTGAATGCATAATGGTTTATATAAAAACAGGATTTGGTTGTTAATAATTCCACTAAAAAAAACGAGCTGCACCGCAGAAAATGAACGCCTTCTCCAGGTTCAATGTAACCAGCAATTACAGAAAAATAAACAGTCCAGCAAATCCTACGTTCAAGTGAAAACAATCAAATAAGTTAATTTCGCAAAATAACCTACTTGCTTGTGGCAGTCACTGAATCCATAACATGGAATGTAGAAATCTAATTACACCGGATAAGATTATTGAAATATTTTTATACATAGTGTTAGAGAGACTCGAAATAAAATGAAATCATGTGATTCCGTTTGCTCATTTAATAACTGGAAGATTAACAACTGACTGTGGCATAATGGTCCAAACACAAGGCATGTAATCCGACATCATTTATTTTGTTGTGTGCATCTGTACCGGTTTATTACTAATGTATTCATAACAGAAAAGTGACTGTTCATGTAGTCATAGACTAGGTAGACATTCTAACATGCGCATTAAATAACGACATTTCCTAGCAGGCTCTGGCTATGGTGTAAAGTTATATACCACTCATTGGGTTATAATTTCTGATTTAAATCCACCTAATAAAATACACAGGTGACCCATGTATGTTCTAAATTGTAGTAGTAAATCTTTAGAGTATGTGGACACCAGTGGACAAAAACTAATGCGCAAACTAATGGTTAAGTGTAGCTACTCTAGCAAATCTTTTTTTACTGCTACGAAAATCCATAGGTAAATGCTGGTGAAACGTCAACCCTAACTACATCCCCACGATAATATCGTATATCACTGAACTCACTGCAAGATATCAGTATACTATTCAGTTCAGAAACACTACAATTTATGTCGTGGAAACTACATGAACGTAAATACTGAATGTATAAGAACTCATACTATCACTACCGCAATAAAATATCGTATGCAGAGGGAGCAGAAGTTATTCGTCTCTCCGTTGCGTAGCCTCTGATTAACTGATGTTCACCTCCATGTATCAATTAACCGAAAAATTATAAATGCGTTTTGGCAGCTTTCCAGATCGGCCCTAACTGCGGATGGCACATAAAAAATATTTGCTTCCCTCAGTTTAATTGGACAAATCAAACCAGGCGGTACAAATACCCGCAAAAAATAGACTTCTGCAGGCATCTTTTACAGCTGCATTTTGGGCATAAAGGTCTCTATTCAAAGCGGCTAAACCTAACCTGCCATGAATCTTCAATACTTGCAGAATGTTTGTATTTACCCAAAGTAATCCCAGGATCTAATGCAGTTTTAGCCGATAAGCGATCAAACAATAAGCAAGGGCGTGTAATCCCAGGAATTACGGATTTCATCTGTTGATTGCAAACAAGGTATGTTTACCCTATTCGACAACTTTACATCACTGCCGCAACTACAAAGTATGTTTTATCTTTGAACTGAAAAATCACAAATTTGGCACTACTTTGGCCAGGCTTTCGACAGTCAATTTGGCCTTATTAACTGTCGTAAGAATTGACGTTCAAAAATGTGACATTTCTCGCAGATTTCGACCTAATGACTTTAACTAAGGAGTTATGTGTGAATTTATTCTGCTGAAGCAGACGAATTATGTGCAAGTGAAGCAAACTTGGATATGAGCCTAAAGTTCAGCTAATTTAATTTGGGTAGTAGGGCTTATTTGTTAGCAACAATAATTGTTTGTCTGGTTCATTTTCAATAGAAAGCATAGTACTTAAGCCGGGGATATTTATAACCACCACGTTTGCACAACAAATCTCAACTCTGCCATGGAATTTTAAATAAAGGAAAATAGGACCTCGAATGTCGAAAACATTTAAGAATTTATCCGCGATACATCAGCTACTCTGAAACCCTAAATAATGGATATCTGTACGCACTAACATATCGGCATCATTTTCCTAAGTAATCAGTAGCTACACTCAGGCAAACTAAGTTTTTTGTGCACCGGAGGTTGCTTTGATTTGTATGAAAACTAGTTGACGGAATGGAACGTTACAGCTGAACAAATATCGCATATTTTTGTGGCTGTTTATAGAGACGAAAATTCTTGGAATAATTGATATGTTGGGTTGCAAAAATTGAAAACGGAATAACGTTCGCCTTAACAGATTCGATTATTAGAAGTTTATAATAGCTTTAGTCAGTAAATTTAGCTTTACTGATCAAACTGATAATTGAACGCAGAGAGAACAAACGCCGGTGTACTTGTTTTCTGACTGTATAAGATGACAAAGGTAATTCCAAAAAATGCAAAATGACAAAAATTATCTGCTTAGAAACCAGTAAGTAAACGTCTCAGTCACTAGAAAAAGTGTGAGTCACTGAGGTGTTGTTTATGTGAATCTATTGTGACGCGCAATCTTACTTTACGTTGGATTCCACGTAAAGGAACTTGGAGCCAGCTGTGACAGTTGTATACTAGTTTATGTTTGTTGAAAATAGTATGCTCTAATACCGGTTTTGCAACATTTTTTATTCCCAAGGTAGATGTAGTTTGACTGCGACTCAAACCGATTTGTCAAGTGATAGTGTCGGATCGGTTGATTAAAGCACTTGTATCCGCTGGTATTCGTAAAGCTTCGCTTCAAAAAGCAGTCTCCGATGAGGAAGACTACTAAAGAAACCGGTGGTACACTGTAGTGTTGCGAACAGGTAAAGCCAAATATCTATATTTTAGAGGATTTACGCATTTTACAGATTACAAAGCTAAGTGGAAACGCAAGGTATAATTTACTTTACAACCGTCGATTTCCAGCGCATTACCCACCTACGTAAGCAAAATGGCATTTTGTACGAAGCTTCTTTCGCTTGCTAAATGATATTTTTGCAGAAAGCATCAGCAGTTATTTAATAGGATTATGAAATAAAAATTCTTTGGATTATAATAACTGTTGTGGTATATGTTTGCTGCGTGGCCTACTGGAATCATGCATCAACATTTCAAGTGGGCTAAAGCTCAGCTATATCTTAAAACACATAGGCTCCCAATAAAGGAAGACACATATTTGATTACTTGACCAAGCGATGCTGCCGAATACATGTATGAAACCTCCACACTGGATAATTCCGGAATTTGCGCTTCTGTAAACCTGGAGGTGCGTGAATTTTCGCCACTCGCGGAAAATGCAAATTGAATCAAATTACGAAAGATTATATCTAGCCTTCATTGTGTTGCCACCGTTTTCTCTGGGCATCCCAAATTATATGGTCAGTTCGTGTGTGGAAAATTTAAGGCTGCATTTATTTTAAATATGGATCATTTGCCTTCGGGTGAAGTTGTTGGTTTTAATCACAAATTTCCCCGCCAGTCTATGTTTACGAATCTGGAATTATTCAGGATACAATGCGTTACTGCCAAAGGTATGTGTCTGAGTTTTTTTAACCACGTGCATTTTAACGACAAATTGTAGTTAAACATATTAGTGACACTGTATAGTGTTTTTAATAACTGAGCAATGGGACATCCGTCGCTGACTTTACA